>JARJIL010000005.1:43492724-44692724 GCA_038502395.1 Dittrichia graveolens | reverse complement strand
GGATGTTTGCTTTTGGTGTTTAGCCTCTACTCACTTAGCTTTGTGCTAATTCCCCTCAGTTGTTGCTTTTGTAGGTTCGTGTTTTTGAGGTTGGTTGAAGGAGAAGTTGACCTCACTCTGATATTAGTTGTTGAAAAGAAACGAGCCTGTAGTTTTTGTAACACAACAATGATACTTTTGTTTGTGAATAATGTTTGTACATTTGTTAATATTGGTTTGTATGTAAATGATTTGTTTACTTAAAGCTTCCGCAGCGTATTTAAAAAAAATGGCTTGAGTTTTCCGGTGTTACAGTTTGGTATCAGAGCCTAGGTTTGGCGATGCATGCACGGCTAAAGTGTTGCATTCCCAAATCTTGGCTCGTGACGGGTCAAGCTTTCCTTCGGGAGAATTAGAGTGAGTTAGAGTTGCTTGTAGTAGTTAGTATTTTGGATACTAACGGTTTATGCTAATGAGTTATGAGGTGATGTGATTGCAATAGATTATGGCTGACAGAGAGACTCATATTCTTCCTCCCATGACCCAAGCTGCAACTGAAGCTCCAGTAACTGAGTACTTGGGGAATACTGAGACTGCGGGAACGTCGGGTCAAGCCCGGGAAGAGGATCACAGAGAATATGTTTATCAGTTGGAAAATGAGTTGGTTAAACTCAGAAATAAAGTTCAGAGAATGGAGCAACAACAACAACAGCAGCAACCTGAACCAACCCCAGTGCCGACTGTGATTCCTACACAGACGACAACTACACCAGTGACAGCACCACTACCACCTATGACACAGATGATGCAACCACCATTTTATTACCCGTATCGGCAACCAGGAGCCTATCCGTTTGCGTTCCTTTGATATAAACAACCGTGCACCTACAAGCAATTTCTTGATTGTAAACCATCTGAGTATCATGGGAGTTCTGATCCCAAAGCAACATTGAATTGGTTGAGGGAGATGGCAAAGGCACTTGATGTCTCTAATTGCGAGAACGAATTGAAAGTCAAGTATGCAACCCGGATGTTGAGAGGAGACGCATTGGTCTGGTGGGATTCCAATACCGGCCATTTTACCGAACAGCAACAGGAGAGTATTACCTGGAGTCAATTCCAGGAAAAGTTGTGTGAACAATATTGTGGAACTTTTGAGATCGCCAAAATCAAGAATGAATTTATGGATCTGCAGATGACCGGGAACATGACTGTGGATCAATTAATCAAGCAATTTAATGAGAAAATGAGGTTTGCCAAACACTGGGTACCAGATGAGGAATCGAAGATTGCCTATTTTGTGGGGGCACTGCACCTTGATCTTCGTAGCGCCACTAGGTGGGCTACTACACTGTCCCAGGCTTTCACTTTAGCCAAATCGGCTGAAGGGGACATCATTGCAAGAAATAGGTTGAGCGGGGCGAAGATTTCCCAACAAAAGTCACGGTTTGAACATTACAACGCTCAACAGAGGCAGGGAGGGCAGAGCAGTGGGAGCAGGCAAGGAGAGCAAAATAGAAGACCTACTTCAAATGGGTCTACTCAACGGGCACCTTGGTGTGGTAGGTGCAAATCTTATCACAATGGGCAGTGTACGCCCCAGACCATGAGATGCGTGAAATGTGGCCAGTTTGGCCATGATTTGAAGAACTGCAGGTTCCCGAGGAGTGTTTGTAGGAATTGTCAGAGGGAGGGACATAGAGTTGGTGATTGCCCAATGAGTAAAAAGACTGGATCAGGGTCAGGAGCGGGAGGAGCGGGAGGATCGTCTTCGGCTGGTCAAAAGCGAAAGAACCCACCCACTATTGAGGGTCGGGCCTTCAAAATGACGGTGGATGATGCCACCACCACAAATGACGTTATCACGGGTATGTTTCTGATAAACTCTACTCCTGCTAGAGTATTGTTTGATTCAGGAGCAAATCGCTCCTTTATTTCTGTGGAATTTGTGACAAGTTGAATATGCCTGTAATTAGACTTGATACTGCTTTAGAGATAGAAGTAGCAGATGGCATGATGGTTCCGGTCACGACTATTGTGGCTGGGGCTAAAATTGATATAGATAGCGTGTGTTTTCTTGTTTATTTTCTTGTTATGCCATTGTTTGGGTTTGATATGGTGCTTGGGATGGATTGGCTGAGTCTAAATCAAACCAGTATCAAGTGTCACAAGAAGTTAATATCTTTTCCGTTGGCGGATGGTACACGGGTAGTAGCCAGGGGAGAGAAGGCTGGGTCTGTGATTCCTATTATCTCGTGTTTGAAAGCAAAGAAGGCGTTGGGTAAGGGATGTGAATCTTACTTGGCGTATGTGATTAATGGAAAGAAAGAGAAGCAACCAATGAGTGATATCCGGGTGGTAACGGAATACCCGGAGGTGTTTCTAGAAGAGTTGCAAGGATTGCCTCCAGTTCGCGAGGTAGAGTTCAAGATTGATCTGATTCCTGGTTCTAGACCAGTAGCAAAGGCTCCGTACAGGTTGGCACCTTCAGAGATCCGAGAGATGATGACGCAGATTCAGGATCTGCTAGATAAGGGGTTTATTCGTCCGAGTTCGTCCCCGTGGGGAGCACCGGTATTGTTTGTAAAGAAGAAAGGCGGTACGTTGCGTATGTGTATCGACTACCGTGAACTGAATAAGAGGACGATAAAGAACAAGTATCCGTTGCCGAGAATTGATGATTTGTTTGATCAACTGCAGGGAGCTTTGTTCTTTTCCAAGATTGATTTGAGATCAGGTTATCATCAAGTGCGTATTTCTGAGGAAGATGTGTCGAAAACGGCCTTTCGTACGCGCTACGGGCACTATGAGTTCTTGGTTATGCCGTTTGGCTTAACCAATGCACCTGTGATTTTTATGGATTTGATGAACAGGGTCTGTCGACCATTCTTGGATGATTTTGTGATAGTCTTCATCGATGATATTCTAATTTATTCAAAGACTGAGGAGGAACATGAACAACATTTGAGACAGGTTTTGGAGACACCGAGGAAAGAACATTTGTTTGCCAAGTTCTCAAAATGCAAATTTTGGTTGAGAGAAGTTCAATTCTTGGGGCACGTGATATGTAATGAAGGAGTGAAAGTGGTTCCTTCGAAAGTGGAAGCTGTGATGAACTGGAATGCTCCAAAGACACCGTCTGAAATAAAGAGTTTTCTGGGTTTGGCTGGATACTACCGTAGGTTTATTAAAGATTTCTCTAAGATTGCGGGTCCGTTGACTAAGTTAACTCGGAAAGACATGAAGTTTGTTTGGAGTAGTGAACAAGACAAAGCTTTCCAGACTTTGAAGCAGTTGTTATGTCAGACTCCCATTCTTGCATTGCCAAGTGGATCAGATGATTTTACTATATATTGCAATGCGTCGTTTGCTGGATTGGGATGCGTGCTTATGCAGAGGGATCCGGTGATTGCGTATGCTTCAAGGCAATTGAAACCTCATGAAAAGAATTACCCGACTCATGATCTGGAATTGGCAGCTGTCGTATTTGCCCTAAAACTGTGGAGACACTATTTGTATGGCACCAAATGCATGATTTGTACGGATCATAACAGTCTTCAGTATGTGTTTACACAGAAAGAACTGAACATGAGACAGAGACGATGGGTGGAGTTAATAAAAGATTATGATTGCGAGATCAGATACCACCCTAGGAAAGCAAATGTGGTAGCAGATGCCCTAAGCCACAAGGGAGCGGGAGGTTATATTCAGTTCATGTGTATGGAAATTGTATCTGATCTAGTGGATAGACTAAAGTCTGCACAGTTAGAAGCTCTGAAGGAAGAAAACCTGAAGAATGAACTGATGAAGAAACGCAAGGACGAGCTTACTGATGATTCTCGTGGATTGAAGATATATAAGACTCGTGTGTGGGTGCCTATGCTTGGAGAATTGAGAAAGTTGATTCTAACTGAAGCACACAAGTCGAGACTGTCTGTTCATCCAGGAATCACTAAAATGTACAACGATTTGAAAGTGCTTTACTGGTGGCCTACTATGAAGGCAGATGTGGCTCATTTTGTAGAATCATGCCATATCTATGCACAAGTGAAGGCAGAGCATTAGAAACCTTACGGATCCTTGAAGCAATTGGAGATCCCTGAGTGGAAGTGGGAATATATAACGATGGATTTCGTGACTAAACTTCCGCGAACTCAGAAGAATCACGATATGATTTGGGTGATAGTGGATCGACTTACGAAGAGTGCTCATTTTCTAGCTACCTGTGAGACGGCTTCTTTGAGCAAGTTGGCTCAATTGTATATTGATGAGATCGTTGCGAGGCATGGTATACCATTGTCAATAGTATCTGACAGAGACTCCAGGTTTGTTTCTAACTTCTGGAGGAGTCTACAGAGAGAGTTAGGGACGAAAATTAATTTGAGTACTGCTTATTATCCCCAGACTGACGGTCAGACCGAACGAACCATATAGATACTCGAAGATATGCTACGTGCCTGTGTAATTGAGTATGGTGGATCTTGGGATTCGCACCTGCCATTGATAGAATTTGCGTATAATAACTCTTATCACTCCAGTATTGGAATGCCTCCGTATGAAATGTTGTACGGTCGTCGCTGCCGTACTCCGACGTGTTGGTTAAAGGCTGGTGAGAAACAATTTGCAGGGCCCGAGATTATTCAGATGACTGCTGACAAGGTTGCTATAGCCAGAGAGAAGTTGAAAGCGGCCAGAGATAGACAGAAAATGTATGCGGATCCACGGCGTCGTCCAGTAACGTTTGATGTAGGGGAGTTAGTGTATTTGAAGATCTCTCCGTGGAAGGGCGTAATTTGTTTTGGCAAACGCGGGAAGTTGGCTCCTCGTTACATTGGTCCTTTCAGAATTCGTCAGATTGTAAATGACCAGACAGTTACTTTGGATCTCCCAGCAGAGCATGCAGGTATTCACGATACGTTCAACGTCTGTTATTTGAGAAAATGCAAGGTTGAAGACGAAAGCCAGATTCTCCCAGTACACGAATTGAAAGTGGATTCAAAGAAGAGACTGATTGAGGAACCTGTTGAACTGTTAGATCATAAAGTGACCAAGCTCCGAAAGAAGCAGATACCGATGGTGTTGGTCAAGTGGAAACACAGTTTAGGTTCTTATTTGACGTGGGAGACTGAGGCAGAAATGAAAGATAGATACCCCCACTTGTTTGAGCAAGAAGGGATTCCGAGGACGGAATCCTCTTAAGGAGGAGAGATTTGTAACACCCGCAAACCTGGGCTAGGAGATTAGTGGGTTAGCGGTATGTGATTGGTTTGTTTTATTTGATTATGTGTTTATTAAGAGTTAATGAAATTAATTAATTTAAATCTAAATAAATATATGTTACTGATGAATAGCAAATTAGAAAGAGAAAAAAAAGAAAAGAAAGTACAAGTCAACTATGCATATATGTTAATATGTATGTATGCATGCATGAATTAAAAGTATAGGATTTCATAAGTTTGCCACCTCCTGCTTGGTGAAAATCAGATATATGTGTACGTGTTATAGGAAAATCCTCTGCTCATATTTCTAAGTGTAAAAGGTGTACTGTGTGTTTTGAAGAAGAAAACCTCCAAGAGAAGTAAAGTCACAAACTTGAATTTGAGGAACAAAGATTTAGTGTTCTTTAATTCCAAAAGAAGGTAAGAAAGTGTTTATGGCATGATATGAATGGTATTGGTATGTTTATATATTGAAAAGCATGAGTTTATGCAATTTCACCATTAATAAGTATGGAAGAAAGCTTGATAAATGGGTTTTGTAGATTTTGATGTTATGATTAAGTAAAAAGGTGTTTATGATGTTTTGTAGACATGGTATATGTTATAAATATGTTTTGTTGAGAAAATATGATGTTAAAAAAGGTTACAAGAATGATAAGTTGGCTGAAAATCCGAGTTAATGAAGATGATGATCTGTGAATTAGCGTGTCGCGGCGCGACATGAGTGAAATCCGACAGATTGGTCTCGGATTGTGAGAATCCGAGTTAATTACAAATCCGACCCTTGGAAATCCGAAAGTTTGCAAATCCGACCCTGAAATCCGATACTTTAGAAAAACGACACCAAAATCCGACAAATGCTTTTCAGATTTGAAATCCGATACGGTCGCGGCGCGACGGACCCCATTTGAGAATAGTTGCTTATTTTTGTTATGTTTTGCTTGGTTTGAGTTAGCAAGTTATATAAGTGATTTTATTGAGTTGTTTTTATGGACTTAAGATATAAATATATATATGAGAAGGTATATTTATATACTCGAGACTGATTTGATTGTTGCTGTGTTTTCAGGCAATCAAAAGACTCAATAAAGTTAGATTTCTGAGCCCGTGTTGATTTTGAGGTGAGTGGACGTTAATTGCGGATGGTAAAGATTTAGGTTAATGTTATTGATGTGATGCATGACTGTGATTGAGATTGGATTGGATTGATTGAACTGTTGATTGTGATTATTGATGATTGATATCTGCTGCATGATTATTTGGCCAATACGCACTCTTAGGATGATTTTGAGTTGCGTTGGGAAGTCAGCTATATGTAGAATTGGGCTGGGCTCCTTTACTGGTTGGTTGAACAGTAGTAGCCCTTGTGTTGCATATGTTGCTTCAGAGGTGGAGTTTACTATGCCAATTCAGTGGAGGGATATCGGTAAACCTTTGCTTTGCCCGGCATTGGTTGTAGGTTCTGCGCCGAACCGCCGGTCTTCTCGGGATATGTGATTACATGCTTTGATATTGACTGTGGATGTTTGCTTTTGGTGTTTAGCCTCTACTCACTTAGCTTTGTGCTAATTCACCTCAGTTGTTGCTTTTGCAAGTTCGTGTTTTTGAGGTTGGTTGAAGGAGAAGTTGACCTGACTCTGATATTAGTTGTTGAAAAGAAACGAGCATGTAGTTTTTGTAACACAACAATGATACTTTTGTTTGTGAACAATGTTTGTACATTTGTTAATATTGGTTTGTATGTAAATAATTTGTTTACTTAAAGCTTCCGCAGCGTATTTAAAAAAAATGGCTTGAGTTTTTCGGTGTTACATAATAAGTCTAATACAAATGACATGTAATGGTTGACAGAATTGCACATATAACATATTGTGTTTAAGTTAGTATGGTAACAAAACCAACATAATAAGTCTAGTACAAATGACATAAGTCTGTTAAAAAATGACATAATGCCTCCTCATGCAATGTTTAAACAAAACAAACATCTCAAAGTTACATTAAACATAATGGTTGACTTGAAGTAGTTCTCAATGACATAATGCCTCCTCATGCAATGTTTAAACAAAATCAACATGTCAAAGTTACATTAAACATAAGTCTGTTACAACTTCAAGTAGTTCTCAATAGCCATTACACAATACAGAGTACTTCACAATGGTTGACTTCCTAATCCTTCACTCTGGGTAGACTGAGTATGAGCATCTCCTCCATACAAGTTCTCTGGTTGTGACCATATCCACCACATTTGTTGCAGCTCACAGTGAAATTTCTTTTCTTCTTGTTGCTTTGGGATGCAGTTTCCTCATCTGCTGCCTTTGACCTCTTCTTTTTTGGTCTTCCAACCTGGATATGGTACTTGGGTGGTAACAGAGTAGTTGGAACACCAGTAGTCTCCACATTGATTGGCCATTGATTGGGTTTACCTTGTGACTGTAAACATTTTTCCAAGCATCAATTCTGTAAATCTTGTCTACTCAAAACTCTAGTATTCCTACATCCTGCCCATTCAAGGTTGCATTCCATATAATAGCCACAACATGTTTGCATGGGATTCCAGTCAACTCCCATTTGTTACATGTGCAATTCTTATCCTTCAAATCTACAACACAGTGGTCCCCCCATGGTCCACTAACCTGATATTTGTCACCCCCATTCCATATAGCAGTATATCTTGCTGCTTCTTTTTTGACAGCATCCAACAACTTCATAACAGATGGAGTCAATGGTCCATCACTCCTTTCTATCACTGTCAAAACATTGACAATCCTCTTCATGATGTATTCTCTTATGTATTCCAGTGCATGTATAATGGGTTTGTCTCTAGCATCAACAAGTTGTTTGTTAAAAACCTCAAACAAGTTATTCAACAACACATCTATTTGGGCCCTCCCTGCAATTAATAAAAACAGATCATGATCAAATGAATTTTTAAATTCAATCCAACAATATAAATTTCTGAATGAATGTTACCAGAAAAATGGCTTCTTGACCAGTGTTTTGGTGGAATTTTAGAAAGCCACAAGTGTGCATCTTGATTGTATTTCTTCAAGTCATCCATTGCTTTCCCAAATTCTTGAATAATAGTTGCAGTTGCAGCCTTCCGCAACATGTTCTTATATGCCTGACCCCTCCATCTCAACTTCATATTTTCATGTATGTGTCTTACACAAAATCTGTGTTCAGCACAGGGGAACACAGATTCAACGGCCTGAACTATCCCCTGCAATCAATGTAATGAATATTTAAGGAAAAAGCTATGTGTTAAAATCTAGTTAGCAACAGTAACAAAAAGTTCCAACCTTTTTTCTATCACTGATAAATGTGAAGTTACCATTAGCTTCAAGCTCCAAATCATAGGCAAGATGAGTCAAAAACTAAGTCCATGAGTTTTTTGTTTCTGCCTCCACAATTGCATAAGCAAGAGGATAAATCCCATTGTTAGGGTCTACACCCACAACTGTAAGAACTTGTCCTGGAAATGGACCTTTCATGAAAGCCCCATCTAAGCCTAGAATATCCCTACCACAAGCTTTAAAACCCTCCTTTAATGCTCCAAGACAAACATATATCCTTTTAAAGACCCTTGCCTCCACATTTGGGTTGTTTTCTTCCTCTACATCTAGCCTAACTGTTTCCTGGATTTTTGTCCATTAACTCATACATATAATCTCTTAGATGTGCATATTGTTGGGTGAAATCACCTCTTAACTGCCCTTGTGCTAAAGCTTTTGCTCTAAAAGCCTTCATTTGTGAAACCCCCAACTCAAACTTCTTCTGCAACTGATCTTGAAGTGCCCTTGTAGGAATCTGAGGATTGTTGCAAATTTGATCAACAATTTGTTTTGACAGGTAGAGGGAAGTGCATGCTCTTAATTTGCGAGATTGCACGCACTTGTGTTCATTCACAAAGGTTTTCACCATCCAAGTATCAGAATCCTTTATTTTGGAAACCAACAGTGACCATGGGCATGTATATGCATTAGGATTTGTTCTCTTTCCTCTTCCCCTCTTTATTTTTCAACTTTGGTCCTTTAGGACTAGTATTCACCTTTGGTCCTTCAGGACTAGGGACCACTTCACTAAAGTTTGGCATTTTACTAAAGCACACAACCCTAACTATTTGTTTATCATTCTTCACAAATTTTAACTCTCTCCTAGTTTCAATTGAATGATTGTTAACCATTTCTTTCACCTCACTAGCACACCCAAACACCTGGCCTACATGAAAGCTATGTTTATAATTTTCACCTTCACCCACCTTCTTTGTTTTCTTACTTAGCCTCTTCAAGTAGTTCTCATTACCTCTAGGTAACTCACTGTCACTGTCACTTGATAATTCCTCTTTGTTTAACACATCCTCATTGTCATCACCACAAGCCCATTCGGGATCCATCTCAACATCCTTGTCAGTGTGCAAATGAAAGTCAGACATGTCAACATCTACCTCATCAACATGGTTCTCATCATCCTGAAAGTATTCACTGTCCTCACTATCCTCACTAACCTCACTATCAAGACTACACTCATTGACATCATCACATTTACCTTTTCCCCTATCTACTATTGGGTCATAATCATATATATCATTTTCATGGTTAGGTTGAGAAAGACCAAATGACATGTTCTCAAATGGTTCAAAGTTAACTAGATCAACAAGGTCTATGGATACACTTTGAGAATGCACACTTGGAGGTTCAACAGTTTGGGGATCAACAGCAGATAGTTCAACATGGGGTTCATTAACAGTTGGTTCAACATGGGGTTCATTAACAGTTGCTTCAACATGAGATTCAATAACAGTTGGTTCAAAAATAGTTGGTTTATTTACAGTTGGATCATTTACAGTTGGTTCAATAACAGTTGGTTGAACATGGGATTCATCATTTTCACTTTGCCATTCTAACATAAGCACCTTAGAAGATGAACTTTTTGGTATTGGTGCATCAAAAACAGATTCATCAATTTCCCTAATGGTTACCTTAGATGGAGATACGAAATAAGTGTGAACTGTTGTGGTTATATGTTCAGTGAAAACATCAATGCATTTATGAACACCAATGTACTTGTTCAATTTCAAAATATCAGAATCACAACCACCAAGAGCTTCAAGCCCAAAATCTAGGTCACTTCCAGGGATCACAAAATGGTAATAAGTTTCCATCTCTTCAAAATAACCCAACTCTAATATAATCTCATCCAAGTCTAATAGAGAGAACAAATCAACGTCCACAAAGTCAACATAACTCACCTTACCTTTTACATATCTTCTTCCTAGAAACTTGGTAAAACGGCCACCACGGTGCAATTTGATAGAAAACAGGTTAGGGTCACCTCCTGTAGTTTCGAAAACCATCAAACTAAAATCAAATGCATTACAATACAAAAACCATTAACGATAATCAAGAATGTAATTTCAAACTTATCATATAACTCATTGCAATCAACTTCATCGTTGTCGGGACGAATGTAATGACAAGGAACCACCATGACATTGCGAAATCTAAACTTCGATTCTTCAATTACACGAGCTAGTGTTTAGCAAATTTTAGTGAAGAAGAGAAGAGAAGAGTGGAAGAGAGAGTAGAGTGTGATTACTTAGACGTCTGGTATTCAATTAGAGGGAAGACACAGACACGACATGGATTTGACGAAAATACCCCTAAACTAACGTTAAGATTCAACGTCCGTTTAGGGGAAGGACCAATTGTGTGCGAAAATCTCATTTAAAGGATTTAATCCGCAACTTTTTGAAAGAAAGGACTAAAAGTGAAATAAGTGGTATACTGAAAGGACCAATTTTGTAAGTAACTCTTATATAAAATTATAATTATAATGTAGAAAATTCAATTTCGGGTTAAAAGATGTCTATAAATTGAAAATTATAATCCATATTTATCTATACTATCTTATAAAGAATTTAGGTGTTCTTAATCTCTTAATTTTAAGTAATTTGAAATTACTAATTTATCCTTAATAGTACAATTAATGGAAACTATTAAATAAAACAACTATTTGATGGAATTAATGACAATCTTATATTCTATTTTAATAACTAAACCTTCCAAAATAAAGATTATTTAAAAAATCAAATCAATACAAATTAACTTAATAATTAAAAATACTAATATTTAAACTTTTATGTTAAAAATTCTATCATATAATAAATATTTTAACTTAACTATTAAAAATTGCGTATAACTAGAAATATTAGATTTAAATAACATACAACCTTAATTTATAAAAATTGCTAGATTTTTTAAATGGCTAATATAATTGAAATAGAATAGAGTTATAAGGTCACAATTCTTGTTTGATTTTACCATTCATGTAAAATTTCATTCATACATTATAATTTAGAAACTAAATAAATCATCATTGTTTTAAAAAGGGACATTTATTAGAAAGAAGATATTCGTAACTGTTATATTACGCAATACAATACTAGTTCTATTAAACATCTATATTTACTCTATATTTAATATTTATCAATTTAACTTTTTTCATTAACAAACCAGATCGAGTGAATGATCATCGGCTCAGATCGTAGTTACCACGAGTGACCCTTTTCCTGTGTACGGTAGAGATCACCACCCTAAACCCATTGATCAAATCAACAAAAACCCCGCTATCTGTCACGGCCTCGCAGGGGTTTAAGCTTCTTCTTCATCATCATTCATGGAGGTTTAAAGCTTTCATTTTCATACTGTCTCGCCTTCCAAAATGGGTTTATCTCACATCATCCATTTGCGAAGCTTCTTTCACAAAAACCCTCGTATCCACAAACCCATTTTTATCAATCAACTGATTGTGAAGCCTTTCTCTTCCAGCACGCCTAATTCAGACGAAATAAATCCGAAACCAACTTCCCTTTCTGCTCGCATGAGCTTTGTATTTGACCAAATCGATGCGATTGAGAAAGAACGCTCCCAGAAAGACGAAACCCTACAACGAATTCGAGCTTGGCGTGAATCCAAGAAAGAAAAGCAATCTACCATCGAACATGAAGAGATTGTGAAACAACCCGATGATGTTTCTGTTACGGGGTTTAAGGAGAAAGGGTTGTTGACTAAGGAAGTGGAGTTGGTGCATCCATGGCCAGAGTGGATTGAATTGATGGAAAGATTGGTTCAGCAGAACTATTTTGATTATAGGAGGAAAGATGAAGATAAATTGATTTCTGATTCAGGGTTTGGTGATGTTGTTGTTGGTGGTGGTATTATGGCGGATGTAATGGAGGAAGGTTTTGATTTCACTAGAGATTGGAAGACTGTTCAGACTGCTGGCCTCAATTTTGGCAAAGATAGGTTTGATATTTTGAGGTCAGTTAGGGTTCTTTCTATTTGCTCATTTCTGCATATCTTGTTTTTCTTTTTTGTATTAGATTTGAAGCTCTTTGAGTGATTGTTGGTCTAATATTTATTGTTTACATGTTCATTACTTTGGTTGTTTCACTGTTAGACAATGTAATTTTGAAATATTAAGCTGAGCTGACCAACCCGGAGTTCAAAACTAGAAGTTCCAGGATACATCATTGACCATCTTTGTTAAATGCTATAAAAATGTTTAATTGAAAGTGAGTTAAAGTATAATCCTGGTTTTGTACAAGTTTTAATTTGTGTTATGACCTCTTGAGCTTCTTAGGCAGAGGAAAGTCTTGAATCTTGATAACTCATAATATCGTATATCATATGCTTACAGTCGTCTGAATTGTAAGTTCAGTCACACATCAGAGCAGAGAAAATGTTTACGCATGATGTGACAAAGAACTTTATTGTTAACCTAAATTATACCTACTCGGTTTTATGATCAGATGAAAAAATGTTTATAATGTTCTTTTGATACCGTTGCTTGGCGCACATACAGGCAAAAGGAGGGGAAGGGGCATGATAGCAGATTGCTTTAGATTTATTTTATTATGCATTGTTGCACTGTTTATTATATTCTTTGTGATGTTGAAATTTATTTCAGGTCACTATCAAGACATGATATGCAACTTTTAGTTGGGTATGGATGCCCTAGCACAGACAAGAAAGTTGTGTTCTCCTCAAAGTTGTTGAGGAAACATGTTCATCTTGATGAAGGAGATGTAAGTTTTACCATGTATATTATCACTCCCACTTTTCACAATGTCAGCCCCGATATTTTTTTTTACATACAATGTAAAACAAATTTCTAATACCAATTATTACAATGTTCATGTGATGCCTATATAAAAGGATCTTTAAGATATTATAAGTGAGTTGGGTTTGGAGTGTATATAGGTATATTAGATATCTGCCATGAAGTTGGATTACAAGGTTTCATGTTCCACCAGATATTTTTCCAATCTTGTTTCTCTAAATCCAATATCGTCCTAATGGAGTAGCGTGCTCTTGGGCCTCATATAATTCTATTTAAACCACTTTAGGTGTGAAGTAGCGTAACTACTACCTAGAGGGAGTGTATAGACATTACATATGGGAATATAAAGCGATCCCTCAAGTACTAAACGATAAGGGAATGATCAAACAAAGAAGTGTAAACAGGATCCTGTCACAAATAGAGCTTTTGTATATCGTCTCTTCCTTGTATTTACAAAGATATTAAAGATGATACCTATATTTGAGGTTGGAGTAATTCAAATTAAATATTATTCCATAGTACATGTATATGTTTAAATCTTTAAGACATATTAGATTTGTACAGTTTAACTATATTAAATATACTCTATACTCTATTCGTTTACATTTTTATGAGCTTGGGTGAGACTTGAAAATGTTTTAATTTTTGGAGGAGTTGCTTGACTTATAAGAGCTAATATGTTGCATTTGAATTTGCCCAAAGCTTAACCACTAAGCTCTATTTCAAACCCATATTTTGTTTCTTACTTTTTCAAGAATCTGGGGTGACATTTCACTAAAAAGGCATTGAGCATGTGTCATAATCTACATCTAAAAAACATTAAATCTTTATATAACCTTTATTTTGGTACTTCTAGTGAGTCACTAGGAGAGTTGACGAACTCCCTCCCTATATACTCGTAACAAAAGAGATATCGGGTCATATTAACTATAAGATAGTCCATTGAGTAGTCTTTGAATTTTGTTTAATTTGCTAGAGGCTTCCCTAGACTCTTAGGAGTTTAACGTTAGGACTCATTAGACTAATAATTAGTTTGCACTATATTATCGACTTCCTTTAGCATACTCCGGTAGAGATATTGAAAATCTATCCTTTGATTGTGTAACTTGAATACCTAGGAAATTTATCAATCTATCATCTCCTATGTCTAAAAATGTTTGAACAAATGATTTTTTAGCAATGTTGTAAAACTCGCTACACAGTACTCGAGCGGCCTATCATGGAGTAACGAGTAACAATTCTAGATGGGGAGTACTTGGATTAGAATTTTTTGTATAAATATCAAAATTATACATATAACGTGTTCATAAATACTCAAATATAAAGATAATTGTTCATAGGATATTAGGATCTAAAAAATATGTTTAGAAACACTAACATAATTGTTCAAAACTTCAAAGAATTAGTAATATGTGCAAATCTGTAGATTCTTGTGCTTATCTTGCACAAAATCATCTGCAAATCAAGAATGAAGAATCAAAACCGTAATCCTTAGCCTTCTAACTGCGAGAGCGAGAGAGAGAGAGAGAGAGAGAGAGAGAGAGGAGAGAGAGAGAGATTTATCAATTTGGAAAAATTAAAGAAATTGACTTTCATTGAATGAATCACTCGAGTTTTGACTGGCTTCAAGCCTTCAACCAATTCTGAGTATTTTGGCCGATTAACCCCAACTTGCCTCAGCATGTGTCTGAGTACTGAGTACTCGACAATTCATCGGCCCCTAGGCCGATTTTTACAACACCGTTCTTTAGTTATTGGATTCCTTCTAGCTTGCCAATTACTATATCATCAACATACACTATCAAATACATAACCCCAATTTTCTATCTACAACACTGAATTCTTGAACGGTTGTTAGATCATAAAGAGATTTTTGGAGTTTGCATATTAGTCAATACTCCCTTGAGCAACGATTCTAGGATGTTGCAGCATATATACATCTTCTTGTAAGTCACATTTGCAAAAAATCATTTTTTATGACTCTCTGAATACATCAATGGAAAAGCGCTGCCGTAAAGAAGAGTATTCATATACTAGTCATTTTGGTTATAGGAAAGAGCATGGCCAAATTGGTGAATACGTCAATGGAAAAGGAAACTACATCAAGCATATATATGTAAACTAAAATAAGATATGTATCTAACATAACTTCTTCTCATATAGTTTCCTATTTTGCTGTTCTAACGTTAGCATTGAACGTCATGGGTTCTATTAGGATGCTCTAAAGTCTTTCTTGGTGAATTCTTCTTTGTAGATCCTAATTGAGCATCCACAAGTGTATTTTGAATTGTTCTTAATATAATTTAATTTTCTGTTTTTGCGGTTTTCTTATATGTGGGTATGTGATTACCATTGACATTAGTAGAGAGATTATGCCACATCAAACAATTTCATCACATGGACAACAAACATGACAAATATATTTAAAAAATGCATAAAAGATCCTTCAAAAATTAGATTAAACTGTAATAGTATAGTTTTCTAAATTGCATTGAAACATTAGTCATCTCTAATATTCAAGAAAAGAAATGACAATAAGAAAACCTAACTTGACTTGTCCCTAAACGTTGCTAGTTTTGACCTGTTACCCCCAATCCACCCGACTTGCCTACTTTACCACCTCTTGTGTTTTCACATCATTTATAGTTCCTTAAATCACTCAACTCCTCATGATTGATTGACATTGTGTGATGTTAGTCTTGGGAATTAATCTATGATAGATTAATCAACCGATGACAATAAGGTCCTTTTTAATATTTACTTGTTGCTCATATTCCAGGTTTGTAGTGCATGCAGTTTAAGAAGCTCTTGTGAACGAGCATATTTGCTCACAAATAAAGAAGATGAGGCAAGAACCATTGACATTATGCGTATTTTGATGACATATGGCTTTGATCCAATAAACGGCTCGGTTGTCAATGACACACTTTTGAAGAAAAAGAAAGTGAAGGGTGCGGTACGTAAATTACTTCATGAAGTGGTGAAATTGAGTGCAATTCCGATTGATCCAAACCTTCCCCCGCCTATCATTAAAAGACCACCACCCAAAGTCAAGCAAACACCACCCCCTCCTAAAAGACGAGTTGGTCGTGATGATGTTGAGATGAAAAAGGGTGATTGGCTTTGTGCAAAGTAAGTTCATATTATAATACTAGAAATGAAAATGTGTAGTGAAGTGAAGTGAAATATAAAATTCTGTAGGTCAATTTAACTATTACAATTTTTTATAAATGTCGCCACATTACCTTGAAGGCTAAATTGAATGTTTTTTGTTGGTTTTGATTTAGTTTCATTTAATTTAGTCAAATGGCTTTTATTCCGTTTAACGAGGGACAAAGTAGTAATTTTCATTCGTTAACAAATAAGAGATTAAGAGAAAATTCTTTGTAATGCAGTATAGTTTGTGGGCTTGGTGTTGATGTTTTCGACATTGTGGTTAGAGGTGATAAAATGTGGGTGGAGTCATATTGGATGGGTTGGGTTAATGGGTCAAACGGGTAAATTTGTTATACGAGTAAGGTTGGGTTGACACCTACCACGTTTTATTTAACTAGTTAGTGTGTCAAATATTCTATTATCTCAATAATAATTTTATTTATTTGAATAAAATGATTTAGGAGGTTTAATCTCGGGATGACTTTTGACCCCTGTTTCTTTTTTACCTTTTGACCCCTGTTTCTTTAACCTGAATCAATCCAATCATACGTAATAGGTCAAGATCGCTACCTGTAAATGTGATCTTCATGTCTGATTGCTACTCTACACTATATCCTGTATTCTCTTAAAGAAAATGAGGTTTTGTTTCAGGTGTGACTTCATGAACTTCGCAAAAAACACGGTTTGTTTACAATGTGATGCCAAACGTCCAAAGAGACAACTGCTTCCAGGCGAATGGGAATGCCCCGAGTATGTGAAATATCATCACTAAAATAGTCGTTATTGTTACACATTTTTAACTTATACGATCATTTGTTTTTTCTAGGTGTAAATTCTTGAATTACAGGAGAAATATGGCATGTTTCCATTGTGAATGCAAACGACCACCAGATGAATTTACTGAAAATCAAATGCAAGAGAGGCAGTTTGGTCAAAGGTCAAGACTTGACAATGTTCCTAGCAGGAAAGAAGTTTCTGATGCATGGAACTTTGATTTTGATGAAAATGAATCTGATGGTGCTGAAGTTGCTGCTTTTGAGTATGCGGATTCTCGAAAATTAGATCAAGATTTTCATGGAACGAGACAAAGGGATGATGCAAGTATGAGCCGACACGATAGTAATACCTTTAGTAGGAGGCCTTTAAGGCCTCAAGAAACAGAATACTCAGGTTTTGGTGGTAAACCGGGAGCTGGGTTTGATGATTTTGATGATGAGGAAGACGACAATGTTAACAATTATGAGTTAGATACAAAACCAAGTAGTTCTTCAGTTAACTTTTCTGATATTGATGTTGATTCTGAGTCTGAAGATGAAAATTTGAATGCTCGCCGCCCAGTTTCTTCTTATTCTTCCCAAAGAAACAAAAGGGTCTCAAAATCTTCTAAAAGATCTTCATTATCTGAGGATGATGGTGTAGATTTTAATTCCGACGATGATCTACCCGTTCATCCAAACTGGAAATCTAGTCATGTAGCTGATTTTAGACACAAAAGTAGAGGCAGAATGGGGTCAAACTTTGGTTCAGATGAAGATTCTGATCTCAATTCTGGTGATGAAGACCCGAGTGATGATGATTTCCCACCTAAACATAAGAGACGGATGAATACAAGGTCAAACGATTATGGGAAAGTCAAATATGACTTTTCGGATGAAGATGATAGGTTCAGCAGAGATAAGTCAAGAGGAAAGAAAGCAATTCCCGATAGAAGAAAAAATCATGCAAAGGGTTCTAGAAATGATTCATATGAGAGTGGTGTACACAGTTTTAAAAACCATAAACAAGAAAAATTCAGTGATAAACAGACTCGATGGTCTAATAAGTCTCGAGGTTCACCACGTTCAGGTTCAGGTGCAGGGGCAGGTGCCGACAGTTACTTAGATCATGAAAGATTTAGCAGGCCGAGGGTCAATGTAAGGTAATTGAGATTTCGGGTTCATGATCATGACCCGTTGAACATGATAGGGACAGCATCATAATGACCCATTCATGGCTAGTCTACCATGGTCTTATGGTTCCTGAGAATGCATTATCCTATCCATTTGTTGGTCTATGAGATGACCCGAGAAATGGATTCAGCAGCGGCTAAAAAAACAGAGAAAGATGAAATGGGTTCGGGTTTTCGAAGCTTGGAATTAAAGGTTGGTTTTTTCAGTTTGTTACTACACATGATTTTTGGTGAAAAAGTGAGAACTTGTAGAGTAAATGGCTGGTAAGTGACTCGTGTGTTAATTTTGGAACAGTGTTGCTTTTGTTATGAGTTTGTACACTTGTTATGAGGGAAATACAACTGTTGACCTCCATACACTCAAATCCCATATCTGTATTCTTACAATTAGTTTATTTTTTATATTATTTTTCATTTGAGTTTCATTAAAAAAGATGAGGTATATGGTTGGTTAATCATTGGTATATTTATTTGGGCTACAAGATCTCGTGCATCGGAACCTATGGCTATGGACCCGAATCCATTAGTATGGAACGTTTTCTTTTCCAAGTGAAATACCTTGGTATATCAAAGGAGTGAAAAAGTGCTTTCGTTGTGGAATAAAAAGCCTTTGTATCTTAATGTAAGTATTTAATTTACTCGGAGCTATTAAAGCGGGATCCAATTTTTAGGGAATATAAGTTGAAGCAATAACAAGAATATTTCTAGTTTTTAGGCAACTTTTGTAACCCCTTTCTTGGTTTGCCACTTGATTGTTTAGTTTTGCAAGGTTACTTGATTGGGATGGATTGTAGTTGGTATTAATGAGAGGGGAGGGTTATTGTGAGTATAGACATTATGTGAAAATGGATAATAAGTACTAATTATCAATTAGATATTGATCTATTAGATCTCATGATCGTAATTCACCCGTTGCTATTTATGACTGTCGTAATTCATGGTTGGGTTATGAATAAAATGAAGGGCTAAATATACACCATTCGATCAAATCAAATGAATAGTCAAAATTAAATCTCATTCTTACCTAATATTCATTCTCATTTGAACTTCCACTTATTGATAAAACATAAATGTTTGACCGATAAACTTGTGAAAGGCGAAGGAAGTTAGATGTGATGCATCGTATATTAACTTGCAGGGTATATGTACTAAGCAGGAAGTCAAGATGAGTAGCGAAAAGCCAAAAACAGTGAGGATTGTAGGGTTTAATGTTAGTTATACAGAAACTCTTATAGAGATAGGAGCTATGCTTCTAGCGGCATCTATCTTAGGTACTTCTAATATTTTAAATGAGGAGTATGTTAATTATTTCATCATTTAGTCATTTAAGTGTTTGTAAGTGTGAAAACACCTGCCATAAGTACTTCTAACTACACACATCCTTTTCCTAACTTTTATATTATAGTTACATTGATTTGGTTGAAAGTAGGCTAATCTTAAAATAGTTCATATTTACTTTGTGTCATAGATGAAACACTCGTTCTTTGCATTTTTCAAAATCTGTAAAATATTACGTTTGAACTCGATCAAAGTTGTTAAAATTAAATAGTATAAAAGAAAATAACGTTTAGAACATCTTCCAATACAGTTCACAGCGCCCTTGACTAAACTAAGGAAGCTGGTTCACCTTCTCTCCTCCGTTACAACATAGGTCTGTCGCAACGGTCCTGTAACTGTGGAAAAGGATCCCGTGTTTCAATGACTTAAAAATCGTGGCGGACGGGTGAGTAACGCGGAAGAACCTGCCCTTCCCACGAGAAAGTCATTCTAGACCAAAAATAAATAATCAAAACCAACTTCTTGTTTGAAAAAAAAAACAAATAAAACATTAAAAATGTTTGAAAATACATTCATCCTTCCAATCCAATGCAATAGTAACTGTTGGGTATCTTTGAGTACTCAATCTTTACCTAGTTTGTTTACATCATATTAGGACTAATCTTTCTTTAAAGAAGTTAGATTAGTGTTAAGATTGTTAGGTTTACTTTTATCCTGTAGAGCAAATGACTTCTGAGGGAGCTTATAACAGTCCTTAAGAGACTTGACCCGGTGAGTTTCTCACTTTCTCTCAAGACCTTTGATAGATCAACCTTCCTTGAAGATCTCTTGAATGAAAGCTTGCTACTTATTTCACTGTCTCCTCTATTGTATGTAACACCGCCATTTCGAGAACCAAAAATTTTCTTCTTAAAATACTAATTTATAATTTTCATTCAAAATACGCAGCGGAATATAAAACAAGTGGCTAACATTTTACATTTAAAGATTGCCACATACTAAGTTTGGTGTTACTGTTACTGAACCGGCCGACCATTATCTGCTACAACATAAACATAATATCAGAGTTAAACAAAATACAATGTTCCTCCTAAACCATGCAACTACCCGCATGCACCCAAGCTCACAGCCTAAGGAACACCTGCACATGTGAGAGGTAGTATCTGGTAGCTATAATAGCTAGTGAGTACACGATAGCATTCAATCAATATAAACATATCACATATCATCAATCATGCTCAAATAGTTCTATCCTAGCATCTCGCGATGAGCTGACATAGTCAGAAGGCGACATATCTCGCAGGGTAGCGAACCCGGCTCAATGCATCAAACTGGGGTACCAAACACATCAACCGCGTCGGTGGAGGAGCTGTGAAGCGTCCACCGTTGCGTTTCAGAATCAACCGATTCTTCTGAGTATAGCCCTGAGCTATACCCACAGGGGGCAGCTTTGTCCCTTTGGTAGAACAACTTTGTTCTAAATGTAGGACAGCTTTGTCCAGGACAAACCTTGTCCAATAGATCTGTACCGATCACAAACAAATAATCTGATTCAATCGAATCATCAATCAATGCGTGCATAATCATATACACATAACATACACCTAAACAGATGCATATTATTTATATCAATCAAATATCTGACATCATCATGCTATTCATTCTTTACTTCATTGCGCCCACGCAATAATATATATATATATATATATATATATATATATATATATATTATAACATACACCTAATCAAGTGCATGCTATTATATATCAATAAGTTAATCCTAGCATCATCATGCTATACAATCTACACTTAAACAAGTGCGTATCATACTGTGTCAACATGTTAAGTCTAGCATCGTCACACTTAATCAAGTGCGTATAATATCCTAATAATCATTTATCATACATAATACAAGGTATACAATCTTTTATCAACATATTCAAACACTTAATCAAGTGTTTACAAATCATTGTATTCAATTCAATTCATTGTTAATATATGTTATAGATATATTAATCGCTATGTTATCAGGCACTCACCTGACGGGCTTAAACTGACTATTATACGTTCCGGGTCTTCGGTTGTTAGGCTCACCTAAACAAACACCCCGAATATAAGAACAACACGAATCAATAAATTTTCTGCAGAAACAGCCTTCTTGTGGCTACAAGCAAATTACTTGCACCCACAAGGGCAGAATATTGCTTACACACACAAGTAGAATATTGCTTACACCCACAAGAGCAGAATATTGCTTACACCCACAAGCAGAATCATGCTTGCGCCCACAAGCAGAAAACCCCTTGCGGCCATAAGCAAACAACCCCTTGCGGCCACAAGGGTGGTCCTTGCGCCCGTAAACAACCCTGCACAGACTAGTGTGATTTTCCAGCCTTTGTTTTGGCCATTTCAACCCCAAAACTCAACCAAATGATTCCAATCAAATTTCCATTGTTCACATATGAAAAAGGTATTTAAACTAAGCTAGAAACAACTCTTAATTCTTACTTTAACATCCAATTTAAGGATTTAGATCAAAATCACCATTTTTAACCCATTTGAGCCTTTTATCCAAATTCAACCAAGAACACCATTTTAATTCAAGAATCTAATTTCTTATCACTTAGAAATGATGTAGAAATACATTGGAATCATTGATTTCAATTATAGAAATCAATTTGCAATTTTGGCCCATTTGACCTAAATGGTCAAAACTCAAGAACACAAGAATTATGGAAGGAAGCTTACAAGTAGAAGTGGAGATGATAAAGAAGATTAATATAGGCAAATTACAACTTGAATTTACAACAATTCTTGAGCTTGAATGATCTTCTTCATGTTTTCTTCTTCAAAGCTTATCAAGAACACAAAGAGAGAAGTGAAGAAAAGTGTCTGTGTGTTTGTGGTTGTGTACGTGTGTACATATGGCTAGACCGACTTGTGGATTGTTATTATTCACAAGTGGGTATTTTGTTCCCCATCCCAACTTACAACTTAACGCACGATTACCCGTTTTAACTAACGGAAATATTTTTAGAAATCTCGTTTTAAACTATTTAATATTTTATCATTCTTATCTATTTTCAATAATATTTTAATATTATCATTTCTTTATTATTTTCTTCTATATTCCAAATAATCAATTTCATATATATAATTTCCTTTTATTCAATATTTAAATAGAATTTTGACGTATCAGATTCGAACACGACTAGGCCCAATCTGAGGTTGTTACACTGCAACATATATACAGTCATTTCAATAGTCAGATTGTATGTCGCATGAACAGTTGGAGAAGATCACTTGTATCTTAAGAAGATTTTGGAAGCACGGCTATAATGCCCTATAATACACTTTACAAGTGTCTAATTTTTTTTAGTATATATCAAAATATCAAGATATCACACCTTTCATTTAAATATAACAATATGATTTGTTCACCAAAAGTTACAAACCATTTCACTATTATTAGAAAAATACTTTTCACAAAAACATCTCTCAAATATACTTTTGATGGTGCACAGATCATTCTTCTCACAGAAACATTACCGACATACCTTTCGAAAGAGATGTGATATATTCTCCTACTTTTTTCTCCTGCTCATAAGATCGATCAACACATGTATCAAAATCAATAGAGAAGCTGAGGAAAGAGAATTAGTGGATTCCACATGTAATCTTACGGTAAGTACTAAGAAAAAATAGTAAGTAGTTTTTACTCGAATATGTATAAACCTCAACATAACTTGAAACAATATTATCAAGTTTATTATTTTAGACAAATTAATTAAAAAACATTTATTATGTAAGATACGACATTTTTACCAATGATCTTATGATGATGTCCTTGGAGAAAATTAAAATTTTATTATTCTTGTTATTAACAAAATTTTATTTTTGCGTGAATACAAATTACATTCATGTATAAAATATATATCTACAATATATTCTATAGTAAAATACACATAATATTTAAATTACGTAACATATTTACTTTTAATTTAGGGTAAATTGTACGAAAATACAACAAACTATGCTAATATTGTCATTGTATGCAACAAACTTTATTTTGTACATAAAAATACACATAACTTACAAATTTGGTTCGTTGTATGCAAGTTACCTATGACAATAGGTAACTTACCGGTAATCTGGCTAAAAATAATAGAACTTTGGTACCTAAAAATACAAAAAACTTTCAAATTTGGTTCACTGATCGGTATACCAATTGTATACAATGAATAAATTTGTAAGTTGTATGTATTTTTAGGTACAAACTAAAGTTAATGGCATACAATGACAATATTGACAAAATTCTTTGTATTTTCACGCATTCTGCCATTTAATTTAAATAAAAATATACAAAATATATAGATTAACCTAAGATTGTTATTTTAACTAAAAAGTAACATCAAGAGCTTAATTATCAATATAACTAAAGAATGTCAATTATTTGAAAGAATCGACCTCTAGGCTCTATGGAATGAGATCTAGCTAGAACTATAAAAAGAATGTTGAGTCTGGAACCAAAATAGTTTGGACAAGTAGGTCCCGTTTGTTTCGTATAATTTAAAATAATAGAATTAAATTCTTTTAGGAATTAAACTCTTGGTCCAATTAGTTTCGTAGAATTTGAAGGTATGAAATGGAATTAAAATCAAATTCCGTGTTGTATTGCGTTTCGTAAACTTGTTTTTGAATAAAATCTCATTTGTTGGAATATTTACATTCTCTCAAGTAATGAAAAATCAATTCCATAAGTAGGCTAGATGGAATTAAAATCAATTATGTTCCTTCGAATCCCGTGAAACAAACATGACCTAAAGGAATGATATTGCATATCATGTTTATTGTTAAAAAAAGGGAATTTAATTCAATTCCTTTCCAATCATATATTTTGTTTAGTTAAATTTGTCGGAAGAATTTGAATGAAATTATGTCAAATGACCAAACAAACGGGATATAGGAATGCAATGTCATTCTATTCCTTCGATTTCCACGGGATTCCTACGAAACAAACGGGACCCAAGATTTCAGAGTTGCAATCTTGTTCACAAGACGCAAACACATACGAGTTCATTATTTATGTTCATAAGAATAAAAAAAAAGTGCTACTATTTGGCCCCCCTCCTCTCACATACCCATATGTCCAATCAATGAATTACAATTTCTAATGCAGCTTTTCCCTCACACATGTCACATGAAAAGGGCTATTTAGATATATAAGTGAGTACCAATAGAATCACCCATAAAAAACGATCGCGTTCCAGAACTGGAAATGTAAAAACTTAAGTATAAGATTTTGAGGCTGCGTACAATCATGTCACATGACATGGGCACACATGACTCAAAGCTTTCAAGTTTTTTAAACTCATAAAAATGGAATGGTATAAAACTGGAAAGATACACAACAAAAGCTAGCCTGAGAAATACCTGAATTTATTTATGAAAAATAATATATCCTTCTACTTTTCTCTCCTAGTTACTACAAGATGACATGTGAATTAAGAATGAGTTGAGTGAGAGAGATGCCTATAATTTATAGGTTATGATTAATAAAGATATTTGGCTGTAATAACTTGTAGAATGTAAACTGATGACGTATATGCCGGACAAACCTCCGAAGATAAAATTACTCTACTTCAACTTTAAGTCGGAACATGATCGAAGCACCTTCGGCAACTAAAGGTATTTATCACCATCAGAGTAACAGTCTGGAAGATCTGCATTTAATGCATGGTCGGCTGTACAACATTAAGCATTAAATGCTAAGTCAGACTCTGTCTAAGGTTAATGCAAATAACCTCTGGATAATATCTTGTAGTCATTACCAAAGAGCCTATAAATACCCCTCACCACCGGCATTGAATGTAAGTTTTTCCCTTTCTAATCACTTTCTCTCTCTAATTTCTCTCCCTCATTTATTATTCTCCCCACTCCCCGTTCAATTACTTACTCTCACGCCGGAGGTTGGTCACGAGTTGAAGCTCGTGGCGAGGCTAACCGGTGTTTATTTTGTAGGAACGCTCACCATCTGGGGACGAAGCTAGCTCCGGATAGGCCTTGTTTCAACATTGGCGCCATCCGTGGGACCGTGTTGACGGCTATAAGCATGGTTCCAACCTCAGATAGTCTCGAGAGTCCGGAGGTCGGTCCTTCGGGATCAGAACCGGCTCGAACCTTGATCCAGAGCAGCTTAACCACCGATTCCATCATTGTCGCCAGCGAAATCCCAAGGTCCGCTTCAGAGCCAAGATCAGCTTCGGCCAGCATCATCAGCCATGAACTAGTAGGAAGTAATTATGAGTTGCTCAAGGAGCTCATGGAAGACCATGAAAGAGAGATACGCTTTGGGGATCTCCAGACTAGGCTCAACTTTGAAAGAACCTTCAGAACTCCAGAGATGAGGCGATCAATTTTCTCCTCAGGGTAGACGATCACTAGGGGAGGATCTTCTGGAAAGGAGGTTCATGTTCCGGAGGTTAGACCGGCCTCCACTAGACGTAGCCGACCTTCGGCTGGGAATGATCCAGCCCAGCAGAGGCAAACGTTAGTCGGGCTAGAGCCGGAGGAAGAAGAAGAGGAGATGGAAGAAGGAGATGACGATTTGTCCAAACCTTACCGACCACTCGAAAGTACCAAGTTTACACGAAGGATAGCTCATTTTAGGTTCACCGGAAGGATCAAGATGCCACACCATGTGAAGATGTACGAAGGGAGTGGTGACCCAGAGGACCACCTGAAGATTTTTGTTGGAGCAGCTGAAGTGGAACAGTGGTCCATGCCACTGTGGTGTCTTATGTTTGCTCAGACCCTGATTGCTCCAGCTAGGGTCTGGTTCGAACAACTCCCGAACGAGAGCATCGATAGCTTCGAAGAGTTGCAGAGGCGTTTTCTAGCTAACTTCATGCAACAAAGGAGGCATACCAGGCATCCGGTGGAAATTCACAACATAAAGCAGAAAGACGGAGAAACGTTATGGACATTCATGGGAAGGTATCTGAAGGAATGTCAGGGGATTAAAGGAGCGGACGAAGCTATGAAGATCTCGGGGTTTGTACACGGTATCAAGTCCAAGCAGTTGATAGAGAAGTATTGTAACAACATGCCGAAGACCGTTGACGAAATGATGGAAAAGGGCGAAGGCTTTCATAAGGGGAAAGGAAGCGGTCGGAGGATTAAATGAACCTCCGAAGAAAGGTCACAACATGCCGAAGCCACATTCTTGGAAACCACCCTACCGGAGGTCTACAGGGCTGATCCATTACGAAAGAAGATTCAATGAAAACAGGAGACCTCCGTACGTGCCGAACAACTTCACCAAAACACCATTCACACAACTCAGCAAGACCCCATACGACATTTTGATGACAGAAGAGGTAAGCCAGCAGTTCATGCCACCAAGGCCCATGACGGGGACGCCGGAGAAAAAGAATCTAGACTGGTACTGCGAGTTTCACGCGGATCGGGGGCACGATACCAATGATTGTTTTCAGCTGAAGAGGCAGATAAAGATGGCTGTTAAGACTGGGAAGTTGGCGCACTTAGTTAAGGAAGTAAGACAGACGCAAGGAAAATTCAACCCCAGACCACGACCTTAGAAGAATGATGCGAAAGATAAAGGAAAAGAAATCTTCATGCTGCAAGCAATAGCCGGAGGTAGCAAAAGAAAGGCGCCAGAGATGGAGGGATGGCAGAATGAGACAATTGAGTTTCCCATGGTCAAGAATGACTATCCAACAGTAGGGCCAATGGTCATACGAGGAAAGGTGGCTGGGTATGAGGTGCATCGCATCTTCGTGGACGGAGGTAGCTCATCAGAAATCATGTACGAGCACTGTTTTATGAAGTTTGAGCCCAGAATCAGAGCGTTGATGGTGGAGACCTCTACTCCTCTAGTAGGATTCTCGGGAGATGTGGTGTGGCCTATGGGGGAGATCACGCTACCGGTGGCCTTTGGCAAGGCTCCACTCGAGAGGCGATTACATTTGAAGTTCATAATCGTAAGGTCGACTTCGTTGTATAACATCATCTTAGGGAGATCCGGATTATATTAGTTGGGCGCGATAGTGTCGACCATACACTCCCTCATGAAGTTTCCTACTCCTAACGGGGTAGTCACGATAAGGAGTGAAAAGAAAGACGTGCGGGAATGTTTGCAGGTGGAATAGGAGATGAAGAGGAGGCAAGTAGTGGACGCCAAGGGCAATGAGAGGAAGGTCCGGATCAACGACCAGTTTCCGGAGCAGACGATAACCATTGGAAGCACTTTGACGGAGCAATGCCAACAGAGATTGGAGGACATACTACGGAGTAACATAGACGTCTTTGCGTGGATACCAGACGACATGAAGGCATCCCAAGGGATGTTGCAGAACACAAGCTTGGAATACCCGCTCATGTAAGGCCAACCATTCAAAAGAAAAGGGGTTTGGCTCCTGATCGGAGTAGAGCTGCATGCCTTGAGGTAGACAAGCTGCTGCAAGCCGGGATCCTAAGGGAGGTCAAGTACCAGACATGGGTCGCCAACATGGTACTGGTCAAGAAGAAAGATGGATCATGGAGAATGTGCATTGACTTTACAGATCTCAACCGTGCTTGCCCAAAGGATCCATATCCTTTGCCGGAGGTTGATTTGAAGATAGAATCTTTGGCTGGGTATAAGTTCAAGTGTTTCCTAGATGCCTACAAGGGCTACCATCAGATCCAAATGGCCAAGGAAGACGAGGATAAGACAGGCTTCTTCACAGACAAAGGGGTCTTTTGCTACCGGAAGATGCCTTTCGGATTGAAAAACGCCGGAGCAACATACCAACGAATGGTAGACTCGGTGTTCAGAAGTCAAATTGGGCGGAACCTAGAGGCTTAGTGATAAAGAGCAACAGCGAAGACCAATTGTTGGGAGACATACTGGAGACCTTTTCAAACTTGAGAAGGGTTAACATGAAGCTAAATCCAACCAAATGTTCCTTCGGTCTAGTAGAAGGGAAGTTCCTGGGGCACCTGATAACGCCAAGTGGAATACGGGTCAATCCTGAGAAGACAAAGGCGGTCATGGATCTTGAATCTCCAAAGACATTGAAGCAGGCTCAAAGCCTAAGTGGATGACTAAATGCACTACACAGATATACTGCCAAAGCTGCAGAAAGGTCGTTGCCTATTTTTAGAACAATCAAGGACTGCTTGAACAAAAAGAACTTTCGATGGACGAAAGAAGCGGAGGATGCGTTTCAGGAAATCAAGAAAGTACTATCTGAACTTCCCATGTTGGTGGCCCCGAAGGAAGGAGAGACTCTCCTAATGTACTTGGCTGCATCAGAGCAGACACTCAGCGCCGTGTTAATGACAAAAAGAGAAGGGAGACAAGTCCCCGTGTACTTCGTAAGCAGAGTATTACAAGGGGCGGAGCTCAATTACCCACCAATCGAAAAGTTGGCCCTATGTTTAGTCCATGCGGCGAGAAGTTTAAGGAGGTACTTTCAAGCTCACAAAATCAGAGTCTTGACGAACTTGCCCATAAAGCAAGTTCTGACGAAGCCGGATGTCTCGGGAAGGTTAGCCAAGTGGGCAGTTGAGCTGGGGGCGTACGAGATGCTGTACGAGGCGCGTACGTCGATAAAAGGATAGGTGTTGGCGGATTTCATAGCTGAAACGAGCGAGCCAGTCCCGATGATGGAGGAACAAGGGTAGGAGCCGAAGGAGGTCGCATACAAGCCAGAAGAAAGGAAGCAAGAAGTAGGGATCGACAAGTTAAGATCTGGAAGCTCCGGAAAGGTGAATAAGTCGAAGGAACGTCCGTCAAAACAGGCGATCGGTGAGGACGTGTGGAAACTCCATACGGATGGTTCCTCCAGCATGGAAGGGGGAGGAGCTGGATTGGTAATTACCAGCCCTCAAGAGGTCGAGTATACATATGCGCTCCGTTTCAATTTCCTGGTCTCCAACAACGAAGCTGAGTATGAAGCTTTGTTGTCGGGATTACGATTGGCAGTGCTAATGAAGATTAAACAGCTGAAAGTGTATGTTGATTCAATGCTGGTAGCAAACCAAATCAATGGGATGTACGAAGCTAAAGAGAAAAGCATGATCCAGTACTTAGCAAAGGAAAGGGAGCTCATGGCGTCCTTCGAAGCATGCGCGGCTAAACAAGTCCCAAGAGGAAAGAATAAGAAGGCTGATGCCCTAAGCAAACTTGCTTCTGTTGCCTTTGACCACCTCACAAAAGAAGTCCTTGTAGAAACACTGGAGCAGAGGTCAGTGGAGGAGAAGGAATTTAATGCGACCCGTTGAGGAAGAAGGAGAGACGTGGATGCCACCAATAGTAAAGGCCCTAAAAGGGAATGAAGCGACACAGTTATTGGAGCACGAAAAAGCCAAGTTAGACCTGTCAAAGTACGAGTTGCACGATGATGTGTTGTACCGGAAGTCTTATCTGGGGCCATCGCTGAGATGTGTGGGCCCTCTGCAAGCCAACTACATTATCAGGGAAATACATAGTAGGGCATGTAGCTTGCATGCGGGAGCATGAGCAATTGTGGCCAAAGCCATGCAAGTTGGTTATTATTGGCCCTCAATGCACAGAGATGCATTTGATGAGGTTAAAAAGTGTCAGGCATGCCAAGTACACGCTCCGGTAGCTAGAAAGCCAAAGCATCCCCTGGTGTCTATCATAGCAGCATGGCCTTTCCGAAGTGGAGTATGGACATCGTGGGTCCATTCCCCGAAGGACTAAGGAGGGTCAAATTCCTTTTGGTAGCCATTGACTACTTCACCAAATGGTGCGAGGCGAAGCCCTTGGCCACAATCACAGGAGTGCAAGTTTCAAGGTTCGTATGGGATAACATTATATGTCGATTTGGAATACCGCAGGAGATCATCACAGATAATGGAAAACAATTTGCGGAAAACCCCTTCCGATCGTGGTGCAAGGAATTGAATATCAAGCAGACGTTTACATCTGTAGCGCACCCCCAAGCCAATGGGCAGGTCGAACGAGTCACAGGAGCTTAGTCGAAGGGATAAAGACTTGATTGGAAACGGAAGGAGGATGCTGGGTGGATCACCTCAGTCACGTTTTATGGGCTCATCGTATCTTAATCAAAACTAGCAACGGAGAAACACCATTCAGCTTAACATATGGAACTGAAGCTGTAATTCCTCCGGAGGTAGGTATACCAACTCGAAGGTCCGCAGCTACCGAAAGGGAAAGCAAAGAAGGGTTATGTTTCAACCTGGAAGCACTAACGGAACGTAGAGAAATAGCGGGGATCAATGAAGCCAGGTACAAAAGGAAGATTGAACAGTACTACAACAAGAGGGTGCGTGGCACCAGGTTCAAACTGGGAGATTATGTGTGGCGCCTAAACGAGGCAAGCAAGGCGGAAAAACAGGGGAAGCTGGCCCCAGATGGGAAGGGCCTTACCAAGTTGCGAGTGCACATCAGAATGGATCTTACAAGTTGCAAGACTTATACGGGAACGAAATACCAAGGACGTGGAACGCAATGAACCTGAAGAAATGCTACCTATAGCAACGCCAAGTCAACTCTCAGGCAAAACCTTTTGGAGCAACCTCCGGCAATGGAAAATAAAATTCGCCGGTAGAACTTTTGGCATCAAACAGAAACAATATGGAAGTTGTGGGACCTCCACTTTTCCTTGCTAAGGCCCTTTGGCTAGAAACTCATGTACTTTTTGTACTTCATACATAAATGGAATACCCATTTTTGTGCTCTACATCAACGAATTGGAGTTAACAACTGTGAATTACACAAGCACACACATTACACTAAACCGAACCTTGCCAGTTCGTACGCCTACTATGACGGAAAGGCATAGTAGAGAAAACCGGAGCTCACAACTCTGTACCCAAGAATAGAAAGTTCTTATTTCCTGTTATGTCTGAACGGCTAACAGAAGAAAACTGGGGAATCGCGACTCCGTCCCTAAACCGGGTGACACGAGCATAAATAATTATGCAAAAAATCGGACGAGTGGGACTTGTCCACACACCCGTAAGCCTGTTATCACAGGAAAACCGAACCTGACATGCTAACACATCCCAAACAAGAGTAGTACATAAAATATCAAAGGGATAAGCTAAGCAGGATCGTACCTTTGGAACGTCGGAAAGACGCCCGAATAAGCCGAACCTGGCAAGTTCGCAACGCATAAATCACGATTAAGCAAGGAAAGTACTACATATTAGCCTTGCCAATACCATAGCAAGTTTCAAAAGAAAGTTTCATAGTAAATACCAAAACAAGTTCCAACCACATCAAGTTATAAATATGTCCACGCCATAACAAGCAAAGATACGATAAGATAATGCTTAACAAACCCAAAGTTTTGAAAGGATTAAACTAACGTCCGGTAGCAGATGACAGCTCCACAGGGATACCAATTCCACCAGCTTCAAAGCTAGGGGCAACAACTTCCTCCGGCTCCACTTTCTTCAACTCATCCAGAGGCTTATCAGACAACGATGCAAGGTGTCCCAGGTACGGATAAGATAGTTGACCGAACTCGATGGTAGCTTGGCTCAATTTAGAAGTAGCTTCGGGATCATATTGAGGAGCGCTGGATATGGCACGACCACGCTTAGCACACTTCTCACCAATGGACAACCCCTTTTGATAACCTGCAAGAAAACTACACCTCTACACATCACCTAAAGACTTCGAGTATTCAGAACTCCTGCGAAGCTTGTCAAAGAAATAACTAACCCCCTCTTTCACTAACCAACACCTTTCCTCAGTCATCACCGACAGCGCCTCTCCCACATCTTTAACTAACGTCTTCAATCTACCCACCTCGTCCAGAAGACCAACATTCTCCGCAACACTTCGGCTCAAACTCCCAATCTTCTTATTCTTCATAGCAACCTCCTCACACAGCTCACCGGTAACCTTCTTCTCTACCTCTAACAACTTTGTAGTCTCCTCTAAAACCTTCTCCAGTTGCTTCACTTTCGCCTCATCCTTACCTTCGCGGTTCAAAGCCTTATTCTTCTCCTTCAACTCCTTGATCACACGTTTCTGAGCTACAAATTCATTATGAGCTAGCAACCACCTCTAACGAATCTCAGGCAAGCTTACAGACAACTGACACAGATGAAAGTAGGAGTTATGTATCAGATCAGAGTGCTCCTCCTGTGACACACGTTGTGCCTCAGCAGGAGTGGAAATGAAATCAAGTAGATCACGACAGGACCCCACAGTATCAAACAAAGATTTATTTTTCAAACGGCGGAACTCAGGAACAAATGCAGCATTGGCAGTCTCCTCGTCCATGGATTGTTAATTAGAACCAGCAGACTCAGATTCGCTGGTAGCAACAGAAAAGCTGATGGAATCTTCTTCCCTGGAGGGGGTGTTTGCAAAATCTTCCTTTCGGATGCTCTTACCACAGCCGTGGACAGTTTGGTCAATTTTCGGATGATCGCTAACAGGGTCGGCAGTAAGGTTACCTCCACTGGACAAGTCCACATGTGCTATGGACTTAGGACTCTCTTCAACCACAGTCGCTTTCCCTCTTTTCCTAAGCTGTCTACTTTCTCCAACACCCTTCCTTTTTTGAGCGGACCCTTCAGCAGCAGAACCAACACCAACTTGTTTATCCGCATCGGAAACCTTTGGAATAACATTAAGAAGAACCTTCAAATTGGAACTAGCACCGACTTCAGGAATGACAACGTTTTCCCTGTTGCGAGAAATGAGGCTGTCGGCAAGATCTTCTTCTTCCGAATGTTCAATGTCGTCAAAACTAGGAAGGTTCAGAAACTCCAGAAACGTCATGGTTGCACAACAAACAATATTATCCCCAAATATTAAATTAACCAATACAACCTATAACAAAATAACAATTTACGAAATCATAAACGATAACAGTAAACACAAATCCTTCGTGCCCTTTCCGCCGCGCAAATACAGGGGTCGCTTTTTGGGAAGACCCCACTTCAGACTAATCCCACCCAAAACTAGAGCTTCTTCCGGTAATGTACGGTATTCTATACAGTTTGATGTTAAATGCCCCATCAAAGCCATATCCACACCAGAATCATCTGGATAAGGATCGGCTACAGCTACCCCCTCTCCTTCCAAACCATCTTCATGGGAACCAACGTCTCCTTCACCCATATGAACTGATGCTTCCAACCTTTCGGACCCATTGGAGTCTCAGTAACACAGGCGTCATACGGGGCCTTGTGTTTTTCTATAGTAAGCCAATCCTCGACACGACCCACCTTAAAAAACTTTTGAAATAACGGAACCGAAGGAATCCCACCCAAAGCACGACAATGCATCTCAAAGCAAGTTATTTTAACAGCGCCAAGGGGAGAAAATTGAGATAGGTGAATGCTAAAATATTTTAACACATCCAGAAAAAACCTTTAAAACGGAACACGAACATTTGCAAAATCGAATAATCTTAAATACAATGCAATATACCCCTTAGGATATTCCGAAACATTCTTATTTGATCGTGGCAGTTTTGGATCAAATTGAGGACCAATATCGAAAGACTCGCAAAAGCGCCGGAGACTATGGTCAGACACATTAGAGTAAACGACGGAGAGATTATTTTTTGACATGGCTAGGAAGGATTAAAGCAGCAAACCTGATAAAGTAAGCAACGACAGAGAGATCTTGTGTCGTTACCGCGAGGATTGACAATCCAGAGAAGCAAAACCAAGCTCTAGCGGCGAAGAAAGCAGCGAAGCAGATTTCCAAAAAGCCCTAAAATTTCAAAAATGGTTTCTATACACGTATATATATACACACAAGGGAATCGGACGGTCTTTTCTCTCTCTCCTCAGAATAATAATAAAATAGTTAAAGCATCGGAAGTAGCAGCGTACAGTACTGTCATCATCACCGTACTTAAATGCAAAAGCAGGTGGTCCCACAAGGTCAAATCAATCGTAGCTCTGGAGCCACTGGCTGCATCACACGTAATCCTAGCGTTACAGAACATCATATGGTGCCTAGATAAGCTACTCTACTAATTTAAATTCAAATTTAATCTCTGATTTCACTATACCCAACACCCCATTAAAAATAAAATTTATATATATATATATATGTATAAATTTCATAATAACAAAAATAAAATAAAATACATACACACAACAAACAAAGCACAAACATTAAAAAGAAGTAGACGAAAGGAAAAAGTGAAGGCACAACACGATAATAGTTTAGTCTGGCACTTTCACGCAAAGGCTTTGAAAATACCAGACTGGGGGACATGATGACGTATATGCCGGACGAACCTCCGGAGATAAAATTCCTCTACTTCAACTTTAAGTCGGAACATGATCGAAGCACCTTCGGCAACTAAAGGTATTTATCACCATCAGAGTAACAGTCTGGAAGATCTGCATTTAATGCATGGTCGGCTGTACAACATTAAGCATTAAATGCTAAGTCAGACTCTGTCTAAGGTTAATGCAAATAACCTCTGGATAATATCTTGTAGTCATTACCAAAGAGCCTATAAATACCCCTCACCACCGGCATTGAATGTAAGTTTTTCCCTCTCTAATCACTTTCTCTCTCTAATTTCTCTCCCTCATTTATTATTCTCTCCACTCCCCGTTCAATTACTTACTCTCACGCTAGAGGTTGGTCACGAGCTAAAGCTCGTGGCGAGGCTAATCGGTGTTTAATTTGTAGGAACGCTCACCACCTGGGGAAGAAGCTAGCTCCGGATAGGCCTTTTTTCAACATAAACTAAAGTCCAGTCACAAGTGGGACTTTATTTGACTTCTGTATGATGTGTCGGGTACGCTAGTATTTAAATAATCATATTCATACGATTTTAATTTATATATAGTATTATAGATATGATGGTGGTTCGAAGATAGTATACAACTATACATATATATTATTTAGTTTGATAATTTGATCTACCAAGCTAAAAGGTAGGGTTATTTTTTGGTAAACTGTAGTTTATTAAGTAGTTAACTAAACTAAAATGAGTTGCTGTAACTAGTTGAGGTGCGATTATTTCCTAAAAAGGATCAGAGTTGTTGTGTACTTTTGAGATTGCATATCAAATTCATTTATGAATATTTTTTAACCTTGGATTATTACTCTCTTTTGTTTGTTTTTAATGTTGAAGACCACTTCTTTTGACATATCAACATGTCCACATTTGTTTGAAGACTTGATTGTCTACTATATCATCAATTGTGATAATATGAAGTTATCATTAATATTGTAAAGAACTAATATATAATTTATTTTAAAACCATGTAAAAGACATGTTAAAAGCTATAAAATTGAAATGTATATTATAAATCATAAATTAATAAGTAAAATGTAAAATTGCATGACTAACTTACCATTCAATTAAGTTAGGTTCCATAATATTAGTTCATATTTCTTGTGCATATGTAGTTGTATACCTAGACACTTTATGGTGTCATTTGCAATATTAATTTATTTATATATTGTACAAAACTAAATGTATTATTTTAGTATCCATTTCACTTTATTAAATTACTCTAAGCAATTTTCAATTATTAATTTATCATCTTGTCCCATGTTGAATTTCTAACTTGTATAATCTTACATGCTTAACATATTTACTTATAATCTTAGTTTTAAAGTTTTATACGATAGTTCGGCCGAAAAGCATATCTAATAGTTGTAGTAATAACCAAAAATAATAATAATCATCATCATCATGAAACTATAAATTATGTTATGAGGTAAAATGTAATCTTATATGAATTGAAGGTGAAAAATAAAAATATATTTGTGGTTGAAAATAAAACAATTGAAGATCAAATGCAATTTTTATAAATTAAGGGTGAAAATTAAAATTTTATTAGGGGGTAAAATAAAATTTGGAATAAAAGTGTTTTTTTGTGAATTGATAATAATAATAATAATAAATAATAATAGTAATAATAATAATAATATATCCAAGACTAAGTGTATATATTGTATTATTATTTTCTTAATTTCAAAAGATTTCCATTAAAATAATATGCTTTAAGTTTATAGTTTTCCCGAATTATTTGAAGGATTGAAATAAAATGATTTTGAAGGAAAGTTTGGTAAACCTTTTTTTCTAAACTCTTCTTTTAAAAATGGGTGGATTTGAAGGGAAAAAGGAAAATTAAAATGATTTTTTGTAAGTAATTAAATTACCTTAATCATAATAAATAATTTTAAAAAATAACGGCATTAATGTAAAATGGTCATTTTTTCCTTTATCTCTAACTCAAAAATATAAACTTATTTTTTTCTTTTCCAATTCATTTTTTTTCTAACTCAGTAACATAAAAAATCATAATCATTATTCTTTCTTCTTCCTACTTTTCTACCGTCAACTTTCTTTTTTATTCTTTCTTAGCATTAAGATTGTTGTAAAATATTTCTTTTTATTTGTTTTAAAGCTATCTTAATCTTAAGATCTTATAATCTTATGATATAATTTAGTTAAAACATATTGACCTTTAATACACATTAACCAAAGTAAACTGAAATAGCAAATCAACTAGGGATGGCAAAAAAAACTGAAACTGACGGAAAAATGTAACATCCTCAAAACGAGCCTAAACGTGTGCGATCGTGATACGTTGAGTATTTAATTGAATTAAATAAAATATATATATTTTAGAAAATGATATAAAATATGGAAATAATAGATAAATGGATTATTAAAAATATTAATAAAAATAGATAAAAGTTGTAAAATATCGAACGGTTTCAAACGAGAATTCCAAAATATCCTCGTTAGTTGAAATGGTTAAACGGGAGATGAGTTGTAAGTTGAAAAGGGGAACAAAATACCCACTTGTGGATAATGATACCCACAAGTCGGTCCAGCCCTTTTGTTTACACAGACACATACGTATCACACACACACCTTCTCATTCTTTTTCTTGTTCTTGAAACTTTGAAGAATTCATCAAGGAGAGCATCTATACAACTGATTTCCAACCACAAATTGAAGTCTTGATCAGTCCACAATCATCATCTTCATCATCTCCATCACCTAGTAAGCTTCATCCATGGCTTTTCCTTCTATTCTTGAAATTGGGTTTTTGAAAGAAAACTTATAAAGCTTTGTTCCAGCAGCTAAATAAGGATCAAAATAGTTCTACAAGTTGTTTCTAATCATCCTTTGATCATTGTAAGTTCCAATTCATCCTTGTTCTTGATTTTGCTCTTTCAAGACTTGAAATTTTAGGTTTCAAGTGGGTTCTTTGATTTAGCAATCAAGAACTGAAATTTATGATTGAAATAGGTTCTAATATCATTTATAAGTGTATAGGAATCAGTTCCATGAATTAAAGTAGTGTTCTTGATGAATTTTGAATTTTGGCTCAAATGGGTCAAAATTGGTCAAATACGGGTCAAACTGATTTTGACCTTCAAGAACAGAAATTTAGTGTTCTAAATGATCCTATAACTTGTTAGGATTGATTAGAACTCAATTGGTGCATTAGAAGTGGTGTTTTTGCACAAATCCAATATTTAGCCTAAATGGGTCAAAATGACCTAAATCTGTTTTTACACATCAAGAACTAATTTTTAAGGTTCTAATAGGTTCATATGACTTGTATGAATTGATTAGAACATTGGTTTTGAATTGGAATGGTTGTTTTGCTTGAATTGGCTAAAATAGTGAAAAATAGGCCTTAAATAGGCAAGAAATTGGAAAATGATACCAAACAAGGAGTTTAAAGGTTTTGGTCAGTTTCAACACCTTCAATACATCATATTAGGTGTATATGGTGTGTTGCAAGTGTTGGAATTGGTCTACACCAAGTTTTGGCCATTATGCGCACGTCTTTGTCCATTTAAATGGGATTTGGAGTTGAAATGAGCTAAAATGGGCTTGTTGTGCACAAAACAATAGCTGCTGCAGCCTCTGCACACTGGTCGCGGCGCGACACCCCTGCACACAGCTTTCTTTGTTGTTTTGTGCTACGTGTTCGCGTTTTGTTGCTTGGACTGCTATAGTTAGTTAATAAATTGTTTAAAAACACCATTAGGGTATTGTTTCAAGTATCCTAGACGTTCCTCGCGTGTTCAAATGATTGATGCGTAAGTCTTGTTGTAATGACCGAAATTTTAAGAAAATATTGTAATATTATTTTATGGAGAAATAAATAATATTATATGGAGTTTATTTAATTATAATGATAATTAAGGAGCATTATTGTTAGTTAAATAAAATATTAAAGTTGGAAAAGAAAGGAAAAGAAAAGACAAGAAAAGTTGGAAAAGAAAAGAAAGAAAAAAAAATGAAAATTCGGGTTTCTTATGGATCGCGGCGCGACGTGTAGCTGGTGTCAGACCTTGCGTGTGTCAGCCAGCTTTCGTGTGTCAGAAGTTATAGGATACAGACGTTAGAGTTTGCATGTCCCGCGATTGGTCAAGTTGGAGGCGGTCGCGGCGCGACGCATTTCTGGTCGCGGCGCGACGCGTGGATCAGCTTCTATATATACGGGTTTTTGGCAGCCATTTCCACACACAAACTTTGAGAGTCGTTACTCTGCCAAATTTACGAGTTTTCCCGAGATTCTTGAGCCTACAATAGTGTCAAGTTTCATTCGTAAGCGTATCTTTAGTTACGGGAGTTCGGAGAAACCGTCAAGGGCGTTGTTTTGACCATAGTTACGCGTGGGTGAACCCGAGAGGTACATTTCTCTAATCTTATGATTCCATTTCAGTTATTTGGCGTTTTGGACCGCATGCATGTCGCTTATATGCATTTTTATGAAGTTTCTAAGCTCGTGACGCGTAAATCTTTAATCGGGGTTTATTCGTTGCCGTGTTTTGGGCGAGATCCGACTTGTTTAAGATTATGAGATCGTGTTTCTCATGTAGTAACCTTCATAGGTTGTTCGGGGTGTTTCGGTTCGCGGTTTGGTTGATTCGTGAGCGTTGTTTGTCGTTTTAAGATCGTACGTTTCATTGTTCAGACTAAGGTGAGTTCAGTTGTTTTACAAAACCGAGCATATAGACAAAATCTGTTTTGATAATATTAACTGTTTTTAAGACGATATATCTATATATATATGATGTTTGTGATAGATTAACGATTGATTGCTATGCATGCTCCTTTATTAATGATGAAATACGATTGACTTATACAATGCTTGTGACGCATGCATATATACTTATAGATACATGTTCTGATGTTAAGATTGATATGATGATATGGGAAGGGGTAGTTATACTCAGAGATGTAAAGATGATGCCTAGTAGGAATATTGTGCCTGCTAAGGATATGCTAGCCAAGTGAAGATTAGTTGCCGGGTTTCTAGATAACTTTGGCAACACATGGTGTACTTGTACACTGGAGTGTAGTATTGACCATAGAGATGGGTCATGTGAAAACATCACGAGGGTGAAAGGAGGGTCCATCGGTAATTGGGGCACCATTTGTACTTTCACCTAAACGACTTTTAGTCGGAGTAACTATAGCGGACGGATCTTAGAAGTGTGTGTACAAGTGGGAGTTGCGCCCTACATTGCACCATACTTGCTCGACACGCTTAGTGAACTTGTACCAAATGCGGACGGACCTAGAACCTAGCAGTTGCTGGGCACGCATATGGTATTATCGCGGACGGACCTTGGAACCCTAGTGGTTGCCGGGCATGCACTTGGTATTTGGGGTAGTGATGATAGAAAAGCAAAAGATAGACCCCAATAAGATGATTTAAGACGTATATGATGTTAATGAAGTTAAAGGATGATTATGATGATTTAAAGGATGTTATATGATTGTTTTATGATGATACTTGACCAGGTGGGGATTTACGATGCTATGTGGGTGGGTCAAGTTACGGTTTGGGATTTAATGCCTTAACCTAAATATGTTGCGAATGTTTTTAAAGGATGATTTTGAAATGTTAACTAAGCTGACTCACGAGGTGAAAGCTGACACTTGTTTCTTTGAAACGCGTCTTGTGCTCGTGCAGGTTGCTTAGGTGCGTAGCCTTGTGAGACGGGGGCTTATGGGTAGTTTTCGTTTGTTATGATGATACTCAGTATCAACTTGTGGTTGTGTAATGAACAAAGTTAAAACAATGATGTGTTTGAGACGTAACGGTGGTTTTGTTTAATGAATGTTTAAAATGGTTTATCTGTTTTAATCAATATGATGTTTAAAAAAGTCTTCTGTTGCGATGAATCTGATTGAGTAGAAAAAGTTTTTGTAAATCTCAATTTCTGGAAACCACGGCTGTTACAAGTTGGTATCAGAGCTGTGTTGTGAGAGATCTGAGTACTGAGTCCGGTGCTTAGACTCACAACTTAGCTCTTATAGGATGACTGGGTGGGGATGTGTGTGCGAGAGTTGCTCGTTAGGTAGCTCTTTTCCTTGTGATGATTATAGATGTTTACTTTTACTCGACTTCCTTACGTATAGAATGGTGGAAACGGAGAGAGGTAACGGGAAGCAAGTGATGAATCAAGGGGAGCAGGCCAACGCGGAGGGATCATTCAGAATTCTAGGTGAAGGAGAAGCGGAATGTGAGCGAGTTCCGTCACCTCCAAGAACTGCGTCGGTGCATAGTAGTCGTACTGCAAACAGCACCAGCAGTATGATCCGCGTGGCTGAGTTGGAAAGAGTGTTGAAGGAAAGGGATGAGGCTCTGAGAAAGCAAACGGAGGAGCTAAACGAAATGAAGCAAGCAATGCGTGAGGCGGGAATTCTAGGGAAAAAGCCAATCACGCCTGAGGAAGGAGATGACGAAGAGGATGATCAAGCGGGTCTAGGTGGCCGGAATGAAGGTGCAATGTACCGAGTGGGAAGCACCTACAAGATGTTCAGGGAGTGCAAACCACCTAAGTATGCGGGAGGGACTGATCCCCTCGACTGCATACGCTGGATCCGTAAGCTGGAACAAACATACAACTCTGGTGTGTTTACTGAGGAACAGCGGGTCAGTTATGCGATCCGTGTGTTGGAGAAAGAAGCTTTAGAGTGGTGGGATTCTATTGAAGGTTCACTATCAACAGTAACAAGGAGGAACCTTACTTGGGCAATGTTCAAAGAAAAGTTACAGAACCGTTTCTGTAATTTGGGGGCTAGACAACGTGTGGAAAGAGAGTTTTTGGATCTGAAAAAGAGCAACATGACGATTGCCAGGTACAACTCTACTTTTTCTCAAAGGATGCAGTTTGCCAATAGGTACTGCTATGATGATGCTTCAACGGTAAACCAGTATGTGGAGGGTTTGCCATATGAATACCGTGGGACGGTGAGATTGAGATCCAATTTAGGTGATGCGATGACTGAGGCGGAAAGAATCGAGCATGATTTGAAACTGAGAGAGAAGAGTGATGGGGTGGTGGGAGAAAAGAGAAAGTGGGAAGGGCCATCTGGGTCCTCCAACAAGAAGAAGTTCTCGAGTGGCAACAACAAGAAAGGGGAGAAACAAGGGAAGACAGGGTATTATACAACATGCCACTCAAGCCACGGTAGTCTGTGCACTGCAGAGACGATGAGTTGCCGTCGATGCGGAAAGATGGGGCATAAGGCAGTGAACTGCAAAAGCGAGAAGCCCGTGTGCTACAACTATAGGGAAATGGGGCATATCAGTACGCAATGCCCAGACCCGAAGAAGAAGTACTCAATCTCAAATTCAGGCTCGACCATTATTTAAAGTGTTCCTTGGAAGGTATTGGGGTGTGAGAGAGATTAATATGACTGACATGATTGTTGCTTAATTCCTTATTTGCTTAACATGACTGATTAAGTATAATAAGTATATTAAGACTTTAATGGTCTAATAGAATCAAGAGATGTTTAGATCAATCTGATGTAATCAGATTGATAATGTTAGATAAGAATTGATGCCAAAAGAATAGCTGAAGTAATAGTAGTCTTGTGGACTACTAGTATTAAGATAAACAAGGGAATTGTCCTCAGTTCCTATGAATGTAGTATATAGTAAATGATGGAATCTAAAACGATTAATGACAGTTGAGGAACATATGCTAGTTGTTCCTATTCCATAGCACAGAATGACCACATGTCTTAAGGATTTTTCAGTCATGTGAATCATATATACCTTTGAGGGCACAACGAATCCGGCGGTGATCGAGAGATGGATACGGGATATAGAGTTGGAATTCGAAACCGGCGAAAGCAAGGAACTACGTATTCTTTTGTCTCTGCGTCTTTTTGTGCTTAATAGTAATTACTTGTTTTCACGTTGATTGATCCACCGAATGTGGAAGTTGTTAGCGGTAAAGCACTAATAGTGTTCTTGTGGTTGTAATTGATATTGAAGGGAATAGTTTTCCCATTTCGTTTCTTGTTATGCCCATTGCGGGATTTGATATTGTAATTAGAATGTATTGGCTCAGCAACCGAAATGCTGAGATTCTTTGTTCCAAAAGATGGTTAAAATTCCTCTGTCCGATGGGTCATATGTTGTGGCTCGTGGTGAAGGAAGAATTTCTTGATAGAGGTTTAATTCGTCCCAACTCTTCAGCTTTGGGAGCTCCAGTCTTGTTTGTCGAAAAGAAAGACGGGACGATGCGGATGTGCATTGATTACAGGGAGCTGAATAAGCGAACTGTAAAGAACAAGTACTCTCTCCCATCTATTGATGATCTGTTTGATCAACTTTAGGGTGCTACTTGCTTTTCAAAGATGGATATTCGTACTAGTTATCATCAAGTCCATGTACGCGATGAAGATATTCCAAAGACAGCTTTTAGAACGAGATATGGGCATTATGAGTTTCTTGTGATGCCTTTCGGATAGATGAATGCTCCAGCTATATTCATGGATCTTATGAACCGTGTCCGTCGTGCATTTTTTTTGACGAATTTGTCATTGTATTCATTGATGACATTCTGATTTATTCTAGATTTGAAGTAGAACACGAGAACGCTTATATGCAAAATTCTCCAAATACGAGTCTGACTTGAAGAAATACACTTCCTTGGTCATGTTATATGCAAGGATAGTGTTATGGTTGATCTAGTAAAGGTCGAGGCGTTAATGAATTGGGGAATTCCCAAAACTCCATCAGAGATTCGCAGCTTTCTAGGACTTTCCGGTTGCTATCGGCGGTTCATTCTGAATTTTTCTAAAATAGTAGGTTTTATGACGAAGCTTACACGAAACGATGTTGCCTATTCGTGGTTTGATGAACAAGATAATGTCTTTCAGACATTGAAGCAATTACTATGTCAAGCTCAAATTCTGACTCTGCCAAATGGGTCAGAAGATTCTATCGTTTATTGTGATGCTTCTTACGCAGGTTTGGGAAGTGTCCTTAGGCAGAAGGACAAAGTGATAGCTTATGCTTCCCGCCAACTGAAGCCACATGAGAAGAGCTATCCGACTCATGATCTGGAGTTGGCAGCTGTTGTCTTTGCTCTGAAACTATGGCGCCACTACTTGTATGGCACCAAATGCGTGGTATTCACTAATCATAAGAGCCTCCAGTATGTTTCTACACAGAAGGAGCTCAATATGAGGCAACGCAGGTGAATAGAGTTGATTAATAATTATGACCGTGAAATCAAATACCACCCGGGCAAGGCTAATGTGGTGGCTGATGCATTAAGCCAAAAGGGCTCCACAGAAACCATCAAATTCATGAAAATCACTATTGTTTCTGATCTTATCGCTCGATTGAAGGAGGCTCAGCATGAAGCCTTAACAGAATATAACCTGAAGGCTGAAGTTATGTCCAAGATGAAGGAGCAGCTACAAGATGACAACAGGGGATTGAAGACATACAGGTCCCAAATCTGGGTACCTAGCATGGGAGGGAACCGGGAGTCAATCTTGAAGGAGGCGCACAATTTTCGTTTATCTACTCAACCTTGGTGCACTAAAATGTACCATGGTCTTAAGGCACAATACTGGTGGCCTACATTGAAACGTAACATTGCTTCTTATGTGGAGAAATGTCAGATATGTGTACTGGTGAAGACCGAGCACCAAAGACCCTATGGTAATTTGCAACAATTACAAATTCCTGAATGAAAATGGGACATCACTATGGATTTTGTTACTAAATTGCCCAGGACCTCAAAAGGGCATGACATGATCTGGGTGATTGTTGATAGACTCACCAAGAGTGCACACTTCCTAGCTGTGAATGAATCATTTTCTATGCCTAGACTTGCTCAGATTTATATCGATGAAATTGTTGCTTGACACGGTGTTCCATTATTTATTGTCTCTGATAGAGATACACGCTTTGTTTCACAAATCTGGAGTGGTGTTCTATGGGAGCTTAGTACTCGTGTTTATTTGAGTACCGCATATCATCCACAGACAGATGGACTGTCCGAAAGGACTATCCAAACTCTTAAAAGACATGCTACGCGCATGTGTACTCGAATACGGTGGCTCGTGGGATTCCCATTTGCCTATGAATGAGTTTGCTTATAATAACTCATATCATTCCAGTATTGGTATTCCACCGTATGAGATGCTTTATGGTAGGCGTTGTCGCACACCTACATGTTGGTTTGAATCAGGGGAGAAATAGTATGTAGATCCGAAACGCAGGCCGATTACCTTTGAAATAGGTGATCGGGTATTCTTGAAGGTTTCTCCATGGAAAGGGTGTTATCAGATTTGGCAGAAAGGGAAAGTTGAGCCCATGACACATTGATCCTTTCAGAATTATTCAAAAAGTCAATGAACAGACAGTATCTTTAGAATTACCTCTAGAGTTAACGAGTATTCATAATACCTTCAATGTTTGCTATTTTCGAAAGTGCAAGGTGGATGAAGGTTAGATTCTACCTCTGCAAGACTTGAAAGTGGATTCTTCTGCACGGCTCGTGGAGGAACCAATTGAAATCTTGAACACAAAGACTAAGCGGCGGAGGAAGGAGACAATTCAGCTAGTCTTAGTCAAATGGAAGCACAATCTCGGATCGAACCTTACGTGGGAGACCGAGGAGGATATGAAGGCACGCTATCCCCATTTGTTTTCTGAAAAGCAGATTCCGAGGACAGAATCTTCTTAAGGGGGTAGATTTGTAACATCCTCAAAACGGGCCTAAACGTGTGTGAACGTGATACGTCGAGTATTTAATTGAATTAAATAAAATATATATATTTTAGAAAATGATATAAAATATGGAAATAATAGATAAATGGGTTATTAAAAATATTAATAAAAATAGATAAAAGTTGTAAAATATCGAACGGTTTCAAACGAGGATTCCAAAAATATCCTCGTTAGTTGAAACGGTTAAACGGGAGATGAGTTGTAAGTTAAAGAGGGGAACAAAATACCCACTTGTGGATAATCATACCTACAAGTCGGTCCAGCCCTTTTGTTTACACAGACACAAACGTATCACACACACACCTTCTCATTCTTTTTCTTGTTCTTGAAACTTTTAAGAATTCATCAAGGAGAGCATCTATACAACTGATTTCCAGCCACAAATTGAAGTCTTGATCAGTCCACAATCATCATCTTTATCATCTCGATCACCTAGTAAGCTTCATCTATGGCTTTTCCTTCTATTCTTGAAATGGGGTTTTTGAAAGAAAACTTATAAAGCTTTGTTCTAGCAGCTAAATAAGGATCAAAATAGTTGTATAAGTTGTTTTTAATCATCCTTTGATCATTGTAAGTTCCAATTCATCCTTGTTCTTGATTTTGCTCTTTCAAGACTTGAAATTTTAGGTTTCAAGTGGGTTCTTTGATTTAGTAATCAAGAACTGAAATTTATGATTGAAATAGGTTCTAATATCATTTATAAGTGTATAGGAATCAATTCCATGAATTAAAGTAGTGTTCTTGATGAGTTTTGAATTTTGGCTCAAATGGGTCAAAATTGGTCAAGTACGGGTCAAACTGATTTTGACCTTCAAGAACTGAAATTTAGTGTTCTAAATGATCCTATAACTTGTTAGGATTGATTAGAACTCAATTGGTGCATTAGAAGTGGTGTTTTTGCACAAATCCAATATTTAGCCTAAATGGGTCAAAATGGCCAAAATGGCCTAAATCTATTTTTACACATCAAGAACTGATTTTTAAGGTTCTAAAAGGTTCATATGACTTGTATGAATTGATTAGAACATTGGTTTTGAATTGGAATGGTTATTTTGCTTGAATTGGCTAAAATAGTGAAAAATAGGCCTTAAATAGGCAAGAAATTGGAAAATGATACCAAACAAGGAGTTTAAAGGTTTTGGTCAGTTGCAACACCTTCAATACATCATATTAGGTGTATATGGTGTGTTGCAAGTGTTGGAATTGGTCTACACCAAGTTTTGGCCATTATGCGCACGTCTTTGTCCATTTAAATAGGATTTACGTATGAATTACTTGGATATGAGTTTTTGATGTTAGAAAGCTTCCACAAGGGTCAAATGGTCCTATGAAACACTAGAATTTTACTAAAATTGATTTGGAGTTGAAATGAGCCAAAATTGGCTTGTTGTGCACAAAACAACAGCTGCTGCAGCCTCTGCACACTGGTCGCGGCGCGACACCCCTGCACACAGCTTTCTTTGTTGTTTTGTGCTACGTGTTCGCGTGTTGTTGCTTAGACTGCTATAGTTAGTTAATAAATGGTTTAAAAACACCATTAGGGTGTTGTTTCAAGTATCCTAGACGTTCCTCACGTGTTCAAATGATTGATGCGTAAGTCTTGGTATTATAGGTTGAATTGACAATCCGTGAGCGCCAAAGCAAGGTCTTTGCTTATTCTAGCCTAACAGGTGAGTGCCTAATAACATAACGATTAATATATCTATAACATATATTAACAATGAATTGAATTGAATACCCGGACTTGTAAGCAATTGATTAAGCGTTTGAATATGTTGTTGAAAGGTTGTATACCTTGTAGTATGTATGATAAATGATTATCAGGATATTATACTCACTTGATTAAGTGTAGTTTGTAAAGCATGACGATGCTAGACTTAACATGTTGACACAGTATGATACGCACTTGTTTAAGTGTAGATTGTATAGCATGATGATGCTAGGCTTAACTTATTGATATACATAATAGTATGCACCTGATTAGGTGTATGTTATGATGATAGATATATATACATTACTGCGTGCACGGAATGAGGTAAAGAATGAATGGCATGATGATGCTAGATATTTGATTGGTATAAATAATATGCATCTGTTTAGGTGTATGTTATATGGACATGATTATTGATTGATTGATGATTCGGTTGAATCAGATTATGTGTTTGTGATTGGGCAAGGTTTGCCCGGAGAAAGCTGTCCTACCTGTTGGGCAAGGTTTGCCCCGGACAAAGCTGTCCTACCTGTTGGGCAAGGTTTGCCCCGGACAAAGCTGTCCTTTTCGGGTATAGCTGCGGCTGTACAACAAAGGAATAAGTTGATTCCAAAACGCAACGGTGGACGCTTAATAGCTCCCCCACCGGAGCGGTTGATGTGTCTGGTACCCCAGTTTGGTGCATTGAGCCGGGTTCGCTACCCTGCGAGATATGCTACCTCCTGACTACGCCAGCTCATCGCGAGATGCTAGGATAGAACTATTTGGGCATGATTGATGATATGTGATATGTTTATATTGATTGCATGCTATCGTGTACTCACTAGCTATTATAGCTAACATATACTACTCTCCACATGTGCAGGTGTTCCTTAGGCTGTGAGCTCGGGTGCCTGCGGGTAGTTGCATGTTTTTCGGAGGAACACTGGATTTTGTTTAACTCTGTTATAATATGTTTAAGTTTGTTTAAAGATAATGGTCGGCCGGTTATGTGTCCGTAACACCAAATGTCTTATGTGGCAACGTTTTGACTGTTAATACAGTTTGCCACGTGTTTTTAATTCCGCTGCATTTTTAAATTATAAGACAGGTTTAAATATTCTATTTACAGTCAAACCCACGCGGTTTGAAAACTTAAATAGTATTTTAAAAAGAAAAATTTGGTTCTCAAAAGCACGGTGTTACAAAAAAACCGAAAATCCACATAAACGGGGGGGGGGGGGGGACGGGGAAACCTGATTATTTAAACGGGGATGGAGATGGGGACGGGTTTGATGATCCACGCCCCGATTACCCGACATACCCGATTATAATTTAATATTATATATACATATATATATATATATTAATATACATAAAATTAATTTTAAATATAAAATATACAAATCTTTATACACTTTCACACAACCTAATTTTAATCGTTGTCTTTATTTGAATTATGTGGTTTTAATATTTTGGATGCATTTAAATTCTTTAAGACTTTAATTTCAGTATAGATATGTTTGTATTTGATAATATCGTGTAATTTAGTATAATCGTTTTCTAAAACTTGTGGTAAAATCTTAACGGTGACCATCCGCGTAGTGAAAAATCTTAAGGGGTATCTCAGCGATAAAAATTATCTATTTAATCACATGTTTATATTAAACGGGGATACTCGTTTTCTCACGGTTTTCCCCGATTACCCGACGAGGATCCCCGTTTAAATCCCTACGGTTTTTTAAACGGAGACGAGAGAACCAATACCCGCTCCGTTACCCTTCCTAAAATTAACATATAATTAATATCCAATCCACAAACCCAATCCTCAAGTTATATTTTTTACTTTCTAAAATATGTTCAAATAAGTATATATCACTTTTAAATGGGTTTTCTATATGGATTATAATTTTCTTATTATGTTATTTTCTTTCTAATGGTATTTGATTGTTATCCTATTTAATCATATAAGAAAAACAACCGGTGCAAATACCAAATTCAGCACAACATTGATGTTTTCTTATTATAATAACTAGATTAAATACATGTGTGATGTACAGGTTGGTTTTAAAAACATGATAAATATTAAACATTAACATAAAAAAGATATCAAATAAATATAAAACACGAAAGAAATGATAACTAAAAATGGCGATAATGGCCTCAACACTTAAACCAGCGGTGGAAGAGTCGACCCAAAGGAAATGAGAGATGTGACGACAGAAAAACAAGGTATCATGATACGAATAGACGTGATTGTATTTCTTGTAGAAACCATTAATCATTTCTGTTACAATCAGGGGCAATTAAGTTAAGCATTTATTAGTTATAATAAAAAAGAATTTAAAATGATTTTAAAATATTCTAAAATGATAAAAACTAAGAATTTGATTTAATATGATATTTTAAAATCTTATAAAGTGTAAATATGATATTTATACATTATGGTCGAAAAAATAATATATTAAGGTTTAAAAATATAATAACACCAAAAATTATGTATTATCATTCATATATAAAATATTTTATATATTATAAAATATATTTTAAAATTTGATTACTTATATAATATATTTTGTAAATTTTAATATTAATTTTATATTTCAATTTGTAATGCATATAATAATAAAAAATAAAAAATAAATTTAATATTAATAATTCTAAAAAAATGTAAGAATCCCGTATATAAAATTTTGTTTAACATTTTATTAAATATAACGTACAATATTTTAATATAATAAGTCAAAATATTACATTGACGTATTATATTTAAAATCAAAATATATTAGCATAGTTTGACCTCTAAAAGTCAAAATTGATTCTTTAATTTTAAATAAGAGAATGGTCAAGATCGTATAATTAAATTTGATTTGTTAAATTAAAGGTTATGATCGTACAATAAATTTAATCTCAATTAGGTAATGTCATTTTTTTGGGTCAAGAAAGGATTCTAAATTTCAATTTCTAACATTAAAGGTAACCAGTTACCGTTGTAGTAGGTAACATGTTAAATTGATGACGTGGCTAATTTTTATATTATGAAAATTGACAAAAAAGGTAACATAAATATCAAAATTTGCCAATAAAGGTAATGTTCATTTTTTCTAGACCAATAAAGAATGATGAATTTCAATTTAAAACAAAACATCATGTTTGGATCTAGGTTCGTGTTCGTGTTTGGATCTAGGCTTGTGTTCATTTTTTCTAGACCAATAAAGGATGATGAATTTCAATTTAAAACAAAACATCATGTTTGGATTTAGGTTCGTGTTCGTGTTCATGTTCTTGTATGTGTTTTCTGTTTTCTTCATATAATAATAAAATATTTAATATTACATCATTATATGATATTTGGAATATATTATGTTGGTACTTTGATATTTGATTACTTGCAGTTGGTATTTTGGTACTTTAATATTTTATATTGGCTTTATAATTATATTAAATAAACGTAAACAAAATTTAATGTTCAAAATTCGATTCAAATTGAAACGAACACCAAATTTGAAGTTCGAATCAAATCAAAATGAGTATTAAATTCTAAAGTTTGTATCGAAAAATATCATATTTGAAGTTTGTATCAAAACAAAGAAAGAATACCAGTATTGGAAAATCGAAAAAACACTTGTCGAATACATTTGGCTGTTTTGGGTCGACCCAAAACATGACCGATAAATAAATGGTCAAAATGGGTTGACACGTAATTGACAAGAACACAGACAAGACCTCGTTGCAAATTGTCAGCATTAGTCAGCGTACCCTTTTTTACTACAGATTGAAATTTATCATCCTTTTTTTGACTTAAAAAATTAGACATTACCTTTATTGGCAAATTTGTACAATCTTAACCTGCTGACTAAGCGCTCAGCGGGTCATTTAGATCACCATACTCCTTTTTGTTAGAAATTAAAATTTAGAATCATTTATTGGCCCAAAAAATTTGACATTACCTTTATTGACAAATTTCAATATTTATGTTACTATTCTCGGCAATTTGCCCTTAGTTATATTAGAAGATTAAAAAGGACAATCAATATAATTTACAATTTTTAAGTGGAAAATGGCCGTAATGGGCTATCGACGGCCGTAATGTATGTTGGCGGTCAAGAAGTGATAGTCACCTAACTTTAACTTTTCATCTACCCATTTAAGAACCTTATGACCGTAAAGGTAGTAGATTATGACCAAAATGGGGTTTCGTCAGACCTATAAATATACGAGCACTGTTTCTCATTTTGCACACTACATTCAATCTCTGTTTCGAAATTTCTTTTCGTTCTGGTGGCTTTTGTGATCAATTTCGGGATCGTATGGTGTGGCAAGTGATGAGTAGTTGCTTGATGAAACATTCGAGACTTCGTCAAAATATTTTTGGACTGAGGTGAGTTCAATAGCATCTTAAACTAAGGATATAGACAAAACTTGTTTTTGTAAGGTTTATATACGAACACAATGAACACAGAAATTACAATTATATGTTATATGAAATGGTTGTGATTAATATGATTATATGCGTTATGCAAATTTTAATTATGATGATATTAATTGGTGCATTACATGCAAATGAAAAGTATATATGATGTTATATGCATACTACTTATATATAATAATGTAATTGGTATTTTGCATGCAAATGGAATTAAATGGTATAATATAGTTATGGTGCTCTAACGGGTGATGTTAGAAAAGTGTTATGAATATATGAATGAGAAACACGGGTTTAATTATACGCTTCATGAGTCGATATAGACATATGGGTGGTGTCTAGAGTAGTCCAATCGGATTGGGTTGTGGATTTTCCGAAAGTTTAGAAAGGATCCTGCTCCTGATCGATCTGGGCACTCATTTTGATAGTCAAAATTGATTGTGTTATAATGTTAGAATCTGTGTGTGTGTCATTCTATATTTATGTTATACACTTCTTAAGGTAAGATGCATCGACCATGTATAAATACTACATGCAATATGTAACACCGCAATTTCAGAGTAAAACTTTTGACTTAAAAAAAACTAATTTCAAACATTATTTAAGTTTGATAACAAAACAACGGAAGTCTTAAAACATTTTTTTTATTTACATGCGGGTGTTACCAATATTAATACCGACCGACCATCATCCCTGCAATAAGCAACAAATGTCACATTACAATAAAAGCACTCCCATGCCCAGGCTAAGCATACATCTGCAAAACATATACAAATATACTGGGAGGGGGTTAGCTTTAAAAGCTAGTGAATACAAGCTTAACCCTAAGCATCATGCAGCACATATGGCATCATATTCTTCACATCATAAACATAGCAACATGGCAACATAGATACATGCGAGTCATATAACACAGGATTTAGCAAACAATGCTATCCTATCACATAGCGTAGTGCTGATCCTACCAGCAGGCATCATATCTTGCCAGGTAGCTAATCCAGGTCAACAATTTTCCACCGAGGAATTAGACACTACCATCCGTGCTGGTTTCATCACATAAGTGAATCACCATGCTCATTAAGGAGCCAAAGGCTCAAAGGCTCAGCCATTTAAGGCTGAGTGCTGAAAGGAATGGTACTCGAGTACCATTGATCCAGAATCTTAGCCCGAAGGTACTGGACCCAGCCGAAGCCGACCTTAATTACATGTTAGTCCGGACATACAGACAGCTCATCAAGAACCCTTTTCAAGGACAAGTGCATGCATGCATGTAACACCCTGCTTTTCAGTCCAAATTTAAATTTTTCAAAACTCAATTTAAAACATACATTAACTAAATCTCTGAAACTTATTGAGGAAGCATTGTAATTTTGTTTGAGTATTTTAATAAATACAGTACCATTTAACAGTAAACTTGATCATTGGATATAACCCAAAACCTTTTAAGTGTTACCACAGTCAATCTCACGACCATTAACAAAAGCAAAGGAAATCCAAGATTACCGGAATTGCAATCAACACAAAGTCATGCCCACAGCAATTACCAGCCTCACCAAGGCATCTATACAACCTGCAGATACAAAACATTTTCACACACTGTTACCTATAAACATAGCTAGTGAGTACAACCAAAACAATTGTTTTATCAAAACCAAGTCATCCTTTTTTCTCTTTTAAAAACACAAGTTTGGCAATCAATAAACTTACAAACTCATACATAATAGCACATAAGGATGCGGGTCTGTCCATTGGGCAACAATGTATCCACGTGGTAGCTAGCCACGGTCAACACGTGCCCACATGGGGGATGACCACATCACCCCGTCAAGGTGGGGGATGCACAAAGCAGTCCACCATACAACGGTTATCTGGAGTGTAAGCCTTGTTCACCATATCCACTCGTGTTGCCCCGGGTTCGATGGCTCGTCAGCCTAGTGAACCCACACGGTCATGATGGCTATTGACATACCCTTCCACCCTCTGCACTGATTCCTCAACCACCCGTACATCGTGGTTCCTCAATTACCGAAGCCACATGAACCTCTGTGCACGTCTCAATGGATAGGAACCCTATGGTACAGAGTTCATATCACACAGTGGTCCAGACCAAATCACATAACCCAAAGGGTCACATAAGCACATACCCCGAAGGGTCACATAAACACATACCCCAAAGGGTCATATAATCACACACCTCGAAGGGTCACACAAAAATCACATACCCCGAAGGGTCATATAAATCACATGCCAACAGGCCAAATATCTCAAGCATACAAGCTTATCAATAAACACATAAGTGTCTCAATTATATCTCTTGAGCATAAATGCTCAATAAACAAAACCACATTTGGCATCTCAATGCCCAAAACATCATTTGTATAAACATATCTTTCAATTACTCAAAATCATTTAACAGTTGGCATCTAAATGCCTAAAACACACAAAGTGTAAACATATCTTTTATTTTCTCAAAACCATGTTTGTTATTTCAAAATCAAAGTTCACTCCAACATGGAGTATCATGTTCAAAACCATCAATTAAAACTGTTATCAACTTTGACCATCTCCAAAATGGAGCAATGGTCTTATTTTAGTAAAACATCATTTAAACACTTCTTATATCAAGTTCACAATTCCACATTCTTTAAACCCAAAGGTTTCATAAAACATATGTAATTCGCGTAAACCATATTATAAAACAATCCATGGTTTACACATTCTATAAGTTCAAAAACTTCATAAACACTTGCAAATCATATAACCCGCGTTATGAAACAATTCAGTAGTTCCACAATCTATGATTTCATCAACATTTGCCAAACAATCAAAAAACACAACATGATGACTTGTAATTTTAACAACAGTTGGGTATCCGCAAGGTGTATTCACCTGAGGCTGTGATGAGGATCACCACCCCATCCAAACCAAAGCTCAAACACTTGATCATTAACCTATGATCACCAAAACACAATGTTAACTAACATTAGTTAACCAAAAACAAGGTTTCTAGACTCAATTCTAGACATAGACACCATTTCGGGTCTAAAGAGACTCTATTTATCCCTTATAAAACCTTAGAATCAATCCCCAAACAAGTATATAGTCATTTGGGGTCCAAAACATGAATTTTGGAAGTTTCAGGGTGCCTCGCGCAGCAAGGAAAGGATCTCACGCCGCGAGAAATTCTCTGGAAAACTCAATGTTCAAGACCATGCTCGTCGCGCTGCGACAATTCTCTTGCTTGCGCTGCGACCACGCTGTGAACAGTAACTTCAACATTTTTCCTTCTTTTCCGCTGCTGCAACTTCCCAAAATCCCCACATTTTTTTAAACACCAAACACATGTATGAGATAAAAATCCAATAACTCTTCAAAACAACTTCATAACTTCCAAAACACCGACTCTTATCATCATTTTAAACATTAAACCATAATTATAACCAATTTTCAACTTTTGACCCATTTGCTAGATCAAACATAAACTTCAACCAAAATCCACAAATTTCAACTATAAATCACCAATTACATCATGTGTAACCAAGATAAACACAAAACAAGGTTTCACTTACTTGATTATCCAATCCACCGTTGATATCTTCTTCCTTGCTCACAATCCAAGTTCAAAAGATGAAAAGACTGAAGAACAAATACCAAATTGCTTGAATCCAAGCATAAACTCTTGTGATTTACCCTTGATTTCCTTCCCACCTTGAAAACTCTAGCCTTCCCTTTCCCTTTCTTTCCTTCTCGATCCTTCTTCTGGAAAATGAGAACATTTGACCCTTAAATGGGTCAAATAACACTTACACACACACAATTTACACCTTTGGTCCTTGATCTTTCTTTCCCTTTACATTTATTACTAGTTTTTAATACATAACACACCACAATATATATATATATATATATATATCCAAGTATTGTTAATAACACCTAATTTTACTAGATATCCATCTAAACTTGCATATATATATTTTTTATCATTTTACCAAAATTACGGGTATTACATGCATTTACATATAACTCATATTCATCAATATATGCACATGTACTTAAATACATGTCTGGCGTATCATTTATCACGGCAATACTTGTTTCAACATAGGGATCTCATCAGGGTACAATAACATATATAACAATAATTCTGCATAGTTGATCCAAACTAGGATCCATAGCATACATAATAACAAGTTCTACTCACATTCAATGAGTAGAATACACAAGTACAATATGGGTGATCCAATCACAATCCAATATAACATACATATCATCAAGTCTAACTAGGCGTCTCCAATGTAGATCCGCTGGCATGCACTCTACAATAACTAACAACTTAACAAGGCTGATCCAATCCGGATCCATCAACATGCATACATATCATATAATACGTATTTGTTCATTATCATTGTAAACATAAATCGTACAGGCATCTATACTTAGCGTTTCTATAAACACCAGTTTAAATTCACTTTATAATCTTACTAGTCTTAATCATAATTATCATATATCGTATATACCTAATGGTAATCAATAAATCCATATATACTGCATAATGATTACAAGTTAAGTCGGTACTCACCTGAGTCCCGGATGCTCGTATTAATCTTCTAACGATGCCTTTTAGTCCATATATAAACCTATATTAATAGCCCAAGCATCGGTACGCGAAAAACAGTAACACCGCTAACTGACGCCCTGACGCGTCGCGTCCCAATTACTAACGCGTCGCGTCCCAATTACTGACGCGTCGCGTCATGCTAGAAACGTCGGTCGTGGCGTTACTCTTTAAAATGTCGCGGCGCGACGCAAAAACACCTAAAACCGCCATTTATTTTCTGTAGATAAAAACTCGACTAAATATCATCTAAATCAATCCCAAACATCTCCTAACACTTACAAAGCTTGTTTGGGACTATTTAGGCACCTTATAATATTAAAATCAAAATAATCCCATTAAAATAGTTTAGACTTAAAACATGAGTTTTGATCTTATTTTCACTTATTTATATAAAGATAGTCTATCTAAGTTATAGGGACCAATAGGAGACCTCATAACATCACTTAATTGCAAGAATCAAGATTTGATTCAAGAACTCCAATCAGTTTATAATTGAAACTTAATCATTTGTACACTCTCCTATACTCTTAAGGAGTCTACTAACATATATTAAAACTTATTTTAACAATCCTTTCTAGATTTGGGTTAATTACCCATTAACACTTCAAACCTTCTAAAACAATAAACAAAAGTAGATACGAATACTTACTTGTCCCCAAATGATAGTTGTAATCTTCTCTTCCTAATCCCCACTTGAAACTTGATTAAAATATTTAATCTTTGAGCTAGGTATATGTGTGCTTGTTCTTAGGAAGAAAGAAAAATAAAGAAAGAAGAAGTAAAGAAGAAGAAGAAAGAAAAATAGATAAGATATATATCCAAGAAAGGGGCTGCCGCCTCTTTGGTTGGTGGCCCCTTTTGGCGGGTATTCCGCTCCCCTTTTCAACTTACACCTCATCCAAACACTATCCGTAAATTCTAACGAGGATATATTTGAAATCCTTATTTCAAACCATTCAATAATTAATAACTATTATTCGTTTTCATCAACCTTTATCAACACCTCATTTAATCATAACAATATTCATATCGTCCTCCTATAAACTTGGAATTCGTATTTATTTCACAAGGGTACATCCCTAAATACAAGAGGTACAACTAGGCCCTATTTTAGTGTAACATCCTCGATTTAGGCCTAGTTGTAAAACATTTGTAATTATACCTAAGTTAATAACTAGTGGATGTAAGTACTTTAAAGTTGTAATTATATGAGTATTAAATGTGTATATGTGTAATTTATATGTAAATATGTATTAAGTTAAATAAAAGAAAGAAAGAGGAACACTTTGTGATGTAATATATACATTATGGTCGGTTTGTTTGTAGAGTAACACCAGTCTGTTGATACAAAGTTTGATGTTAAATAACTTCCGCAGCTTAATGTAATTATATTTAAATCGTGATTAAGTTCACATATATTAAAAATGCAAATTTTTGCTAAATTCTGGTAATTGCAAAGCCGGTGTTACAAGTTGGTATCAGAGCCTAAGTTTGAGGGAATTAGGTACTTGCGAGAGTATTCAATCTCAAACTCGGGCCAGACCATAATAAAGTGTTCCTTGTGAGGGGTTGAGTATGAGAGTTGCATGAATATTACCTGTTATGATATAGTTTGTCAGATATGATAAGCAAGTATAATAGAGTATTAATTACTCTTCTGTGTTATATAGAAAAGTTAAGTTAAAGATGTCTGCCGATCGTGGAAATATTGAGCAAGCACTGAAAGAGATTGAAGATGAGGCTTCACACATGCCTCATCAAGCTGAAGATCGACGCTCTCAGCATAACGCTGGTGGCGAAAAACCTGACCCAGACCAGTTAGCATACATAAAGCATCTGGAAGTAGAACTCCGTATTGCTAAGGAGCTCTTATTACAGTTTGCTCTAGGCAAATCACGCAAGACCTGCTCATACAAGAAGTTCTTGTCATGCAAGCCTTCAACGTTTGAGGGGAGTGATAACCCCACTGTTACAATCCAATGGCTCTGTGAGATGGAGCAAACATTTGAATCTTGTGAGTGCGAGCCAGAGTATTGCGTGAAATACGCAGTACGTATGCTGAAGGGTCGCGCCATTTTCTGGTGGGACACCGTGAAGGCATCTGTCAGTAAAGAGGTATTGAGTGCTCTCTCTCTTGGGAGCAATTTTCTGAGAAGGTATTAAAGAAATACTACACTGAGTACGACATGGAGCGGATGGAAAGATAGTTTACTAATCTCCAGAAAAGAGATAAACCAATAGAAGAACATATCACCTCTTTCACTGATAAGATGCGGTTTGTACCACACCTGATACCGGATGAAGTGAAAAAGATAAGAAGGTTTGTGGCGACCTTGCCACTGGAATTTCGCGCCCATGTGTGGGCAACTCTAACACTATATCGGGCATTTGAAGTGGCCCGACAAATGGAAGGTGATCGGGTTCAATGTTGGGGTGAATTTGCCAGTGGGGGTACTAAAAGAAAGTTTCAGCCATCTCTCAAATCGGGATCTTCAATAGGGCAATCCTCTGGAGGTGGAAAGACTGAATCTTCTAAGAAACCAAGACCTGATAATCCTTTGTGTTCTTCATGCCGAACCTATCATTCTAGAGAATGCTCCGCGGCCTATCATTCTGGAAAATACTCCGCGGCCACCAGAAGATGCGGCAGGTGTGGGCAGAAGGGGCATTCGGTGAGCGAATGCCAATATAAAGAAGATGTGTGCTACCGGTGTCGCAAGCCCGGTCACAAAATGGTGGAGTGCCCGGATAGACAAAGCTCGGGAGCCGGTGGTTCTTCAGAAGCAGATAGGTCTTCTGGAGGGCAAAAGAAAGACAATGCACCTCGCGCGAAAGGGAGGGCATTTCAGATGACTACGGAAGAGGCAAAGGCTGCAGGGGATGTCATTACTGGTACATTCCTTATCAATTATATTCCAACAAGTGTGCTATTTGATCCAGGAGCAACATATTCTTTTGTTTCTGTTGCTTGTCGCAAAAGACTTCAGTTACCTGTTGTACCATTAGACGAGCCTCTTAATGTAGAAGTTGCTGACTGCAAAGTAGTCTCGGTTACCGAGAAAGTTACTATCGCTGTTATTTATATTGATAGGAGTAGTATCCCAATCTCATTCTTTATAATGCCTATTGCGGGCTTTGATATCGTGATTGGAATGGATTGGCTCAGCAAGCGTGATGCTGAGATTCTCTATTCCAAGAAAATGATTAAGATCTCTCTTGCTGATGTGTCTTATGCAGTGGCTTGAGGAGAACAACGGGAGTCCGATATTCCTGTTATCTGTGTCATTAAAGCTCAAAAGTCTGTTTCCAAAGGTTGTGATTCTTTCTTAGCATATGTTATTGATGCTACTATGGAAAATCGGCCAGTTCAGAATATCAGGGTAGTGTGTGATTACCCTGAAGTCTTTCCCGATGAATTACCGGGTTTACCTCCGATAAGAGACGTTGAATATAAAATTGAGCTTATTCCTGGAGCTACACCTGTAGCTAGATTTCCATATCGTCTCGCTCCTTCTAAAATCCGCGACATGATGACTAAATCCAGGAGTTACTTGAAAAAGGTTTCATTCGTCCAAGTGCCTTACCTTGGGGAGCTCCTGTGTTATTCGTTAAAAAGAAGGATGGAACCATGCGTATGTGCATAGATTATAGGGAGCTGAATAAGTGAATGGTAAAGAATAAGTATCCCCTTCTGCAGATCGATGATCTCTTCGATCAGTTACAGGGAGCCACATATTTCTCAAAAATTAATAAGTACGAGTTCACGAAGAAGATATTCCGAAAACTGCCTTTCGAATTCATTACGGTCATTACCAATTCTTGGTTATGCTGTTCGGCTTAACCAATGCTCCTGCTATATTCATAGATCTAATGAATCGCGTTTGCTAATCATTTCTTGATAGATCCGTGATTGTTTTCATTGATGATATTCTTGTCTACTCGAAGATTGAAGCTGACCACGAGCTCCATCTTCGTGAGGTTCTCGAAACTCTCAAACGAGAAAAATTGTATGCCAAATTTTCTAAGTGTGAGTTCTGGCTTAGGGAAGTACATTTCCTTGGCCATATCATTTGTTAGGAAGGCGTTAAAGTAGATCTAGCTAAGGTGGAAGCTGTGATGAATTGGGGAGTTCCTCGAACTCCTTCCGAAATACAAAGTTTCCTTGGCTTAGCTGGATACTATCGGCGATTTATTCGCAACTTCTCTAAACTTGTGGGTCTGTTGACCAAGATGACTCGTAACGATGTTGCGTTTGTCTGGTCGGAAGCTCAAGAGGAAGCTTTCCAGACTCTGAAGCGGTTATTGTGTGAAGCTCCAATCCTCACCTTGCGCGACGGTTCGGAGGACTTCACCGTCTATTGTGATGCCTCTTATGCGGGTTTGGGTTGTGTCCTCATGTAGAGAGATAAAGTGATTGCTTATGCCTCTCGGCAACTGAAATCTCACGAAAGGAACTACCCAACTCATGACCTTGAACTTGCTACTGTTGTCTTCGCACTGAAATTATGGAGACATTACCTTTATGGCACAAAGTGTATTATATGCACCGATCACAAAAGCTTACATTATCTTTTTTCTCAAAAAGAACTCAACATGCGGCAGCACCGTTGGTTGGAGTTAATTAAAGACTACGATTGTGAAATCTGTTACCACCCAGGTAAAGCCAACATTGTAGCGGATGCTTTGAGCTGTAAGGGGACAGCAGCAGAGGCAAAGTTCATGAAGCTTACAGTGATATCAGATTTGATTACAAAGTTAAAAGACATCCAGCAGTTAGCTTTGCAAAAGGATAATCTGAAAGCTGAAACAATGAAAAAGTTGAAAGACCAGCTGGGTGAAGATAATCGTGGGTTGAAGACTTTTCAATCCAGGATTTGGGTACCTCTTGTGGGAGGTAATCGTGAGCTGATTCTGCAAGAAGCTCATAAGTCTAGACTATCCATCCATCTGGGTATCACCAAAATGTACTATGACCTGAAAAGGTTATACTGGTGGCCAACTCTAAAGAAAGACATTGCTTCATTCGTGGAGAAATGTCAAATTTGTGCCCAAGTCAAGACAGTGCGTCAAAGGCCTTATGGCAATTTGCAACAGCTTGACATTCCGGAATGGAAGTGGGATCATATCACGATGGATTTCGTGACAAAGTTGCCTAAGGCGTTCAGAGGGCATGATATGATATGGGTCATTGTTGACCGATTGACTAAAAGTTTTCATTTCTTGGCAACCAACGAGTCAGCTTCGTTGACTCGTTTGGCTCAGCTTTACATTGATGAGATAGTATCACGTCACGGTCTTCCTTGCTCAATTGTTTTTGATCGTGACTCTCGATTCGTATCTAACTTCTGGCAAAGTTTGCAACGTGAGTTAGGCACCCGAGGGCATCTAAGCACTGCCTATCACCCGCAGATCGATGGCCAATCTGAACAAATGATCCAGACATTGGAAGATATGCTTCGGGCATGTGTACTCGAATTTGGTGGATCATGGGATTCTCATCTCCCATTGATTGAATTTGCTTACAATAATTCATATCATTCAAGTATTGGAATGCCACCATACGAGATGCTCTACGGGAGACGTTGTCGTACTCCAACTTGCTGGTTGGAACCCGGAGAGAAACAGTTTGCGGGACCTGAGATTGTCCAGATAACTTCTAACAAGGTGAATGTGGCTCTAGAGAAGCTAAAAGCAGCCCGTGACCGACATAAAATGTATGCGGATCCCAAACGTCGTCCCGCTACATTTGATGTTGATGATCGAGTATTCTTGAAGGTTTCTCTTTGGAAAGGCGTTATTCGTTTTGAGCGCAAGAGGAAGCTAAGTTGTAATATTCCGAAATTTTATTATAGTCTAAATGTTGATTAAATATGGGTTATATAGTTTTAAAGAATTGTGAATCGTATTAGTAAAACACAATAGTATGACATAGTTAAATCGGTGAATTATTGTTTTAAAAATGAAATTTAGACATAAAGTATTAAGAGAAATGCACAAAGTACAATTGGTTGAAGCTTGGAATGATTGGTATAAAAAATGTTATGAGTTGTGGGTGTTGTGTGTAAAGGTTGATAAACTTAAAGGGCTAAATGGGTTAAGTTTGAAACTAGAGGGGTCATTTATGAAAATATGGGTTATAAATGGGGGAAGAGTCTAGAAGTTTGACTCCTTTGAGTCAAATTCCAGATTATGCATCGAGAGAGAGAGAGAGAGATGGAGAGAGTTCTAGAGAGAGAGTTGAAGAAGATAGAGGAGAAATTGGAGCCTTTTTCTAGGATTCAAGGCTTGGGGGTGTTTGTTGTTCAATTTCTTCTTATTTAGTCATGATTTGAGCAAGAAGTCTGCTACCCAAGTTGGGGGTTTATGCATCAAGTAAGTTATAACCTTATTTAGTGTTGATTTGGAGTTTTGATGGTTGTTGGTGTCATTTATAGTGGTTTGTGGTTGAAGTATGGGTTTTGTTTGAGTAAATGGGTCAAAATCCTTGAATTAGGGTTTGATTACCCAAGTCTTGATGAATCCTAGTTATGGGGTTGTTATTGTGGTGTTTTGAAGTATTATTAAGGGCTATGCATGCTGCAAACAAGTTAGGATTGGAAAATTTTGAGATTGGGTCGAATGGGTGTGAAAGAGAGCTGCAAGAACACTATACACGAGGGCTCGCAGCGCGAGCCCTATGTGTCGCGGCGCGAGGCCCTCCCTTGGCAAGGGTGACTTTTCCAGAGATTTTCTCCCGGCGCGAGGATCCTTGTCTCGCGGTGCGAGGACCCCTGAAGTGTCCAAAAATTTGTTTTTGACCCCATTTGACCTTGTAATTGATTGGGGGTTGTTTCTAATGGTTTTAGGGAGTTCATAGGGGGTCCGAAAGACCCGAAATGAGCTATTGAGTTGTGTTTTGAGTCCACCTTGTGTTTTGGTGATCATAGGTGTATGATCAAGTGTTTAAGCTTTGGTTTGGATGGGGTTGTGATGCTCATCACACTCTCAGGTGAGTACACCCTGCGGATACCCAACTATTCTTATAAAATTACAAGTCATCATGTTGTATTTTGATTGTTTGGCAAAGGTTTATGAAACTTGATGAATCAAAGTTCGTGGAACTAATGAATTGTTTTAAGTTGCAGGTAATATGATTTGCAACTTTTTATGTAGTTTTGAACTTAAAGAATGTGTAAACCATGGGTTGTTTTATAATATGGTTTACTTGAGTTACATATGTTTATGAAACCTTTGGGTTTAAATACTGTCGAATTGTGAACTTGATATAAGACGCGTTTAAATGATGTTTTACTAAAATAAGATCATTGATCCATTTTGGAGATGGTCAAACCCAATGACAGTTTTAATTGATGGTTTTGAAACATGATACTCCATGATGGGGTGAACTTTGACATTGAAATAACAAACGTGGTTTTGAGAAAATAAAAAGACATGTTTACACTTCTGATATATTTTGGGCATTGAGATGCCTACTGTGGAATGGTTTTGGAAATGAAAAATATATTTATACTAAAGATGTTATTAGGCATTGAGATACCAAATAAGGTTTTTAATGGTTGAGCATTTATGCTCAAGTGATATGAACTGTGCCACATATGTGTTTTAAGCTGATATGCTTGGATTTACTTTGCATTTATGGCATGAGATATTTGGCCTTGTAGGCACATGATTTATGTGACCCTTCGGGGTAAATGATTTTATGACCCTTTGGGGTAAATGATTTTATGACCCTTCGAGGTAAGTGATTTATGACCCTTCGGGGTAAGTGATTTACGTGACCCTTCGGGGTAAGTGCCTATGTGACCCTTCGGGGTATGTGCTTATTTGACCCTTCGGGGTCTATGTGCTACGGTCCGGACCACTGTGTGATATGAACTCTGTACCATAGGGTTCCTAGCCATTGAGACGTGCACAGAGATTCATGTGGCTTCGGCAATTGAGGAACCACGATGTACGGGTGGTTGAGGAATCAGTGCAGAGGGTGGAGGGGTATGTCAATAGCCATCATGACCGTGTGGGTTCATTAGGCTGACGAGCCACCGAACCCGGGGCAACACGAGTGGATATGGTGAACAAGGCTTACACTCCAGATAACCGTTGTATGGTGGACTGCTTTGTGCATCCCCCACCTTAACGGGGTGATGTGGTTATCCCCCATGTGGGCACGTGTTGACCGTGGCTAGCTACCACGTGGATACATTGTGGCCCAATGGACAGACCCGCAACCTTATGTGCTAATGTGTATGCTTTTAAAAGCTTAATGGATTGCCAAACTTGTGTTTCCAAAAGAGAAAAGGATGACTTTGTTTTGATAAAACAAATGTTTTGGTTGTACTAACTAGCTATGTTTATAGCTAACCCAGTGTGTAAAAAATGTTTTGTATCCACGGGTTGTATAGAAGCCTTGGTGAGGCGGGTAGATGCCTTGGGGTATAGTGCTTTGGATTTATTGCAATTTCCAGAAAATCTTAGATTTCCTATGCTTTTGTTAATGTTCGTGAGATTGACTGTGGTAACACCTAAAAGGTTTTGATTTATATACAACGATCAACTACTGTTAAATGGTATTGTATTTTGTTGAAATACTCAAAGAGAATTACACTGCTTCCGCAATACGTTTCAAAGAGGCGTATAAAGTCTGTTTTAAATTGAGTTTTAAAATTTTAAATTTGGTCTGAAAATCAGGGTGTTACAAGTTGGTATCAGAGCCTGGGTTTGAGTGAATCATGCACTCGAGTTAGTGTTTGGTCTCAAACCAGGCCGACCATTACAGGAAATCCATTTGAGCTGGAAGGGGGTAAGTTGGGTTAGGTTGAGAGTTGCCTGAGTGTTAGGTAACTCAAATGTGTTGCTAGCCCTATGTTACTAAGTTTGACTTCTGAGATGAGATACGTTTATGAAAAAGCCTACCTTGGGTAGCAGTTTGGAAGTTAATGGTACTGTTGAGTACTAAGAATAGTTGTCCTGGTTCACATTGAACCTCGGATAGAGACAGAAAGCTATGTTAGCTTGTGTATCGATTCCTGTGTTATGGATAAGTTATTTATAAATCCTTGGTAAGGATAGACGGGTTTATAAGGAAAGATTTCCTTCATGATATATGAGGCACGTGAGCACTAGAATGAGAAACTAAGTCTTGATTAAGATTAGTTTCGTCAATAGAAACATGTGATTATGATATTAGAGGCTTTGTTTAGTGTACCTTAGTTAATAAGGTGAGTAATTTATGAACTCTCCTAGAATGGAGTTGGATCAGAAAAGTGCCAAATATCCTTGGTTCAAGGAGGGAGGCATCTTATGTGAAGTGATATAAAAGACGATAGTCTATAGAATGAACCCTTTATGCGACTGCGGTTGCAGGTTCGGATCCTTTATGGATAATTGTTAGAGTCATCTGTTAGTGACATTCTATGTGTTTTGGACTTGAGAGCTATTTCTCTATCTAAGTATAAATCCTATTGGGATTAGTGGTTAAGTTGAAATTGAAATTGAAGTTATTGCTTCATGTATGATAGACTTACTCTTATGAGTTAAGTTATAAATGAAATAGTGTTTGTATGTTTCTCCGAGAGAAACATGAATCTTCTTTTGAAGTGTATCTTCTATGATAGAAGAATAGATATTGTGTCACCATCGAGGTGGTGTGGTTTGGTCCAAATGAGTTGGACTCCTCACGGAAATCTAGTATAGATCTTGTGATCAAATGGGTCTCACGTTGAGATGTAATGTAGAATGACTAAGATGAATTGAAAACCTTTAGTTACGTAAGCTCTCAAGTTTTGATTGAAAGCTGTTAACCACTCTTGGCACTTGTTATGTGCTTAGAGGAGATAAGAGGTATAAGTAAGTTGGGGGAATCCCAATCGTATCTTGTGATTGAGATAATGTAACGAAATGTTTAAGTAAGGTTGTACTCTGAGTAACCTTATGATTAAGTGGTTGATTAACCTTAGAGATTTGAACTCTCTAGTGGTTGAGATTTAATGAAACTAAGATTGTGATGCTATTGATCAGTGATTTGATCACTTAAGAGTCTGTGTAACCAAATCTCTCTTCTTTGATGATTTAGAGAGTTGTGTTAAAGAAAGATAATTGTAGACTATTGAACCTCTTAGGAGGATTGACCAATTGTAAGGTCAGTTTTATGGTAAGAAAATTAGAATTATGACTTGATGTAACCTTGTGTATCAGTTTATCCTCAATAGTGGGAATGATTAATTGTAAGTTCATTAGAACTGCGGTAAGTGCTAATGACTGAGAATTTGATAAGTTGACTAAGTGGCCCGGTTGGGTAATGTTGAAAAGAGTTTCTTATGATTACCGTAAGTTACGGTTGGATCCATGACCCAGTTGATGTATGAAATATGAATTCCATTAAGAACAAAATTTTTTTTATGTGATATGGTGCCGGGGTCTATAGATTTACCTTTGAGGTGAAAAATCTTAAGGGCCTCATAATGGTTACTTTTGGAATCACCTGTGATTCTTTGGGTTACATAGTTTGATTATGTTATCATAGGATAACGTGTGGTTGTTACCTAAGGAGTGATTAACTCTGTTTATGTGATTGGATACCAAAAGAGATTTAGAGAATTAGTGGAGCTGAACCCGAAAGTGAAGCTCCTGTGCATGAATTGAGGCATGTCCTCAGGCTATGAGATAGAGTTGAGATCCTACTATTTTGATAATAGATGTCATTGTGACACATAGTTAGCCTATATGTGGGGGCGACGTAGTGTGGTGCTTTCAGACCACAAGAGTTGACTGGGTATATGACCATTAGGAGCATGCGGCGATGCCGGTAGCTCGAGTTGGTCGAGAGTTTGACCTTGAGATCTGCTTTATCCGGGCATGGCAAAAGTTGTGACCCAAGTTTGGAGTCGCAAGGTTATAGCCCTAATGGAATTGTTGCCGGTCTTTCTGACCAAGAGATGTTTTGAATTTTATGAGGCGACTTAGGGGTGCATGACGAGAGGCCTTGCGGAGTAAAGATCTCTAGGTAGAGATGTGCTTGTGAATGTGGGCGTACAGTGGACAATGTATGTGATACCTATTATTGCTGAATCGATGCGAGCATCGAGGTTTGTTATGAATTGTGAGTTATTCGTGTTTAGTGCATACCGGTTCTAGTGAAGCCTTCTTTAGTATTGTATTGATATGGTGCAGGGATTTGATCTTGTGCAATAACTATTGATTTTGATGGCAAGTATAGCCAGAGAATTAAGATGTGATCTTTGAAACAAATAAGTTATGTGTAGTGCCAAGGTTGTTAAGAACCTTGAGAGAATATGTTATGACTTAGGTCAATGTTGGACCAATGCTAAAGAATGACTATATTTGTGAAGGGGTGTGGACTCATGACATGTAGTTATGAATAAACACTCTTGTGCTACTCCAATTATTGAAATATATATATATATATATATATATATACACTTTTGAGGAACACTTATGTTCATGATCGGGTTGTTTGCCCAAGTTGAATTGCAACTGCCTTGGTATTGGGTTAGCTGGTATACATTCGAATGAGACATTGTAAAGAGCCTTATGAGCTAGTTTGGTAATTGGGAATTGAGAAGTGATTGGTAGATCACTAGCTAGTGTGAGCAATAGCTAGCCATAAGACTATATGGTTTAAGAGCTGTAAAGCTTGGGTTAATGATGTTGATCTTTGATAGCCCAATTGGGAGTTATTCATGAACCATTTAGTGGTGAATACTAGGCTATCGTAAAAGGTCTAGTTAAAGAAATTAATCTTGAGCTTCGATGTATGAAAACGATATCGATTAACTATATGGATGATTAAGTATCATAAGTGATGATTGCTCTCATAAGAGGGAAAGATTAAATAATTATGAAAGAGTTGATGTTAATGGTTGAATTAAATGATCCTAGTTAGGATGTTAGTGTAAAAATGTGAAAATACATAAGCTTGTGGATTGATTTGATTCCGAGGACGGAATCTTGTTAAGGAGGGAGGAATTGTAATATTCCGAAATTTTATTATAGTCTAAATGTTGATTAAATATGGGTTATATAGTTTTAAAGAATTGTGAATCGTATTAGTAAAACACAATAGTATGACATAGTTAAATCGGTGAATTATTGTTTTAAAAATGATATTTAGACATAAAGTATTAAGAGAAATGCACAAAGTACAATTGGTTGAAGCTTGGAATGATTGGAATAAAAAATGTTATGAGTTGTGGGTGTTGTGTGTAAAGGTTGATAAACTTAAAGGGCTAAATGGGTTAAGTTTGAAACTAGAGGGGTCATTTATGAAAATATGGGTTATAAATGGGGGAAGACTCTAGAAGTTTGACTCATTTGAGTCAAATTCCAGATTATGCATCGAGAGAGAGAGAGAGATGGAGAGAGTTCTAGAGAGAGAGTTGAAGAAGATAGAGGAGAAATTGGTGCCTTTTGCTTGGATTCAAGGCTTGGGGGTGTTTGTTGTTCAATTTCTTCTTATTTAGTCATGATTTGAGCAAGAAGTCTGCTACCCAAGTTGGGGGTTTATGCATTGAGTAAGTTCTAACCTTATTTAGTGTTGATTTGGAGTTTTGATGGTTGTTGGTGTCATTTATAGTGGTTTGTGGTTGAAGTATGGGTTTTGTTTGAGAAAATGGGTCAAAATCCTTGAATTAGGGTTTGATTACCCAAGTCTTGATGAATCCTAGTTATGGGGTTGTTATTGTGGTGTTTTGAAGTATTATTAAGGGTTATGCATGCTGCAAACAAGTTAGGATTGGAAAATTTTGAGATTGGGTCGAATGGGTGTGAAAGAGAGCTGCAAGAACACTGTACACGAGGGCTCGCGGCGCGAGACCTATGTGTCGCGGCGCGAGGCCCTCCCTTGGCAAGGGTGACTTTTCCAGAGATTTTCTCCCGGCACGAGGCTCCTTGTCTCACGGCGCGAGGACCCTTGAAGTGTCCAAAAACTTGTTTTTGACCCCATTCGACCTTGTAATTGATTGGGGGTTGTTTCTAATGGTTTTAGGGAGTTCATAGGGGGTCCGAAAGACCCGAAATGAGCTATTGAGTTGTGTTTTGAGTCCACACTTGCGTGTAACTTCCATGTATGGTAAACTTAACTAAGTTAACCTTGTGTTTTGGTGATCATAGGTGATGATCAAGTGCTTAAGCTTTGGTTTGGATGGGGTTGTGATCCTCATCACACCCTCAGGTGAGTACACCCTGCGGATACCCAAATATTGTTAAAAATTACAAGTCATCATGTTGTATTTTGATTGTTTGGCAAAGGTTTATGAAACTTGATGAATCAAAGTTTGTGGAACTAATGAATTGTTTTAAGATGCGGGTAATACGATTTGCAACTGTTTATGTAGTTTTGAACTTAAAGAATGTGTAAACCATGGGTTGTTTTATAATATCGTTTACTTGAGTTACATATGTTTATGAAACCTTTGGGTTTAAAGACTGTGGAATTGTGAACTTGATATAAGAAGTGTTTAAATGATGTTTTACTAAAATAAGATCATTGATCCATTTTGGAGATGGTCAAACCCAATGACAGTTTTAATTGATGGTTTTGAAACATGATACTCCATGATGGGGTGAACTTTGACTTTGAAATAACAAACGTTGTTTTGAGAAAATAAAAAGACATGTTTACACTTCTGATATATTTTGGGCATTGAGATGCCTACTGTGGAATGGTTTTGGAAATGAAAAATATATTTATGCTAAAGATGTTTTTAGGCATTGAGATGCCAAATAAGGTTTTTAATGGTTGAGCATTTATGCTCAAGTGATATGAATTGTGACACGTATGTGTTTTAAGCTGATATGCTTGGATTTACTTAGCCTTTATGGCATGAGATATTTGGCCTTGTTGGCATATGATTTATGTGACCCTTCGGGGTAAATGATTTTATGACCCTTCGGGGTAAGTGATTTATGACCCTTCGGGGTAAGTGATTTACGTGACCCTTTGGGGTAAGTGCCTATGTGACCCTTCGTGGTATGTGCTTATGTGACCCTTCGGGGTATATATGCTACGGTCCGGACCACTGTGTGATATAACTCTGTAGCATAGGGTTCCTAGTCATTGAGACGTACACAGAGGTTCCTTTGGCTTCGGCGATTTAGGAACCGCGAGGTACGGGTGGCTGAGGGATCGGTGAAGAGCATGGAGGGGTATGTCAGTAGCCATCATGACCGTGTGGGTTCATTGGGCTGACGAGCCACCGAACCCTTGGCAACATGAGTGGATTTGGTGAACAGGGCATGCACTCTAAATAACCATTGTATGGTGGATTGCTTTGTGCATCCCCCTCCTTGACGGGGTAATGTGGTTATCTCCCATGTGGGCACGTGTTGACCGCGGCTAGCTACCACGTGGATACATTGTGGCTCAGTGGACAGACCTGCATCCTTATGTGCTAATGTGTATGCTTTTAAAAGCTTAATGGATTGCCAAACTTGTGTTTCCAAAAGAGAAAAGGATGACTTGGTTTTGATAAAACAAATATTTTGGTTGTACTCACCAGCTATGTTTATAGCTAACCCAGTGTGTTTAAAATGTTTTGTATTCGCAGGTTGTATAGAAGCCTTGGTGAGGCGGGTAGGTGCCTTGGGGCATAGTGCTTTGGATTTATTGCAATTTTCGGAAAATCTTGGATTTCCTATGCTTTTGTTAATAGTCGTGAGATTGACTGTGGTAACACCTAAAAGGTTTTGATTTATATACAACGATCAACTACTTTTAAATGGTATTGTATTTTGTTGAAATACTCAAAGAGAATTACACTGCTTCCGCAATACATTTCAAAGAGGCGTATAAAGTCTGTTTTAAATTGAGTTTTAAAAATTTAAATTTGGTCTGAAAATCAGGGTGTTACATAAGTCCACGTTTCATAGGCCCATTCAAGATCGTGCGAAAAGTCAATGATCAGACGGTAACTCTTGACCTGCCGCCTGAGCTATCGGGAATCCATGATACCTTTAACGTATGCTACTTACGCAATTGCAACGTTGAAGAGGAGCAGATTGTTCCGTTACAAGAACTAAAGGTTGACACTTCAAAGCGACTCGTAGAAGAGACTGTTGAAATTCTTGACACGAAGGTCAAGAAGCTACGAAAGGAGATGATCAAGCTAGTTCTTGTCAAGTGGAAGCACAACTTAGGTCCAAACCTGACATGGGAAGTCGAGGACGAGATGAAAACAAGATACTATCACCTGTTTAGCACTGAGTAGATTCCGAAGACGGAATCTTATTAAGAGAGGGTAGATTTGTAACATCCTCGATTTGGGCCTAGTTGTAAAACATTTGTAATTATACCTAAGTTAATAATTAGTGGATGTAAGTACTTTAAAGTTGTAATTATATGAGTATTAAATTTGTATATGTGTTATGTGTAATTTATATGTAAATATGTATTAAGTTAAATAAAAGAAAGAAAGAGGAAAAGAAAGGAAATCCAGAGGCGGGGCCTCTAGATGTGGATGTATATATATATATATGTTTTTGAATACTTTTACTAGAATTAGTCAAAGTTGTCAATGCTAACAAACACCCACAAACTCACTCTCTCTCGTGTCTCTCTCTTTCTCTCGGATTCTTGAAGAATTGGCAATTGGTGATTCCCGAATTTAAACGAAGGTAAATATTTGCTTGCTAGCAGATTTAAACATGTTTGAAATCAATTTTATGTTTAGAATTTGATTAAAACTCAAATTCAAGCAAAACACCACACAAGAACATTCAAAGCTTACTTCAAAAGAGGGTTTTGATTGTTTGGTGTTCTTGCTTGGGTTTGATGACCTTATGAAGTCCATACGAATGAAAGATGATGTTTCAGAATATTTAAATGTAAAACTAATGAATGAAATTCTGGATATAAGCCAATAGTGAAGGTGGGGGAATTTCATTGTGTTGAATGTGTCGGATTCCGAGACCTCAAAGTGTCGGAATCCGCAAGCCTTCCAAAACCGCAAGTCTTCCAAAACCGCAAGTCTTCCAAAACCGCAAGTTGTTCAAATCCGCCATCAAATCCGATAGTGTCGGATTTCTTTGTAATGGTCGGATTCTGATAGAGTGTCGGATTCCATTCAATTGTAAAAATCCACATGTCAAAGATGTCTAAGTATCGAAATCCGAAAATGTATCGGATTTCCTTTGTGTCGGATTCCGATAATGTAACACCGCTTCTAAAAACAGTTACTTTATTGATAATTCAGATTTAGTAGCGGAAAATTTTCTTTTAAAAGCAACAATAGTTAATTACATCATCATTGTTTTCAAATAATGCGTTGGTTTTACCTAATACAGGAACCGACCATAAGTATTAAATTACATTACATATCAGAATAAAGTGTTCCAACCCACAAGGGTTATTTACATCCAAAAGCCACCCGCCTCACAGGCCTTCTAGTCTTTACCTGAAAAGGGGCAACATAGCACCATTAGCTAACACTTAGCTAGTGAGTGCATACAATCATAAGCATCAGTACAGTAAGTCATGCATCATATATCATACATAAACAATCATTGCTAGCTTAACACATAGCGGTGTGCTGATAAGATCAGTAAGAGTTATGTATTGCAGGGTAATCAATCCCGCTTAACAACTCAAACCGGGGGATCAGACACGACCTACCGCGCTGGTGGGGGAGCGTAAAGAAGTCCACCAAACATCGTTCACATTGCCAGAGGCTGCACAGGTAATCCAACTACAATCGGCTGATTACCACTCACGTTAAGGCACGGCGGCTTTGCAGAACCTAGGATACGGGATGCCTCCCGAATCACCGTGAAATCCCGAAGTACTCATGGGATCCGGTTACAACCGACTGACCTTAACCATGCTTCAGATGGTCTGAAGACAGTGCACATACATACACATACATTTGATCCCACAGGGATCCATCATCATACGGGCAACATCATACAGTTATTCATTCGTACATATCATCATGTATTAACTAAGCGGTTCCAGTCTGGACCCGCTAGCATGCACCTAGTACACATCTTGTCATTATTTAAGTCATACACTTACCTCCTTGAGCATACCTGCGAAAACAAGTTAGACATACATAATACAATCATGCAGTCATTTAGCACACAAGCCTTACTCTACTAAGTCTCATGAAACCAGGCACTTACCTGAGTAGTTTACTACGTATAGGTATCTGGTTTTGACTCCACAAATACAACAAGTTCACCTAGAATGTCATTACTCACATGAATCATTCACGCATGCATAACAAGACTACAAAACAAATACTTAAACCTGGATTTAGCCCAAATCCACCAAGACTGTCGGATTTGGGGAAATCCGATGGTTCTTGTGGATTTTGAGAAATCCGACACTTTCATGCGGAATCCGATACTTAGGAAATCCGACACTTAGGAAATCTAACAACTTGCGGATTTAGGGAATCCGACAACTTGCGGATTCCAACATGCATATGGAATCCGATACTTGAGGATTCCGACACATAGAAACAAATCCGGGACATGAAATCTGACAGACATGCGGAATCCGACACTTCTATCGGATTCCGACAAATGGGTGTGAAAGAGAGCTGCAAGAACACTGTACACGAGGGCTCGCAGCGCGAGACCTATGTGTCGCGGCGCCAGGCCCTCCCTTGGCGAGGGTGACTTTTCCAGAGATTTTCTCCCGGCACGAGGCTCCTTGTCTCGTGGCGCGAGGACCCCTGAAGTGTCCAAAAACTTGTTTTTGACCCCATTTGACCTTGTAATTGATTGGGGGTTGTTTCTAATGGTTTTAGGGAGTTCATAGGGGGTCTGAAAGACCCGAAATGAGCTATTGAGTTGTGTTTTGAGTCCACACTTGTGTGTAACTTCCATGTATGGTAAACTTAACTAAGTTAACCTTGTGTTTTGGTGATCATAGGTGACGATCAAGTGCTTAAGCTTTGGTTTGGATGGGGTTGTGATCCTCATCACACCCTCAGGTGAGTACACCCTGCGGATACCCAACTATTGTTAAAAATTACAAGTCATCATGTTGTATTTTGATTGTTTGGCAAAGGTTTATGAAACTTGATGAATCAAAGTTCGTGGAACTAATGAATTGTTTTAAGATGCGGGTAATACGATTTGCAACTGTTTATGTAGTTTTGAACTTAAAGAATGTGTAAACCATGGGTTGTTTTATAATATGGTTTACTTGAGTTACATATGTTTATGAAACCTTTGGGTTTAAAGACTGTGGAATTGTGAACTTGATATAAGAAGTGTTTAAATGATGTTTTACTAAAATAAGATCATTGATCCATTTTGAAGATGGTCAAACCCAATGACAGTTTTAATTGATGGTTTTGAAACATGATACTCCATGATGGGGTGAACTTTGACTTTGAAATAACAAACGTTGTTTTGAGAAAATAAAAAGACATGTTTACACTTCTGATATATTTTGGGCATTGAGATGCCTACTGTGGAATGGTTTTGGAAATGAAAAATATATTTATACTAAAGATGTTTTTAGGCATTGAGATGCCAAATAAGGTTTTTAATGGTTGAGCATTTATGCTCAAGTGATATGAACTGTGACACGTATGTGTTTTAAGCTGATATGCTTGGATTTACTTAGCCTTTATGGCATGAGATATTTGGCCTTGTTGGCATATGATTTATGTGACCCTTCGGGGTAAATGATTTTATGACCCTTCGGGGTAAGTGATTTATGACCCTTCGGGGTAAGTGATTTACGTGACCCTTTGGGGTAAGTGCCTATGTGACCCTTCGTGGTATGTGCTTATGTGACCCTTCGGGGTATATGTGCTACGGTCCGGACCACTGTGTGATATAACTCTGTAGCATAGGGTTCCTAGTCATTGAGACGTACACAGAGGTTCCTTTGGCTTCGGCGATTTGGGAACCGCGAGGTACGGGTGGCTGAGGGATCGGTGAAGAGCATGGAGGGGTATGTCAGTAGCTATCATGACCGTGTGGGTTCACTGGGCTGACGAGCCACCGAACCCGTGGCAACATGAGTGGATTTGGTGAACAGGGCATGCACTCTAAATAACCGTTGTATGGTGGATTGCTTTGTGCATCCCCCTCCTTGACGGGGTAATGTGGTTATCTCCCATGTGGGCACGTGTTGACCGTGGCTAGCTACCACGTGGATACATTGTGGCTCAGTGGACAGACCTGCATCCTTATGTGCTAATGTGTATGCTTTTAAAAGCTTAATGGATTGCCAAACTTGTGTTTCCAAAAGAGAAAAGGATGACTTGGTTTTGATAAAACAAATATTTTGGTTGTACTCACCAGCTATGTTTATAGCTAACCCAGTGTGTTTTAAAATGTTTTGTATTCACAGGTTGTATAGAAGCCTTGGTGAGGCGGGTAGGTGCCTTGGGGCATAGTGCTTTGGATTTATTGCAATTTCCGGAAAATCTTGGATTTCCTATGCTTTTGTTAATGGTCGTGAGATTGACTGTGGTAACACTTAAAAGGTTTTGATTTATATACAACGATCAACTACTTTTAAATGGTATTGTATTTTGTTGAAATACTCAAAGAGAATTACACTGCTTCCGCAATACATTTCAAAGAGGCGTATAAAGTCTGTTTTAAATTGAGTTTTAAAAATTTAAATTTGGTCTGAAAATCAGGGTGTTACATAAGTCCACGTTTCATAGGCCCATTCAAGATCGTGCGAAAAGTCAATGATCAGACGGTAACTCTTGACCTGCCGCCTGAGCTATCGGGAATCCATGATACCTTTAACGTATGCTACTCACGCAATTGCAATGTTGAAGAGGAGCAGATTGTTCCGTTACAAGAACTAAAGGTTGACACTTCAAAGCGACTCGTAGAAGAGACTGTTGAAATTCTTGACACGAAGGTCAAGAAGCTACGAAAGGATATGATCAAGCTAGTTCTTGTCAAGTGGAAGCACAACTTAGGTCCAAACCTGACATGGGAAGTCGAGGACGAGATGAAAACAAGATACTATCACCTATTTAACACTGAGTAGATTCCGAAGACGGAATCTTATGAAGGAGGGTAGATTTGTAACATCCTCGATTTGGGCCTAGTTGTAAAACATTTGTAATTATACCTAAGTTAATAATTAGTGGATGTAAGTACTTTAAAGTTGTAATTATATGAGTATTAAATTTGTATATGTGTTATGTGTAATTTATATGTAAATATGTATTAAGTTAAATAAAAGAAAGAAAGAGGAAAAGAAAGGAAATCAAGAGGCGGGGCCTCTGGATGTGGATGTATATATATGTTTTTGAATACTTTTACTAGAATTAGTCAAAGTTGTCAATGCTAACAAACACCCACAAACTCACTCTCTCTCGTGTCTCTCTCTTTCTCTCGGATTCTTGAAGAATTGGCAATTGGTGATTCCCGAATTTAAACAAAGGTAAATATTTGCTTGCTAGCAGATTTAAACATGTTTGAAATGAATTTTATGTTTAGAATTTGATTAAAACTCAAATTCATGCAAAACACCACACAAGAACATTCAAAGCTTACTTCAAAAGAGGGTTTTGATTGTTTGGTGTTCTTGCTTGGGTTTGATGACCTTATGAAGTCCATACGAATGAAAGATGATGTTTTAGAATATTTAAATGTAAAACTAATGAATGAAATTCTGGAAATAACCCAATAGTGAAGGTGGGGGAATTTCATTGTGTTGAATGTGTCGGATTCCGAGACCTCAAAGTGTCGGAATCCGCAAGCCTTCCAAAACCTCAAGTCTTCCAAAACCGCAAGTTGTTCAAATCCGCCATCAAATCCGATAGTGTCGGATTTCTTTGTAATGGTCGGATTCCGATAGAGTGTCGGATTCCAATCAATTGTAAAAATCCACAAGTCAAAGATGTCTAAGTATCGAAATCCGAAAATGTATCGGATTTCCTTTGTGTCGGATTCCGATAATGTAACACCGCTTCTAAAAACAGTTACTTTATTGATAATTCAGATTTAGTAGCGGAAATTTTTCTTTTAAAAGCAACAATAGTTAATTACATCATCATTGTTTTCAAAACATGCGTTGGTGTTACCTAATACAGGAACCGACCATAAGTATTAAATTACATTACATATCAGAATAAAGTGTTCCAACCCACAAGGGTTATTTACATCCAAAAGCCACCCGCCTCACAGGCCTTCTAGTCTTTACCTAAAAAGGGGCAACATAGTCCCATTAGCTAACACTTAGCTAGTGAGTGCATACAATCATAAGCATCAGTACAGTAAGTCATGCATCATATATCATACATAAACAATCATTGCTAGCTTAACACATAGCGGTGTGCTGATAAGATCAGTAAGAGTTATGTATTGCAGGGTAATCAATCCCGCTCAACAACTCAAACCGGGGGATCAGACACGACCTACCGGGCTGGTGAGGGAGCGTAAAGAAGTCCACCAAACATCGTTCACATTGCCAGAGACTCCACAGGTAATCCAACTACAATCGGCTGATTACCACTCACGTTAAGGCACGGCGGCTTTGCAGAACCTAGGATACGGGATGCCTCCCGAATCACCGTGAAATCCCGAAGTACTCATGGGATCCAGTTACAACCGACTGACCTTAACCATGCTTCAGATGGTCTGAAGACAGTGCACATACATACACATACATTTGATCCCACAGGGATCCATCATCATATGGGCAACATCATACAGTTATTCATTCGTACATATCATCATGTATTAACTAAGCAGTTCCAGTCTGGACCCGCTAGCATGCACCTAGTACACATCTTGTCATTATTTAAGTCATACACTTACCTCCTTGAGCATACCTGCGAAAACAAGTTAGACATACATAATACAATCATGCAGTCATTTAGCACACAAGCCTTACTCTAGTAAGTCTCATGAAACCAGGCACTTACCTGAGTAGTTTACTACGTATAGGTATCTGGTTTTGACTCCACAAATATAACAAGTTCACCTAGAATGTCATTACTCACATGAATCATTCACGCATGCATAACAAGACTACAAAACAAATACTTAAACCTAGATTTAGCCCAAATCCACCAAGATTGTCGGATTTGGGGAAATCCGATGGTTCTTGTGGATTTTGAGAAATCCGACACTTTCATGCGGAATCCGATACTTAGGAAATCCGACACTTAGGAAATCTAACAACTTGCGGATTTAGGGAATCCGACAACTTGCGGATTCCAACATGCATATGGAATCCGATACTTGAGGATTCCGACACATAGAAACAAATCCGGGACATGAAATCCGACAGATATGCGGAATCCGACACTTCTATCGGATTCCGACAAATCCTCCGGATTTCAACAAATAGCGGATTCCGACACCTTCATAGGTCTCGGAATCCGACACATTCATACCCTGTATTTCCGATACACATTTTAATCCATTCTAAGGGTTACATTTTTGTTGTTTTTACACCCAGAACCTCTTAGAACATCATGTTCTATTCATATAACCATCTTAAACACCCCAAATCCAAACAATAACACCATTTATGCAAAACCCACTTAGAATGTAAGTTTTCATGTTCTTCAAGGTGTTCTTGCATTAATTTGTGTTTCTAACAATTGCAACATACATCTAATCTTTAAAACATGCTTTAAATCACAATACCAACCTTTTACAAATCAATCATCGGCTGCTTGCTTCTTTTCCAGAAAATCCGAGAGCAGAGAGAGAGAAGTGTGTGTTTGTTATTTTTTTTCACTAGCTTTGACTTTGATTCAACTAAATCACACATATATCTACATATACATACACACATTCCAGAGGCGGTTTGCCTCTGGACTTTCTTAATTACTTTTCTTTTAATTATACTTATATACATATATATTTACATACTTAATATGTAAATACATACTTAACATATTTAAAACACACAAACATGCATATATTCATTTAACTTCATCAAATACATACAAATAAAACACTCCTCTATTACATATAATATCCTCCTATTATCTAACTACACACGCGCACATACTATTTACAACTAAGCACAAGTTGAGGATGTTACAAATCTACCCCCCTTAAGAGGATTCCGTCCTCGGAATCCGCTCAGTTATAAACAGGTGAGGGTATCTTGCCTTCATCTCGTTCTCAACTTCCCACGTCAGGTTTGGACCTAGGTTGTGCTTCCACTTTACAAGGACTAGCTTGATCATTTTCTTGCGTTGTTTCTTGACCTTCGTGTCAAGAATTTCAACAGGTTCTTCAACTAGTCGCTTGGAAGAGTCAACCTTCAATTCATGCAGTGGAATGATCTGCTCCTCTTCAACGTGGCACTTGCGTAAGTAGCACACGTTAAAGGTGTCGTGAATACCGGCTAGCTCAGGCGGTAGCTCTAGAGTTACCGTCTGATCATTGACTTTACGTACAATTCTGAATGGGCCAATGAAACGTGGACTTAGCTTCCCCTTGCGCCCAAAACGAATGACGCCCTTCCAAGGAGAAACCTTTAAGAACACGCGATCACCAACTTCAAATGTAGCGGGACGATGCTTTGGATACGCATACATCTTCTATCGGTCCCGAGCTGCTTTCAGCTTTTCAAGAGCCACATTCACTTTATCAGAAGTTATCTAGCGAACTGCTTCTCCCCAGGTTCCAGCCAACAGGTCGGAGTGTGACATCGTCTTTCGTAAAGCATCTCGTATGGTGGCATTCCAATGCTGGAATGATATGAATTATTATAAGCAAATTCAATCAATGGGAGATGAGAATCCCATGATCCACCAAATTCGAGTACACACGCTCGAAGCATATCTTCCAACGTCTGGATCGTACGCTCAAATGGGCCATCAGTCTGTGGATGATAGGTAGTGCTTAGATGAACACGAGTGCCAAGTTCGCACTGCAGACTTTGCCAGAAATTCGAGACAAACCGAGAGTCACGATCAGAAACAATCGAACAAGGAAGACTGTGACGTGACACAATCTCATCAATATACAACTGAGCTAAACGAGTCAGCGAAGCAGACTTGATTGTAGCCAATAAATGAGCACTCTTCGTCAGTCGATCAACAATAACCCATATCATATCGTGCCCTCTGAACGTCTTGCGTAGCTTCGTCACGAAATCCATTGTGATGTGATCCCATTTCCACTCCGGAATATCCAATTGCTGCAGATTACCATAAGGTCTCTGGTGTTCCATCTTCACTTGCGCGCGTATCTGACATCTCTCCACAAATGAAGCAATGTCCTTCTTGAGAGTCGGCCACCAGTACAACATCTTCAGATCGTGGTACATCTTTGTAATTCCGGGATGGACGGATAATATGGACTTATGGGCTTCTTGTAGAATCAGCTCACGGTTACCTCCGATAGAAGGTACCCAAATCCTGGATTGAAAAGTCTTCAACCCATGATTATCTTCTTTTAGCTGATCCTTCAATTTCTTCATCGTCTCAGCTTTAAGATTTTCTTTCTGCAATGCTACCTGCTGAGCTTTTTTCAACTTGGAAATTAAATCCGACACTATCACGATTCTTATAAACTTTGCTTCTGATGTTGGTCCTTTACGTCTTAAAGCGTCCGCTACTACATTGGGTTTACCAGGATGGTAACGGATCTCACAATCATAGTCTTATATTAACTCCAACCAACGGCGCTGCCGCATGTTGAGTTCTTTCTGGGAAAATACATACTGTAGACTTTTGTGATCAGTGCATATCACACACTTCGTGCCATAAAGGTAATGCCTCCACAGCTTCAATGCAAACACAACAGCAGCAAGTTCGAGATCATGGGTTGGGTAGTTCCGTTCATGTGATTTCAACTGCCTAGAAGCGTAGGCAATCACTCTATCACGTTGCATTAGGACGCAACCCAAACCCGCATAAGAGGCATCACAATGAACTGTAAAGTCCTCCGAACCCTCGGCACAGTAAGGACCAGAGCTTCACATAACAGCCGTTTCAAGGTCTGAAAAGCTTCCTCTTGAGCTTTCGACCAGATAAACGCCACCTCCTTACGAGTCAGTTTGGTTAACGGACCCTCAAGCTTTGAGAAATCGCGGATAAACCGCCGATAGTAGCCAGCCAAGCCAAGGAAACTTTTAATTTCGGAAGGAGTTCGAGGAACCCCCCAATTCATCACAGCCTCCACCTTAGCTGGATCTACTTTGACACCATCTTTGCATATGACATGGCCCAGGAAATGAACTTCCCTAAGCCAGAATTCACACTTAGACAACTTGGCGTACAATTGTTCTTGTTGTAGGGTTTCGAGAACCTAACAAAGATGAAGCTCATGATCAGCTTCCGTCTTCGAATAAACAAGAATACCATCAATGAACACGATCATGGATCTATCCAGAAACGGACGAAAAACCCAATTCATCAGATCCATGAAGACGACAGGGGCATTGGTTAAACCAAATGGCATAACCAGAAATTCATAATGACCGTAACGAGTTCGGAACGCAGTCTTTGGAATATCTTTTTCGTGAACTCGTACTTGATGGTACCTCGACCGGAGATCAATCTTAGAGAAGCATGTAGCTCCCTGCAATTGATCAAAAAGATCATCGATACGAGGAAGTGGATACTTATTCTTTACAGTTCGCTTACTAAGCTCCATGTAATCTATGCACATACGCATCGTTCCGTCCTTCTTCTTTACGAACAATACAGGAGCTCCCCACGGCGAGGAACTCGAACGAATAAAACCTTTGTCTAGCAACTCCTGAATTTGAATCATCACCTCTCTTATTTCAGAAGGTGCAAGACGATACGCAGAACGAGCCACAAGTGTAGCTCCTGGAATAAGCTCTATCTTGAATTCAACGTCTCTGATTGGAGGCAAACCCGGAAGTTCTTCAGGGAATACCTCAGGGTAGTCAGACACCACCCGAATATCTTGAACTAGTTGTTTCTCCATTGTAGCATCAATAACGTATGCTAGATAAGAGTCACAACCTTTGGAAATCGATTTCTGAGCTTTCATCATGGAGACAATAGGAATATCAGAATCCCGTCATTCTCCACGAGAAACAACATAAGAGACATCAGAAAGAGGGATCTTGATCATCTTTTTAGAATAGAGAATCTCAGCATCGCGCTCACTAAGCCAATCCATCCCGATTTGAACATCGAAGCCCGCAATAGGCATAATGAAGAAAGAAATAGGGATACTACTCCCGTCAATGTAAATCACATCTATAGGAACTTTCTCTATCACAGAGACTACTTGGCCACCAGCAACCTCTACTCTGAGTGGCTCAGTTAACGGAATAACAAGTAATTGCAATCTTCTACGACACGCCATAGATACAAAGGAGTAGGTAGCTCTAGAGTCAAATAAAACACAAGCAGGGATATAATTGATAGAAAAGTACCCATGATGACATCCCCTGCTGCTTTAGCCTCTTCCGATATCATCTGGAATGCATCCCCTTAGCGCGAGGCGCATCTTCTCTCTTCTGGCCCCTAGAAGACCCCTTGGATCCAGCACCATGTCTTTCCGGGCAGTCGGTCATCTTGTGCCCGGGCTTGTGGCACCGATAACAAACATCTTCTTTGAAACCACACTTAGTACTAGCGTGGCCCTTTTGCCCGCACCTCCAGCATCGTCTGGTAGCACTAGAACACTCACAAGAATGGTAAGTATGACACTGAGAACACCAAGGAGTGTCAGGTCTCAGCTTCTTCAAACTCTCAGTTTTCCCGCCTGTAGAGGATTGACCTTTAGAATGACGCGATTTGTCAGATGGCAGAAACTTTCTCTTTCACTCCCCACTGGCAGATTTGCCCTTGCAGTAGATGCGATCTCGCCCCAATTGTCGGGCTATTTCAAAAGCCCGATCCAGAATAACAGCAGCTCGTACGTGTGGACGAAACTCCAATAGCAGAGTTGCCATAAACCTCCTCATTTTGTCAGTGAATGAGGTGATGTGTTCTTCTATTGGCTTATTCCCCTTCTTGAGATCAGTAAATTCCCTCTCCATCCGTTCCATATCGTAGTCAGTACAATACTTCTTCAGAAACTTCTCAGAAAACTGCTCCCAAGAGAGAGCACTCAACACCTCCTTACTGACTGAGGCTTATACTGTGTCCCACCAGAAAATGGCGCGACCCTTCAACATACGTACTGTGTACTTCACACTGTACTTCGGTTCACATTCACACGACTCAAATGTTTGCTCCATCTTCCGGAGCCATTGAATAGTAACGGTGGGGTTATCACTCCACTCAAACGTAGGAGGCTTGTAGGACAGAAACTTCTTGTATGAACAAGTCTTGTGTGGCTTGTTCAGTGTAGCCTGCAATAAGAGCTCTTTAGCAATTCGTAGCTCTTCCTCTAGACTCCTGATATAGGCAGCCTGATCTAGCTCAGGTCTGCCACCTGCAACATTGTGCTGAGATCTTTCATCCTTAGCCTGATGAGGCATATGATAAGCCTCATCCTCCATCTCCTTAAGAGCTTGTTTTGTATTGCCACGTTCGGCAGACATCTTTTTCTCAACTTTCTATATGACAGAGAAAGAGCAGTTAACACTCTATCTCACTCACTTATCTTACAAAAAAAATCATCTTACAATACTAGCATACATATAACACTCTCACTCAACCCCCCATAGGAACACTTATTTATGGTCGGGCCCAAGTTTGAGATCGAATACTCTTACAAGTACCCAATTCACTCAAACTTAGGCTCTAATACCTAATTGTAACACTCAAATTCATGCAAAACACCACACAAGAGCATTCAAAGCTTACTTCACAAGAGGGTTTTGATTGTTTGGTGTTCTTGCTTGGGTTTTATGACCTTATGAAGTCCATACGAATGAAAGATAATGTTTCAGAATGTTTAAAAGTAAAACTAATGAATGAAATTCTGAAAATAAGCCAAGAGTGAAGGTGGCGGAATTTCATTGTGTTGAATGTGTCGGATTCCGAGACCTCAAAGTGTCGGAATCCGTAAGTCTTCCAAAACCGCAAGTTGTTCAAATCCGCCGTCAAATCCGATAGTGTCGGATTTCTTTGTAATGGTCGGATTCCGATAGAGTGTCGGATTCCATTCAATTGTAAAAATCCACATGTCAAAGATGTCTAAGTATCGAAATCCGAAAATGTATCGGATTTCCTTTGTGTCGGATTCCGATAATGTAACACCGCTTCTAAAAACAGTTACTTTATTGATAATTGAGATTTAGCAGCGGAAAATTTTCTTTTAAAAGCAACAAAAGTTAATTACATCATCATTGTTTCCAAAACATGCGTTGGTGTTACCTAATACATGAACCGACCATAAGTATTAAATTACATTACATATCAGAATAAAGTGTTCCAACCCACAAGAGTTATTTACATCTAAAAGCCACCCGCCTCACAGGCCTTCTAGATTTTACCTGAAATGGGGCAACATAGCACCATTAGCTAACACTTAGCTAGTGAGTACATACAATCATAAGTATCAGTACAGTAAGTCATGCATCATATATCATACATAAACAATCATTGCTAGCTTAACACATAGCGGTGTGCTGATAAGATCAGTAAGAGTTATGTCTTGCAGGGTAATCAATCCCGCTCAACAACTCAAACCGGGGGATCAGACACGACCAACCACGCTGGTGGGGGAGCGTAAAGCAGTCTACCAAACATCGTTCACAGAGCCAGAGGCTCCACAGGTAATCCAGCTACAATTGGCTTATTACCACTGATGTTAAGGCACGACGGCTCTGCAGAACCAAGGATCCGGGATGCCTCCCGAATCACAGTGAAATCCCGACGTATTCATGGGTTCCAGTTACAACCGACTGACCTTAACCATGATTCAGATGGTCTGCAGACAGTGCACATACATACACATACATATGATCCCACAATGATCCATCATCTTACATGAAACATCATATAGCTATTCATTCGTACATATCATCATGTATTAACTAAACGGTTCCATTCTGGACCCGCTAGCATGCACCTAGTACACATCTCGTCATTATTTAAGTCATACACTTACCTCCTTGAGCATACTTGCAAAAACAAGTTAGACATACATAATACAATCATGAAGTCGTTTAGCACACAAGCCCTACTCTATTGAGTCTCATGAAAGCAGGCACTCACCTGAGTAGTTTACTACGTATAGGTATTTGGTTTTGACTCCACAAATACAACAAGTTCACCTAGAATGTCATTACTCACATGAATCATTCACACATGCATAACAAGACTACAAAACAATTACTTAAACTTGGACTTAGCACAAATCCGCCAACACTGTCGGATTTGGAGAAATCCGATGTTCTTGCGGATTTTGAGGAATCTGACACTTTCATGAGGAATACGATACTTAGGAAATTCGACAACTTGCGGATTTTGGGAATCCGACAACTTCCGGATTCCAACAATTAGGAATCCAACATGCATATGGAATCCGATACTTGCGGATTCCGACACATAGAAAGAAATACGGGACATGAAATCCGACAGACATGCGGAATCCAACACTTCTATCGGATTCCGACAAATCCTCTGGATTTCAACAAATAGCGGATTCCGACACCTTCATAGGTCTTGGAATCCGACACATTCATACCCTGGAATTCCGATACACATTTTAATCCATTCTAAGGATTACATTTTTGTTGTTTTTACACCCAGAACCTCTTAGAATATCATGTTCTATTCATATAACCATCTTAAACACCCCAAATCCAAACAATAACACCATTTATGCAAAACCCACTTAGAAGGTCATTTTTCATGTTCTTCATGGTGTTCTTGCATGAATTTGTGTTTCTAACAATTGCAACAATTATCTAATCTTTAAAACATGCTTTAAATCACAATACCAACCTTTTACAAATAATTCAACGGCTGCTTGCTTCTTTTCCAGAAAATCCGAGAGCAGAGAGAGAAGTGTGTGTTTGTTATTTTTTTTCACTAGCTTAGACTTTGAGTCAACTAAATCACACATATATCTACATATACATGCACACATTCCAGAGACGGTTTGCCTCTGGATTTTCTTAATTCCTTTTCTTTTAATTATACTTATATACATATATATTTACATACTTAATACGTACATACATACTTAACATATTTAAAACACACAAACATGCATATATTCATTTAACTTCATCAAATACATACAAATAAAACACTCCTCTATTACATATAATATCCTCTTATTATCTAACTATACACGCGCACATACTATTTACAACTAGGCCTAAGTTGAGGATGTTAGAGATAATGTATCGGATTTCCACTAGTCCGGATTCAACCAAGTTGTCGGATTTACTAAATCCGCATAAGTGTCGGATTTCCCTAAGTGTCGGATTTTCCACAATCTGACAGTTTTGTCGGATTTGTGTGAAGTCCGGATTTGGGGATTTCTATGTTGTCTAGTAGTCATTCTTTGTATGTAAAGATGATTAATGTAAGTCATAATGTTCTAGGTGAACTTGTTGTGATAAGTAAAGCAGAAATAAAGTAAATATCTGATCTAAGCCACTCAGGTGAGTACCGACCTCCGTAAGCCTCAGTAGAGGAAGACTTACTTGCTAAATGTATTGAATGTTGTTCAAGGATGCTTTAATTTGCATGTGTACTTAGAAGTAAATTCATAGGTCTTGCCATGCTACTTTATTGCACTATGCTATGTTACTTATTGAATATGAGTTAAGTGTATGCCAGCGGAATCCAGAATTGGAACCGCCTAGTTAAGATGAATGATATGTATGCTAGGGATCCATATTGGGTCCATAATGATGAAATGAACATAAATGCATGATTAATGAATAAGATGAATATGCATGCTAAGTGAATGATCCAGATTGGATCAGCTATGTGTATGTGAAATGTTCGCGAACAACTGTAGCATGGTTAAGGTCAACTCTGTAGTTGGGTTCCAGGGATCCTTAAACAGGTGATTCGGAACTTAACGGTGATTCGGGGTGCATCCCAGATCTTAGGTTCTGCAGAACCACCGTGAAGGTATTTGTTTGGCATAAACAAGTTGTAGGTATTAGTTTGGCATAAACAAGTAGCAACGGAAGCAAGATACAATACAAAAACAAAACAAGCCAAACAAACATACATACCATGGACCAATATCTATACATAAAATTGCAACCAAAATAAAAGAACAAGATGGACAGAAATGTACCACTATGCATATACCACAACCTCCCTCTTGTCAAGCTTCAAGAATCAAACAAGTCAAGCTTCAAAATCCAAGCTAGGATTTCTCTAGTGAAGTCCACCCCAAGTTGTGTTGATTCCCAAATGCTAGTAGGTTGGTGTGTAACCACCAAGACAACAATCAAGTATGTTCTTACACTCTTGTGCACCCAAAAGAACACCACGAAGAAGGTCAAGATTTAGAGAGCTTTCTTGTGCATCAACTAACTCCAAGAACAACCAAAAGTCTGTTCTTGAGCAGAGAAAAACGTAGCCTCTTAGTCTACCCAAGTTAATGACATAAACACCATTAAACCAAGTGTTTAAGGCTGTTAATTCTGCTGTTATAGGGACTGTACACGGCCCATGTTGATCAACACGGCCGTGTAGGCCCAAAGCCCACGGCCTCAATTGGGCCAAGTTAGCCCGTGTCTAACAGACCCAACACGGCCCGTGTTCATCTACATGGCCGTGTAGGCCCAAAGCACACGGTCTCTACTTGGGCCAAAACGCCCTGTGCTAGTTGAGCTGGACACGGCCCGTGTACCATGCTGCCAAAACTCATTTTGGCCGGTGTACATCCCTTTGTTCGCGATATCCTATGTGAACACAATGCATGGAATAAAGTCAACCTCCAGATCGTTCACGATTATGTTTCTCGATTCTAGATTAGTGGTGACCAACAAACCAAGTTAACATTGATCCATCATCCATATAACTTGAACTCAACCATGCATATGAACGTCAGTACTCAATCATCGAGGGGCCCATGGATATCTTCTCTATACATAGAGGAACAAATTCCTTTCGACTACATAGTCCCGCCACATAGATAATACTCTACCCAATCATCTCCCTTATAACGACCAGTTACGGACCCGTTAGAAAACGATCAAAGCAAAGCAGATTTATGCTTTGGAATCACATGCATCTCTAGTTTAAGGATGAAACGCCATCATCATCCCGAGTTACTTATGACTAGAACCAAGAAGCGAACCCGGGTGCGGGTCCTCCAATCACTTGAAACCCCTTTCAAGTATAGGCAAGAATCACGTTTATCGAAACTAATTCTTTACCTCAATCTTAATTTATACTTCCTTCCCATAAAGTATAACCGATTGTGGAGATTTAGAATGAAAAATATTCTCGGAAGTGTTTAAACATGCTAAGATGGAACACAATAAGGATTCATAAAATACCCGCCCTCGGCGTATTATTAAATCTCCATTTAATAATCGATATAGTATGAATTGCAATACTGCTTAACGTCCCCAAAATATAAGTACAAATCAAACATAAACCAAAACATATTCAAGCCAAGTTATACGCATTAGACATGCTAATGGACCTAGTATGACAAACACCACTAGTCCATAACAACGGCTTAACTAGTGGATTTGTCCCACAACATCCACAAGTTCTTTTGTTATTTAATTATATCTCTTTTGACATGACTACTTCAAAAGTATGCATCAAAGAGATCTTACTTTTTAAAAAGGTTAAAGTAATCACACCCTCATTGTCTCAAAAGCCCACAAAAGGGTTAGTGATACTTAAGAATCAACAAACAACACCACAAGTTTGGATCATCAACTTTGATCAAAGATCAACCGTTATCCTAGCAGAAACACGCATTAGAATAACTACTTACTCCAAGCCTATTCAAGTCGTCAAACATCAAGAACATATCTCTATATTTCTTGAACTAAATACTATCCAATTTTGTATCTCTTAAATGCCCCTATGAAGCAGTAATTCCTGAATTAGGTTTGCAGATAACCTAATATCGGGACATTATCTTCCATAGACATTTAATACTGGGAATACAACAAAGCTCCCACTAGCCCTAACATACGTAAAAGGTTTTATCTATGCTTTTAAAAAACTCATCACTATGATCTTCTAATAGTAAGCAAAGATATCTTTCCATCAAGTTGCAAGAATAAGCCCGAAGTGGTCTTATCCACTTTTGTAGACATAATTCGGATACTACGGACGTATATTAAGACCCTCGGAGAGTGTTATAAGCACTTCCTCATCATATTGTTCCATGACGGAACGCGATCATTAATATCCACGAGTACCAAACATTCTTCAACATAGCCACTAGGACAAGTTTCTCCATAACCATCATGAAAACTTTACCACTAGTCGGTATTTGAAGTTGTTTACAATTCCATCCACGTTAATCCCATCACTACCACCTTGGGTTACATCTAGGTATGGGATCAAGTCAAGTCAAGTACTTGGACATTTCAAATGAATAGCATCTCTTTATCATTTACTTCTTTTATTTTTAGCGAATTCTGGATCCACTACGTCTTCCGCTAGGTGGCGAACTCAACATGACTCACCATCAAGTCATTGACACTTAGATATGAGAAAGCCATATCTCTTTGGCTGTATATGACCCTTATCAGAATTAAAAGAGGTAATGATTCTTAGTCAGGCATACCAGCATAACCATGCTGATCAAAAATATCAAATTATATGCTAGTATCATCACCAAGTCTTCATTTAAGTTCCACGTTCTTCCACTGGAATGCCTTAGTTTTAGTTTCTTTCTTCTTCCCCTTTTAAGCAACAAACATTGTTCTCAAAAGGCTAAATAACTAAAACTTATAAGAACTCCTCAAATGTATTAGCACTTCTTGATTTCAAGTTTATCCATCTCCCACTGAATGTAGAATGGATAACTTTGAACTATAAGATAGACAAGCAAAGAACCTTTCTAGTCGTATCTCAATAAATGCTAAATAGACTATCAATTGAATTTAGATTTGAGGACTTAGTCACAATGGTGAGTGAATGTCCCAACAAATCGGACACACACTCCTGACCCGTCATAAACCGAATCATTATCAATAACACCCGGTTTCCTACTCCATGACACCATGTACCAATGTGTCTTAGTAGGATATGGATTGTGAAACAATTCCACAATTCACTATATGGTCATCCAATATATAGATAATAGATACCTTAGCATCTTAACTAGATCTAAGTACCTTGATCTATATGCCCTATTGATTCTTAAATTTGTTTTGGTTAATCCTGAACACCAACAAGGTTTCAGACATATACCCAAACTAATAAACGTCTCGCAACTACTACCATCAAGGTAGTGACAAAGAAGTTTCGCTTTCGTTATTCTTTGTGGTGTGCTTGAATGGATTATCCACAAAATGTGATCAATATCCAACAAGCCTTCAATCCTCTCACAAACTCCGGTGAAGAATCTCATAATCATCTTAGCCTAATAAACAAGATCAACATCAAAACATTTATCCCAAGGCTAAACTATTCTGAGATCCTAACCGCATGGATCTAGGTGATATTTCTCTTGTTTATATGATTAAGTTGATTATCACACAAAGACAACTCATCTAAACTACTTTGGATTTAGAATCCATTACTCATGAATATTCTATTGCTTGTAACAAATCCTTGTGTATGTCATTACATGGAAAATTTTGAACAAAATATCTCATAACAAATTTTCATAATAAATTACATACTTTAAGAATAAACTCATTGTCACCACATGTGTAGTTGTTCGCCACGCAGGGTAAAACAACACATGAGCTACGACATAAAAACCTTGAATAAACAACGCTTAAAAAGGTTTTATATCAATTCTTAAAACTTCAAAATTATGTCCATCGTAATTGAAAATGAGCATACAAAGAGATATTACTTGCCACGTAGGGCAATAAAACAAAGTAATAAATAAACCGGCGACACAAGCAAGATCAAGTCTCTTTATCTTCTCTTGGAGGACAATCACCATGGTTTTCTCGTTCGAGATCCAGTTCTTCATGCTTTTCTTTCACCAAAGGTCTACACTTTGTAACAAACAAATTTGTGACAAACGTGAGTCAATCAACTCAGGTCAACTACCCAGCGTATATGAGAATAGCAATGAATCATGAACGTACCTGAAGATGGAAAGTTAACTCTCTCTTTTCTAAGAAGTTCTATATCCTCTCGGCACGTAGGGCAGGCGTGACGGCCCCAATTTCCAAATCTTCCACAAAAGTAGCAAACCACCTTTTCTTGAGTCTCTTCTTGAGGCATATTCTCAATGCCCTTCGACTTAACATCAAGGATAGGCTTGGAAATTCCAAACTTTCCTTTTAGGGTCGGTTTCTTCTTCCTTTTCTTTTGTTTCTTTAAGCCCAAGACGGGAGTGGTTGAGGTGGAATTCTGCTTGGCCATGTCGGACTCCGCAGACTTCAACATGCCATGTAATTCTCTTAAGGACTTCTCCATTCCTTGCACATGATAGTTTGTGACAAACTGATCATATGATGCGGGCAGAGACTGGAGTACAATATCCACAACGAGCTCTCTCCCAATAGGAAATCCTAACCTCTCCATTTGGTCCACGTTTGCCTTCATCTTAAGGACGTGAAGACCAACATTCCCGCCTTCCTGCAGCCTACAACCGACTAGGCTTTTAACACACTCATAGTGTTCCTGCCTAACTTGTTGTCGGAACATGTCCTTGAGCTTGTTTAACATATTGTACACACTCATGTGCTCGAAGGGGTTCCTAGTTGACAACATGAGGCAGACAACATCGTACGTGTCCTCAACAAGTTTTTCATACCCGTATTGGACGTCCCAAGTCGCGTTGGTAGCAGGTGGCTCTGGAAGGGGTTCCTCAAGGATGTGCAACTTTGACTCATGGCGAAGGACAATCCTCAATTGCCTAAGCCATGCAATAAAGATCACCCCCGTGAGTTTCTCCCTTTCTAGGAACACACGAAGTGAGATGTCTAACGTGGTATTGTTATGGTTTGACATCTAAAAATAACAATAATACGATTTTTGGTTAGTTTAGATAAACCTTGTTAAAAAATAATTACCCCATAGTTATAGACAAAAACAACTATTTATAACAAAGGCTAAGAACCTTATTTCACCTCGCACCGTGACGGATTTGCCGCGGATCACGTGGCGAAGCTATTTAGGCCGGCAACCATTTTACCAATTGTAATCTCTATTACAACTCTTAGACACTTGCGGGACCCGTTGACATCCATTATGTCGGTTGGCATGTTTGATCCCTTCCTTACAACAATCTTAATATATATAATTTTTTTGTTTAGCTCGTGCTTAGCTCGACAACTAATCAAGTATTATATACTAAAATTGTAAACCGTCCAACAAGACACACGGGTGGCACTCCCGTCCAATAATTGGCTCGTGCTTAGCTCGACAACCAATCATGTGAGTTACCCCACTCACCTTCCACACAACTACGCAAGGAATGACTCGTACTTAGCTCGACAATCATCCTTGTTTCGTTAGATTTGGGTGGTGTCGTCTTACGGATGGTGCGTGATTTACATTTTTTTTAAAAACAGGATTTTGTTTCCGGTTTATAAAAACCTTTTGTGAATTAACAAAGTAAGTGTCAAAACGATTTTAAGCACTACTTAAATATAATACCAAGTTTATATTTTCTTTGTCGATTCTATTCGTGCGAGATTGTTAACCATTTTAACAAACGTTGTATTTTATTTAATTTTATAGAAAAATTGTCTAGCATGCGAATCCTAATCCATGCATAGAAAAATAAAACACAACCACGCAAATATATATATATATGTATAATTCGGTAACACGCAGGTCGCATTCCTACACTATTTATACAAATACACGGAATAAAATAAACGGCGTGCAAGCCGCACCCACAAATATATAAATAAATATTTACATCAATACGGCACGCAGGCCACCAAAAACCGAATCAATCAACCACCACAACACATAGGTCTAAGGACATATCGTGTTACCGAATTAACCAAACGCAACATAAGTGAAACATGGTGTGCCACACAAAACCATGATATAAATATATATCTATATTTTAGTCAAGATTGTCTACATCATCAAAGGCACCAAAATGACAATACTTGTACATATGCATTAGTGTACCAAACCATTTTTGACACATATTCATATATACATTTATAAGTATATATTTGTGTACACTTCATGCCAAGTTACAACTAATATATAAATATAAAAACTAAAATATTAACAATGCTACAATTATAACAATTCTAGCACAACAAGAATCTCAATGAAAAACCAATTTTAAGAAAACAATTTTTCTTATATAAAAGTATTTATATGGCTTTTCAAGACTCGATGTAATACTAACATCTTAGGTAGGCTACAAATATACCAATTTTAGCCTAAGAAAAACTAAATGAAAAATCATTTCTAGAAAACAATTTTCTAATATAAAAATATTTATATGAATATTATGTAGGCTACAAATATATCAATTTTAGCCTAACAAAGATCTACACGAAAAACTTTCAAGAAAACAATTTTTTTGTATAAAATATTCATATGGTTTTTCTAGACTTCTTAGTGCAAAGCCATGTTAGATATGACTCTGATACCACTATAGGTATTAGTTTGGCATAAACAAGTAGCAACGGAAGCAAGATACAATACAAAAACTAAACAAGCCAAACAAACACACATACCATGGACCAATATCTAGACATAGAATTGCAACCAAAATAAAAGAACAAGATGGATAGAAATGTACCACTATGCATATACCACAACTTCCCTCTTGTTAAGCTTCAAGAATCAAACAAGTCAAGCTTCAAAATCTAAGCTAGGATTTCTCTAGTGAAGTCCACCCCAAGTTGTGTTGATTCCCAAATGCTAGTAGGTTGGTGTGTAACCACCAAGACAACAATCAAGTATGTTCTTACACTCTTGTGCACCCAAAAGAACACCAAGAAGAAGGTCAAGATTAAGAGAGCTTTCTTGTGCATCAACTAACTCCAAGAACAACCAAAAGTCTGTTCTTGAGTAGAGAAAAACGTAGCCTCTTAGTCTACCCAAGTTAATGACATAAAAACCATTAAACCATGTGTTTAAGGCTGTTAATTCTGCTGTTACAGGGACTGTACACGGCCCGTGTTGGTCAACACAGCCGTGTAGGCCCAAATCCCACGGCCTCAATTGGGCCAAGTTAGCCCGTGTCTAACAGACCCAACACGGCCCGTGTTCATCTACATGGCCGTGTAGTCCCAAAGCACACAATCTCTACTTGGGCCAAAACGCCCCGTGCTAGTTAAGCTAGACACGGCCCGTGTACCATGCTTCCAAAACTCATTTTGGCCTTTTTCTCTCTTTTGCTTGATCGTGTTGCCGGAATCAATACTTGATGATTGACCCAATAGGCCTATACTTCATCAGCAGTGCTATTAACTCGTTCGTGTCAGCGGGCATATTCCAACACAAGTAGCAACGGAAGCAAGATACAATACAAAAACTAAACTAGCCAAACAAACACACATGCCATGGACCAACATCTAAACATGAAGTTCCAACTAGAATATAATAAACAGGGTAGAAGAAAGATTATACCATCATACAAGATCACGACAATCTTTCATCTTTGTCAAAGTGTGTAGAATTCAAGAAGAGAATTCCTCTAAAGAAGTCCACCCCAAGCACACTTGATTCCCCAATGCTAGTAGGTTGGAGTAGCTACCAAAACAACACAACACAAGAACTAGAAACACCTTTGTGCATCAAATCTAGATCGCAAAGTGTATGTTAACTTCTCTTGTGCATCAAACTTGATCACCAAGAAGAAGAACAATTGGAGAGAGTATGAACACATGCATAAGACTCTAGAACTGCTAAAGTTCTGTTCCAGAGACATCTGAATCGTGGCCTAGCATTCACTCACATTAATCCCATTAAAATGAGTGTTTAAAGCTATTTATTCTGCTGTTACAGTAATCGTACACGGCCCGTGTTGGTCAACACGGCCGTGTAGGCCCAAAGCCCACGACCTCAATTGGGCCAAGGTAGCCCATGTCTGGTAGACCCAACACGGCCTGTGTTCATCTACACGGCCGTGTAGGCCCAAAGCACACGACCTCTACTTAGGCCAAAACGCCCCGTGCTAGTTGGGCTGGACACGGCCCGTGTACAATGCTGCCAAAACCCATTTTGGCCTTTTCTCTCTTTTGCTTGTTCGTATTGCCGGAATCAACACCTGGTGTGTGATCCAATAGGCCTATACTTCATCAGCAATGCTATTAACTTGTTTGTGTCAGCGGTCATATTCCAACAGACTCCCATTTGCACGTGACATGACTACGAAAAATAACACAAACATAGAGTGGCCTCTAGCAAGACATCTACGCTCCGAAGTCAGTATAGGGTATGCCACTCTTGACAAGATCCCAATCATGAAATGATTGTCCTAAAGACAAATGAACATGTACATCCCTTTGTTCGCGATATCCTATGTGAACACAAGGCATGGAATATAGTCAACCTTCAGATCGTTCACGGTTATGTTTCTCGATTCTAGATTAGTGGTGACCAACAAACCAAGTTAACATTGATCCATCATCAATATAACTTGAGCACGGCCATGAATATGAATGTCAGCACTCAATCATCGAGGGGCCCATGGATATCTTCTCTATACATAGAGGAACAAATTCATTTCGACTACATAGTCACGCTACATAGATAATACTCAACTTAATCATCTCCCTTATAGCGACCAGTTACGGACCGCGTTAGAAGATGATCAAAGCAAAACATACCTATGCTTTGGAATCACATGTATCTCTAGTTTAAGGATGAAACGCCATCATCATCCCGAGTTACTTATGACTAGAACCAAGAAGCGAACCCGGGTGCGGGTCCTCCAATCACTTGAAACCCCTTTCAAGTATAGGCAAGAATCACGTTTATCGAAACTAATTCTTTACCTCAATCTTAATTTATACTTCCTTCCCATAAAGTATAACCGATTGTGGAGATTTAGAATGAAAAATATTCTCGGAAGTGTTTAAACATGCTAAGATGGAACACAATAAGGATTCATAAAATACCCGCCCTCGGCGTATTATTAAATCTCCATTTAATAATCGATATAGTATGAATTGCAATACTGCTTAACGTCCCCAAAATATAAGTACAAATCAAACATAAACCAAAACATATTCAAGCCAAGTTAAAAGCATTAGAAATGCTAATTGACCTAGTATGATAAACATCACTAGTCCATAACAACGGCTTAACTAGTGGATTTGTACCACAACATCCACAAGTACTTTTGTTATTCAATTATATCTCTTTTGACATGACTACTTCTAAAATAGGCATCAAAGAGATCTTACTTTTCAAAAAGTTAAAGTAATCACACCCTCATTGTCTCAAAAGCCCACAATAGGGTTACTTAAGAACCAACAATCAACACCACAAGTTAGGATCGTAAACTTTGATCAAAATCAACAGTTATACTAATAGTAACACGCATTAGAGTAACTACTTACTCCAAGCCTATTCTAGTCGTCAAACATTAATAACATATCTCTATATTTCTTGAACTAAATACTATCCAATTTTGTATCTCCTAAATGCCCTTATGAAGCAGTAATTCCTGAATTAGGTTTGCAGATAACCTAATGTTGGGACATTATCTTCAATAGACATTTAACACTAGGAACACAACAAAGCTCCCACTAGCCCTGACATACGTAAAAGGTTTTATCTATGCTTTTAAAAAACTCATCACTATGATCTTCTAATAGTAAGCAAAGATATCTTTCCTTCAAGATGCAAGAATAAGCCCGAAGTGGTCTTATCCACTTTTGTAGACATAATTCGGATACTACGGACGTATATTAAGATCCTCGGAGAGTGTTATAAGCACTTCCTCATCATATTGTTCCATGACGGAACACGATCATTAATATCCACGAGTACCAAACATTCTTCAACATAGCCACTAGGACAAGTTTCTCCATAACCATCATGAAAACTTTACCACTAGTCGGTATTTGAAGTTGTCTACAACTCCACCCATGTAAATCCCATCACTAACACCTTGGTGTACACCTAGGTATGGGATCAAGTCAAGTCAAGTACTTGGATATTTCAAATGAATTGCATCTCTTTATCATTTACTTCTTTTATTTTTAGTGAATTCTGGATCCACTACGTCTTCCGATAGGTGGTGAACTCAACAAGACTCACCATTAAGTCATTGTCACTTAGATATGAGAAACCCATATCTCTTTGGCTCTATATGACTCTAATCAGAATTAAAAGAAGTAATGATTCTTAGTCAGGCATACCAGCATAACCATGCTGATCATCTATCAAAGATATTAGATTATATGCTAGTATCATCATCAAGTCTTTCATTTAAGTTCCACGTTCTTCCACTGGAATGCCTTAGTTTTAGTTTCTCTCTTCTTCCCCTTTTAAGCAACAAACATTGTTCTCAAAAGGTTAAATAACTAAAACTTAGAAGAACTCCTCAAATGTATTAGCCCTCCTTGATTTCAAGTTTATCCATCTCCCACTGAATATAGAATGGATAACTTCGAACTATAAGATAGATAAGCAAAGAACCTTTCTAGTCGTATCTTAATAAATGCTAAATAGACTATCAATTGAATTTGGATTTGAGGACTTAGTCACAATGGTAAATGAATATCCGAACAAATTGGTCACACATTCTTGACCCGTCATAAACCGGATCAACCCCGGTTCCCTACTCTATGACACCATGTACCAATGCGTCTTATGAATTGTGAAACAATTCCACAATTCACTACATGGTCATTCAATATATAGATAGTAGGTATCTTAGCATCTTAACTAGATCTAAGTATCTTGATCTATATGTCCTATTGATTCTGAAACTTGTCTTGGTTAATTCTGAACACCAACAAGGTTTCAGACATATACCCAAAGTAGTAAACGTCTCGTAACTACTACCATCAAGGTAGTGACGAAGTAGTTTCTCTTTTGTTATTCTTTGTGGTGTGCTTGAATGGATTATCCACTAAATGTGATCAATATCCAACAAGCTTTCAATCCTCTCACAAACTCCGGTGAAGGATCACATAATCATCTTAGCCTAATAAACAAGATCAATATCAAACGTTTAGCCCAAGGCTAAACTATCCCAAGATCCCAACCACACGGATCTAGGTGTTATATCTCTTGTTTATGTGGTTAAGTTGATTATCACACAAAGATAGTTTAATCCAAACCATTTTGGATTCAGAATCAATTATTCATGAATATTCTATTACTAGTAACAAACCTTGTGTATGCCATGACATGGAAAATTTTGAACAAAATATCTCACAATTTCCATAATAAATTTCATATTTTAAGAATAAATTCATCGTCACCACATGGGGAAGACAACACATGAGCTATAACATAAAAACCTTGAATAAATAACGCTTAAAAAAGGTTTTACATCAATTCTTAAAGCTTCAAAATTATGTCCATCGTAATTGAAAATGAGCATACAAAGAGATGTTATTTGCCACGCAGGGCAATAAAACAAAGTAATAAATAAACCGGTGACAAAAGCGAGATCATGTCTCCTTATCTTCTCTTAGAGGACAATCACCACGGTTTCCTCGTTCGAGATCCGGTTCTTCATGCTTTTCTCTCACCAAAGGAACTACATTTTGTAACAAAATAAATTTGTGACAAACGTGAGTCAATCAGCTCGGGTCAACTACCCAGCTTATATAAGAATAGCAATGAATCATGAATGTACTTGAAGATGGAAAATTAACTATCTCTTTCCGGAGAAGTTTTATATCCTCTCGGCACGTAGGGTAGGCGTGACGGCCCCAATTTCCAAATCTTCCATAGAAGTAGCAAACCACCTTTTCTTGAGTCTCTTCTTGAGGCACATCCTTTATTCCTTCGACTCAATATCAAGTATAGGCTTGGACACTCCAACCTTTCCTTTTAGGGTATGTTTCTTCTTCCTTTTCTTTTGTTTCTTTACGCCCAAGATGGGAGTGGTTGACAGCATGAGGCATGCAACATCGTGCGTGTCCTCAACACATTTTTCATACCCGTATCGGATGGCCCAAGTCGCGTTGGTAGCAGGTGGCTCCGGAAGGGGTTCCTCAAGGATGTTTAACTTTTACTCATGGCGTAGGACAATCCTCAATTGCCTAAGCCATGCAATAAAGTTCACCCCCGTGAGTTTCTCCCTTTCTAGGAACACACGAAGTGAGATGTTTGACGTGGTGTTGTTATGGTTTGACATCTATAAATAACAATAATACGAGTTTTGGTTAGTTTAGATAGAACTTGTTAAAATAATTACCCCATAGTTTTAGATAAAAACAATTATTTATAACAAGGGCTAAGAACTTTATTTCACCTCGCACCGTGACGGGTTTACCGCGGATCACGTGGCGAAACTATTTAGGCCGACAACCATTTTACCAATTGTAATCTCTATTACAACTCTTAGACACTTGCGGGATCCGTTGACATCCATTATGTCAGTTGGCATGTTTGATCCCTACCTTACACCAATCTTAATATATAATTTTTTTTTGTTTAGTTGATGCTTAGCTTGACAACTAATCAAGAATTATATACTAAAATTGTAAACCGTCCGACAAGACACATGGGTGGCACTCTCGACCATCAATTGGCTCGTGCTTAGCTCGACAACCAATCATGCGAGTTACCCCACTCACCTTCCACACAACTACACAAGGAATGACTCGTGCTTAGCTCGACAATCATCCTTGTTTCGTTAGATTCGGGTGGTGTCATCTTACGGATGGTGCATGATTTACATTTTGAAAAACGGGATTTTGTTTCTGGTTTATAAAACCTTTTTGTGAATTAACAAAGTAAGTGTCAAAACGATTTTAAGCACTTTTTAAATATAATACCAAGTTTATATTTTCTTTGTCAATTCTATTCGCGCGAGATTGTTAACCATTTTAACAAACATTGTGTTTTATTTAATTTTATAGAAAAATTGTCTAGCATGCGAATCCTAATCCATGCATAGGAAAAAAAACACAACCACTCAAATATATATATATATATATATATATATAATTCGGTAACATGCCCAAAAATCCTATGCGTTTTCCCCGTGAGCCACAATGGGGAAAACGAGACGGGGAAAACGCGGCCAAAACCTAAGGACAAGGTAAAGTCTCGTTGGGTGAGCTCCCACCAAATCCAACACCTCCAATAGCGTGTCGATTCCTTCTCGCCAAGACGTCATCACAATGACTCCCGTTGATTTCTCCAATTCTAATTCTATACTGTTTACAAATACATAGAATATATATATAAACAACATGCAGGTCGCATTCCTATACTATTTATACAAATACACGGAATAAAAGAAACGGTGTGCAAGCCGCACCAACAAATAAACAAATAAATATATACACCAATACGGCATGCAGGCCACCAAAAAACCAAATCAATCAACCACCACAACACATAGGTCTAAGGGCATATCGTGTTACCGAATTAACCAAACGCAACATAAATGAAACATGGTGTGCCACACAAAACCATGATACAAATATCTATCTATATTTTAGTTAAGATTGTCAACAACATCAAAGGCACCATAAGGACAATCCTTGTACATATGCATTAGTGTACCAAACTATTTTTGTGACACATATTCATATATACATTTATAAGTATATATTTGTGTACACTTCATGCCAAGTTACAACAAATATAAAAATATAAAAACTAAAATATTAACAAGGCTACAAATATAACAATTCTAGCACAACAAGAGTCTCAATGAAAAACCAATTTTAAGAAAACAATTTTCTTATATAAAAGTATTTATATGGTTTTTCTCGACTCAATGTAAAACTAAAATATTAGGTAAGCTACAAATATACCAATTTTAGCCTAACTAGAATCTACATGAAAACCCATTTCAAGAAAACAATTTTCTAATATAAAAATATTTATATGAATATTATGTAGGCTACAAATATATCAACTTTAGCCTAACAACCATCTATACGAAAAATCATTTCAAGAAAACAATTTTCTTATATATAAATATTTATATGGTTTTTCTAGACTCGTTAGTGCAAATCCATGTTAGATATGGCTCTCATACCACTAAAGGTATTTGTTTGGCATAAACGAGTAGCAACGGAAGCAAGATACAATACAAAAACTAAACTAGCCAAACAAACACACATGCCATAGACCAAAACCTAAACATGAAGTTGCAACTAGAATATAATAAACAAGGTAGAAGAAAGATTATACCATCATACAAGATCACTAGAAGCTTTCTTCTTTGTCAAAGTGTGTAGAATTCAAGAAGAGAATTCCTCTAAAGAAGTCCACCCCAAGGACACTTGATTCCCCAATGATAGTAGGTTGGAGTAGCTACCAAAACAACACAACACAAGAACAAGAAACACCTTTGTGCATCAAATTTAGACCACAAAGTGTATGTTAACTTCTCTTGTGCATCAAACTTGATCACTAAGAAGAAGAACAATTGGAGAGAGTATGAACACATGCATAACACTCTAGAACTAGAACTGCCAAAGTTCTATTCCAGAGACATCTGAATCGTGGCCTAGCATTCACTCATATTAATCCCATTAAAATGAGTGTTTAAATCTGTTTATTCTATTGTTACAGTAATCGTACACGGCCCGTGTTGGTCAACACGGCCGTGTAAGCTAAAGCCCCCTGCCTCAATTGGGCCAAGTTAGCCCGTGTCTTGTAGACCCAACACGGCCCGTGTTCATTTACATGGCCGTGTAGGCCCAAAGCACACGACCTCTACTTGGGCCAAAACGCCCCGTGCTAGTTGGGCTGGACACGGCCCGTGTACCATGCTACCAAAACCCATTTTGGCCTTTTCTCTCTTTTGCTTGTTCGTGTTGCCGGAATCAATACTTGGTGTGTGACCCAATTGTTGGAATATGCGCGCTGACACGAACGAGTTAATGGCACTACCGATGAGGTATAGGCCTATTGGCTCACACAACAAGTATTGATTCCGGCAACACGATCAAGCAAAAGAGAGGAAAAGGCCAAAATAGGTTTTGGCAGGATGGTACACGGGCCGTGTCCAGTCCAACATACACGAGGTGTATTAGCCTAGTTCAAGGTCGTGTAGTTTGGGCCTACACGGGCCGTTTAGTGCTTGATAGACACGGGTCGTCTTAGCCCAATTGGGGCCGTGGACTTTGGGACTACACGGCCGTGTAGACCTACACGGGCCGTGTACGTTCGCTGTAACAGCAGAATTAACAGCCTTAAACACTTGGTTTAATGGGGTTAACTTCTCAAAATTGTGGTAGACAAAGAGACCACGAGTTATCTGCTCTTGTAGAGGCTTTTGGCTATCACTTGGTCTCTTGGTTGATATGAGAACTCTGTCTCTCTCTCTTGTTCATCTTTTTCTTGGTGTTCTTGAGCACAAGAAGCAAGAAATACACACACTTGATTGTTGTTTTGGTGATTGTGAATCAACAAACTAGCATTTGGGAATCAAGGAAGCTTGGGGTGGACAACACTAGAGGGACTCTATTTGGGATCTTAGCTTCTTGACAAGAAAGGTTTCTTTTGTGACTTGCATTGAGGTAAAAACCTTCCTACCCATCTTGTTTATGTATTTTAGTTGCAATTTCCATTGTTAGATGTTGGTCCATGGGAAGTATTCATTGTTTGGCATTGAGTTTTGTTATATATACTTTGCTTCCGTTACTACTTGTTTTTGCCAAACGAATACCTTTAGTGGTATCAGAGCCATATCTAACATGGCTTTGCACTATTGAGTCTAGAAAAACCATAAAAGTGTTTTTGGATAAGAAAAGTGTTTTCTTAAAATTGGTTTTTCCATTGAGACTCTTGTTGTCCTAGAATAGATTTATTCGTAGACATGTTAATATATATTTTAGTTTTTATATTTATATATTTGTTGTAACTTGGCATGAAGTGTACACAAATATATACTTATAAATGTATATATGAATATGTGTCTCAAAAATGATTTGGTACACTAATGCATATGTACAAGGATTGTCTTTTTGGTGCCTTTGATGTTTTGACAATCTTAACTAAAATATAGATATATATTTATATATCATGGTTATGTGTGGCACACCATGTTTCTATTTGATATGTTTGGTTTGATTCGGTAACAAGATATGCCCCTAGACCTATGTGTTGTGGTGATTGATTATTTTTGGGTTTTGGCGGCCTGCGTGCTGTATTGTTGTAACAATATTTGTTTATTTATTTATTGGTGCGGCTTGCACGCCGTTTCTTGTATTCAATGTATTTGTATAAATAGTATAGGGATGCGATCTGCGTGTCGTTTATATATATTCTATGTATTTGTATATAGTATAGAGTTACAACCAAAATCGTCAACGGGAGTCATGGTGATAACATCTTGGCGAGAAGGAATCAACATGCTATTAGAGGTGTTGGATTCAGTGGGAGCTCACCCAACGAGACCACATCTTGTCCTTAGATTTTTGGCCTCGTTTTCCCCGTTGTGGCTCACGGGGAAAACGCATAGGAATTATGGGCATGTTACCGAATCATATGTATATATATTTGCGTGGTTGTATTTTGTTATTCTGTGCATGGATTAGGATTCGCATGCTAGACAATTTTTCCTATAAATTAAATAAAATACAATGTTTGTTAAAATGGTTAACAATTGCGCGCGAATAGAATTGACAAAGAAAATATAAAAATGGTATTATATTAAAAGTGCTTAAAATCGTTTTGACACTTACTTTGTTAATTCACAAAAGGGTTTTTATAAACCGGAAACAAAATCCCGTTTTTCAAAATGTAAATCACGCACCATCCATAAGATGAGACCACCCGAATCTAACGAAGTAAAGATCATTGTCGAGCTAAGCACGAGTCATTCCTTGTGTAGTTGTGTGGAAGGTGAGTGGGGTAACTCGCATGATTGGTTGTTGAACTAAGCACGAGCCAATTAATGGTCGAGAGTCCCACCCGTGTGTCTTGTCGGACGATTTACAATTTTATTATATAATTCTTGGTTAGTTGTTGAGCTAAGAACGAGCTAAACAAAAATTATATATTAAGATTGGTGTAAGATAGGGATCAAACATGCCAACCGACATAATGGATGTCAATGGATCCTGCAAGTGTCTAAGAGTTGTAATAGAGATTACAATTGGTAAAATGGTTGTCGGCCTAAATAGCTTCGCCACGTGATCCGCGGTAAACCCGTCACGGTGCGAGGTGAAATAAGGTTCTTAGCCCTTGTTAAAAATAAATTGTTTTGTTTAAAACTATAGGTCAACTTATTTTAACAAGGATTTCCAAACTAATTAAAACTACTTTGCTATTTTAGATGGTGTCTTCAAGCAACACCAACACCACCAACCATTTTTCGCTTAGAGTTTTCCTCGAGAAGGAGAAACTCAATGTTAACAACTTCTTGGATTGGTTTAGGCAACTTAAACTTGTCCTACGTCAAGAAGGGAAGATGGTTACCATAGAGGAGGCCCTACCCGAGGCTCCTGCTGCCAATGCCACTCGGGCTATCCGAGACGCTTATGAGAAGCGTGTCAAGGATACCAAGGACATTACTTGCCTCATCCTAAGTACTATGATCCCCGAGCTCCAAAAGAAAATAGATCATTTGAGTGCTTTTGACTTGATCGCTCAGCTTAAGGAAATGTTCCAGCAGCAAGCGAGACAAGAGAGGTTTGAATGTCTCAAGACGGTACTTGGTAGTAAGATGGCTGATGGCGGGAATGTGAGTGCTCACGTGTTGCGCATGAAAGCAAACGTGGAGCGCATGGAATGGCTCGGATTTACCATAGGGAGGGAGCTAGTCGTGGATTTGATCCTATGGTCCCTGCCCACCGCGTATGATCAATTCGTTATGAGTTATCATATGCATAGTATGGATAAGTCCATTATGGAGCTTCATGATATGCTTAAGACAACCGAGTCTAGCATGACCAAAAATAAGCCCGCCGTTCCAAATCCCGTTCTTGCTATAAGGGAGGGGCGAATCCAGAAGAAGAAGAGATCCGCTTATACCCCTAAGGGTAAGGGGAAGGGGAAGATTGGCGCTGCCAAGTCTAGCCCCGTTTCGGAGGGTAGAGGTAAGGGGAAGATGATTCCCCAAGCCAAAACTCCGAATGATGCGGATTGCTTCTTCTGCGGGAAGAAGGGCCATTGGCGCCGTAACTGCCCGGGGTACCTAGAAGGTCTTAAGAAGCTCAAGGGGTTGAGCATCGTAGGAACTTCCGACGCAGGTACGTACATGATTGAACTCCATCATACTTCTACATCTGGTAGTTGGGTATTAGATACCGGCTGTGGCACTCATGTTTGTAATATTGTGCAGGTGCTAAGGACAAGTAGAAGGATGGAGAGTGGCGAGCTTGACTTGATAATGGGAAACAAGGAGATTGTCCCGGTCAAGGCTTGAGGAGAAGTTGAATTATCTTTTAATTCCGGTTTTTCCATATTATTATTGAACGTATGCTATTCGCCGCTTGTGGCGCGAAACATTATTTCTTTTCATGCATTACACGACAATGGTTTTGGTTTTTCTTTTGATAATGGAGTTATCGTTTGTTCTAAAAATAATTTTAGTTATTTTAAAGCTTATCCTTGTCGTGGTATTTATGAAGTAGATGCGTACGTTAGTGATAATCGTTCAATCATGAATATTGATTCAACGTCTAAAAATGGTTTAGACAAATTGTCTTTCTGGCATGGTCGACTTGGCCACATAAACAAGACTCGTATTGCCAAGCTCCAAGCGGATGGGATCTTGGAATCATTTGATCACGAGTCAAATGATGTATGCAAATCTTGTTTATTAGGCAAGATGACTAAAGCACCCTTTTCCGGTGTGAATGAGAGGGATAAAGACTTATTGGACATTATACATTCCGATGTGTGTGATCCATTTAAGCATATCACAAGAGACAATTCTAGATACTTCGTTACCTTTATAGATGATTATAGTAGGTATGGATATGTCAACTTGGTTAGACAAAAGTCCGAGACCTTTGAGGTCTTCAAGACATTCCAAAACGAAGTAGAGAATCAATTGGTCAAAAAGATTAAGATACTTAGATCCGATAGGGGTGGTGAGTATCTTAGTCAAGAGTTTCGTGATCATCTTAAGGGTTGTGGAATTATCTCACAACTTACACCTCCTAGGACGCCATAATTAAATGGTGTCGCCGAGAGGAAGAACCAAACATTGTTAGATATGGTTCGGTCTATGATGAGTCACACCCAAGTGCCTATAAGCCTTTGGGGTTATGCTCTTGAAACGGAAACAAGAATCCTTCATCTCGTTCCAATGAAGAAGGTCGACAAAACACCTTTCGAGATGTGGCATGGGAAACCACCCGTTCTTGCCTATCTAAAGGTTTGGGGTTGTCAAGCCTATGTACGACGTGAGGTAGATGACAAGTTGGAGTCCCGATCCGAAAAGTGTTATTTCATCGGATATCCAGCTGCGGGTATTGGATATATATTCTATAAACCTTCCGAGAAAAAAGTATTTGTCACTCGGAGGGCTGTCTTTTTAGAAAGAGAATTAGTATCCAATCAGCATGGGGGGATTAAGATTGATCTTGAAGAAATTCAAGAATCAACGGATGGAAGACCTAACGTTGGCACTAGCCAACAACCTAGTGAGGTTGAGTCTGAGCAAGACAATGCGGAGACTAACGTACATCCGTTACCTCCCCGTAGATCCGGTAGAACTCGCCATGAGCCAAAGAGATATGGGTTTCTCATATCTGAGGGCGACGAGTTATTGGTGGATCTTAATGAGCCCACCAACTATCGGGAAGCGGCAGCGGGCCACGAGTGTTCTAAATGGAAAGAGGCAATGGATAACGAGATGCAATCCATGGAGGATAACCAGGTTTGGGAACTGGTTGATCCCACACCCAGTTGTAAACCTATAGGGTGTAAGTGGGTCTTCAAGAAGAAGACCGACATGGATGGAAAAGTAAACACTTTCAAAACCCGACTGGTGGCTAAAGGTTTCACTCAGACACATGGTGTCGACTATGATGAAACTTTCTCCCCAGTGGCCATGTTTAAATCTATTAGGATACTTTTGGCAATTGCCGCATTTCATGATTACGAAATATGGCAAATGGAGGTGAAAACCGCCTTCCTTAATGGGAAGCTCTCCGAAGAGGTGTATATGACGCAGCCTGAGGCTTTTGTACACCCAGAGCATCCTAATAGAGCGTGTAGATTAAAGAAGTCCATTTATGGACTTAAACAAGCATCTCGTAGTTGGAATCTATGCTTTGATGAGAAAATCAAAGAGTTTGGTTTTTCGAAGAGTGTAGACGAGCCATGTGTATACATTAGGGCTAGTGGGAGCGCCGTTGTTTTCTTAGTCTTGTATGTGGATGATATCCTACTCATTGGTAAAGATATTCCAACCTTGCAAAGTGTCAAAACTTGGCTTGGAAAATGCTTTTCAATGAAAGACTTAGGAGAAGTGGCATACATTCTGGGTATCAAGATCTATAGAGATAGATCTAGAAAACTTCTCGGGTTGAGTCAAAGTACATACATTGACAAAGTCTTTAAGCGGTTCAAGATGGAGGACTCCAAGAAAGGAAATCTTCCTATGTCGCATGGAGTGATATTGAGTAAAACTCAATGTCCTAGTTCTCAAGAGGAACTAGAAGTAATGAAGCGAGTACCATATGCTTCGGCCGTGGGCTCGATCATGTACGCCATGCTATGTACTCGTCCTGATATGTCATGTGCTTTGAGCTTGACTAGTAGATATCAGGGAAACCTGGGGCAAGCCCATTGGGTTGCGGTAAAGAACATTCTTAAGTATCTTAGGAGGACTAAAGAGATGTTCTTAATCTTTGGTGGTGAGGAAGAGCTCAAAGTAAAGGGTTACTCTAATGCTAGCTTCCAAACTGATAAGGATGACTGCCGATCACAATCGGGGTTTGTGTTCCTATTGAATGGTGGGGCTATTACTTGGAGAAGTTCAAAGCAAGACCCAGTGGCTGATTCTACTACAGAGTCAGAATACATTGCGACAAGTGAAGCTGCTAAAGAAGCTGTGTGGATAAGGAAGTTCATCCAAGACCTTGGAGTGGTTCCTAGCATATCCAACCCTATTGAGATCTTTTGTGACAATGAGGGTGCGGTAGCCTTAGCGAAGGAACCGAGAGCTCACAAGAGAACGAGGCATATACCTCGTAAGTACCACTTGATAAGAGAGATGGTTGAAAGTGGTGAAGTCGCTATTAGTAATTTGGCCGATCCGTTTACTAAACCATTGTCACAAGCTTCTCATGATTCTCACACTACGGCGATAGGTATTAGATTTGCTCATGACTTGGTTTAGATTTAGTTTTAATTTATGTTTGGACCATTATGTATTTGGGAAAATTAAGCAATAATGTTACTAATGTTTTTTTCGATTTATATAGTAGAGATCTATATATACGCGTGTTGCGGTTACTTACATTTAGTCTTTATTGTGTTCTATCTTTGCATGTTTAATTTATTCCCTAGATTGTTTTACAATCTTTAAGTCTCCACAATCGGTCATACTTTGTGGGAAGGAAGTATGAATTAAGATTGAGGTAAAGAATTGGTTTTGATAAAACGTGATTCTTGCGTATACTTGAAAGGGGTTTCAAGTGATTGGAGGACCCGCACCCGAGTTTACTTCATGGTTTTAGTCACAAGTAACTCGGGATGGTAATGACATTTCATCCTTAAACTAGAGATACATGTGATCTCAAAGCATAGGTCTGCTTTGCTTTGATCGTTTTCTAACGCGGTCTGTAACTGGTCGTTATAAGGGAGATGATTGGGTAGAGTATTATCTATGTGGCGGGACTATATAGTCGAAAGGTATTTGTTCCTCTATGTATAGAGAGAATATCCATGGGCCCCTCGATGATTGAGTGCTGACGTTCATATGCATGGCCGTGCTTAAGTTACATTGATGATGGATCAATGTTAACTTGGTTTGTTGGTCACCACTAATCTAGAATCGAGAAACATAATCGTGAACGATCTGTAGGTTGACTATATTCCATGCCTTGTGTTCACATTGGATATCGCAAACAAAGGGATGTACATGTTCATTTATCTTTAGGACAATCATTTCATGATTGGGGATCTTGTCAAGAGTGGCATACCCTATACTAACTTGGGAGCATAGATGTCTTGCTAGAGGCCACTCTATGTTTGTGTTGATTTTCGTAGTCGTGTCACGTGCAAGTGGGAGTCTGTTGGAATATGCCCGCTGACACGAACGAGTTAATGGCACTACCGATGAGGTATAGGCCTATTGGGTCACACACCAAGTATTGATTCCGGCAACACGATCAAGCAAAAGAGAGGAAAAGGCCAAAATGGGTTTTGGCAGGATGGTACACGGGCCGTGTTCTGTCCAACATACACGAGGCGTATTAGCCTAGTTCAAGGTCGTGTTTTTTGGGCCTACACGGGCCGTGTAGTGCTTGATAGACACGGGCCGTCTTAGCCCAATTCGGGTCGTGGACTTTGGGCCTACACGGGCCATGTACGTTCGCTGTAACAGCAGAATTAACACCCTTAAACACTTGTTTTAATGGGGTTAACTTCTCATAATTGTGGTAGACAAAGAGACCACGAGTTATCTGCTCTTATAGAGGCTTTTGGCTATCACTTGGTCTCTTGGTTGATACGAGAACTCTCTCTCTCTCTTGTTCATCTTGTTCTTGGTGTTCTTGAGCACAAGAAGCAAGAAATACACACACTTGATTGTTGTTTTGGTGATTGTGCATCAACAAACTAGCATTTGGGAATCAAGGAAGCTTGGGGTGGATAACACTAGAGGGACTCTATTTGGGTTCTTAGCTTCTTGACAAGAAAGGTTTCTTTTGTGACTTGCATTGAGGTAAAAACCTTCCTACCCGTCTTGTTTATGTATTTTAGTTGCAATTTCCATTGTTAGATGTTGGTCCATGGGAAGTATTCATTGTTTGGCATTGAGTTTTGTTATATATACTTTCATTCCGTTGCTACTTGTTTTTGCCAAACGAATAACTTCACCAATAGGCCTATACTTTATCAGCAATGCTATTAACTCGTTCGTGTCAGCGGGCATAATCCAACACACCGTGCCTTAACGTGAGATTGTAATCAGCCAAAATACGACTGGGATTACTAGGGAACCTATGGTTCCGTAAATGATGCTTGGTGGACTGCTTTATGCTCCCCCACCAGCGCAGATGGTTGTGTCTGATCCCCCGGTGTATTGTTATTGAGCGGACTAGCTATCCTGCAAGAAATGACTTATATCGATCTTGTCAACACACCGCAATGTGATAGGATAGCATTGTATGCTTATTCCTATAATGCATGGCTTACTCTAATGATGCTTATGTTAAGTTTGTATTCACTAGCTATGTGTATAGCTAATGGAGTCATGTTAACCCTTTTTGCGGATTGAGAATAGGTTGCCTGGTGAGCTGGGTTGCCTTCTACTGGATATTTTGGTGGAACACTTTGTGATGTAATATATACATTATGGTCGGTTTGTTTGTAGAGTAACACCAGTCTGTTGATACAAAGTTTGATGTTAAATAACTTCCGCTTCTTAATGTAATGATATTTAAATCGTGATTAAGTTCACGTATATTAATAACACAAATTTTTGCTAAATTCTTGTAATTGCAAAGCCGGTGTTACATTTAGGGTGTTACACAATGGAACGGATATTAATTGGAAATGATAAAACAAACTAATGGACAGGGTAGTGATCTTGATTGATCATTTACGGACTATACGGATCTAGTAGATATGATTTGACCTTATAGGATAAAGTGCTAGCCAAAGCGGGTTGTTTTCTATATAACCTTAGAGACACATGGTTTGAGGATATTTATTTATTCTCATACTGGAGTGATGTGTAATAAATGGTCAGGTCACATGCAAAATATCACATTAGTTTTCGGAGGTGTTGATTAGGTGGACTCCGTTAGTACTTATACTTGAACGACAATGCAAGGTACGTGAATAGTTGGAGTAACAAAAGTATTGACCAAAGTGTACTTATGCATAAATTGGGAGTCGTGCTCTGGTTAGTGTACGGGTTACTTGTCATGTGATTAGTGAACCAGGTTTACCTAGTTGGCTAGGGCCATATGACTAGGCATATCTTAACTAGTTTGCCGGGGCCATATGAATAGTAGTACCTTAGTGGTTTTTTGGGTATGACTTAACGGATACAAATAACTTATGCATAAATTGGGAGTCGCGTTCTAGTTATGAGAATGAGTTTCCTTTAGGTAGAATTGATGTTTGGTGTGCAACCCAATTTAAATATTAATTAGCAGCGACAAACATAATAAAATCGTATACAACTTTGTAAAATTTTAAACTTAATACAATATGTAACGCCTGAAATTTTTAAAAAATATCAGAATGATTAACAACCATATCATTCCAACACTTCATTTAAAAAATCCCAAATTGTAAGCAAGTAATTATTTACAAATTTTGTTCTCGATATTCAAATATGAAAAGTAAAGTAAACAGCGGAAAACATTTAAAAAAGATGAGCCGCCTTCACTATGTTGGAACCTTCCCGTGGTTAAGTCTTGAAACGATTAAAAACAAAAACAGTAAGCGTAAAGCTTAGTGAACACACCACTTACACATCACTCTAAGTATGTACACGTTATAACATCCATATCACATAATCATACACATAATACCGAAGCAGTGCACTAACTACGATTTCACACTTTTTTTGGGTCACAGTTTACTATCCAAGACGTACAAATGATTTCACATGTCTAAATGTGCCCATGTTTTGTTTTCACCACAATATAACACAAACATTCACTTCACATATCATCACATTGGTTACACTTTCACATAAACAACACATGTTCATTACACACTAATATAATGAGTAAGTTAGCAGTAAATTAACTACGTATTTGGGAGATTTGCATCTACCGGCTATCACCTATAGTTAGGATTCCACATAACTAGATCCAATTTAGGGTCACCACCCTCAACACATTTATTCACTATGAAATATTCTCAACCCTTCGCTTTTAATCAATTTGCGATCATACTTATTTATATATATAATTTGCGATTATGGCCTAACTGCAATTTGCGATCTATACCCTTTATGTATACGATTCATGATTTTCACTCGGAGTCATGATTTGCGATTACTCATAAGTCCCTGATTTTTCATTCCTAGTTTACTATTACATTGTATACAATTGTCTATTCACGATTTACCGTCCAGGTAATTCGCGATTCACCTTCCTCACAATTCGCGATTGTGGATTTAAGGTTGTTTAGGAACTGTTGTTGGTGTGTTCTTGAAGAAGAGAGTGGGATCGCTAATTGATATGGCATGGTAATTGCTAATTGATTTACTCAAAAAATCACAAATTGAGAATTTTTGTAATGGCAAATTGAGGTGCATAGTAATCACAAATGGTTATCACAATGAATCACAAATTGCATGATAATGTTACAATCGGGAATCACAAATTGACTAAATTGCAAATTGTAAAGATTGATGGATCAAAACTTATAGGTCAAGTCTCTTAGTGAGATTCCCTTGGTTGTCATTGCAAATTGGACACCGAGTTCAAATTGCAAATAAAATAGCAATTGAATCGCAGATTGGGCCTATGGTAGCTCGGCCCAATCGCAAATACCAATGGACTCTTTGATCGAAAATCAGATTTTGTCAGGCCCTAAATTGAGTAGTTTTAAATTGTTAATCGAGTGGTCTTGCAATTTAGAATCCCTCTTTGAAAATTGAATCGCAAATTTTAAACTCGAGGATCGCAAATTTGGTCATTTGATCCAATCACAAATTGAGTTTTTTAACCCAGTTGAAAATTAGACTTAGGCTCTAAAGGGTTTTTTAACCAATAAAATAACCTCCTCGTTTTATCCTGATTCAAACTCAACTTGTTTGAACTAACACGAAGAACAAACTTGTTATCACAAAGGCGGAACTTGAGGATCAACACACCCCTAAACCCGAGAGGGTTAGGATCTTTTAATCTCAATAATATAATGTATATATATCGACACATGTATGCATAAAACAATATGAACAATTCGATTAGAAGAACATATATTCATATACAAGATAAAGATAAGAACTTTGTACCTATCTATACCTGAGGTTGCTCAAGATGTAGTCCACCCGTGATGAGACAAAACGAGATACACTAGGAATGACTACAAGCCACCACACAGACTTGTGTGTCTTCGAGATCAACCAAGAACCGAGCTCGGTTCTTGGGGTTGTTACTCGGCTGGAAATATATAAAATTAGGTTGATATACTAATAAGAATTAGGTTGATATTAGGAAACATATAAAATTTTCCTAATATGAATTAAACAATAATTTAATCACCAAGTTATTGATATTAATAATAATAATAATAATATAAAATAGAAAATTAATATATATATATATATTTCCTTTTTTAATTTCCTTCTATTATTAATTAATAAACATTATCCAAAATAAATAATTTAAACTTAAATTATTAATCTTGAATATAATTAATATAAATTATTAACTAATAAATATATATATTCTTGTCAATTAATTAATTTGGTAATTTCTCCCCTTCCTAAGTTAAAACCGTAACTTACGATTTCTAATTTATAACTAACTAGTTATAAATTCATTCTCTTGAGTGTGGTTGCATTACTTCTCGGATTATAGGCCCTCACAGGTGTGACCATCTAGTGCCTTATGATGTTGGATGTGGCATCAGGGTTCGCTAACTATGCACACAAAACTAACAGACTCACACTTGTGTAAGTCGGCAACCCATGCTTGATGACACTAGCCTAAGGTGGCCCTAGACAAGCTCTTAGGGTAACCAGGGCATAAGGACGCCGATACCCAGGTATTGTGATAATGCAATAAATAAATAAAAACTTATAAAACAACCTGTTTTATAATGGGTATGCTTTAGGCTTTTCCCTTTGCAACTCGATATTTCAATTATGAGTGTGAGTATGGTAAGAGTCAACTCTTGAACACTCAGAGTTTTTCTTGACTACCAATTTTGACTGAGTGATAAACGACAAAGAACAAATCAGTGCGTTTGGGCATGGCCATGCATTTCATCGGTCTTAATCGGTCAAGGGGCTCAGAAATATCTCTCTTTAAGAAAGGAGTTGCAAATGCCTCTCGCATATTTTCATTTGGCAACATAGTTTCCGCTACACCCAGATACGTCTCGTATGGTCACCCAGTTATGGTATGACGTTAATACGTACTAAAGTATAGAAGTCCCCATGTCCAAACCAAATATCTTAGGCTTGAGGACAACCTATGTGATGAATACCTTTGACTCAGACCACGAGATATTCTTCACGGCTGGTCTATCCAATATTCACTCCCTAATGAATATCCGTCAAAACCTTGTAGCTATCTTCAATAACTATGAATCTCCACCAAGGATCACGATGACGTTACAACCTTATCGAGGTTCCCACCAAGATAAGTAGTCACGGATAATAATTCTGAATAAGAACCTTTTATTCATGGATATTACCAAAACATGCAAAATAGTGAAGAATAATGGGATTAATAATGTACCCCCTATATTCCGACCTGGAATACATAATTAATACTAGTCAATTGTTTCAATTCACGGTGTCTATTTGTGTTACTATATTGGTTTCAAGTGCAACTTATCATGAATTACAACTTGTAATTACAATATTACTATGAACCAAAAACAAGTATAGCATTAATTAAAGAATAGTGCTCCCACTCACTTTGCTAGATAAAATTGTTTTCTGCAAACCTTAAAAACAATTCTAGTCTTTCTAATTTTATCATAGTCCTTAAACTTGGAGAACTGGAACAACTCCTTGTTTCTGAATATATAAAATACTCTCTGTAACACCGGCTTTGCAAAATGACAAAATTAGTAAAAATTTGCGTTTTTCATAAACGTGAACTCATTCTCGATTAAATAACATTAGGTTAAGCAACGGAAAGTTAAAACAAAAGGTTTACATAAGATATTTACATTCAAAACTCTGTATCATTTTTTTGGTGTTACTCTAACATAACGACCGACCATAATATCTTAACATTACAATATTTATAAAAGTGTTACATCCCAAAATAAATGTCCAGCAGAAGGCAACCCCGCTCACCAGGCCACCTATTCTTTATCTACAAAAATGGTCAACATGGCACCATTAGCAATACACATAGCTAGTGAGTACAAACTTAGAATAAGTATCAATAAAGCAAGTCATGTATCACATGAATAAGCAATCAATGCTATCCTATCACATTGCGGTGTGCTGACAAGATCGGCATAAGTCATTTCTTGCAGGATAGCTAGTCCCGCTCAACAACAATAAACCGGGGGATCGGACACAACCAACCGCGCTGGTGGGGGAGCATAAAGTAGTACACCAAACATTGTTTATAGAACCATAGGCTCCTTAGGCAATTCAGCCACTACCAACTGATTACCCCTCATGATATAAGGCACGACCGTTCTACAGAACCTACGATCCGGAATGTTACCTCAAATCACCGTTAAGTCCCGAATCACCTGATGAAGGATCTTGGGACCCAACTATAAAGTTGACCTTAACCATGCTTGAAGATGTCCGCAAACTTTTCACATACACATAGTTGATCCAATCTGGATCATTCACTTAGCATGGATATTCATTTATTAAGCATGCATATTCATTCGTTTCATCAAGGCAGATCCAATCTGGATCCCTAGCATACATATCATTAATCTTTCACATAGTTGATCCATTCAGCATCAGTATCATACATATCATTCATCTTAACTAGGCGGCTCCAATTCTGGATTCCGCTGACATGCACTTAACATACATTTAACAAGTACTTAACATGCATAATTGATGTGCGTGTAGCGTACCAGTTTTAAATTTATAAATCCGAGTTATTTAGCACGACTACAACACAAATAGACAAGAGAACCTAATCGTATTGTAGTATAGTAAATAAGTACGGGTGTCGAACACAAGGGAACGAGTATGATTTAATATAACTCTACTAATTAAATATTAAACTAATAAAAACAACTAAAGGGGGAAATTTAGAATCTTATCAATAAAGATCCAAACTTTATTATCCAACTCACTAAATAATAATATTAAGAACCAAGAACAAACCAAAGGAAAGTAGAAAGCAACAAAGTTTATTAGATTAAGCTTCTGAAATAAAGATTCCCTCCCTAGATTCAATGGAACTCTCTTCAAGTCAATCTATTAAGTTCAACAGACAACTAAATCTCATATACCGATTTCTATATTAGTTAGACTTTTGGTCCGATTATCTAACCCTATAATCATGCAATTAACTAATTAATCCTATGGTCAAGGAGTCAATTAAAAGCAAGATTAATCTTTTTAGTTCGTATCAATCAAGATTCTACCTTTAATGATTGTCTAAATCAACAAACCATTCAATTTACATATAAAGGTTATCATATGCAATTGCACACACATTAAAGTTCTCATCTTTTTATGTTTAAGCCTAGGATTTGGTCAATCACTAGTCAAAACTACTTATTGGTCCTAAATAGTCATGATAAAGCCACATAAGCGGATTGGTCCTCCTACTCATGCAAACTCAAAATATAAACATGCAAAAACAAGATCTAAAACACATGTGGATCTTTGGTAGAACTAAAATTGACGGATATATAAAATCTAGTATCTTTAACACAAAAAGCGATTAACTTTCAAAGAATTCATCTCCTCTAGGAGGAATATTGTAACATCCGAAAACCCGGCATAGTAGTAGGCGGGCTAATGGTAAATTGAAATGTGTTAGTATGCATATTTAAAGATTTGTTATGTGATTAAACGAGTATGTGAAGTCGCATGTGTTTATGATTAAATAAGATTGAGTGTGGTACGAGAGTTGTAGAAAATACCTCGATTGTATGATAAGTTATTTGGTTAAGCCATTATTGAGAATAATTAAATTAGTTGGTTTAATTAAGTATATAAAGTGGTATGTTAGTTTATTGACGAAAGAAAAAGGATTTTATGTATGTATAATATTATGTATGTATGTATGTATGTATGTATGCATGTATGTATGTGTGTGGGTGTATGTGAGGTGATGACACCTCAAATTGAGGAGTACACGTGTGTGTGTATATGTGTATTTTGAGAGAAAGAAAGAAAAGGAAAAGTTAGGTGTGTGTGTGTGTGTGCATGTGTATTTTCTGGAACAAAGAAGAAGAAAACTTGAAATTTCAAAAGTGAAGATTTAATGATTCAAAATTCGAAATAAAGGTTAGCCAACAATCCATACATGTTACTGAATAATTAGTTATGCTTTTGATAGTGTTTACTTGGTTATATAGAAGTTTCATGATTGATGGGTTTTGAAGAAGAAGGATGAAATGGGTTTTAATGATTTTTGTTGTTTGATTGGTTAAAAAGGTGTTTATGATGTTATATATGCATGATATATAGTATATATGAGCTTAGATTGTAGAAATATAATGTTGGAAATGATTGCAAATAATTTAAGTTGACTGGAATTCGAAATTGAAGAAAGAACCTTGAAATCCGATGAATGTCGCGGCGCTACAAAGAAGGTCGCGGCGCGACCTTCATAAAATCCGGAAGTTTGAATCGGTTTTGTGGAGAATCCGAATGTTTCAAATCCGAAACCATGAAATCCGACACTAGAAATCCGAAGAGCATGAAATCCAACTCCAAATCCGACAATCAAATCCGATAATGGAAATCCGATGCTCAAATCCGAGACTTGAGACCCGGATTTGAAATCCGATGGCGTCGTGGCGCGACGCAGTGCTATGTTGTGGCGCGACAGAGTCTTTTTTAGAAAGTTTGTTGTTTTGTTCATGTTTTGTTTGAATTAAGTTGGGATATCTATTGTATGATTAAAACAAGTTATTTACATGATTATAAGATATAAATATATGTTGAAAGATATATTTATATATTCGAGACTGATTCGGTTGTTGCTGTGTTTTCAGGCAAACCACAGACTCGGTAATATTAGACAACTGAGCACGCGTGATACGAGGACTGAGGTGAGTGGATGTTTACTCACGGGTGGTGGTAACATTATGAATTGATTTATTGAAAGATTGTTTGAATGCAAAGATTGTTTGTTGATTCGAATATGAGATATTTGACTGATAAGTTTATTATGAGAAGATAGATTGCTTGTCATGCCCTGTTAGACTGTTAAGTCTGCTATATGCTAAATAAGAATTACATGTTCATATATATTATATGTGAAAGAGTTTTGATTGTGATTATGACTAGAAGAGTATTTGGATTGTTTGAGAACCGACTTCTGTGTAACGGGTCGGAAGAGATCAACTTCAGTGTAAGGGCTGGTTGGGGTCAGCTGCTGATGCAAGAGCTGGGCTCGCTTGCGGTTGGTTGAACAGTAGTAGCTCCTCTGTTGCATTTGTTGCTCAGAGGGGAGTTTACTATGCCAATCGGCAGGGAGCTATCAGTAAACCTTTGCTTTGGCCAGCTTTGGTTGTAGGTTCGGCAGAACCGCCGGTCCTCGGGATGGAAGAGATTGTTGAATTGACAGATTGCTTGAGGATTGATGTTCAGAGGTTCCGTTGGGAACAGTGATTGTTATGTGCTTGTCTGTAGCTTCCATTCACTTAGCGTTGTGCTAATCCCCCACGGTTGATTGCTTTTTGCAGGTTTATGTGAGTAGCTGTTTAGCTTTGTTTGTGGAAAGGGGAATTTGGCCAATACTCTGATATTGTATTTTGAGAAGAGACGAGCCATGTTTTATAATCTTTTGTAACACAAACGACTGTTGTGATTTGTAAAAGTACTTTGTACTTGTGATGTTTATGTTAAATGAAATTAGAGAATGCTTCCGCAACGTTTTAAAAAAATGGCTTGAGTTTTACTGTGTTACAAATATATAAAATACTAGCCTAGGAACATGATGAATAATTTCTGGAAATTAATAAACATATGAATTACAGAAGATAAATAAATAAGAATGATAGAACTAGAATGATTCAAAGCCAAAATCTTCAATAAACAAAGCTCCAATCCTCCAAAGTTAAGCTCCAGAGCCCTTAGAATGTTTTTAGGACTCGTCTTCTTTTCTTTTCTACTTCTACGCTGCTAGCGTTCGTCGACTTAAATATATATATATATATATATATATATATATATATATATATATATATATATATATTGAGATGTTGCACCCCTTTTTTCTTCTTTCCGAGCTTCTCCACTTTATATATATATATATATATATATATATATATATTGAAAAGTTCATTCGAGAACCGTTTTTAATGCGAGAACCGCGAGAACCAATCTTAGCCGTCAAATTCCCCTCCTTCTACTGGATTGCCCACCCATGAATTCTTTACATGCACCCTGTCACACCCAATCCCCCCACGCTCTTCATCTATGAGTTTCATTATCCAAAATGAACGGATAAGATTGGTTCTCGTGGTTCTCGCAATAAAAACGGTTCTCAAATGAACCCTCCCATATATATATATATATATATATAAAAGCTGTACGTAGAACTTGATTGTCTATATATATATATATATATATATATATATATATATATATATAAAAGCTGTACGTAGAACTTGATTTTCTTTACTCAATATATATCCATATATATATATTTGTATATATATAAGAGCTGTCGTCGACTTATATATATATATATATATATATATATATATTCCGAAGAATATATGTAGATATATATATATATATATATATATACATGCTATACGTTTCTTCTTTTTTTTTTTGATTCATGGCTTTCCAAATCTTATCTTCTTTTTAAATATAATGATTTAGTTATATAATATAATATATAATATCTATTATATAAGATATATATACTATATAAATACATAAAATATATCCTATCTCATTTATTTCTTTAATATTTAATATCTTTAAATAATTTTTTTTTGCCTTTTTATCCTGCAAAATAACAAATCAAAGGTAAACGTACCTTTTTACAATTAAATGCTCAATTTCCGGCTAAAATCAATCAAATATTGTCCGAAATATATATTTAATAAACGTGATCTCAAAATATCTCACACTTGAACCTTGTTTGTCCCCAAGCAAACTATAACTTTATCTGGGCTATAAATTTTAAGTAACTAACACCATTATTTGAAAAATTAAATATTACTTACAAATGTCAAAAAGATTGATTAGAAACAAAACATAAGTTATATCTAGACTTATGCACATATACATGATTTGATCCTTATTTACTCTTCAACCATCCCAAATAACCTCTTCGTTTATAAATACCCAAACATTAATATATGAATTACATTTATATTTCAATTGGTTAATTTACCCCTTAGGAATCTCTCAATTTCAATACTTATTGCAGATTTTTAAACTTTATTTTCACATATGCTTTCTATCTTTTTAGCTCTTTTTTATAAGTCTATGACCTTATATGAAACCTTTAAAACCCGAAATTTTATAAATTATAAAATATATAAAATGCAAGGTCAATAGAAGAGTTAGTAAAAAAAATTATGTGTTTATGATTTATAGTCATGGATGTATATTGGATGGAATTTGAAGGGCTAAATGAGTTAAGTTGGAAATTTGAGGGGTCAAAAAGAGAATATGGCTATAAAAATCTTCAATTGACTCATTTGAGTCAAAGAAAAGCTTCCTTCATCCGGAAGCATCGAGAGGAAATAGGGAGCCGGAGAAAATGTGTTCAACAAGAAGAAAAGAGAAGAAGATTGGTGATTTAGTTGACTTTAAAGTCAATTTATGGTAGATCAAGTCCTTCTTCCTCCATTGTTGCTTAATTGAACTTGGTGGGTGTAAGACAAGAAGGGATTGAGGTATCAAGTAAGTGTTAACTTGTTTTTGGTGTTTGATCTTAACTAAGTATGTTATGTTTGGTGAAATTTTGTTGAAACTTTTGAATAATAGAGTAAATGGGTCAAATCTTTTGGGTTAGGGTTTAATCATCCAAGTTATGATAAACGGAAGTCATATGATGATATGGAGGTTGTTATGTGGTATCTTGGGCCTTATTTCATGTTATATTTGAGTTTTGTTTGGAAGGTTTTCCATTTGAATCGAATTTACAGCAAAAAACAGTAGAATGTTACTTTTTATGCGTGGTCGCGGTGCGAGGTCGCGTATTGGCTCAAGTTGTTTTTCCAGCGATTTCTTCGTAGCGCGAGCATGAGTGCCTCGCGGCACGAGCTGCCCTGAAGCCTCCAAAAATGTTATTTTCACCCATTGTGACCTCATACATGCTTGGGGATTGATTCCTATGGTTATAGGGGGTTTATTTGGAGTCTTTGAAGACCCGAAAGGGTGTCTAAGTCTAGAATTGAGTCGGGAAACCTTGTTTTGGGTTAACTTATGTTAGTTAACCTTGTGTTTTATGATCATAGGTTAATGATCAAGTGTTAAGCTTTGGTTTGGATGGGGTTGTGATCCTCATCACACCCTCAGGTGAGTACACCCTGCGGATACCGAAAATTGTTAAAGTTTTTCAAGTCACCACTTATGTGTTTTGATTGTTTGGCAATTATTTGATGAATCTTGATGATTAAAAGGATGTGGAACTATAGATTTATCTGATAATGTTTTCTATGATTGGCAAAGGTTTTATGAAGCTTTTGAATTTAAAGAATGTGGAAATTGTGAATTCAATTTAAGATGTGTTTTAATGATGGTTTTCAAAGTAAGGCCATTGCTCCATTTTGGAGATGGTCTATGTTTATGTTATGCTTCAATTAATGGTTTTGAAACATGATACTCCATGTTGGAGTGAACTTTGATTTTGAAACAAAAGGCATGGTTTTGAGTTAAAGAAACTCATGTTTTCACTTATGGTGTACTTTGGGCATTGAGATGCCAACTATAAATGATTTTGGGTAATTGAAAGATATGTTTTACTAATAATTTTTTGGGCATTGAGATGTCAAATGTGGTTTTAATGGTTGAGCATTTATGCTCAAATGATATGAACCGTGACACGTATGTATTTTTGTGATAAGCTTGTATGCTTGGATTACTTAGCCTTAATGGCATGTGATATTTGGCCTTGTTGGCATATGATTTATATAACCCTTCGGGGTATGTGATTTATACGACCCTTCGGGGTATGTGATTACGTGACCCTTCGGGGTATGTGCTTATGTGACCGTTTGGGGTATGTGATTTGGTCCGGACCACTGTGTGATATAACTCTGTAGCATAGGGTTCCTAGTCATTGGGATGTACACAGAGGTTCCTTTGGCTTCAGCGATTTGGGAACCGCGAGGTACGGGTGGCTGAGGAATCGGTGCAGAGAGTGGAGGGGTATGTCAGTAGACCATCTTGACCGTGTGGGTTCACTGGGATAACGAGCCACCGAATCCGGGGTAACACGTGTGGATTTGGTGAACGGGGCATGCACTCCAGATAACTGTTGTATGGTGGACTGCTTCGTGCATCCCCCACCTTGACGGGGTGATGTGGTTATCCCCCATGTGGGCACGTATTGACCATGGCTAGCCACCACGTGGATACATTATGGCCCAATGGACAGACCCGCATCCTTATGTGTTAATGTGTATGCTTTTAAAAGCTTAATGGATTGCCAAACTTGTGTTTTCAAAAGAGAAAAGGATGACTTGGTTTTGATAAAACAAATGTTTTTGTTTGTACTCACTAGCTATGTTTATAGCTAATGTTGTGTGTGAAAATGTTTTGTATCCGCGGGTTGTATAGAGGCCTTAGTGAGGCGGGTAGATGCCTTGGGCATAGCATTGCTTTGATTGCAATTTCTGGTAATCTTGGATTTCCTACTCTTTGTTTATGGTCGTGAGATTAACTGTAGTAACACCAAAAAGTTTTGGGAAATATTTATGAGATAAACTTTATTGTTAAAATGCTATTGTATTCTGAGGAAATATTTCAAGAATATTACGATGCTTCCGCGAAATGATTAAAGAGTTTTGTATCAAGTATGATTTAAATTGAGTTTTGGAAATTTTAAATATGGACTGAAAATCGGGGTGTTACTAGTTGGTATCAGAGCCTGGGTTTGAGTGAATCATGCACTCGAGTTAGAGTTTGGTCTCAAACCAGGCCGACCATTACAGGAAATCCATTTGAGCTGAAAGGGATAACTTGGGTTAGGATGAGAGTTGCCTGAGTGGTAGGTAACTCAAGTGTGATGCTAGCCCTTTGTTATTAAGTTTGACTTCAGAGTTGAGATACGTTTTATGAAAAAGCCTACCTTGGGTAGCAGTTTAGAAGTTAATTGTACTGTTGAGTACTAAGAATAGTTGTCCTGGTTCACATAGAACCTCGGATAGAGACAGAAAGCTGTTTGAGCTTGTGTACTGAATCTTGTGTTATTGATAAGTCATTGATGAATCCTTTGTAAGGATAGCTTGGTTTAGAAGGAAAGACTTCCTTGATGAGATATGAGACGCTTTGAGCACTAGAATGAGAAACTAAGTCTTGATTAAGATTAGTTTCGCCAATAAAGACATGTGATTATGATATCAGAGGCTTTGTTTAGAATACCTTAGTTAATAAGGTGAGCAATTTATGAACTCTCCTAGAATGGAGTTGGATCAGAAAAGTGCCAATTATCCTTGATTCAAGGAGGGAGGCACCTATGTGTAGTAATATAAAGGACGATTTAGTATATGGAATGAACCCTTTACGCAACTGCGGTTGCGGGTTCGGATCCTTTGTGGATAATTGTTAGTGACATTCTATGTGCTTTGACTTGGGAGCTGTTTCTCTGTCTAAGTATGATTCCTACTAGATTATTGGTTAAATTGAAATTGAAATTGAAGTTAATGCTTCATGTATGATAGACTTACTCTGATGAGTTAAGTTATAAGTGAAATAGTGTTTGTGTGTTTCTCCGAGAGAAACAAGAATCTTTTGTTGAATTGTGTCTTCTATGATTGAAGAATAGATATTGTGTAACCATCGAGGTGGTGTAGTTTAGTCCAAATGAGTTGGACTCCTCATGGAAATCATGTATAGATCTGGTGATCTAATGGGTCTCACGTTGAGATGTAATGTAGAATGACTAAGATGAATTGAAAACCTTTAGTCACGTAAGCTCTCAAGTTTTGATTGAAAGCTATAAACCACTCTTGGCACTTGTTATGTGCTTAGAGGAGATAAGACGTATAAGCAAGTCGGGGGAATCCTAATGGTAGATTGTGATTGAGATAATGTAACGAAATGTTTAAGTAAGGTGGTACTCTGAGTAACCTTGTGATTAAGTTGGTGATTAACCTTAGAGATTTTAACTCTCTAGTTGTTGAGACTTTTATGAAATTAAGATTGTGATGCTATTGATTAGTGATGTGTTCACTTAAGAATCTGTGCAACCGAATCTCTTTTCTTTGATGGATTAGAGAGAGTGTTGTGTAAGAGAAAGATAGTTGTGGACTATTGAACCTCTTATGAGGATAGGCCAATTATAAGGTCAGTTTTGTGGTATGAAAATTTGAATTTTAACTTGATGTGACTTTGTGTATTGGTTTATCCCTAATAGTGGGAGTGATTAATTGTAAGTTCATTAGAACTGCGATAAGTGTTAATGTTGAGAATTTGATAAGTTGACTAAGTGACCCATTTTGGGTAGTGTTGAAAAGAGCTTCTTAATGGTTACAGTTAGTTATGGTTGGATCAATGATCCAGTTGATGTATGAAATATGAATTCCATTAAGAACATAAAATTTTATGTGATATGGTGCTGGGGGTCTATAGATTTACCTTTGAGGTGAAAAATCTTTAGGACCTCGGAGTGGTTACTTTTGGAATCACTTGTGATTCTTTGGGTTGAATAGTTTGACTATGATATCATTGAATAACGTGTGGTTTGTTACCTAAGGAGTGATTAACTCTGTCTATGCGATTGGATACCAAAAAGAGATTTAGAAATCAGGGGAGCTAAACCCGAAAGTGAAGTTCCTATGTATGAATTGAGGCATGTTCTTAGGCTATGAGAATAGAGTTAAGATCCTTCTACTTTTATAGTAGATGTTCTCGTGACAAATAGTTAGCTTATGAGTGTGTGACATAGTGTGGTGCCATTTAGACCACCAGAATTGACTGAGTATATGACCATTAGGAGCATATGGCGATTCTGGTAGCTCGAGTTGGTCGAGAGCTTTGACCTGGAGATTTGTTTTATCCGGGCAAAGCATAGGTTGTGACCTAAGTTTGGGGTCGTTAGATTATAGTCCTAATAACGATATCGTGGGTCTTTTCGACCAAAAGTTGATATGCACTTAATGAGGAGACTTAGAGGTGCTCAACGAGAGGCCTTGCGGGATAAAGATCTCTAAGAAAGACTATGCTTGTAGATATGATCATCTTAAGGACGATATTGTGATATTTGGACCAATGGGTCAATTTGAGCCTTAGTGTTGGATATGAAGCATGAGTTATTTGTGTTTAACGTAGGCTGGTTCTGATGAACCTTCCTTTGGTGATGTGATTAGTATTGTGCAGATATCTGAACTCGTGCATTAGCTGTTGACTTTGATGGCAAGCATGGTTATTAAATTAAGGTATAATGTTTTGAAACCTTAAGTTATGTGATATGCCATAATGTGATCGGTAAGTTACCATAGAAATTTCCGAAACAGAGGTTAGTTTATGTACTTTTGGCTATGTGTCCAGGTTGTTGTGAACCTTGGGAGGGTATGGTATGACTTAGGTCAATGAGGGGTCAACGCTATAGAATGATTTCATTGGTGATACTTGTAAGTTTACTTCCTTATTCAGGTGAGTAGACTTATTTTGATTTAGAACTATATTTGTGAGAGAGTGTGAAATCATGACACGTGGTTATGAATAAACACTTTTGTGGTACTTCAACTATTTGGAAAATACTTAGGAGGAACACTTACGTTCATAAGGGGGTTGTTTGCCAAAATTGACTTACGATTGCTTTAGTGGTTGATTAGCTGGTATACTTTCGAATAAGAGACTGTAAAGAGCCTTATGAGCTAGTTTGGCAATTGAGAATTAAGAAGTGATTGGTAGATCACTAGATAGTGTGAGCAATAGCTAGCCATAAGATTATATGACTTAAGAGTCATAAAGCTCGGGTTAATGATGATTGATCTCTGATAGTCCAATTGGGAATTACTCACGAACCATTTAGTGGTAAGAAACTAGGCTATTTTAAAGGTCTAATTAAAGAAATTTATTAAAGCTTAATACTATTAGTAAAATCAAATGATCCTAGTGAGGATCTTAGTATAAACATGTGGAAATATCTAAGCTTGTGAATTAATTGGATTCCGAGGACGGAATCCTGATAAGGAGGGAGGAATTGTAAAACCCGAAATTTTGTAAATTATAAAATATATAAAATGCAAGGTCAATAGAAGAGTTAGTAAAAACAATTATGTGTTTATGATTTATTGTCATGGATGTATATTGGATGGAATTTGAAGGGCTAAATGAGTTAAGTTGGAAACTTGAGGGGTCAAAATGAAAATATGGCTATACAAATCTTCAATTGACTCATTTGAGTCAAAGAAAAAACTTCCGTCATCTGGAAGCATCGAGAGGAAATAGGGAGTTGAAGAAAATATGTTCAACAAGAAGAAAAGAGAAGAAGATTGGTGATTTGGTTGACTTTAAAGTCAATTTATGGTAGATCAAGTCCTTCTTCCTCCATTGTTGCTTGATTGAACTTTGTGGGTGTAAGACAAGAAGGGATTGAGGTATCAAGTAAGTGTTAACTTGTTTTTGGTGTTTGATCTTAACTAAGTATGTTGTGTTTGGTGAAATTTTGTTGAAACTTTTGAATAATAGAGTAAATGGGTCAAATCTTTTGGGTTAGGGTTTAATCACTCAATTTACGATAAATGGAAGTCATATGATGATATGGAGGTTGTTATGTGGTATCTTGGGCCTTATTTCATGTTATATTTGAGTTTTGTTTGGAAGGTTTTTCATTTGAATCGAATTTACAGCAAAAAAACAGCAGAATGTTACTGTTTATGCGTGGTCGCGGCGCGAGCTATAATGGTCGCGGCGCGAGGTCGCGTATTGGCTCAAGTTGTTTTTCCAGCGATTTCTTCGCGGCGCGAGCATGAGTGCCTCGCGGCGCGAGCTGCCCTGAAGCCTCCAAAAATGTTATTTTGACTCATTGTGACCTCATACATGCTTGGGGATTGATTCCTATGGTTATAGGGGGTTTATTTGAAGTCTTTTAAGACCCAAAAGGGTGTCTAAGTCTAGAATTGAGAATGGAAACCTTATTTTGGGTTAACTTATGTTAGTTAACCTTGTGTTTTATGATCATAGGTTTATGATCAAGTGTTAAGCTTTGTTTTGGATGGGGTTGTGATCCTCATCACACCCTCAGGTGAGTACACCTTGCGGATACCCAAAATTGTTAAAGTTTTTCAAGTCATCACTTATGTGTTTTGATTGTTTGGCAATTGTTTGATGAATCTTGATGATTAAAAGGATGTGGAACTATAGATTTATCTGATAATGTTTTCTATGATTGGCAATGGTTTTATGAAGCTTTTGAATTTAAAGAATGTGGAAATTGTGAATTCAATTTAAGATGTGTTTTAATGATGGTTTTCAAAGTAAGGCCATTGCTCCATTTTGGAGATGGTCTATGTTTGTGTTATGCTTCAATTAATGGTTTTGAAACATGATACTCCATGTTGGAGTGAACTTTGATTTTGAAACAAAAGACATGGTTTTGAGTTAATGAAACTCATGTTTTCACTTATGGTGTACTTTGGGCATTGAGATGCCAACTGTAAAATGATTTTGGGTAATTGAAAGATATGTTTTACTAATAATGTTTTGGGCATTGAGATGCCAAATGTGGTTTTGATGGTTGAGCATTTATGCTCAAATGATATGATCCGTGACACGTATGTATTTTTGTGATAAGCTTGTATGCTTGGATTACTTGGCCTTTATGGCATGTGATATTTGGCCTTGTTGGCATAGGATTTATATGACCCTTCGGGGTATGTGATTTATATGACCCTTCGGGGTATGTGATTACATGACCCTTCGGGGTATGTGCTTATGTGACCCTTTGGGGTATGTGATTTGGTCCGGACCACTGTGTGATATAACTCGGTAGCATAGGGTTCCTAGTCATTGGGACGTACACAGAAGTTCCTTTGGCTTTGGCGATTTGGGAACCGCGAGGTACGGGTGGCTGAGGAATCGGTGCAGAAAGTGGAGGGGTATGTCAGTAGACCATCATGATCGTGTGGGTTCACTGGGCTGACGAGCCACCGAACCCGGGGCAACACGTGTGGATTTGGTGAACAAGGCATGCACTCCAGATAACTGTTGTATGGTGGACTGCTTCGTGCATCCCCCTCCTTGACGGAGTGATGTGGTTATCCCCCATGTGGGCACGTGTTGACCGTGGCTTGCTACCACGTGGATACATTGTGGCCAAATGGACAGACCCGCATCCTTATGTGTTAATGTGTATGATTTTAAAAGCATAATGGATTGCCAAACTTGTGTTTTCAAAAGAGAAAAGGATGACTTGGTTTTGATAAAACAAATGTTTTTGGTTGTACTCACTAGCTATGTTTATAGCTAATCTTGTGTGTGAAAATGTTTTGTATCCGTAGGTTGTATAGAGGCCTTGGTGAGGCGGGTAGATGCCTTGTGCATAGCTTTGCTTTTATTGCAATTCTTGGTAATCTTGGATTTCCTACTCTTTGTTTATGGTCGTGAGATTAACTGTAGTAACACCAAAAAGTTTTGGGAAATATTTATGAGATAAACTTTATTGTTAAAATGTTATTGTATTCTGAGGAAATATTTCAAGAATATTACGATGCTTCCGCGAAATGATTAAGGAGTTTTGTATCAAGTATAATTTAAATTGAGTTTTGGAAAATTTAAATTTGGACTGAAAATCGGGGTGTTACAGAACCCATGTAGCGAATCCTCAACTCAACTGATCTCAAACCAGTTGGCTTTAGGTGGCTAGATGTCGAACACCCATCAGAGTTTACTAATTCGAGTTCCAAAGCCCATGTATTTGACTTATATATTTTTTCTTCTAGCACTTTTATATATTTTTTAATTTTTTTGCGCATTGGCTTCTTTCTTTTTTTTTCTTTGCATATGTTTATAAAAATTGAAAATTCAACTCAGTCTATTTTTATCAAGCTTAGACTCAAAAGGGGCTTAACCTCATAATATATTGCAGCAAGTCAAAAATTAAAGTTTGGTTACTATAAACACAAATTTCTAAGGAATTGGCGAAAAGCCACGAATACTATGCATAACAGCTAAATATGACCTATGAATTGTTTATAAATCAACAAACTTGACATTCTTAAATAATATCCAACTTTTAACCGGAATGATATTAAAAATTTTTAATTTAACGCCCAAATACAATAATAATTTAATACGAGCACAAATAAATTTCAAGCGAGGAAATATTTTCTAACCCCCTACCCCACACTTAAATTGTACAATGTCCTCATTGTACACAATAAAAATATAACAAGGTAAAAAAAGCTTAGATTAACTCCCTGGGTACAATTAGGCGATTGGAGCAGATAGATGTCAGTATATACGCGCATACTCCATAAATTAAAAGCTCCCATTGAAATATAAACCACTCAGCACAAATCGTTAGACACACATAGAAATAAATATAAACATCAAAGAATAGTAATGTCTTTGAATGTGATTTTATAAGAAGAATTCCATAAGCATATATAAATAATTATGTAGGCTAGGATTCCCTAAAAACGACAAGCAAAAAGAAAAAAACCTAACTCACTTTCGTAGGAATCATGGTTGCATTTAGTGTATGCAATAAGCCTTTAAACCCTTCGATAGCCCGAGTGGACGAGTTGTAGTCTCGTGAGGGTTTCTAGGCAACACACCCACAAAGGAAACGAAATACAAAAATAAAGAAGAAAGAAAAACCTAAACTAACCACGGGTTGCCTCCCGAGAAGCGCTTGTTTTTGTCTGAGTCTCTAGCTTGACTCCGAATTTATTTATTGTGAATTCAAACGAATGACCCCACACTCGCAATCAAGTGCATGTGGTAATATTTATACATACCGGGAGATGTATATTTGTTACTAATTTCGATTGATGAAGCTAGAACTGCGTTCCATTGCACCTTCTCGGTCCCCACAAATATCTCTCTCGCGTTCTGAATCTTGGATCCTGCCAATGATTGTGAACTCGATTGTGACTCCAACAAAGACTCCAACCGGCTCTCGATGATGTCTAAGATAACCGCCTGATCCTTCTCCGCACACGAAGTACCCCACAGAATTCCCAGCGCCAAGGGAATTCCATATTGCGACTCCAACTCTTCATTCGATTCCGTGGTTACCTCCTTTTTTGAGTTTGGAGTGTCCTCCTCGAAGAGTAGAAATTCCAGATAGTCTAAGATTTCATCTGAACAATTCTCCACGACTTCTCTCTCAAGAAGGGAGGGTCCCCATGAGGATTTTGGTTCTAAACCTAATGTGGGTGTTGGTTGGACGAGGGTTAACGGTTCATCCTCTGAATATTCTTCTCGTTCCTCAAGCAGGTCAGCGAGACACTCCAGAACTTCTCCATCAGACTGAGCATCTTATCTCGACTCCACCTCCGCACAAGGCTCAAAATGTATACTGTCGTCAGAATCGGATTCGTCCAAGTAGTACGGTTTAGTACTTAATTATGGTTCATTCCGCGAGCTAATCGTGTAGTCATTCTCATCATCTTTTGCAATGAAGTCGAAGTCATCCCGTTTGTAACACTGGAAAACTCAAACCATTTTTTTTAATTTGCACTGCGGAAGCTTTAATTAACAAACTTAATTACATAAAACCAATATTAACAAATATACAATAATTTTTCAAAAACTAACAACAACTACAACTGTTTGGTGTTACAAAAATAATTGGCTCGTCTCTTTTTAAACAAAGTATCAGAGTGAGGTCAACTCTTCCTTCTACAATCACAAACACGAACCTGCAAAACATCAACTGAGGGGAATTAGCACAAAGCTAAGTGAGTAGAGGCTAAACACCAAAAGCAAACATTCACAATCAATATCAAAGCATGTAATCACATATCCAAGAAGACCAGCGGTTCATGTTCCAATTCAGTCTTCGAATAAATCAAAATATCATCGATGAAGACAATCACAAAATCATCCAAGAATGGTCGACATACTCTGTTCATTAAATCCATAAAGATCGCAGGTGCATTGGTTAAGCCGAACGGATTAACCACGAGCTCATAGTGCCCGTAGCGCGTACGAAAGGCTGTCTTTAACACATCTTCCTCTGAAACACGCACCTGATGATAACCTGATCTCAAGTCAATCTTGGAAAAGAACGAAGCACCCTGTACATGATCAAACAAATCATCGATTCTTGGCAATGGATACTTGATCTTTATCATTCTCTTATTCAGCTCACGGTAGTCGATACACATTCGCAACGTACCGTCTTTCTTCTTTACAAACAAAACCGGTGCACCCCACGGAGATGAGCTTGGACGAATGAAGCCTTTGTCTAACATATCCTGTATCTGAGTCATCATCTCCCGAATCTCCGAAAGTGCCAACCTGTATGGAGCCTTTGCCACTGGTCGGGAACCAGGAATCAGATCAATCTTGAACTCTACCTCACGAACCGGGGGCAGTCCTGGTAATTCTTTTGGAAACACATCCGGGTATTCCCTTACCACCCGAATGTCATTCATTGCCTGCTTCTCTTTCTTTCCATCAATCACATATAACAAGTACGATTCACATCCTCTATCCAAAGCTTTCTTTGCTTTCAAACACGAAATAGTAGGAATCACAGACCCAGCCTTCTCACCCCTTGCTACTACCCGGGTGTCATCCACCAATGGAAACGAGATCAACTTCTTGCGGCACTTGATACTGTCTTGATTCAGACTCAGCCAATCCATCCCAAGCACCATATCAAACCCAGATAGTGGCATAACCAGAAAATAAACAGGAAAACATGTACCATCTATATCAATTTTAGCTCCAGCCATAACAGTCGTGACTAGAACCATCATACCATCAGCTACCTCTATCTCTATAGCAGTAACAAGTTCAATTACAGGCACATTTAATCTACCACAGAATTCTACAGAAACAAAGGAGCGGTTTGCTCCTGAGTCAAATAACACTCTAGCAGGAGTAGTTTATCAAAAACATACCAGTTATGACATCATTTGTGGTAGTGGCATCATCCACAGGCATCTTGAATGCCCGACTCTCAGCAGTGGGTGGTTCTTCCTTTTTTGACTAGCTGAAAATGATCCCCCAGCTCCTCCCCCTCCTGACCCTGATGTAACATCCAGAAAATAAATGTATTAAAAGTAAGTGTACTTTTTGAAATATGAATGTAACTAGAAGGACCATTGTTGTCAATATATGAAACATATGTATATATATACATGAAATTGACTTTTGAAGTCAATTACTACATTTCAAGTTTACAGAAAGTTACGTTTCTCTCAAACTCAAAAGTTAGAAGTTAGTTTTCTGGAGTTTTTGATCATAAGAAGCAGAGTTTAAGTTATTATCATCATCATCTTCAACCTTTTGTTACTCAAGGTATGTTTGGTTGATTAGTTTCAAGCTTTATATGGGTTTCTATGAATCAAAAGGTTGAATAATGAATCAAAGTATATTTTATATGAGTTTTAAGTGTTTAAAATGGTTAGGGATGTTAGAAACCATCCAAAAGATGTTTATAAACTGTTTGAATGAGTTTTTGGAGGATTTGGCCGGAAAACAACGTTTGTGTAGAAGCTGAACTGTAAGTCGGATGAACTGAACACGGCCCGTGTAAGCTTACACGGCCTGTGTATAAGTGTCAGATGAAAAGTACATGGCCCGTGTATAGTGTACACGCCCGTGTAGAAAGTATGGCTGTAACACCCGCAACCCTGTGCTAGAAGATTAGCGGGTTGGCGGTACGTAATTGGTTTGCCTTTTTTGATTATGTGTTTTATTATACTAAGTGATTAATTGTTTTAAAAAGGTAATTGATTAATATGAGTTTATAAATATATATATATGTTATTGTTGAAATATAAAAGGAAAAGAAAGTACAAGTTCAATGTGTATGTATGTTCGTATGTATGTATGCATGCTTGAGTTAATAAAAAAAGAGAATAGGATTTCAAAACCTCTTGCCACCTTCTTCTTGGACTTTACAAATATATGTATACGTGTATTGTCAATAATCTGCTCATATCTTGAAAGTGTGAGAAGGTGTTTGTGTGTGTATTTGGAAAGAAAACCGTAAGAGAAGAAAAAGTTCAAACTTGAAATTCTAAAGTCCAAATTTGGTGTTGTTCAATTCAAAAGGAAGGTAAAATAGTGTTCATAGTTTGATATGGTTCATGTTGGTATGTTTAGATGTTAAAAAGCATGAGTTTATGCAAATACACCATGGTTGAAAATGGAAGAAACTTGGTAAATGGGTTTTGAAAGTTTTGTTGTTATAAATGAGTAAAAATGTGTTTTTGATGGTTTGTATGCATGATAAATGTTAAATATGTGTTTTGGTGGAAGAAATATGAAGTTAGAAATGGTTACATGGAAATTTGGCTGAAAATCCGACAATTGAGGAAGAAGATGAATCTGGAATTATGCGTGTAACGGCGCTACATTATAGCGTCGCGGCGTGACCTTCATTCAACACCGAAACTTGGGTTTCGGATTGTGAGAAATCCGATTGTTAGTGCATATGGACATGGGAAATCCAATTCTTAATGAAATCCGACTTTGAAATCCGGAAAGATGACAAATCCGAACCTTAAAACCGATTCTTAGTGAAATCCGCATAACAAATCCAATTGATGTTCTCGAATTTGAAATCCGACACCCATCACGGCGCGACGAGGGGTATGTTGCGGCGCGACAGGCCACAATGTAACATCCGCAAACCCGGGCTAGTTGATTAGCGGGTAAGCGGTACGCGATTTTGGGTTGTTTTGCATTTAATTGATTATGTGGTTACTAGAGTTATTGGATTAAATTGGAAGTATATATATTTGAAAATATATAATTGTGTTACTGGAATAAAATTGAAAGAAGGAAAAAGTCATGTATGTGTAGTATGTGATGTATGTATGTGTACGTAAGTATATATGTATGCATGCATGTAAATTTGAGAAAGAATAGGAATTCAAGAAATGAATTTGGTGCCACCTCGTGCTTGCATAAAAGTGAAAGTATGTATACGTGGGTTTCATATCTCCAGCACATAGTAAAAGGTGCAAGTGTGTGTTTGTCTCAAAACCTCTTGTTGAAGAAAGCTAGAAAGAAGGAAACTTGGATTTTCAAGAAGAAGATTTGGTGAATCATAATTCAAACTGAAGATTGGTATGTGTTTATATGATGTTATGGATTGTTTTGATGTGATTATATGTTGAAATACATGTTAGAATGATGAACTACCATGATAGGAACTTGGAGCTCAAAACTTGATTTATGGGTTTTGATGGATAATGGATTTTAATTGGATTTGATAAGTTATACATGTTTATTGTGATGTTACATGAAGTTTCCTATGTATTAGAAGTGTTTTCGATTGAGAAAATGAAAGTTGGAAAATGGAATATTTGTGTAAGTTGGCTGGAAATCCGACAATTCAAGGAGGAAGAAAGCAAATCCGCGACGCGTCGCGGCGCGACACCCCAAAATCCGGGTCCTTTGGAATCCGACACTAGTAAATACGGAACCCTGAAATCCGCAACCCGAAATCCGATACCCTAATCCGAGAAGCGTCGCGGCGCGACACTTGGTTTGGTCGCGGCGCGACAGGCGATTTTTAAGAGGAATTGTTTGTTTTGTTTTGTATTCGTGTGAAATGTGATGGGTTATTGTTTATATGATTATTGTATGTTGTTTACAAGATATAAAGAGATATAAATATATATTATGGGTATATATTTATCAGAGATTGACTTCGGTTTGTTGTGTTCTCAGGATTTGCAAAGACTCAGTGATATTAGACAACTGAGCAGACGGGAACGAGGACTGAGGTGAGTGGAAGTGTACTCACGAGTGGTGATGGCGGTAACATTTGTGGTTACATGAATTGAGTTATTCTTATGATCTAAGTTGCCATGATAGACTGTTGAGTTTGAATTGCCATGCTAGACTATTAAGTTCGAGTTGCCTTGTTAGACTGTTTGGTCTAAGATGCCATGCTAGATTGTTTAGTCTATGATGCCATGATGAACTGTTTAAGTTGGATTGCCAGTATGGAATATGTTTTTGGTATGTGTTGACAGACTATGTAAATGTGATTCATTGATTGTTGCTTGTTGATTGGGATTGTTTGGATTGTGGTGTGGCCAGTGCACATGGTTAATTATGTGTGCATGTGGCGAGACCTGTACGCATGGTTAATTATATGCGTGCATGGTTGGGGGTCTGCTATCACATGTTTAGGGCTGGGCTATCTGCTATTGGTTGCACGGTTCTAGACTTTCTATGCATTTGTTGTAGTAGAAGGGGCTTTAACTTTACCAAGTAGCAAATAGCTAACGGTAAACCTTTGCTTTGGCCCGCATCGGTTGCAGGTTCTGCAGAACCGCTGTTCCTCTAGTGATTGGATTGGATTGGATTGGTTTGTGATTGATTGTTTGATCTGTTGAGATCTGTTTGCTTGTGCTTGTTGATTGAGGATGCTTGTTTGTAGCTTCCATTCACTTAGCTTTGTGCTAATTCCCCTCAGTTGATTGCTTTTTGCAGGTCTGGCTGTTTAGCTTTGTTTGTGGGGAAGGGAAATTTGACCAATACTCTGATATTATTATTTGAAAAGAGACGAGCCACATTTGTAAATATTTTGTAACACAACTTGATGTGACGTTTGTAAAAGTACTTTGTACTTTGTATTTGTTTTAATGAAATCAGTTAACGCTTCCGCAGCGGTTTTAAAAAAAAGGCTTGAAAATTTTTGGTGTTACAAGTTGGTATCAGAGCCTAGGTTTGGCGATGCAGGCACGGCTAGAGTTTTGCATTCCCAAATCTTGTCTCGTGTTGGGTCAAACTTTCCTTGAGGGAATTAGAGTGAATTGGTGAAGCTGTTTGTTAGTTAGTATGTTATGTACTAACGGTTTATCTAATGAGATTGTGAGATGATGTGATTGTACATATATGGCTCACAGAGATACCCTTACTGATCCTCCTGTGACCCAAACGGTGGTTGAGACTTCAGTGATTGATACTATAGATATGACGAATCATGTGGGTACTTCAGATTATGAACAGGAAAATGATCGAGAGGCATATATTCGCAAGTTAGAGGATGAACTTTAGGAACTCAGAGATATAGTTCGTGGTATCGGAAGAGAGAGGATTAATCCGAATATGACATCACAGATACCAACAACTGTTGTTACCCAATCTACTATCTTACTGGTTACCGCTCCGTTTCCTCCGTAACGTCAGTGACGCAACCGTTATTTTTCAATCCTTCCACCTTACAGGGAGACTATTCTTTTGGATATCCGGGATTTAAGCAACCTTGTTCGTACAAGAAATTTTTGGATTGTAAACCATCTAGATATTATGGGAGTACTGATCCAAACGAGACTTTGAATTGGTTGCGAGAGATGGTAAGAACTCTTGATGCGTGCAATTGTGAGGATGAATCCAGAGTTAAATTTGCGACTCGTATGCTCAAAGGTGATGCGATGGTATGGTGGGATTCATTAACTGGACATTTTACTGAAGCACAACAGGAAAGTATTACTTGGAATCAATTTCAAGAGAAGCTATGTGAGCGATATTGTAGTTCATTTGAGATTGAGAAAATCAGAAAAGAGTTTATGGATTTGAAGATGACAAGAGAAATGACAGTAGATGATTTGATTAAACAATTTAATGAGAGATTGCGATTTGTGAAACAGTGGGTGCCAGATGAGGCAAGAAAGATACAACATTTTGTGGAAGCATTGCTTCCAGAATATCGAAGTACTACCAGATGGGAAAGTACCTTATCACAAGCGTTTACTCTAGCCAAGACGGACGAGAGTGATGGAAAGGCAAGAGATAGAATGAATAGAGAGTGTATCTTGCAACATAAATCAATGATTGGACGTGTTAGTGAACCACAAAGACAGAGTGGGCAGACTGGGCAGAGTGGCCAAAGTGGCCAGAAACAGAAGAATCAAAATAAGAAATCTAAGACAAGTAGATCTAAACAAAGTTCGTTGTGGTGCCGCCGGTGTAGATTTGTTCATACGGGGCCTTGCACACCCCAGACTTTGCGTTGCATCCGATGTGGATTGTTTGGACATGAGATCAAGGAATGTGGTTTCTCTCGAGGTGTGTGTTGGAATTGTTAGAAAGAGGGTCATCATAAGAATGAATGTACAGAGGCAAGGAAAATGGGGTCGGGGCCAGGAGTGGATGCAGGTGGGGGATCCTCGTCAGCAGTTGGACGAAAGAGAAAGAACCCTTCTGTGCCAGAGGGTAGAAATTTTGATATGATGAATGATGACGATGTTGATATCAACAATGATATGACGGGTACGTTTTGATAACTTCTATAATTATGCGTATGTTTATTAACTTTAGAGTTAATTGTTGATGCTTGATGCCTATGAGTGCTAAGTGTATGTGTTTACTTCTGAAAGAGTATGATTCTTTAGAAGTAAAGGTAATTGATATTTTGTTATCATGAAAGTATCTAGTATTAATGTCAGGAAATGATATGATAGTGTATATGTGATATGTGAAATAATGTGAACTGGGTATGATATGTCAAGGAAAGAATGTACCAGAGTAGTTAAAATTGCATGTTTTGCAATTTGATGAAAGATTGTTTTACAAATGATATTTGTTTATGTGCATAAGAATGTTGTGTTTGTATATGTGTATATATGTGTTTATGTGTTATGCGAAGATGAGGGGAAGAGAACTAGATTATTGAGGATGGGAAGAAATTGGTGTTAACCAAGAGATGTTTTGATGAAGATATGATTGAGTTTACAAACTATTGAATTTATTGGGTAAAGATAATTGATGATGATGAATGATGAATTTGAAGAGATTAGAGTATGTTGAAATATGAAAACTGTTGGATCAATAAATGATGTTATGCTATGAGATTTAAGAATGATTTAACCTATGACTTGAAGACTATGCATGATATGTTTGTATTGACTATGTGGGAAGTGTTGATTGTAAAGAATGATATGTGTGATTGACATGTGTGATTAAAAGAAGAAGCGAATGCTTGTATACAGATGAAATGAGTATATGATAGAGACAGAGTTCAGAATGAATAGAAGAATGTGAATGAAGGATTGTACTACTATCTGGGTAGGATAATTGCTAGTAGACATGTGAAAATACGAGAGAGTTTATGATAATAACACTGGAGTTATGTGAATTGAAGTATATCTGACTTGATAAATGAAATTGAAATTGCCTTTACTGAAAATGGATGACTTAATGATTGAAATATGAGAAAGAGATTGATTGCTACATATTGGATAAATCTGAAATGTACAAGATTGTTTGAGTAAAAGATGTAATTGATATCTAATTATAAGAAGTTATGTATGTGAAAGAATTGATTAAATGATAGTGGCTATCTGTGAACTGAAGACATGTGTGATTTGAAGAACAATGTAATGGCCTGAGCATATGGAATGAAGATTTGTGGATCTTATATATGAATTGCCTTTGCTAGGAAAGTGCCTTTGCTTGGAATTGGGAACTTAATTTGACAAGACTTATGAAACTAGATTGCCAATGCATTTGGAAGGGCTAAATGATATAATGCCATACAGAGTATTTAACTGATAAATTATTAAAGGAGTAAACATGATATATTTCATAGGAATGACATGGTTATGTATGAGTTAAGGCGAAGTATTAGAGAATTATGAACTGTTGAGATATCTGAAATACTAGAACGGTGATGATGAAGATTATATGTGATTTACCATACATGACGGAGTCTGAATATGTATATTACGGGTAATTGCCTGCAAGACGGCATTGTTGAGCAGAATTGCGTACTGATAAGATAATTTGAAATATCAGAATGTTTGTGAAAGCTAGTTACAATGGAGTTGATGCCCGATTTATAGAAGGAATTTGAATATATCACGAGTGATTATAGATCAGTAAGAAGCATTTGTATTATATCACCAGTGGGATGGCCTTGGTTGGGCAAATTATATTAATCAGATGATGCCAAGATATGATGATATATATGTTGAAGCTGCTAATGAAAGATTGAGATGCAATGAGTAACTTCTAAATGATGTTATTACAAGAATTGAGACGTGAAATGAACAGTGTGACTGAATCCTTGTTGGATAGTGCAGTAGAAGAGTTGTGCAGATATTTGTAAATGAACTTGTATATGTATTGAATTTTGATGTTTCGTGGAATTTATAAACAATTGATTAGACTGATGGGATGTGGATTTTATAAAGTGGATGTTAACATGTCAATTGTGAGTTGTTATGTGAATATTGGAGTAATGTATCGACATGTTCGTTAGAAGTAAGAAGAAAGTGATATGTGAGTATTTTACATGACAGACAGTGAATAAAATATACGCAGGGTACTGCGAGTGAGTATTCAAGAGATGCGTTAACCTTGACTATATGCTTGAATGTGAAAGAGAATGAGTTGAAAGACAGACTAATCGAATCTATGAGTTATGTGTTGAGATGAATGTGGAACTAAAGAAGAGGTTTGAAGGATAAAATGATAAAGAACTGATGATTGTCAACTAAGAAAGACAGGTAGAGAGAGATTTATGTGGCTGATAGCAAGATGAAGCTATGTATGAGTTACAATGGAATTGATATTCAGTGATGAATGAGTGTGAAGAATGAGGAGTTTGTTTGATATGTGCTATAGGATTCCGAGGACGGAATCCCCTAAAGGAGGGAAGATTTGTAACATCCGCAAACCCGGGCTAGTTGATTAGCCGGTAAGCGGTACGCGATTTTGGGTTGTTTTACATTTAATTGATTATGTGGTTACTAGAGTTATTGGATTAAATTGGAAGTATATATATTTGAAAATGTATAATTGTGTTACTGGAATAAAATTGAAAGAAGGAAAAAGTCATGTATGTGTAGTATGTGATGTATGTATGTGTAAGGAAGTATGTATGTATGCATGCATGTAAATTTGAGAAAGAATAGGATTTCAAGAAATGAATTTGGTACCACCTCCTGCTTGCATAAAAGTGAAAGTATGTATAAATGGGTTTCATATCTCCAGCACATAGTAAAAGGTGCAAGTGTGTGTTTGTCTCAAAACCTCTTGTTGAAGAAAGCTAGAAAGAAGGAAACTTGGATTTTCAAGAAGAAGATTTGGTGAATGATAATTCAAACTGAAGATTGGTATGTGTTTGTATGATGTTATGGATTGTTTTGATGTGATTATATGTTGAAATACATGTTAGAATGAAGAACTACCATCATAGGAACTTGGAGCTCAAAACTTGATTTATGGGTTTTGATGGATAATGGATTTTAATTGGATTTGAAAAGTTATACATGTTTATTGTGATGTTACATGAAGTTTCCTATGTATTAGAAGTGTTTTTGATTGAGAAAATGAAAGTTGGAAAATGGAATATTTGTGTAAGTTGGCTGGAAATCCGACAGTTCAAGGAGGAAGAAACCAAATCCGCGACGCGTCGCGGCGCGACGTATAGGGGTCGCGGCGCGACACCCCAAAATCCGGGTCCTTCGGAATCTGACACTAGTAAATCCGGAACCCTGAAATCCGCAACCCGAATTCCGATTCCGGAAATCCGATACCCTAATCTGAAAAGCGTCCCGGCGTGACAGGCGATTTTTAAGAGGAATTGTTTGTTTTGTTTTGTATTCGTGTGACATGTGATGGGTTATTGTTTATATGATTATTGTATGTTGTTTACAAGTTATAAAGAGATATAAATATATATTATGGATATATATTTATCAGAGATTGACTTCGGTTTGTTGTGTTCTCAGGATTTGCAAAGACTCAGTGATATTAGACAACTGAGCAGACGGGAACGAGGACTGAGGTGAGTGGAAGTGTACTCACGAGTGGTGATGGCGGTAACATTTGTGGTTACATGAATTGAGTTATTCTTATGATCTAAGTTGCCATGATAGACTGTTGAGTTTGAATTGTCTTGCTAGACTGTTAAGTCTGAGTTGCCTTGTTAGACTGTTTGGTCTAGGATGCCATGCTAGACTGTTTAGTCTAAGATGCCATGATGAACTGTTTAAGTTGGATTGCCAGTATGGAATATGTTTTTGGTATGTGTTGACAGACTATGTAAATGTGATTCATTGATTGTTGCTTGTTGATTGGGATTGTTTGGATTGTGGCGTGGCCAGTGCACATGGTTAATTATGTGTGCATGTGGCGAGACCTGTACGCATGGTTAATTATATGCGTGCATGGTTGGGGGTCAACTATCACATGTTTAGGGCTGGGCTATCTGCTATTGGTTGCACGGTTCTAGACTTTCTATGCATTTGTTGCAGTAGAAGGGGCTTTAACTGTACCAAGTAGCAAATAGCTAACGGTAAACCTTTGCTTTGGCCCGCATCGGTTGCAGGTTCTGCAGAACCGACGTTCCTCTAGTGATTGGATTGGATTGGATTGAATTGGATTGGTTTGTGATTGATTGTTTGATCCGTTGAGATCTGTTTGCTTGTGCAATTGGTGATTGCTTGTGCTTGTTGATTGAGGATGCTTGTTTGTAGCTTCCATTCACTTAGCTTTGTGCTAATTCCCCTCGGTTGATTGTTTTTTGCAGGTCTGGCTGTTTAGCTTTGTTTGTGGGGAAGGGAAATTTGACCAATACTCTGATATTATGATTTGAGAAGAGACGAGCCACGTTTGTAAATATTTTATCACACAACTTGATGTGATGTTTGTAAAAGTACTTTGTACTTTGTATTTGTTCTAATGAAATCAGTTAATGCTTCCGTAGCGGTTTTAAAAAAAAGGCTTGAAAATTTGCGGTGTTACACCCAAATCTGATTGTTTGGTTGTTTCTTTATTATTTTGCTTGGTTTGAGTTAGGATATTTATTACGTGATTTAATTGAGTTATTTAGATAAATTTGAGATATAAATATATATGAGAAGATATATTTATATATGCGCGACTGATTTCATTATTGCTGTGTTTTCAGGTAATCAAAAGACTCAGTAAAATTAGATTTCTGAGCCCGTATGGATTTTGAGGTGAGTGGGCGTTAATCGCGGATGGTAAAGATTTCGGTTAATGTTATTGATGTGATGCATGATTGTGATTGGATTGGAATGATGGAATTGTTGATTGTGTTATTGATTGTTGATATCTGCTGCATGAATATTTGGTCGATACGCACTCATAGTATGAATTCGAGTTGCGTTGGGAAGTCAGCTATACGTAGGATTGGGCTGGGCTCGTTCACTGGTTGGTTGAACAGTGTTAGCCTTACTAGTGCATATGTTGCATCAGAGGGGGAGTGCATTGTGCCAATTCAGTGGAGGGCTATCCGTAAACCTTTGTTTTGGCCGGCATTGGTTGTAGGTTTTGCGCCGAACCGCCAGTCTTCTCGGGATATGTGATTACATGCTTTGATATTGACTGTAGATGTTTGCTTTTGGTGTTTAGCCTCTAGTCACTTAGCTTTGTGCTAATTCCCCTCAGTTGTTGCTTTTGCACGTTCGTGTTTGTGAGGTTGGAAGAAGGAAAGAGATGACCTGACTCTGATATTATTTTTGAATGAAACGAGCCAGTAGCTTTTGTAACACAACAATGATACTGATTTTGTGAACAATGTTTATACAGTTGTTAATGTTGATTTGTATGTAAATGGTTTGTTTGTTTAAAAGCTTCCGCAGCGTATTTAAAAAAATGGCTTGTGATTTTACGGTGTTACAGTTTGGTATAAGAGCCTAGGTTTGGCGATGCATGCATGGCTAGAGTGTTGCGTTCCCAAATCTTGGCTCGTGACGGGTCAAGCTTTCCTTCGGGGGAATTAGAGTGAGTTAGAGTTTTCGGTTGTAGTTAGTATTTTGGATACTAACGGTTTATGCTAATGAGTTATGAGGTGATGTGATTGTAACAGATAATGGCTGACAGAGATACTCCAATCCTTCCTCGCACGACCCAAGCTACAACTGAAGCACCAGTGACTGAAAACTTGGATAACCCAGCTACTGCGGGAACGTCGGGTCAAGCCCGGGAAGAGGATAATAGTGATTATGTTTATCAACTGGAAAACGAGTTGGTTGAACTTCGAGATAAAGTTCAAAGGATGGAACAGCAACAACAACAACAACCGGAACCAACCCTTGTGCCAACTGCGATTCTTACCCAGGTAACAACTGCACCAGTTACAACACCGCCTATCCGTTTGCGTTCCCTAGATATAAACAACCGTGCACCTATAAGCAATTTATGGATTGCAAACCATCTGAGTATCATGGGAGTTCTGATCCCAATGCAACATTGAATTGGTTAAGAGATATGTCAAAGGCACTTGATGCCTGTAATTGCGAGAATGAATTAAAGGTCAAGTACGCGTCAAGAATGTTGAGAGGAGATGCATTGGTCTGGTGGAATTCCATTACCGGCCACTTTACTGAACAACAACAGGATGGTATCACCTGGAGTCAATTCCAGGAAAAGCTGTGTGAACAATACTGTGGAAGTTTTGAGATGGCCAAAATCAAGAAGGAATTTATGGATCTACAAATCACAGGGAACTTGACCGTAGACCAACTGATTAAACAATTTAATGAAAAGATGAGATTAGCCAAACATTGGGTACCGGATGAAGAATCGAAGATTGCCCATTTTGGTGGGGGCACTGCACCCAGATTACCGAGGCGCCACCAGGTGGGCTACCACACTGCCCCAGGTTTTCACTTTAGCCAAATTGGCTGAAGGGGACATTGTTGCGAGAAATAAGTTGAGCGGGGAGAAGCTTTCCCAACAAAAATCGAGGTTTGAACACTATAATGCTCAACAGAGACAGGGAGGGCAGAGCAGTGGTGGTAGGCAGGGAGATCAGAATAGAAGACCTACTTCGGGTGGGTCTACTCAATGGGCACCTTGGTGTAGTAGGTGCAAATCTTATCATAATGGGCAGTGTACGGCCCAGACGAGGAGATGTGTGAACTGTGGCCAGTTTGTCCATGATTTAAAGAACTGCAGGTTCCCAAGGAGTGTATGCTAGAATTGCTAGAGGGAGGGGCACCGTGTTGGTGATTGCCCGATGGGCAAGAAGACAGGGTCTGGGGGAGGAGGAGCTGGAGGGTCGTCTTTAGCGGGTCAGAAACGAAAGAACCCACCCATTGCTGAGGGTCGGGCGTTTAAGATGACAGTGGATGATGCCACCACCACTGACGACGCGTTCACGGGTATGTTTCTAATAAACTCTACTTCTGCTAGAGTATTGTTTGATTCAGGACCAAATCGCTCCTTTGTTTCTGTGGAATTCTATGATAAACTAAATGTGCCTGTGATTGAACTTGCTACTGCTTTAGAGATAGAAGTAGCCGATGGTATGATGGTTCCAGTCACGAATGTTGTGGCTGGAGCTAAAATTGATATAGATGGCGTGTGTTTTCCTGTTTATTTTCTTGTTATGCCATTGTCTGGGTTTGATGTGGTGCTTGGGATGGATTGGCTAAGTCTGAATCAAGCCAATATAAAGTGTCCGTTTCCGCTAGCTGATGGCTCGCGGGTAATTGCTACTGATATCCGGTTGGTAACGGAATACTCGGAAGTGTTTCTAGGAGAGTTGCCAGGATTGCCTCCGGTTCATGAAGTGGAATTCAAAATAGATTTATTACCTGGATCTAGACTAGTAGCGAAGGCTCCGTACAGGTTGGCACCTTCAGAGATCCAGGAGATGACGACGCAGATTCAGGATCTGCTCGATAAGGGGTTTATTCGTCCGAGTTCATCCCTGTGGGAAGCACCGGTATTGTTTGTAAAAAAGAAAGATGGTACGTTGCGTATGTGTAACGACTACCGTGAGTTGAATAAGAGAACGATAAAGAACAAGTATCCGTTGCGAGAATTGATGATTTGTTTGATCAACTGCAAGAAGCTTCGTTCTTTTCTAAAATCGATTTGAGATCGGGATATCATCAGGTACGAGTATCTGAGGAAGACGTCTCAAAGACGGCCTTTCGTACGCGCTACGGGCACTACGACTTCTTGGTTATGCCGTTCAGCTTAACCAATGTACCTGCAATTTTTATGGATTTAATGAACAGGGTCTATCAACCATTCTTGGATGATTTTTTGATAGTCTTCATTGATGATATTCTAATTTATTCAAAGACTAAACAGGAGCACGAACAGCATTTGAGACAAGTTTTGGAAACTTTGAAGAAAGAATATATGTTTGCTAAGTTCTCAAAGTGCGAGTTCTGGTTGAGGGAAGTTCAATTCTTGGGGCATGTTATCTGTAATGAAGGAGGGAAAGTAGACCCTTAGAAAGTGGAAGGTGTGATGAACTGGAATGCTCCAAAGACACCGTCTGAGATAAAGAGTTTTCTGGGTATGGCTGGATACTACCGCAGGTTTATTAAGGATTTCTCGAAGATTACGGGTCCGTTAACTAAGTTAACTCGGAAAGACGTGAAGTTTCTTTGGGGTAGTGAACAAGACAAAGCTTTCCAGACTTTGAAGCAGTTGTTGTGCCAGGCTCCCATTCTTGCATTTCCAAGTGGAACGGATGATTTTACTGTTTATTGCGATGCGTCGTTCGCTAGATTGGGATGTGTACTTATGAAGAGGGATCGGGTGATTGCGTATGCTTCAAGACAGTTGAAACCACATGAAAAGAATTACCCGACTCATGATCTAGAACTGGCAGCTGTCGTATTTGCCCTAAAACTATAGAGACATTATTTGTATGGCACCAAGTGCGTGATTTGTACTGATCATAAGAGTCTTCAATAGGTGTTTACACAGAAAGAGTTGAACATGAGACAGAGGCGATGGGTGGAGTTGATAAAAGATTATGATTGCGAGATTAGATACCACCCTTGGAAAGCGAATGTCGTAGCAGATGCCTTGAGCCGCAAGGGAGCGGGAGGTTCCATTAAATTCATGCGTATGGAGATTGTATCTGATTTAGTGGATAGAATAAAATCTGCACAACTGGAAGCTCTCAAGGAGGAAAACTTGAAGAATGAACTAATGAAGAAACGTAAGGACGAGCTTACTGATGATTCTCGCGGATTGAAAATGTATAAGACTCGTGTGTGGGTGCCTATGGTTGGAGAATTGAGAAAGTTGATTCTAACTGAAGCACATAAGTCGAGACCGTCTGTCCTCCCGGGAAGCACTAAAATGTACCACGATTTGAAAGTGCTTTACCGGTGGCCTACTATGAAGGCAGATGTGGCTCATTTTGTGGAGTCATGCCATATCTGTGCTCAAGTGAAAGCAGAGCATCAGAAGCCCTACGGATCCTTAAAACAGTTGGAAATTCATGAGTGGAAGTGGGAACATATAACGATGGATTTCGTGACTAAACTTCCGCGAACTCAGAGGAATCACGATATGATTTGGGTGATCGTGGATAGACTGACGAAGAGTGCCCATTTTCTGGCTACCTGTGAGACGGCTTCTCTTAGCAAATTGGCACAATTGTACATTGATGAAATCGTTGCGAGGCATGGTATACCGTTGTCAATAGTATCTGATAGAGACTCCAGATTTGTTTCTAATTTCTGGAAGAGTACTACTTATCATCCCCAGACTGACGGTTAGACTGAACGAACCATACAGACACTCGAAGATATGTTACGTGCCTGTGTAATTGAGTATGGTGGATCTTGAGATTCGCACCTGCCATTGATAGAGTTTGCGTATAATAATTCTTACCACTCCAGCATTGGAATGCCTCCATATGAGATGTTGTACGGTCGTCGCTGTCGTACCCCGACGTGTTGGTTAGAGTCTGGTGAGAATCAATTTGCAGGGCCTGAGATTGTTCAGATGACGGCTGACAAGGTTGATATAGCCAGAGAGAAGTTGAAAGCGGCCAGAGATAGACAGAAAATGTATGCGGATCCGCGACGTCGTCCAGTATCGTTTGATGTGGGGGAGTTAGTGTATTTGAAGGTCTCTCCGTGTAAGGGCGTGATTCGATTTGGCAAACGCGGAAAGTTAGCTCCCCGTTACATTGGTCCTTTTAGGATTCGTCAGATTGTAAATGACCAGACAGTTACATTGGATCTTCTAGCAGAGCTTGCAAGTATTCATGACACGTTCAATGTTTGCTATTTGAGAAAATGCAAGGTTGAAGACGAGAGTCAGATTCTCCCAGTACACGAATTGAAAGTGGATTCAAAGAAGAGATTGATTGAGGAACCTGTTGAACTGTTAGATAGCAAAGTGACCAAGCTCCGAAAGAAGTATATACCGATGGTATTGGTCAAGTGGAACCACAGCTTAGGTTCTGATTTGACGTAGGAGACGGAGGCGGAAATGAAGGAAAGATACCCCCATCTGTTTGAGCAAGAAAGGATTCCGAGGACGGAATCCTCTTAAGGAGGGGAGATTTGTAACACCCGCAACCCTGGGCTAGAAGATTAGCGGGTTGGCGGTACGTAATTGGTTTGCCTTATTTGATTATGTGTTTTATTATACTAAGTGATTAAGTGTTTTAAAAAGGTAATTCATTAATATGAGTTTATAAATATATATATATATATATATGTTATTGTTGAAATATAAAAGGAAAAGAAAGTACAAGTTCAATGTGTATGTATGTTGGTATGTATGTATGCATGCATGAGTTAATAAAAAAAAAAGAGAATAGGATTTCAAAACCTCTTGCCACCTCCTGCTTGGACTTTACAAATATATGTATACGTGTATTGTCAATAATATGCTCATATCTTGAATGTGTGAGAAGGTGTTTGTGTGTGTATTTGGAAAGAAAACCGTAATTAAAGAAAAAGTTCAAACTTGAAATTCTAAAGTCCAAATTTGGTGTTGTTCAATTCAAAAGGAAGGTAAAATAGTGTTCATAGTTTGATATGGTTAATGTTGGTATGTTTAGATGTTAAAAAGCATGAGTTTATGCAAATATACCATGGTTGAAAATGGAAGAAACTTGGTAAATGGGTTTTGAAAGTTTTGTTGTTATAAATGAGTAAAAATGTGTTTTTGATGGTTTGTATGCATGATAAATGTTAAATATGTGTTTTGGTGGAAGAAATATGAAGTTAGAAATGGTTACATGGAAATTTGGCTGAAAATCCGACAATTGACGAAGAAGATGAATCTGGAATTATGCGTGAAGCGGCGCTACACTATAGCGTCGCGGCACGACCTTCATTCAAAACCGAAACTTGGGTTTCGGATTGTAAGAAATCCGATTGTTAGTGCATATGGACATGGGAAATCCGATTCTTAATGAAATCCGACTTTAAAATCCGGAACTATGACAAATCCGAACCTTAAAACCGATTCTTAGTGAAATCCGCATAACAAATCCGATTGATGTTCTCGGATTTAAAACCGACACCCGTCGCGGCGCGACGAGGGGTATGTCGCAGCGCAACAGGCCCCAAATCCGATTGTTTGGTTGTTTCTTTATTATTTTGCTTGGTTTGAGTTAGGATATTTATTATGTGATTTAATTGAGTTATTTTGATAAATTTGAGATATAAATATATATGAGAAGATATATTTATATATTCGCGACAGATTTCATTGTTGCTGTGTTTTCAGGCAATCAAAAGACTCAGTAAAATTAGATTTCTGAGCCCGTGTGGATTTTGAGGTGAGTGGGCGTTAATCACGGATGGTAAAGATTTCGGTTAATGTTATTGATGTGATGCATGATTGTGATTGGATTGGATTGATTGAACTGTTGATTGTGTTATTGATTGTTGATATCTGCTGCATGAATATTTGTTCGATACACACTCTTATTATGAATTCGAGTTGCGTTGGGAAGTCAGCTATACGTAGAATTGGGCTGGGCTCGTTCACTGGTTGGTTGAACACTGTTAGCCTTACTGGTGCATATGTTGCATCAAAGGGGGAGTGCATTGTGCCAATTCTGTGGAGGGCTATCGGTAAACCTTTGCTTTGGCCGGCATTGGTTGTAGGTTCTGCGCCGAACCGCTAGTCTTCTCGGGATATGTGATTACATGCTTTGATATTGACTGTAGATGTTTGCTTTTGGTGTTTATCCTCTACCCACTTAGCTTTGTGCTAATTCCCCTCAGTTGTTGCTTTTGCAGGTTCGTATTTGTGAGGTTGGCAGAAGGAAAGAGATGACCTGACTCTGATATTATTTTTGAATGAAACGAGCCAGTAGCTTTTGTAACACAACAATGATACTAATTTTGTGAACAATGTTTGTACTGTTTTTAATGTTGATTTGTATGTAAATGGTTTGTTTGTTTAAAAGCTTCCGCAGCGTATTAAAAAAATAGCTTGTGATTTTACGGTGTTACAATGGCGGTCATGGACCATGTTTGAAATACATGGTCGTGTAGTATATGGAGTACACGGCCCGTATATAGTGTACACGTCCGTTTAGTGTCGTTGGATCTGACTGTTGTGTCATCCGAAGATCGGATGAGTAGATTACAGAGTACACGGCCCGTGTAGCTACCAGCCCAGATCAGAAAAGTGTGATTTTGACATCATATTGTCATGTTATATGTGTAGGTTCGTGTGAGGACTCGTGAAGCGTTATCTTACGTTAAATACTTTTATCATTACAAGGTGAGTCTTCTAGACTATGTTTCATATGTTCATAATGATGTTATTACAAGGAATGCTTATATGTATTCATTTATGTGTTATAAAGCATGCTGCTTTGTGCAGTAGTGGCTCAGAATTAGCGTAGTACTGTAGCTCAGATTGCTACCCTGGGTCTAGAACCAGTGGTTGGCTTTATTTAGAATGTGATTATATTTATGTGTATATTTGATTTGCAGTCTAGTTTACTCACTAAGCTCTTGCAGCTTATCAGATATTATTTTATGTATTTTGCAGGTCACATTCAAGGCAAGGGAAAAGCTCCGGTTTGACCGATTTGATAAGGAAAATGAACGCCTGGTTGAACAGAACAAGTTTTTGTGATAAACTCGAAGTTATTTCACATATGTGTAATTTTGGATAAATACTTTTGAAACAGTTTCGCTTCCGCTTTATGTAAAACTTTCAGAATGTAAATTACTGTGTGAACTTTTATGAAAGAGATCAGTTTTATAAGTTGGGGCGTTACAACTTGTTATCAAAGCCACGGTTTGAGAGATCTGGATTGTGTTATGCACAGTCTGTGTAACACCGCTTCTGAAAACAGTTACTTTAGCAGGTTTAGCAGCGGAAATTTTTCTTTTAATATTAACAAACAGTTAATCATATCATCTTTTTGTTTCCAAAACATTAATTGGTGTTACCTAACAAACAGGAACCGACCATAATTTAAGATTACATTACAACATAAAAATATAAAGTGTTCCAACCCAAAAGGGGCATTTACATCAAAAAGTCACCCGCCTCACCAGGCCATCTAGTCTTTACCTGAAAAGGGAAATCATAGCACCATTAGCTACACTAGCTAGTGAGTACATACTTAGCATAAGCATCAATACAGTTAGTCATACAACAGACACATCATACATTTCATATCGTACATATCATATCGTACATAAGCACACATTGCTAGGTTAACACATAACGGTGTGCTGACAAGATTAGTAAAAGTCATGTCTTGCAGGGGAGTCAGTCCTGCTCAATAACTCTAACCGGGTAATCAGTCACAACCATCCGCGCTGGTGGGGGAGCATAAAGCAGTCCACCGAGCATCGTTTACGGAACCCAAGGTTCCCTAGTAATCACGGCCAGATCCTGGCTGATTAAAGTCTCACGTTAAGGCACGGCGGTTCTGTAGAACCTCGATCAGGGATGCACCCCGAATCACCGTTAAATCCAGAAATGACCGAAGTCCTGTTAGGATCCAGCTAACCGGCTGACCTTAACCATGCGTCAGATAGTCTGCAGACAGTTCACATACACATATACGTACATTTGATCCCACACGGATCCATCATCATCATCATATAGTCATATATCGTACATGGGATCCCACAGGGATCCGTCATTCATTTATTCATAATTTCACATGCATCATCATACAATTCATCATTCATGCACATCATCAGATATTAACTAAGCAGTTCCATTCTAGACCCGCTGGCATGCACCTATTATACAACTTACAAGTAATCATAACATCAGTTAGAAACTTACACTCATCTTCTTAAGCATACCTGCATAGACAGGTTAGACATACATATATACATACACATTCACACAGTCATCTTAGCATGCAAGACTTACTCTACTGAGTCTCATGAAAGTAGGCACTCACCTGACCAGCTTACAGTGTTCGTTCACTTAGTCCTGATTCAGCTGACACGTTCACCTAAAACATCGGCAATCGCGTTAAGCGTTTGCATGCATTAAGCTCTATTACTAGAGCACTTACAAGAGCCAACTAAGGCTCATAAACACCCTAAAAGCATCTTACAATTTATAGCACAACATGTGCCTCAGATTTGCTTAGCTTTCAAAAATTGGACATTTTCGCTTTTCACCCGACACGTCGCGTCCAAGGGCCGGACGCGTCGCGTCGCACTTCTTTCATGCGACTTTCGTATCAACTAGAAGTCGGATCACTCATGTGAAAATCGGACGACCAATGTGAAAGTCGAATGGCTCATGCGACTGTCGGATCATGAAAGTCGGATCAACAAAAGGTCGGATGGAAAGTGAAGGTCGCGCGACATACGCGGGAATGCATCGCGTCCCTTCCTTCGACCCGTCGCGTCGCGCGTCAACCTGCACTTCATCTTCTTCTTTGTTCATCACCCATCCGACTTATGCTTTAAACCAACTTATTTCCAGATTCATAAACACGTCTTTTTCACTTGAAAAACACATTTAAACATCATAAAACATCTAGACAATCATCAAGAACTCATGAACACCAATTATAAACAACAAACATGGAAAACCCACTTGCAAAGTAAGCTTCCCATGTTCAACCATGGAGTTCTTCTTCTTGACTTTGAGTTCCAGCAGCAAAACACCCTTATATCTAGCATAAAACATATCAAATCTTTACTACAAACAACATACTAACCTTGTTTTAGATCTAGAACTTTAAATCTCTCAACTATGTCTTTCAAGAACTCACGAGAGTATCAACAAGTGTGTGTTTGAGTGTTTTTAGAGTTTCTTTGCAATAATTGACTTTGCAAGTCAATCTTTACATACATACATATATATCTTATCCAGAGGCAAACCGCCTCTGGACAAAATATCTATTTCCTTTTTTTTTCTTTTCTTTCTTTCTTTTCTTAATTCTTTTAACTAGTACATAAATATGGATATATACTTAACATATATATATATAGATACACACCACTAACATGTATATATATATATACCAACATTAACTCATTTCATTTCACAAGTACTTACTTATACATACAACAATTATTCGTCTATTATACTAATTACGTACACTCACGTACTAATTACAACTAGGCCCAAATCGAGGATGTTACAAATCTACCCCCTTTAAGAAGATTCCGTCCTCGGAATCTACTCAGTGATAAACAGGCGAGGGTACCTTGTTTTCATCTCATCCTCGATTTCCCACGTTGGGTTTGGACCTAAGCTGTGTTCTTACTTCACGAGGACTAGCTCGACTATCTTCTTACGCAGCTTCTTGACCTTCGTGTCAAGAATTTCCATAGATTCTTCTTCAACGTGGCACTCGCATAAGTAACACACGTTTTAGATGACACATACACTGACTAGTTCAGGCGGCAGCTCAAGAGTTACCGTTTGATCACCGACTTTATGCACGACTTTGAACGTGTCTACAGAACATGGACTTAGCTTCTTCTTACATCTCAGACGATTAACGTCTCTTCAAGGAGAAACTTCCAAGAACTAGAAACAACAAAGAGTGGAAATCAAAACAATCAAGAAAGACCGTGACGTGTCACAGTCTCACTAACATAACTGAATCAAATGAGTCAACAAAACAGACTCATTTGTGGCTAAGAAACGAACATCAATTTCGAAATATCAAATCGTTGCGGACGATCATAAGGTTTCTGGTACTCATCGTGACTTGCGTGCATATCTGACATCATCGTGATCTTCATAAGTCTAACTACCGTTGACGGTCCTCTACAGTTTAAAACATTTGTTACAACACAAGCTTCACCAGGGTAGTAACGGATTTTACAACAGACAGTAAAGTCTTTCGAACCATCAAGCAAGCTGAGGATCGGATTCTTCACACAGTAATTGCATCAAAAGCTGAGAGGATCTCTTCTGAGCTTTCGATCATACGACAGATACATCTTTACGAGTCAGTTTAGCCAACGGACTCGCAAACTTCAAGAAATTGTGGATGAACCGCCAATAGCAGCCAGCTAAGGCAAGGAAACTTTTAATTTCAAGAGGAGTTCGAGGAACTCCCTAATTCATCACAGCTTCTACCTTAGCTAGATCTACTTGACACAATCCTTACAGATGACATGACTAAGGAAATACATTTCCCTTAGCCAAGACTCACACTTAGACAACTTGGTGAACAATTGTTCTTATCTAAGAACTTGAGAACATTTCAAGGATGGAGCTCTAGCCACCGCAGTAGCTCCTGGAACAACTAAATCTTATATTTGACATTACTGACCAGAGGTAATCCTGGCAGTTCTTCAGGAAACACATCAGGGAAATCAAACACCACCCTGATATATAGGACTGGTCGTTTCTCTATCTTGGCATAAATAACTATACGAAGAAAGAGTCACAACTTTCGAAACAGAATTCTATCTTCTTAACAATAGAGATAACAGGAATATCAAACTCCTGCCATTCTCCACAAGCAATAGCTTAAGATCCATCGGATAGAGGGATCTCGATCATCTTTTTGGAACAGAAAATCTCAGCATCACAACTGCTGAGCGAATCCATCCCAATTATCGTATCACAGAAGGAGATAGGGAAACCCCCTCCCTTGACATCAAGAACAACTATTGGAACTCTCTCTGTAACAGAGACTACCTCACTATTAGCAATTTCCACATTAAGTGGATCGGTAATCTTGGAAACAGATAATCTTAACTTCTAACACAAGACGAAGGAACAAAGGAGTAACCAACTCCAGAGTCAAAGAACATTTATGCAGGGAATAGTTAGTAAAGAACATACCGATATTGACATCCCCCGCATCTTTGGTTTCCTCCGCTGTCATCTGAAATGCCCTCCCCTTCGTGCGAGGCGCATCGTCTTTCTTTTGGCCTTTAGAAGACCCCTTAGATCCGGCACCCTGTCTTTCCGGGCAATCTATTAACTTGTGCCCAGGCTTATAGCATCGGTAACAGATATTTTCTTTGAAACCACACTCAGAACTAGCATGGCCCTTCTGTCCGCACCTCCAGCACTGTTGGGTAGCACTAGAACACTCACTAGAATGGTAAGTGCGACACTGAGAACACCAATGAGAATCAAGCCTCGGCTTCTTAGAGGAATCAGTCTTCCCGCCTGCAGAGGATTGTCCTTTGGAAGGACCCAATTTATTAGACGGTTGAAAGTTCCTCTTTGACCCTGCACCGGCAGATTCGCCCTCGCAATACAAACGGTCACCTTCCAATTGTCGGGCTATATCAAATGCCCGATCTAGTTCAGCAGCAGCCCGCACGTGTGGACGAATTTCCAGTGGCAGAGTTGCCACAAACTGCCTTATCTTGGTAGTCTCGTCTAGGATCAGATGAGGAACAAACCGCATCTTATAAGTGAACGCGGTTATGTGTTCCTCGATTGGCTTATCCCCTTTCTGGAGGTCATTAAAATCTCTCTCCATTCTTTCCAGGTCATACTCGGTGCAATATTTCTTCAGCACCTTCTCAGAGAATTGCTCCCAAGTGAGAGCACTCAATACTTCTTTCCGAACAGAAGCTTTTACCATATCCCACCAGAAGATGGCACGGCCCTTTAACATACTTATTGCGTATTTCACGTTATACTCTGGTTCGCACTCACAGGACTCAAACACTTTCTCCATCTCCCGGAGCCATTGGATAGTAACGGTGGGGTTATCACTCCCCTGAAATGTCGGAGGATTGCAAGTTAGAAACTTCTTGTAAGAACAAGTCTTTCGTGGCTTGTTCAGCGTTGCTTGCAATAAGAGCTCCTTCGTCACACGAAGCTCCTCCTCCAATCGCCTAATAATTGCAGCCTGATCTGGCTCAGGTCTGCCTCCACCAACATTATGCTGAGATCTCTCATCCTCAACCCAATGAGGCATATGAGAAGCCTCATATTCCATCTCTTTCAACGCTTGTTCAGTATTGCCACGTTCGCCAGACATCTTTTCTAACTTCTATATGACAGAGAAAGAGCAATTAATACTCTATCTCACTTACTTAACTTTCTTACAAATCATCTTATAGTGCTAGCATAAACATAACACTCTCACTCAATCCCCCCCATAGGAACACTTCTTTATGGTCGGGCCCGAGTTTGAGATTGAATACTCTTACAAGTACCAAATTCTCTCAAACTTAGGCTCTGATACCTAATTGTAACACCGACTCTGAAAACAGTTACTTTAGCGATAACTCAGGTTTAGCAGCGGAAATTTTTCTTTTAATATTAACAAACGGTTAATCATATCATCTTTTTGTTTCCAAAACATTCATTGGTGTTACCTAACATATAGGAACCGACCATAATTTCAGATTACATTACAACATACAAATATAAAGTGTTCCAACCCAAAAGGGGCATTTACATCAAAAAGTCACCCGCCTCACCAGACCATCTAGTCTTTACCTAAAAAGGGAAATCATAGAACCATTAGCTACACTAGCTAGTGATTACATACTTAGCATAAGCATCAATACAATTCGTCATGCAGCAGACACATCATACATTTCATATCGTACATAAGCACACATTGCTAGGTTAACACATAACAGTGTGTTGACAAGATCAGTAAGAGTCATGTCTTGCAGGGGAGTCTTTCCTACTCAATAACTCAGACCAGGGAATCAGTCACAACCATCCGCGCTGGTGGGGGAACATAAAGCAGTCCACCGAGCATCGTTTACGGAACCCAAGGTTCCCTAGTAATCACGGCCAGATCCTGGCTGATTACAGTTTCACGTTAAGGCACGGCGGTTCTGTAGAACCTTGATCTGGGATGCACCCCGAATCACCGTTAAATCCAGAAATGACCGAAGTCCTGTTAGGATCCAGCTAACCGGCTGACCTTAACCATGCGTCAAATAGTCTATAGACAGTTCACATACACATATACGTACATTCGATCCCACAGGGATCCATCATCATCATCATATAGTCATATATCGGACATGGGATCCCACAGGGATACGTCATTCATTTATTCATAATTTCACATGCATCATCATACAATTCATCATTCATGCACATCATCAGATATTAACTAAGTGGTTCCATTCTGGACCCGCTGGCATGCACCTATTATACAACTTACAAGTAATCATAACATCAGTCAGAAACTTATACTCATCTTCTTAATCATACCTGCATAGACAGGTTAGACATACATACATGCACATTCACACATTCACACAGTCATCTTAGCATGCAAGACTTACTCTACTGAGTCTCATGAAAGTAGGCACTCACCTGACCAGCTTAAAGTGTTCGTTCACTTAGTGCTGATTCAGCTTACACGTTCACCTAAAACATCGGCAATCGCATTAAGCGTTTGCATACATTAAACTCTATTACTAGATCACTTACAAGAGCCAACTAAGGTTCATAAACACCTAAAAGCATCTTACAATTTATAGCACAACATGTGCCTCAGATTTGCTTAGCTTTCAAAAATTGGACATTTTCGCTTTTCACCCGACGCGACGCGTCCGGCCCATGCGACTTTCGGATCAACTAGAAGTCGGATCACTCATGCGAAAGTTAGACGACCCATGCGAAAGTCGGATGACCCATGTGAAAGTCGGATGGCTCATGCGACTGTTGGATCATGAAAGTCGGATCAACAAAAGGTCGGATGGAAAGTGAAGGTCACGCAACATACGCGGGAACGCTTCGTGTCCTTTCCTTCGACGCGTCGCGTCGCGCGTCAACCTGCACTTCATCTTCTTTGTTCATCACCCATCCGACTTATGCTTTAAACCAACTTATTTCCAGATTCATAAACATGTCTTTTTCACTAGAAAAACACCTTTAAACATCATAAAACATCTAGGCAATCATCAAGAGCTCATGAACTCCAATTATAATCATCAAACATGGAAAACCCACTTGCAAAGTAAGCTTCCCATGTTCAACCATGGAGTTCTTCTTCTTGACTTTGAGTTCCAGCAGCAAAAAACCCTTATATCTAGCATGAAACATATCAAATCTTTACTACAAACAACATACTAACTTTGTTTTAGGTCTAGAACTTTGAATATCTCAAATATGTCTTTCAAGAACTCACGAGAGTATCAACAAGTGTGTGTTTGTGTGTTTTTAGAGTTTCTTTGCAATAATTGACTTTGCAAGTCAATCTTTACATACATACATATATATCTTATCCAGAGGCAAACCGCCTCTAGACAAAATATCTATTTCCTTTTTTTTTCTTTTCTTTATTCTTTTCTTTCTTTCTTTTCTTAATTCTTTTAACTAGTACATAAATATGTATATATACTTAACATATATATATATATATATACATACACACCACTAACATGTATATATATATATATACCAACATTAACTCATTTAATTTCACAAGTACTTACTTATACATACAACAATTATTCGTCTATTATACTAATTACGTACACTCACGTACTAATTACAACTAGGCCCAAATCGAGGAGGTTACAGTCCGAACTTGAACCATGGTTTTGAAAATTGTCAAACTAGAGGCTTGTAGCTTGGTGAGTATACATAGCAATTACGTTGATTATATGTTGGAACCTTATGCGAGTACATAATGTGTTTAGAACAGATATCTTATATATGATTGGTAGTACATGGCCTAAGCCTGTGGATCGAGACTTTTTGTGATAAAAGTAAGATTGAACGTGTATAGTGTGTTTAGAATAATATGTGGGCCCATATTATTACAAACACATGATACATGTTAAAACTTAATGGAATCATGAGGAATTTTGTGAATCAGGTAAGGGGTACTTGTATATAGATGTGCTCGTAGCTATTTATTATAGAGGATAGTGTGATAAAGCCGTCTTTCGCCTTAATGCTTTATCTATACTACCAGGATGGTTAATACAAGAGGTTCAAGAGCAGCTAACAATACCAAGGGTGGTCCCAGTCACAGACCCGAAGGGGTAGAAACCGGTGTAACAGACGAACGTGTCCCTATAGGAACACGACTTGATAGGGGTGAAGGATCCCAAGAGATTAATCAGGGAATCCTAGAAACTGCAATTGGAGAAATTGTAGCGAGGGAAATTAGTAAAGCTTTGGAATGAAGTATTCTTTACATCATTAAACAAGTTGCCGATCAAGTAAGTGATTAGAATAAAGAAATGATTGGGCAAGAAATAGCAACTAGATTAACTGCTAAGGGTGTTGGGGTTAATCCTCAACCTCAAGTTATTATACGAGAGGCACCAAAAAGTTGTACGTTTATAGACTTCGCGGCTTGTCAACCGTCGTTGTTTTATGGGGAAACTAATCCAGTTGCCAGTGACCGATGGATTTCGGAAATTGAAGGTGCGTTTCACACTTGTTCGTGTGCACCTGAAAACAAAGTTAGATATGAAACCAATCAGCTGAGAAGTGCAGCCAAGGATTGGTGGGATATGGAAGTTAAACAGAGAGGTTATGCTCAGATTGAAGTTATGACATGGGATGAATTCAAAGAAATTGCTTTGGAACAATTCGTACCCCAAGCAGAGATTGACAGAATTGTGGATGAATTCCACAAGATGAAACAGACAAAAGAAACTGTACCTGAAATTAATGCAAAGTTAATGGAGAAAGCTCGTTTTTGCACAGATTATGTGGCAAATGAAAAGATGAAAATGTATAGGTACCTGATGGTGCTCAAACCTAGCATCCGAGAGTTTATTGATGCTAGTAAGCATCAAACAGTGAAGTCCATGATGGATGCTGCAAGGGCTAGAGAGTTGCAACTAGAAATACAGGAGACAGAAAGGAAGTCAGTGGAGAAAGTTACACCAGTGTATAATAAACTGAGGGTAGAGACTCCTGAAAAGACCGTGGTACAGAAGACGTACCCGATTTGCCCGACGTGCAAGAAGCATCATATGGGAGAATGCAGATTTGGTTCCCCAACATGTTACAAGTGTGGGAAACCTGGTCATTTAAGCAGGGATTGCAAGAATCCAATCAAGGTGTGCTATAACTGTTACCAGCCGGGTCATCAGAGGTCTGAATGTCCCAACCCAGTTACAACAGTGTCTACCGGTTCCAAGCCTTCTCCAACTTTACCATCTACATGAGTTCCCGAGGTGAAGAAGGAGAATGTGGCAAAGACGAAGGGAAGAGCTTTTCAGCTCACAGCTGAAGAAGCCAAAACAAAGCGCGTTGTAGTCACAGGTACATACCTTATCAATAATATGCATGCTCTCGTTCTGTTTGATTCGGGTGCAAGTAGATCATTTGTATCTGTTACTTTTTGCAAAAATTTCAATCATATGTGTGAAAAGCTTGATTCTCCTCTTCAAGTGGAGATAGCAGACGATAAAAGTGTAATTGTTTCAGATGTGTTTAAGCATAATATGTTAGAAATTGATACTATTAGATTCCCTATAAAACTGATACCTATGACTATGAGGGAATTTCAAGTAGTAGTGGGAATGGACTGGTTAGGCCATAATCAGGCTACAATAATGTGTGAACAGAAAGAGATACGGGTTCATACCCCAGGTAGGGAAGAATTGATTATATGTGGTGATAGTACAAAAGGGAAATCATGTATGTGTTCGGTTTCCAAAGCTAGGAAGTATCTTCAGCATGGGTACACGGCTTTCTTAGCTTATGTTATAGATACTAAACTAGAGAATAGACAAATGAGCTTAGAAGATGAGAAAGTGGTGTGTGATTACCCTGATGTGTTTCCCGAGGATTTATCGGGAATACCACCAGATAGACACGTTGAGTTAAGAATAGACTTAATGCCGGGAACTTCGCCTGTTGCAAGAACCCCGTACAGACTTGCTCCTCCAGAGATGCAAGAGTTAATGAAGTAACTTTAGGAACTATTAGATAAGGGATTCATTAGGCCCAGTAGTTCTCCGTGGGGTGCTCCTATATTATTTGTGAAGAAGAAGGATGGTACTTTCCGTATGTGCATTGATTACCGTGAACTTAACAAAGTAACCATCAAGAATAAGTATCCTTTGCCAAGGATAGACGATTTGTTTGATTAGTTACAAGGGGCAACGTGGTTTTCAAAAATCGATTTAAGGTCGGGTTATCACCAACTTAAAATTAGAACAGAAGATATTCCAAAAACCGCTTTCAGAACTCAGCATTTATGGACCTGATGAATAGAGTTTATAGACCAATGTTGGATAAATCAGTGATTGTGTTTATAGATGATATCCTTATTTATTCCAAGAGTACAGCCGAGCATGAAAAACATCTTCGAGAAGTTCTAGAAACTTTAAGAAGAGAACAGTTATACGCTAAATTTTCAAAATGTGAATTTTGGATCTAAGAAGAGCAATTCCTAGGTCATTTGATTAACAAGGATGGAATCAAAGTGGATCCAATGAAAGTGGAGGCAGTAATGAAATGGGATTCTCCAAAGAACCCAATAGAGATCGAGTGTTTCCTAGGGTTGGCAGGTTTTTACCGAAGGTTTATTCAGGATTTTTCAAAGATTGCTACTCCTCTAACCCAATTCACAAAGGAGAATGTTGAATTTAAGTGGGGAAGTGATCAGCAAGTCGCTTTCTCAACCCTTAAACATAAGTTATGTAAAGCTCCAGTTCTTGCACTTCCTGAGGGGATTGAAAATATGATTGTATTATGTGATGCCTCATACAGTGGATTAGTATGTGTTTTGATGCAGAAGGGTAGAGTTATTGCTTATGCTTCTAGACAATTGAAACCACATGAAAGTAATTACCCGACTCATGATTTAGAACTGGCAGTAGTGGTATTTGCACTTAAAATATGGAGACACTATTTACACGGTGTAAGGTTTACGATTTATACTGATCACCAGAGTTTGAAATATTTTATGGATCAGAAGAATCTCAATATGAGGCAGAGACGATGGCTGGAACTGTTAAAAGATTATGATTGTGAAATATTATATCATCATGGCAAGGCTAATGTGGTAGCTGATGCCTTGAGTAGAAAGTCAAGGACAGTACTTATAAAGAATCAATCCTTCAATATGACAGTTACAACGCCTTTGATTGATGTGATAAGAACAGCTCAGATAGAAGCAATTAAAAGTGAAAATCATAACAAAGAACGTATCAAGGGCCAAGTAATTAATCTTTTTAAAGATAGTCGTGATATTCTGACTAGATATGGTCGTATATGGGTGCCAAGTTATGGGGAGACACGGCAGACACTCTTGAATGAAGCTCATAAATCAAGATTTTCTATTCATCTGGGTGCTACCAAGATGTATAAGGATTTGAAAATGGATTGTTGGTGGCCGGGTATGAAACGTGATGTTGCTCGATATGTAGAGAAATGTCTTACATGCTTGCAAGTAAAAGTTGAACATCAGAAACCCCATGGTAAGTTACAACCATTGGAGATACCAGTTTGGAAATGGGAAAATATAACAATGGACCTGATTACTAAATTACCCAAGACCCCACGAAGTTATAATGCTATCTGGGTAATTGTAGACAGTTTGACAAAAAGTGCACATTTTATTCCTATTAAAGAAAATTATTCCTCGGACGATTAGCAGGTATTTATATAAAGGAGATTGTCTCTCGTCATGGCGTGCCAGTCTTTATTGTATCAGACAGGGATACCAGATTCAGTTCCAGGTTTTGGAATACATTTCATGAAGAATTGGGAACTAAACTTCATCTTAGCACAACTTATCACCCTCAGACCGATGGCCAGAGTGAAAGAATTATTCAGACGCTAGAAGATATACTTCGTGCATGTGTTATTGATTTTGGTGGAAGCTGGGATTTGTATCTTCCCTTGGCAGAGTTCTCATACAACAATAGTTATCATGCCAGCATCGGGAGGCCACCGTATGAAATGTTGTATGGAAGAAAATGCCGAACTCCAATCTGTTGGGGTGAGGTAGGTGAAAAAGAGCTGGGTAGTACAGAGGTAGTACAACAAACAACAGAAAAAATTCAGCAGATAAGAGATATATTGTTAACTGCCCAGAGTAGACAGAAAAGCTATGTAGATAAACGCAGATCACCACTCGAGTTCCAGGTGGGGGATTATGTGTTGTTAAAAGTGTCACCATGGAAGGGTGTGATTAGATTCAGGAAAAGAGGAAAACTTGGTCCAATATTTATTGGACCATTCAAAATCATCTCACGTGTGGGAAAGGTTGCTTATCGATTAGAATTACTAGAAGAGTTGTCTCAGATTCATAACACCTTTCATATGTCTCATCTCAGAAAATGTCTAGCAGACGAATATGCATTTTTACCACTGGAAGATGTTAGTGTTGATGAAAAACTTAACTATGTGGAACAGCCTATGGCAATAATAGAAAGAAAAGTTAAGACTCTATGCAATAAAGAGATTGGACTAGTTAAAGTTCAATGGAAGCACAAGAAAGGATCAGACTTCACGTGGGAGCCTGAACAAGATATGATGAAGAATTATCCAGAACTCTTCGACAAATGAATTCGAGGACGAAATCTTCTCAAGTGGGGAAGAGTTGTAACATCCATAAAATAAATGTATTAAAAGTAAGTGTACTTTTTGAAATATGAATGTAACTAGAAGGACCATTGTTGTCAATATATGAAACATATGTATATATATACATGAAATTGACTTTTGAAGTCAATTAATACATTTCAAGTTTACAGAAAGTTACGTTTCTCTCAAACTCAAAAGTGAGAAGTTAGTTTTCTGGAGTTTTTGATCATAAGAAGCAGAGTTTAAGTTATTATCATCATTATCTTCAACCTTTTGTTACTCAAGGTATGTTTGGTTGATTAGTTTCAAGCTTTATATGGGTTTCTATGAATTAAAAGGTTGAATTATGAATCAAAGTATATTTTATATGATTTTTAAGTGTTTAAAATGGTTAGGGATGTTAGAAACCATCCAAAAGATGTTTATAAACTGTTTGATTGAGTTTTTGGAGGATTTGGCCGGAAAACAGCGTCTGTGCAGAAGCTGAACTATAAGTCGAATGAACTGAACACGGCCTGTGTATAAGTGTCGGATGAAAAGTACACGGCCCGTGTATAGTGTACACACCCGTGTAGAAAGTATGGCGTTCATGGACCATGTTTGAAATACATGGTCGTGTAGTATATGGAGTACACGGCCCGTGTATATGGAGTACACGCCCGTGTAGTGTTGTTTGATCCGACTGTTGTGTCATCCAAAGGTCGGATGAGTAGATTACAAAGTACACAGCCCGTGTAGCTACCAGTCCAGATCAGAAAAGTGTGATTTTGACATCATATTGTCATGTTATATGTGTAGGTTCGTGTGAGGACTCCTGAAGCATTATCTTATGTTAAATACTTTTATCATTACAAGGTGAGTCTTCTAGACTATGTTTCATATGTTTATAATGATGTTTTTACAAGGAATGCTTATATGTATTCGTTTATGTGTTATAAAGCATGCTGCTTTGTGCAATAGTGGATCAGAATTAGCGCAGTACTGTGGCTCAGATGGCTACCCTAGGTCTAGAACCAGTGGTTGGCTTTATTCAGAATGTGATTATATTCATGTGTATATATTATTTGCAGTCTAGTTTACTCACTAAGCTCTCGCAGCTTATCAGATATTATTTTATGTATTTTGCAGGTCACCTTCAAGGCAAGGGCAAAGCTCCGGTTTGACCTATTTGATAAGAAAAATGAACGCCTGGTTGTACAGAACAAGTTTTTGTGATAAACTCGAAGTTATTTCACATATGTGTAATTTTGGATAAATACTTTTGAAACAGTTTCGCTTCCGCTTTATGTAAAACTTTCAGAATGTAAATTACTATGTGAACTTTTATGAAAGAGATCAGTTTTATAAATTAGGGCATTACAACTGACCCAGACTTCTTACTCAACAGGCAGTCACCAACCCTGTGCCCCACCTTCTGGCAATTCCAGTAGACACTCCTCGGTAATCTGCAATTCTTCAAATCATGGCCAAACTAGCCACACTTTTCATAACTCATTGTCTAGTGCGTACACTGCCCGTGATGATAAGATTTGCACCTATTACACCAAGGTGCCCTCTGAGTAGACCCACCTGAAGTAGGCCTCCTATTCTGCTCTCCCTGTCTATTTCCACTGCTCTGTCCTCCTTGCCTTTGCTGGGTGTTACAATATTCGAATCTCGTCTTTTGTTGGGAAATCCTCTCCCCACTTAGTCTATTCCTCGCAACAATATTCCCTTCAGCCGATTCGGCCAAAGTGAAAGCCTGGGATAGGGTGGTAGCCCACCTAGTGGCACTACGGAGATCAGGATGTAGAGCCCCAACAAAATGGGCAATCTTCGACTCTTCATCTGGCACCCAATGTTTCAAGAATGTCGTCTTCTCGTTGAATTGTCTGATCAGATCATCAACGGTCATATTTCCTGTCATCTGCAATACCATGAACTCCTTCTTGATTTTTGCAATCTCAAAAGTACCACGGTATTTCTCGCATAGTTTCTCCTGGAATTGACTCCAGGTGATGCTCTCTTGCTATTGTTCAGTGAAATGGCCGGCAATTGAATCCCACTAGACCATAGCGTCTCCTTTTAACATCCTTGATGCATACTTCACCTTCAAATCATTTTCGCAATTGCAGGCATCTAGTGCCTTCACCATCTCTCTTAACCAGTTCAGGGTGATGTTAGGATCTGAACTTCCTCTATACTCAGAAGGTTTACAGTCTAGAAATTGCTTGTAGGTGCACGGTTGTTTGTATCCAGGAAACGCAAAGGGATAACCTCCTGGTTGTGGATACGGATAGTAGAATGGTTTTTGCATCATTTGTGTCATTGGTGGTAAAGGTGTTGTCACTTGTGGTATGGTTGCCTATGTGGGAATCGCAACCGGTACTAGAGTTGGTTCAGGTTGGTTTAATCTCTATTCCATGTTATGAACCTTATTTCTAAGATCAAATAGTTCATTTTCCAGTTTGAAGATATATTCGCTCTGATCTTCCTCTTGTTCTTGACTAGACGTTCCAACTTGGTTTACATTATCCAAATCTTCAATTACTGGTGCCTCTGCTGCAGCTTGGGTCACAGGAGGTGGGATGGGAGTCTCTCTGTCAGCCATAATCTGTTACAATCACATCACCTCATAGCTCATTAGCATAAACCGTTAGTATCTAAAATACTAACTACTACAAAAAACTCTAACTCACCCTAATTCCCCTGAAGGAAAGATTGACCCGTCACAAGCCAAGATTTGGGAATGCAACACTCTATGCGTGCATGCATCGCCAAATCTAGGCTCTGATACCAAACTGTAACACCGGAAAACTCAAGCTATTTTTTTTAATTTGCACTACCGAAGCTTTAATTAACAAACTTAATTACATAAAACCATTATTAACAAATATACAATACTTGTTCAAAAACTAACAACAACTACAACTATTTGGTGTTACAAAAATAACTGGCTCGTCTCTTTTAAAACAAAGTATCAGAGTGAGGTCAACTCTTCCTTCTACAATCACAAACACGAACCTGCAAAACATCAACTGAGGGGAATTAGCACAAAGCTAGGTGAGTAGAGGCTAAACACCAAAAGCAAACATTCACAACTAATATCAAAGCATGTAATCACATATCCAAGAAGACCGGCGGTTCGGCGCAGAACCTACAACCAATGCCGGCCAAAGCAAAGGTTTACCGATAGCTCTTTACTGAATTGGCACAGTGAACTCCTCCTCTGAAGCAACATATGCAACAGTAAGGCTACCACTGTTCAACCAATCAGTAAACGAGCCCAGCCCAAGTCCACGTATAGCTGACTTCTCAAACACAACTTAAATCATCCTAAGAGCGCGTATCGACCAAATAGTCATGCAGTAGATATCAACAATCAATATCACAATCAACAGTTCAATCATTCCAATAACAATCACATAATGCATCACATCAATAATATTAACTGCAATCTTTACCATCCGTGATTAACGTCCACTCACCTCAATTTCAGCACGAGCTCAAAAGCCTAATATTACTGAGTCTTAGGATTGCCTGAAAACACAACAATAACTAAATCAGTCTCAATCTTATAAATATATCTGACCACATATATTTATAATTCATCCATGAAATAAAAACAAACAATAAACAATTACAAATCCAAATACCAAAATGACGGATTTCCATAGACTATCGGATTTCTAAGAATCCGCAAATCACAAGTGTCGGATTCTTCAAAGTATCGGATTTCACCATTGTCGGATTCTATCAATCGGATTTCTCATGTATCGGATTCTAGTAGTTCCGGATTTAAGGCTCTCGGATTTGGGTATCGGTTTCTCAAAGTGTCGGATTTAAGGGTAAAGGTTTTCTTGTCTCGGATTTGGCATGAATCAGATTTATAGTTGGTATTTGGGTTCCGGATATCATTCTCGGATTTTTGGGGTGTATCAGATTTGGATATACCGGATTTCAATCTCTTGGTTAAGGAAATCGGATTTCAAGTCTATCGGTTTTACATGTATCGGATTTCCTACATTCGGATCTCAAGACTTCCGGTTTTACAAACAAGCGGATTTCATCATCTCCCTCATTCAACCAAATCCGCCAACTTCATATCATCAAGAATTGATTTCCAGAAATTATAATATTCATCATAACATACAAGAAACATGTTTAAACATCTTTAATCACTTATTCATGCCTCATAACATCATATAAACATATACTTCTCAAGAAAACACCAAAACCCACCAAAAATCATGCTTCTTTAAAACCGATTTTAGTGTTCTTCATAAATTCATGTTAATCATCAATCTTATCAAGTTAACATTTAAACATAATAAAAGAAAATCTAACCTTTAACTTGAATTTGGAAACAAGATTACACAATCCGATTCTTTCTTTCTTTCTTGTTCTTCTTCTTTGACCGAGAGAAAATTCACAAACACACACACTTACAACTTTCTTAATTTCTAGGTAAATGAGTAATTACCAACACGTATACATGCATATAAATTAATAAGCAGGAGGTGGCGGTTCCTCCTTTCATTACTTATACACTCAAACACGTACATACATACATACATACATACATATGCATAATAACATGCATACATGTAATTATCCTTAATTAATTTACTAATTAATCATCTAATTGCATTTAAAACAAATAAGCATGTACCACAAACCTGCTATTCTCCTAGCCCAGGTTTGCGGGTGTTACACCGTTCGATGCCATCGTCGTAAACTTCGTTCAACAAATCTTTAAGGAAGGACTCTCAACAGATTGGATGATCCTTGGGCCAATACATATTCAGAAAAGAGACATCGAAGAAAACTTGGAAAAGCGCGCGAAACAAATAAACTGGGAATTAAATACCGACAGTAACTTCCTTTTGAGCCAAAACTCAAGGGAATGATCGTTTAATAAAGAATTAGTCCAGTTATACCAAAATAAAACCGTTCCCCGAAAACGGCGCCAAAAACTTGATGTGCGTGTACCGTACCAACATTAAATTTATAAATCTGAGTTATTTAGCACGACTGCAACACAAATAGGCAAGAGAACCTAATCGTATTATAGTATAGTAAATAAGTACGGGTGTCGAACACAAGGGAAACGAGTATGATTTTAATATAACTCTACTAATTAAATATTAAACTAATAAAAAACAACTAAAGGGGGGGGGGATTTAGAATCTTATCAATAAAGATCCAAACTTTATTATCCAACTCACTAAATAATAATATCAAGAACCAAGAACAAACCAAAGGAAAGTAGAAAGCAACAAACTTTATTAGATTAAGCTTATGAAATAAAGACTCCCTCCCTAGATTCAATGGAACTCTCTTCAAGTCAATCTATTAAGTTCAAAAGACAACTAAATCTCATATACCGATTCCTATATTAGTTAGACTTTTGGTCCGGTTATCTAACCCTACAATCATGCAATTAACTAATTAATCCTATGGTCAAGTAGTCAATTAAAAGCAAGATTAATCTTTTTAGTTCGTATCAATCAAGATTCTACCTTTAATGATTGTCTAAATCAACAAACCATTCAATTTACATATAAAGTTTATCATATGCAAATGCACACACATTAAAGTTCTCATCTTTTTATGTTTAAGACTAGGATTTGGTCAATCACTAGTCAAAACTACTAATTGGTCCTAAGTAGTCATGATAAAAGCCACACAAGCGGATTGTTTCTCCTACTCATGCAAACTCAGAATATAAACATGCAAAAACAAGATCTAAAACACATGTGGATCTTTGGTAGAACTAAAATTGACAAATATATAAAATCTAGTATCTTTAACAAAAAAAGCGATTAACTTTCAAAGAATTCATCTCCTCTAGGGATGAATATATAAAACAGTAGCCAAGGAACATCATGAATAACTTCTAAAAATTAATAAACATATGAATTACAGAATATAAATAAATAAGAATGATAGAACCAGGATGATCCAAAGCCAAAATCTTCAATAAACAAAGCTCCAATCCTCCAAAGTTAAGCTCCACGGCCCTTAGAATGTTTTTGGGACTCGTCTTCTTTTCTTTTCTACTTCTACGCTGTTAGCGTTCGTCGACTTAAATATATATATATATATATATATATATATATATATATATATATATATATATTGAGATGCTGCGCCCCTTTTTTCTTCTTTTCCAAGCTTCTCCACTTTAAATACATACATACATACATATATATATATATATATATATATATATATATATATATACCTTCTGCCGTCACATCAAAGAATCACCAAAATAGACAGCACCACCTAAGACAAGGTGAACTCTGGCCCATCACATCATGAATCACAAAGTCTTTCACCCCCTCCCCATATCGAGTTTGAACTCGAGTGTGCACTGTCTGGGCATGACAACACACCAAGGTACCGGTAACACGTAAAGTATACCTTTAGATGGGTAGCACTACTGGCTTAAGATTTAGTGGTTTTTCCAACTTTTATGAAAAACTTATTAGTTCTGGTTTCTGTAAAACTGTTTTAAAATCCGTATTATAAGTATACCTTAAAACTTGGTACACAATATGTCTATGATAAAATCATTTTAAATAAACTTTTAAAATGTTGATACGACAATCATAAAATAATCAATTTTATAAAGCTGTTGTTGTATACCAAATTTATCACAAACCGTGGTTTTATTCCTGATTAATAATAACTATTATTAATCCCTACTTTAAATTTATTATCGCATGTAAATCATAAATATAAAGCACACCCACACAGTTATAATAATGATTTAGTTTTGCCAACTTGTCCTAAGGGGTCAGCTAGGGACAACCTAGCTAGCTTGATCACGTGGCTAGGTGGTAGATCCTCCTCTTGTTCCCACTAGCCTTGACACCTCTGGTCTTGACTTGAGCAACATTCGTCTTGTTTCTTTATCTTGAAAATCTTCATCTTCCGTCTCAGTAACAATAATGAAATAAAAATAACCTATTCTATTATTTTTACATTGTGTTGGTTACAATAATAAAATAAAAAACTATTCCGTTACTTTTACATCAAGAAGGGGTTGTAAGTAGCACGCAGGCCGCCCTAAAACAAAAAAAATAAAAGAAACAGAAAGAAAAACACAGCCACGGGTCTAAGTCGGCAAAAACTGTAACCTACATAGTTGACCATTAGAATATACTGTTGACTTGTTTAAGTTTCAATATTCATGGTCGGACCTTATATTCTCACTAACAGTCGGACCACTACAAAGGTTCCAAAAGGCAGACTAGCTGATACTTATTCATAAGTCGCATGACCAATCTATATGTAGGTGTATAAGTCGCACGGATAATATACACATGCAAAAGTCGCATGGTGTATCACGCCTCTATATAAGTCGGATGGTAATTTTTATATATATCAACTTAATGTCGCATGAACATGCATGCATAAGTCGCATGGACACCTATGTTCACTAGCTGGGAAGTCGCATGAAGTATCATAAATCGTATGAGTATACTGAAAGTCGCATGAACATGCACATGTATATATCTGAAAGTCGCATGAAGCTATTCATGCACTAAAAGTCGTATGGATAGATTGGCGAGCATATGAAAGTCGCATGGGCCATCTTATACACATAAGTCGCATGGTGCATCATGAGTCGAGCGGAAACATACATGTACTACTTGAAAGTCGTATGAACATACACTTACATATCAGAAAGTCGCATGAAATCACATATGTTAATTGGATACCCCATGCGACTTTCGCATGGTGCCCCATGCGAAAGTCGCATGGGCATACACAATAGGTCGCATGACCCTCTTCTTGTGTAAGTTTCGCATGAGTCTACATTCATGAAAGTCGCATGGGAAGTCGCATGAATCATAAGGAAGTCGCATGGTTACCTATCTTCTTTATCAGTTCGTCATTTTCTAAGACCCAGACCCCATAGCCAAAATCCAACTCTTTCAAAACTTAACCAAATCATTTCCTTTTTGTTTCAAAACATTTCTCCATTCATTTGAACACTTCCTTCAAAATATAATCAAGTTTCATCAAGTATTAAAACTCATATCTCAAATTCTTTCCCCCGGTTCTTCATAAACCCAAAACCCCAAAAACCCAGATTCTAACTTCTCCTATTATCATTAAAACAAGATAAGATTGATGGCTACAATACCAAAATGAGGTAAGAAGCATTACCTCATGATTCTTTTAACAATTCTTTGAGTTTACAGATGATTCTTGACTCCTCCTTCCTCTGTTCTTCGAGAGCAACTCGCACACACACTGCCTTTTGAATGAAACAGTGAAGTTGGTGATGTTGGGGGCTGTGCCCTAGCCACCTTTATATACTTACCTCATAAAAGGCCTAAGCCCAAATTCCCAACTACTTAAGCCCAAATGGCTTATCTACCTTAGTCCATTTATTCATCCATATATATATATATAGGGTACAGATCAAGTAAAAAGAAAATTAAAGTAAAAAGGGTAAAAGGGATGATTATTTGATCATTTTTCGGTATATATATCAACTGATAATCGTTAGTTCATCACTTTATTGATTAAAACTAGTTCTTCATCAATTTCTTTTTAATGAATACAACATATTCATCACTTTTTAGATGAAAGCATTTTGTTATCAACAAATTATTCCAAAGTTTTGTTTTCAAAATCTGTATTTGAAATCAAACGGAAATTGATGAAGAACTAGTTTTAATCAATAAAGATGATAAACTAACGATTATCGGTTGATATATATACCGAAAAATGATCAAATAATCAACTAGTATACCATTTAGTCCATTAACCAACTATTCATCCAAGCCCACAAAATATCAAATTTATTTCACAATTAAATTCATAATCCAACACAACTATCATTTTCTCGATACAATATTCTTTTTATTTATTTTTGAATTTCGGGTATTACCATACATAGCGATAAAAACCCTTAAATCATAAGTATTAGCCCTATGATCCATATTTCACATGTGTTGGTGCACGGTTTGGGCACGATAACAAAGCCCCCGTGCTATTTCTGGTAGGTAGGTTCCTTTACCAATCGTATCTAACTAGCTGACACGACTTCTAGACTTCGTAGATTTTTAGATAATAAAATCTAAACATGTTTATCTCTACTCTAAGTGCACTTTGGGCCCGTCACATCAAAGAATCACCAAAATAGACAGCACCACCTAAGACAAGGTGAACTCTGGCCCATCACATCATGAATCACAAAGTCTTTCACTCCCTCCCCATATCGAGTTTGAACTCGGGTGTGCACGGTCTGGGCATGACAACATACCAAGGTACCGGTAACACGTAAGGTATACCATTAGATGGGTAGCACTACTGGCTTAAGATTTAGTGGTTTTTCCAACTTTTATGAAAAACTTATTAGTTCTGGTTTCTGTAAAACTGTTTTAAAATCCATATTATAAGTATACCTTAAAACTTGGTACACAATATGTCTATGATAAAATCATTTTAAATAAACTTTTAAAATGTTGATACGACAATCATAAAATAATCAATTTTATAAAGCTGTTGTCGTATACCAAATTTATCACAAACCGTGGTTTTATTCCTGATTAATAATAACTATTATTAATTCCTAATTTAAATTTATTGTCGCATGTAAATCATAAATATAAAGCACAACCACACCGTTATAATAATGTTTTAGTTTTGCTAACTTGTCCTAAGGGGTTAGCTAAGGACAACCTACCTTGCTTGATCACATGCCTAGGTGGTAGATCCTCCTTTTGTTCCCACTGGCCTTGACACCTCCGGTCTTGACTTGAGCAACATTCGTCTTGTTTCTTCATCTTGAAAATCTTTATCTTCCGTCTCAATAACAATAATGAAATAAAAATAACCTATTCTATTATTTTTACATTGTTTTGGTTACAATAATAAAATAAAAAACTATTCCGTTACTTTTACATCGTGAAGGGTTGTAAGTAGCACGCAAGCCTCCCAAAACAAAAAAATAAAAGAAACAGAAAGAAAAACACAGCCACGGGTCTAAGTCGGCAAAAACTGTAACCTATATATTTGACCATTAGAATATACTGTTGACTTGTTTAAGTCTAGTACTTGCAGTTGACATGTATGAACTACAAGTATGACTTAACAATACTAATGTGACTAGTATGCAAGTCAAACTCATTCTAAAGCAAATATAGACAACAATATATATATATATATAAAACAACCATGCATTTAAATATAAACTATAAATAAAGTCTGTAACTACATACAACTTGATCTATTACACTTTCTCGATACTTCTTAATTAATTGAGAAGAGAAGACAAAAATAAATTTTGTCAACTTTTAATCAATTATAAAACTATTAGTATAATAACTATATACTAAATGGTGTTTTAAACAAAAAAAAAACACTCGTAACTGATTAAAATTAAACTTGTTCTTTATCTTTGTCCAAATAATACATCATTATGATTAAAACTTTATTATGTTTCAACTAAACATAATAAATACCTATTTTAACTAAACTAGTTAAAATAAACCTTAATCATAATATACATATATATATATATATATAAACTTTAAAACCTTAAGATTAATATACATATATATAAAAACTTGTATTATTTATATTACTCCGAAACACGTGTTATAAATTTACAAACGAAGGACCTACGGGCCGAAGCCCAATTTCCGGTTTACCCTAAATGGGCCGAGAAGCCCATATACCCAAACAACTATTCTCGGCCGAACTAGCTTCCCGAATCGGTATGAAGTGAGCGTTTTTAGTCAATCGGTCAACCACCACCCAAATTGCATCATAGTTCCTTGGTGTTTTGGGTATCTTCGTTATTAGATCCATAGTTACGTGCTCCCATTTCCATACGGGTATCTCCAGCGGTTGCAATTTACCGTGCGGTCGCTAGTGTTCAGCTTTCACTCGTAGACATGTGAGGCACCTTTCAACATACTTCGCCACATCTCTCTTCATTCCTGGCCACCAGTAGTCCATTTTCAGGTCTCTGTACATTTTCGTGGCTCCCGGATGTATAGAAAATTTCGACTTGTGCGCTTCATCAAGAATGAGATTCCGAACTTCTGTGATTTTCGGCACCCAAATTCGTCCTTATCAGGTCCACAACCCACGACTATCCTTAACCATTAACGCCATTCGCCATTTGGCCCTTTATCCTCTCTATTTTCTAGTTTTCCTCTTTGATTGCTTCACTTTGGGCTGCTAAGATCGATTTGAACATTGAAGTTGTAACCGTCATCCTTAAGCATTTCACATTCAACTGTACATTGTTTGCCTTACTGTAACACCATTAAACTGGTCTAGGATATTAACAGGTTTGTAGTAGATTCTTATTTGTTTTTAATTGTGATTAATTAATTAATTAAGTTAATACATAAATTAATTTGTATGTATGTATGTAGAACCGTATGTTTGCATGCATGTATGTATGTAGGAATTTAATTGTGTATGTGGCTGATAATTAGGAGGTGATGCTACCTCCTGTTTTTAAGTAGTATACATGGGGGTTAATGGTTCAACATGCATTATCTCAAAATTTAGAAAGTGTGTATTGTGTGTTTTTGTGAAATCTCCCTGCCAAGAAACCGAAGAAGAAAGAAACCATCGGATTTTTCTATCTTTTGTGATTTTAATCCAAGCCAAGGTTAGATGTTATTGCTATCGTGATTAAATATTAAGTTGAGTGATTTTTTGGTAAAAATAACATTTTTATGATGAACTGTTGAAACGGATTTGGAGAACTATGAGTTTTGATGAGTTTTGTGTTCATATGATTTGTATGAAAATATGGTGTTTCGATGCATGTAATTTGTGTTTACAAGTGTTAAAATATGTTTCTGGTTTGGTGGATAAGTTTATGATTTCTGGGTTATGGAGTTATATGTTATGAAGATGGCGGATTTAAAGAAATTATGATGTTGGCGGATTTGAGGAAGATAATAGAAACCGATACTTGTAATACAAAAGTTTGAATCCGATAAATCCATAAATCCGGAACTCTAAAACCGACACTCTAAATCCTACACCTTGAGAAACCGATACATGTTAAATCCGAATGATATATTCCAACACTCAAAATCCGATAGATTGAATCCGGTACTTGAAATCCGGGACTTTAATGAAATCTGATAGTCTCAAATCCGGGCTTCAGAATCCGAGTGAAGGGAAATCCGACAATTGATAGAATCCGATACTGAGTTGCGGATTCTTGGAATCCGACAGTTTTGGAATTTTGATACTTCATGCTTTGAACTTATGATTGTTTATTGTTTGTTATTGTTTGATGAATGATTTATAAATATATGGATAGATATAGTTATGAGGTTGAGACTGACTTGGTTGTTGCTGTGTTTTCAGGCAATCAAAAAGCTCAGTAAAATTAGATATCTGAGTTCAAGCTAAAACTGAGGTGAGTGAACGTTAAACACGGATGGTAAAGATTGCAGTTAATTTTATTGATGTAAAGCATGATTGTGGTTTGAGATTGAAATGATTAAACTGCTGATTGTGATATTGATTGTTGTTAACTGCTGTATGAATATTTGGTCGATACGCGCTATTAGGATGATTTTGAGTTACGTTTGAGAAGTTAGCTATACGTGGACTTGGGCTGGGCTTGTTTAACTGGTTGGTTGAATAGTAGTAGCCTTTCTGTTGCATTTGTTGCTCAGAGGGGAGTTTACTGTGCCAATTTAGTGGAAAGCTATCGGTAAACCTTTGCTTTGGCCGGCATTGGTTGTAGGTTCTGCGCCGAACCGCCGGTCTTCTCTGGATATGTGATTACATGATTGATGATTGATTGTGAATGTTTGAATTTGTTGTTTTAGCCTCTACTCACTTAGCTTTGTTCTAATTCCCCTCAGTTGATGTTTTGCAGGTTCGTGTTAGATTTGAAGATGGAAGAGTTGACCACACTCTGATACTTGTTTTTGAAAATGAGACGAGCCAGTATTTTGTAACACCAAACGATAGTAGATGATCATGTTAACTTTCAAACAATGATTGTACATTTGTAATTATTGATTATATGTAATCAAGTTGGTTTTAATTAGCTTCCTCAGTGCGTTAAAAAAATGGCTTGTGATTTTCCGGTGTTACAGTTTGGTATCAGAGCGTAGGTTTGGCAATGCATGCACGGCTAGAGTGTTGCATTCCCAAATCTTGTCTCGTGACGGGTCAAGCTTTCCTTTGGGGGAATTAGGGTGAGTTAGAAGTTGTCTGTAGTAGTTAGTATTTTGGATACTAACGGTTTATGCTAATGAAATATGAAGTGATGTGATTGTAACAGATTATGGCTGATAGAGAGACTCCCATCCTACCTCCTGTGACCCAATCTACAAAGACATCCATTACTGAAGATGTGAATCAAGCAGGAACATCTGGTCAAGAGCAAGAAAAAGACCAAAGCAAATACATCTTTAAACTGGAAAATGAGTTGATGGATCTCAGGAATAAAGTCCTTAACATGGAACAAAGATTAGACCAACCGGAACCAACACCTGTACCAATTGCGATAACCACACAAGCAACGGTACCACCAGTGTCAGCACCCTTACCACCGATAGCTCAAATGATGCAGCAACCTTTCTTCTATCCGTATCCACAACCTGGAGGTTATCCATTTGCATTTCCGGGATATAAACAACCGTGTACTGAAAAGCAGTTCCTCGATTGTAAACCATCTGAATACCGAGGGAGTTCTGATCCCAGTATCACTTTGAATTGGCTTAGGGAAATGGCGAAGACATTGGATGCCTGCAATTGTGACAATGTGTTGAAAGTAAAATATTCCTCGAGGATGTTAAAAGGGGATGCCATGGTCTGGTGGGATTCGATTATCGGACATTTCACGGAACAACAACAGGATATCATCACTTGGAGTCAATTTCAGGAGAAACTCTGTGAGCAGTACTGTGGAACTTTTGAGATTGCTAAAATAAAGAGGGAATTTATGGAGTTGCAAATGACCGGTAATATGACTGTGGACCAACTTATCAGTCAATTCAACGAGAAGATGAGATTTGCCAAACACTGGGTGCCTGAAGAATCGAAGATTGCCCATTTTGTGGGGGCACTGCATCCAGATCTTCATAGCGCCACTAGGTAGGCTACCACTTTATCCCAAGCCTTCACGTTAGCCAAGTCGGCTGAGGGGATTTAATTGCAAGGAATAAGTTGAGTGGGGAAAGAATTTCCCAGCAGAAATTGAGGTTTGAACATTACAACACTCAATAGAGGCAAGGAGGGCAGGGCAGTGGAAATCGACAGGGTAACTAGAATAAGACATCTTCTGCAGGTGGGTTTCAGAGGGCACCTTGGTGCAACAGGTGCAAGTCTTATCATCACGGGCAGTGTACGCCCCAATCAATGAGGTGTGTGAAATGTGGCCAGTTTGGCCATGACTTGAAGAATTGTAGACTGCCGAGGAGCGTCTGTTGGAATTGTCAAAAGGAGGGGCACCGGGTTGGTGACTGCCGATTAAGCAAGAAGCCAGGGTCAGGGTCTGGAGGGGGAGGAGCTGGGGGGTCATCTACAACTTGGCAGAAACGGAAGAACCCACCCACTGCTGAGGGTCGGGCATTTAGGATGACAGTGGATGATGCCACTACCACAGATGATGTGATAACCGGTATGTTTCAAATAAACTCTATTCCTGCTAGAGTGTTATTTGATTCAGGAGCAAATCGCTCCTTTGTATCTGTAGAATTCTGTGGTAGGTTGAATATGCCTTTAACTAAACTTGCTACTCCTTTAGAAATAGAGGTAGTAGATGGTATGATGGTTCCGGTCACGACTGCTGTGATTGGAGCCAAGATAGATATAGACGGCATTTGCTTTCCTGTTTATTTTCTTGTTATGCCGTTATCAGGGTTCGATGTGGTGCTCGGGATGGATTGGCTGAGTCTGAATCAGGCCAGTATCAAGTGTCACAAGAAGTTGATTTCCTTCCCGTTGGCTGATGACACAAGAGTGGTAGCAAGGGGTGAGAAGGTTGGGTCTGTAATCCCGATTATCTCATGTTTGAAGGCTAGAAAGGCGTTGGATAAAGGTTGTGAATCGTATCTGGCCTATGTTATTGATGGAACGAAAGAGAAGCAGACTGTGAATGACATCCAGATGGTAACAAAATACCCGGAGGTGTTTCCAAAGGAGTTACTAGGGCTACCTCCAGTTCGTGAGGTAGAGTTCAAGATAGACCTGATTCCTGGTTCCCGACCAGTGGCAAAGGCACCGTACAGGTTGGCACCGTCAGAGATTCGGGAGATGATGACTCAGATACAGGATTTTTTCGATAAAGGGTTTATACGTCCAAGTTCATCTCCGTGGGGAGCGCCAGTGTTGTTTGTGAAGAAGAAAGACGGTACATTGCGGATGTGTATCGACTATCGTGAGCTGAATAAGAGAACCATAAAGAACAAATACCCACTGCCAAGAATTGATGATCTGTTTGATCAATTACAGGGAGCTTCGTTCTTCTCTAAAATTTATTTGAGATCAGGGTATCACCAGGTGCGTGTTTCAGAAGAAGATGTATCAAAGACGGCTTTTCGTACACGCTACGGGCACTACGAGTTTTTGGTTATGCCGTTCGGCTTAACCAACGCACCTGCGATTTTCATGGATTTAACGAACAGAGTCTGTCGACCATTGCTTGATGATTTTGTGATAGTTTTCATATATGATATCCTAGTATATTCAAAGACTGAGATGGAGCATAAACAACATTTGAGACAGATTCTGGAGACTTTGAAGAGAGAGCATCTGTTTGCCAAGTTCTCAAAGTGCGAATTCTGGTTGAGAGAGGTTCAATTTCTGGGGCATGAGATCTGTGACGAGGGAGTGAAAGTGGATCCTTCAAAGGTAGAAGCAGTTATGAATTGGAACGCTCCAAAGACACCGTCCGAGATCAAGAGTTTTCTGGGGTTAGCTGGATACTACCGCAGGTTTATTAAAGATTTTTCCAAGATTGCAGGTCCGTTGACTAAGTTGACTCGAAAATATGTGAAGTTTGTTTGGGGCAGTGAACAGGATCAAGCTTTCCAGATGTTAAAACAGTTATTATGTCAAGCCCCTATTCTTGCATTGCCAAGTGGTTCAGAGGATTTTATAGTTTATTGTGATGCATCGTTTGCGGGATTGGGCTGTGTGCTTATGTAGAGGGATCGGGTGATTGCGTATGCTTCAAGATAGTTGAAACCCCATGAGAAGAATTACCCGACACATGACTTGGAGCTGGCAGCAGTTGTATTTGCCCTGAAACTGTGGAGACATTACGTATATGGCACCAAATGCGTAATATGTACAGATCATAAGAGCCTGTCGTATGTGTTTACTCAGAAAGAATTGAATATGAGACAGAGACGCTGGGTGGAATTGATTAAAGATTATGATTGCGAAATTAGATATCATCCAGGGAAAGCAAACGTGGTAGCAGATGCCTTAAGCCGCAAGGGAGCGGGAAGTTCTATCCAATTTATGCGTATTGAGATTGTATCTGATCTAGTGGATAGACTAAAGTCTGCACGGTTGGAAGCTTTGGAAGAGGAAAACTTGAAGAATGAACTGATGAAGAAACGTAAGGACGAACTTGCTGATGATTCATGTGGATTGAAAACATTTAAGACTCGTGTGTGGGTGCCTATGCTTGGAGATTTGAGGAAGCTGATTTTGACAGAAACACACAAGTCTAGATTGTCAGTACACCCAGGAAGCACTAAAATGTATAACGACCTGAAAGTGCTATACCGGTGGCCTACTATGAAAACAGATGTGGCACAGTTTGTGGAATCATGCAATATCTGTTCACAGGTGAAGGCGGAGCATCAGAAGCCCTACAGATCTTTAAAACAATTGGAAATCCCTGAGTGGAAGTGGGAACATATAACGATGGATTTCGTGACTAAACTTCCACGAACTCAGATAAATAATGATATGATTTGGGTGATTGTGGATCGGCTGACCAAGAGCGCTCACTTCTTAGCTACATGTGAGACGGCTTCTCTGAGTAAGTTAGCTCAACTTTATGTTAACGAGATTGTTGCAAGGCATGGCATGCCATTATCAATAGTATCTGACAGAGACTCCAGATTCGTTTATAACTTTTGGAGGAGTTTACAGAGAGAATTAGGGACTTGGATTAACCTCAGTGTTAGTCCCAGATTGAGTACGCAACAACAAATGTTTGTAGAAGGGGGGGTTGTATACAAACTTTAGCTTTTAAAAATTAAAGACATACTGATATAATTTTATATAATTCTTATTGATATTGAATCAAGAATTACATGTACTAGAAGCAGAAATTCTAAGTACAATAAAAGGTGGCAATCAATTTGTCTAACACATAGACAAGCTAACTCTAAAACAACTAATGTATATAGAGTGTTCAACACATGAACAAGTTTGATTCTACACAATGCTTATACTCTACTAAGTTCTCAACTGATGAGATTTTCTTTTGTGGAGTAGAGACTTCAATGTTGTATTGTGTTGTGTATATATTTGCATGTCCACCATGCATGAGTATATATAGAAGTCTTGGTGGATCCGGTTGCATGAAGGTGAGGATGTGGAAATATAATATTTTAATTGTAAAGGTAGTGGGTGAAAAGTAAAGTTACTTTAATCAAATGTATGATAAAAGTAATTGTACTTTTCTGCAAAAGTGCAACCCATTCACAATATAAAATATTAAAACCCACATCTACTGCCGTGTAGAAGTTTCTTTCCCTTTCCATGATTGTACTTTTAATCAACACCATGCTTCTGATTGATTTGACTTTACCAAGTATGGGATTGCCAGCCATACTTAGTTGTTTGAACAAATCTTCAAGATCTTCGTCTGTTTGAGGTATCATTATCCTTTTCTAGAGGATAAGATCAAACCTTTTTGTCTCATACTTGATCCAAAAAGTGCATTTTTATTTTTACAAACAAAGATCTAAGGCATAATAGAACAACACATGTTCTACCTTTTACATATGACTTACAATCTGAAAAGATATAGTAGATTTGACATTTTTCACAACTCAGCTAACAGATTGTACTAGGAACTCTGATATTCACTACTCACTTGACAAAATATATTAGTTGATCACTTTTTGCTAGGACACAGTTGATACATATTGCTCAGCTGATCAATAGTAAGCTTAGGAGGACATAAGCTCATGTATTTGTATGATCAGTTGATCAAGAATGCTCAGCTAATCAATCAATTACATCAGTTTATAAGTGGAGATGGCTTGTGTAAAGGAAGACTTACTTAGCTGATGCTCTGGGCCTCAGTTGATTCATTTGTTCACTCAGCTGATAGAGTAGGCACTCAGCTGATCAATTTCTTTACTCAGTTGATCAATTCCTTCACTCGGCTGATCAATCTATTCACTCAGTTGATGGAATACTTTCCTCAGCTGATCAACAATTTTGCTCAGCTGATAGTCTGTTTTCCTCAGCTGATGGTCTTCTTTACTTGTTTTCTTCATCTGATGCTCCTTGGCTGATATCCTTTGGCTGATACTTTGAGTAGAATCTGATGCTCAGCTGATGGCTTATTTTCCTCAGCTGATGGTTCCATACTTAGCATATTTTTACATAAACTAATTCAAACAACACATGTTTGAATTCTTTGTAAGTCATACTGAATGTAGGGTTTGGTTATCATCAAATTCTATGTTTTAGGATAGGCAGAGTTGATTATTAGGGTGAAGTGATTATCTCCCCAACAATCTCCCCCTATTTGATGATGACAAAACCTTTTCCTTTTTGAAGAATTAGTTTGACTTCGAATTAAACAAGATTTAAACTTTTAAGTACATTTGGCTTCGTAGCTATCTGTTTTTGGTAGCTCTTTTTATTTGAACCTTGTTCTGTTTTTGGTTTCTTTTCTAATGTTCCATTTTGTTCTGTTTTTGTGGAATCTTTTTCTGTGTTGTACCATTTTGTTATGTTTTTGTGGTATCTTTTCATTTTTCCATTTTTATATGTTTTTGATTTTCTGATATACATAAACATCACTTGAAATAATAGAATAAAGAAATGTACATAAGTGTTTACAAAGATAGACTACTTACTAACTAATCTATATTTTACAATCAACTAAATAACAACAAAATCTTCAGAGTTAGAATCATTCTTCAATCATCCCACCAAGGTTCTTCTTTAACTTCAAAATCTTTGGCATGGGGATCAGCTTCAACTAAGACTTCACATTGGGCTTGAACAAGGGCTTCAAAGTTTTTATTTCCAGTTCTGCCTCTTGTAGATATCCTTAGCCCAAATAGAAACTTCTTGCTAGCTTTAAGGATTTCAGACTGTCTAAAGAACCTCCATATGCCAGCTTTGTCCAAAAAGAATATACCTTCAACAGGCATAATTATAAACTTGTACAGCTCAGGAGTGATGTTCAGTGGAAGAGATGTGTTGAGACCCTCAAAATCTGATAAGAATTCATGCTGGGGTAGTACCTCTCTTAGCTCAAATGGTTTGAAGGGCTTAGAGCCTTTCTTATGAAGATTATCAACTGTGTGCACATGCCTGTAATAGTCATCTGGAGTGAAGGCCCTTTGTGACACAGCTAGAGCTATCCAATTTTGAATCGTCTGAATGAATTGAACTTTGAGCTTGGATTTGGATTTGAAGAGAAGGTACATGATCTCAACTAACTCTGTGAACCCATATATGTGACACCTCTCATAGGATACAACTTCACAGCTGTTGAAGTTGTTCTATCTTATAGCTTTGAGGTAGGGTTCACCATCACCTTTATGGACAGTATCTCTTGTTATTGGAGTTGGTTTTGTTCTGTTTCTCATAATATTAATCCTTTCTCTGAAGCTTTAAAGTCTTTGTTGACTTAGATTGATGGGAGCAGATAAATCAAGGTTGAAGAGGGTTTTGATGGCATCATCATGGGATCTAGCTTTGAGTAGTTCAGCCTGAGATTTTTCCCTTGCCAATATTTGTTGAGCAGCAGCTTGATTTTGACTTTGTTCTTGCTCTTGCTGATATGCTAGCTCTTTGGCTTGGTAGATTTCTTCAACTGAAACACCCAATGCTTGAGCCATTTGAGAATTTTCCCTTTCTTCATGTTCTTTAAGAGCAAGCTCCCTTTTCATTTGAGCATCTTCTTCAACTTGCTCATCTGTCATCTTTTGTTTGCCTTTATCCTTAGGAGCAGAGGTTGAAGCCTTTTGGACTGATGGGGTTGATTGGACTGGTGGAGTAGATGGCTTAGGGCTCTGTCTTCTTCTTTTGAGGATGTCAGAAAGTGGAGTATCATCCTCATCATCAGAATTAGACTCTATGTTGATTTGTGGAGAGCAACCCTCAGCAACTTTTCTTTTAATAGGTGAGGGAGCTATTGCTTTGGGTGCTTCCTGCTGCATGATTTTGGTGGTTGTTTCAACATAGGCAGCATCAATATCCTCTGAGTCAGGATCATCCTCCCTTGAAACACTTGAGAATTTCTCCCCCTTTTTGGCATCATCAAAAGGAGGAGGGGAGTCACCTGCTGCAGGCTTATGGGATAGGGTAGGGGAAGGGGTAGGGGTATGGGTTGAGGAAGGGGTAGAGGGAATTTTAGAGAGCTGAAGGGAGAGGTCATCCTTGAGATCTTTAATGGCTTTCCACAATGAGAGATGACTCATTCTGGATTGTTCTGTTAGGGTTTATATGTCATCAAGGATGCTTTTAAGAAAAGAAGGCATTGGAAGGAGTTGTTCAGGAATGGGTACAGAAATGTTTGGGTTGATTGGGCGTAGGGTTTGGAGTTGTGATAGGAGGTTGGATATGGTTTAGTTTAGGGTAGATATAGTAGATTGAGAAAGGATGGGATGGTGGTTGAGAGGGAAGAAGGGTAGAAAGATGGTCTATTTTGGTAAAAATTAGGGTAAGGTTAATGGGTGCAGGGGATGGTTGGGGTGGGGTTTTGAGAGACTCAATGTCTTTGGTAAGTTGAGACAATTGAGCAGAGGTTTGGGTTTGAAAGGTTTGGAAGGTTTGGGTTAGTTGATCAAGGTTTTGGTTAATTGTCTAGATTAGGGTAAGGTTTGGGTTTTGGGTAGATATGGATGGGGTAGAGGTGGAAGGGGTGGATAAAGGTTCAAAGAACTTGGGTAAGGTTTGTGTCCCCTCATTTGAGCCTTGGTGTATAAGCTCAAATTCATTGGGGAAGAGTGTTGAGCCCTGTGCAAGTGGTTGGTTTGTACCACTAGCATTGGCAGGATGTGCTTGTGTAAGAATAGAATCAATGATAGGTGCAAGATAAGTGGACTGAGTGTGGGATGCACTCAATAACAGGGAATCCCTTATTGGATCCACATTCTGTTGGGAGAATGTGGATGGTATAGGCTGACTCAATTGTGGGATAGACATAGTGTGACCTTGGGTTGAGGTCTGTCTTTTAGTGAGATCAACCTTTTGGGAGGTTGTCTCAGCTAACGGTTTAAGTCCCATTTTTACAGATGTATCCTGTTGTGAGGATACACCCACTAGTTCAAAGGTTGCAACATCCAATTGCTCCCCCTTAACATGAGGAAGGGTAATTGGAGTTGAGGTCAGAGGTGTGGATTGCACTCCCTCAAAGTGCTCATAATGAGTCACTTCTTGTGACCTTGTATATATGGGGCTATGGATAGGAGTAGAACTAGTGACCACAGGAGGTTCACTAGAGCTTGGCTGTTGGAGTGGTGTATGGATTGGAGATGAGGATGAAGTGATTATCTCCCTAACACTAAGTACTGCTTATCATCCCTAGACTGATGGTCAGACTGAACGTATTATACAAACACTTGAAGATATGTTGCATGCTTGTGTGATTGAGTATGGTGGATCTTGGGATTCGCACCTGCCGTTAATTGAGTTTGCGTATAATAATTCTTACCACTCCAGTATAGGGATGCCTCCGTACGAGATGTTATACGGATGTCGTTGCCGTACTCTGACATGTTGGTTAGAGGTAGGTGAGAAGCAGTTTGCAGGACCCGAGATAGTTCAGATAACAACTGATAAGGTTGGTATTCCTAGAGATAAGTTGAAGGCTGCCAGAGAAAGACAGAAAATGTATGCAGATCCACGTCGTCGACCAGTTAAGTTTGAGGTGGGAGAACTAGTGTACTTGAAGGTTTCCCCGTGGAAGGGTGTTATTCGATTTGGTAAACGTGGGAAGTTAGCTCCCCGTTACATTGGTCCCTTCCGTATATGTAAGATTGTGAATGATCAAACGGTTACACTAGATCTTCCAGCAGAGCTTGCAGGAATTCATGACACATTTAATGTTTGTTATCTGAGAAAATGTAAGGTCGAAGATGAAAATCAGATTCTCCCAGTGCAAGAATTGAAAGTTGATTCTAAGAAAAGATTGATAGAAGAACCGGTAGAACTGTTGGATCGAAAGGTGACCAAGCTCCGAAAGAAACAGATATCAATGGTATTGGTCAAATGGAAGCACAGTTTAGGTTCAAACCTAACATGGGAGACTGAGGCTGAGATGCGAGATAGATATCCCCATTTGTTTGAGCAAGAAAGGATTCCGAGGACGGAATCGTCTTAAGGGGGAGAGATTTGTAACACCCTCAAACCTGGTGTAGGATATTAACAGGTTTGTAGTAGATGCTTATTTGTTTTTAATTGTGATTAATTAATTAATTAAGTTAATACATAAATTAATTTGTATGTATGTATGTAGAACCGTATGTTTGCATGCATGTATGTATGTAGGAATTTAATTGTGTACGTGGCTGATAATTAGGAGGTGATGCCACCTCCTGTTTTTAGGTAGTATACGTGGGGGGTTAATGGTTCAACATGCATTATCTCAAAATTTAGAAAGTTTGTATTGTGTGTTTTTGTGAAATCTCCCTGCCAAGAAACCGAAGAAGAAAGAAACCATCGGATTTTTCTATCTTTTGTAATTTTAATCCAAGCCAAGGTTAGATGTTATTGCTATCGTGATTAAATGTTAAGTTGAGTGATTTTTTGGTAAAAATAACATTTTTATGATGAACTGTTGAAACGGATTTGGAGAACTATGAGTTTTGATGAGTTTTGTGTTCATATGATTTGAATGAAAATATGGTGTTTCGATGCATTTAATTTGTGTTTAGAAGTGTTAAAATATGTTTCTAGTTTGTTGGATAAGTTTATGATTTCTGGGTTATGGAGTTATATGTTATGAACATGGCGGATTTGAGGAAGATAATAGAAACCGATACTTGTAATACAAAAGTTTGAATCCGATAAATCCGGAACTCTAAAACCGACACTCTAAATCCTACACCTTGAGAAACTGATACATGTTAAATCCGAATGATATAATCCAACACTCAAAATCCGATAGATTGAATCCGTTACTTGAAATCCGGGACTTTAATGAAATCCGATAGTCTCAAATCCGGGCCTCAGAATCCGAGTGAAGGGAAATCCGACAATTGATAGAATCCGATACTGAGTTGCGGATTCTTGGAACCCGACAGTTTTGGAATTTTGATACTTCATGTTTTGAACTTATGATTGTTTATTGTTTGTTATTGTTTGATGAATGATTTATAAATATATGGATAGATATATTTATGAGGTTGAGACTGACTTGGTTGTTGCTGTGTTTTCAGGCAATCCAAAAGCTCAGTAAAATTAGATATCTGAGTTCAAGCTAAAACTGAGGTGAGTGGACGTTAAACACGGATGGTAAAGATTGCAGTTAATTTTATTGATGTAAAGCATGATTGTGATTTGAGATTGAAACGATTGAACTGCTGATTGTGATATTGATTGTTGTTAACTGCTGCATGAATATTTGGTCGATACGCGCTCTTAGGATGATTTTGAGTTGCATTTGAGAAGTCAGCTATACGTGGACTTGGGCTGGGCTTGTCTAACTGGTTGGTTGAATAGTAGTAGCCTTTCTGTTGCATTTGTTGCTCAGAGAGGAGTTTACTGTGCCAATTCAGTGGAAAGCTATCGGTAAACCTTTGCTTTGGCCGGCATTGGTTGTAGATTCTGCGCCGAACCGCCGGTCTTCTCTAGATATGTGATTACATGATTGATGACTGATTGTGAATGTTTGAATTTGTTGTTTTAGCCTCTACTCACTTAGCTTTGTGCTAATTCCCCTCAGTTGATGTTTTGTAGGTTCGTGTTAGATTTGATGAAGGAAGAGTTGACCACACTCTGATACTTGTTTTTGAAAACGAGACGAGCCAGTATTTTGTAACACCAAACAATAGTAGATGATGATGTTAACTTTCAAACAATGATTGTACATTTGTAATTATTGATTATATGTAATCCAGTTGGTTTTAATTAGCTTCCGCAGTGCGTTTAAAAAAATGGCTTGTGATTTTCCGGTGTTACACTTACAGCTTAGCGCGTCTGTTACAACGTTAGCTTTTCCCGGATGATACAAGATTTCACAGTCGTAGTCCTTGACTAGGTCTAGCCATCTCCGTTGGAGCATGTTAAAATTCTTTTGATCAGCGAATTACTTCAAACATTTGTGATCTATATATATCGTGCATTTGACTCCGTACAAGTAATGTCTCCATAATTTGAGCACGAACACTATGGCCGCTAGCTCCAGGTCATGAGTCGGGTAGTTGCATTCGTGCGGTTTCAGTTGTGGTGAGGCGCAGGCAATCACTTTTCCCCTCTGCATCAAAACGCGGCCAAGTTCCACATGGGACGCGTCACAATAAACTACCAAGTCCCCCATTCCTTACGGTAAGGCCAGTATCGGGGCTTCACACAGCTTGCCTCGAAGGGTCTCGAATGCTTCCTGTTGCTTATCTCCCCACTCAAAACGAACATTCTTCTTTTTCAACTTGGTTAGCGGCACTGCTATCTTCAAAAAATCCTTAATAAACCTCCGGTAGTAGCCAGCCAACCCTAGAAAACTTCGGATCTCTATAGCACTCTTCGGCGTTTCCCATTTCATCACAGCCTCGATCTTTATGGGGACAACCTTATCCCTTCCTGATTAACCAAATGCTCGAGAAATTGGACCTCCCGCAGCCAAAATTTACACTTGGAGAACTTCGCGTACAACTTCTCCCTCTTCAAGGTCTCGAGTACTTCCCATAGGTGTATTTTGTGCTCGGCCTCGGTCTCTGAGTATACCAAGATGTCATCGATGAACACTATCACAGACTTCTCAAGCATTGGCCTGCAGGCTCGGTTCATCAAATCCATGAATGCTACCGGCGCGTTTGTGAGACCGAATGGCATAACGACGAACTCGAAGTGCCCATAGCACGTGCGGAAAGCCGTCTTGGCTATGTCCTCTTCCCGAACCTTTAGTTGATGATATTCCGACCGCAAGTCTATTTTTGAGAAACAGGCCGCTCCTTCCCGTTGGTCAAACAAATCGTCGATCCTTGGCAACGGATAACGGTTCTTGATTGTCACCTTGTTGATCTCGCGATAGTCTATGCACATCCTGAAGGTTCCATCCTTCTTTTTCACGAAAAGGATCGGTGCTCCCCACGGTGAGCTACTTGGGCGTATGAAGCCCTTATCAAGCAGTTCCTGCAGTTGTGACATCAGCTCTTGCATTTCTGGCGGTGCTAGTCGGTACGGCGCCTTGGCGATAGGTGCCACTCCCAGCACTAGGTCTATACGAAACTCCACTTGCCTATCTTGCGGGATTCCCGGCAATTCCTCCGGAAATACCTCCGGATAGTCGCATACCACTGGTACATCTGAAACTGTCAGTTTCCTCTTTTCCATCCTTGAGTCAATCGCATGAGCTATGAAGGTCGTGCAGCCCTTGCGTAGATACTTTGCCGCTTTGGTCACGGTGCAACATGTCGTCAACCTATTTTGTCGTTTACTGTAGATGGAGATTTCTCCCCCACTTGGATTCTGAATCCGTATAATCCCTTGCTTGCACAAGATGTTGGCCTGGTAACGCCCCAGCCAATCCATTCCCACTATCACGTGGAACTCTCTCATAGGAGTCGGTAGCAGATCTAAAGTAAATTGTACATCATCTATCATTATTACATTATCCCTATAGATCGTGGTAACACACAAATCCTTATCGTCGGCTATCTATACCTCTAACGGTGTTTCTAACTTCACCGGTGCTATTACAAATTTATTACAGAAAGTAGAAGATATAGAGGTCTTACTTGCCCCGGAATCAAATAATACAAGTGCTGGCAGAGAGTTAACAATAAATGTACCTGTAATAACATATGGCTCCTTCTTGGCCTCCTCTACTGTCATTTGAAATGCACGCCCCCGAGACTTTGGAACCTCGGGTTTCTTTCCCTTCTCTCCATCAGTAATCCTTAGCGGTGGTTGCAAGGCAGGTCTCCCGCTGCCTCCAGTCGCTTCCGGGCACTCGGTGTAACACCCTCAAACCTTGGCTAGGAGATTAGCGGGTTTGTGGTACGTGATTAATTGTTTCATTATGTTTAAGTGGTTAATTGAGTTAATTTTGAATGTGTGATTAAATTTAATTATTTATATGTATGTATGAAACCGTATGCATGTATGTTTATGTGGGGGTGCACGTGTATGTGTATTAAGAATATGTATGCCACCTATTATTTTCTAAATGGTATACGTGGGGTTTGTTAAATTAATCATGCATAATTCAAATTAAGGAAAAGTGTTGTGTGTGTGTGTTTGAGAGCATTTTCTCTGCCAAGAACAAACCGAAGAAGAAGGAATTGAAGAAACTAAGAATCGGATTTCTAGTTTTTGGTGATTTAATCAAGTTAAAGGTTAGATGTTATTGCTATCATGATAAAATGTTTAGTTGAGTGATTTCTGGTAGAAATAACATGTTTTATGATGAACTATAGAATCGGTTTTGAAGAACTATGAGTTTTGATGGGTTTTATGTGTTCATACGATTTGTATGTTTATATGATGAAGTGATGCATGAATCTGTGTTTAGATATGTTTAAACATGTTTCTGTTATGATTTGATGAACATTATTAATTCTAGGTTTTAAGTTTTGATGGTGATATGAAGTTATCGGATTTTGTTGGGGAAGAAGACAAACCGATATATGAAATCCTAATGTTGGAACTGAAAGTTTGGAAAAAAAAACCAAGTGTTGAAATACGATACACATAACTAAATCCGATTATTGCAAACCGGGTACTTATAATCCGGAACTATTAGAATCCGAGACTGCAAATCCTAAATCCTACATTTGTATAACTAAGACTTAGGAATCCGAATGATTGAATCCGTAACATCTAAATCCGAAACTCCTAAAATCCGATTCATACAATCCGAGACTTAAATCCGAAAGTCTCCAAATCCGGGTCTGGGAATCCGAGTAAAGTGAAATCCGATACCAAGTTGCGGATTCTTGGAATCCGACAGTTTTGTAGAATCTGATACTTATGTTTTGAACTTGTATTGTTTATTGTTTGATATTTGGTTAATGAATGAATTATAAATATATGAGATCAGATATATTTATGAGATTGAAACTGATTTGATTATTGTTGTGTTTTCAGGTAATCCTAAGACTTAGTAATATTAGACTTCTGAGATCGTGCTGAAATTGAGGTGGGTGGACGTTAAACACGGATGGTAAAGATTGCAGTTAATTTTATTGATGTGAAGCATGATTGTGGATTGAGATTGGATTGATTGAACTGCTGATTGTGTTATTGAATATTGTTAACTGCTGCATGAATATTTGGTCAATACTCGCTCTTAGGATGATTTTGAGTTGCGTTGAGAAGTCAGCTATACGTGGACTTGGGTTGGGCCTGTCTAACTGGTTGGTTGAACAGTAGTAGCCTTTATGTTGCATTTGTTGCTCAGAGGGGAGTTTACTGTGCCAATCTAGTGGAAAGCTATCAGTAAACCTTTGCTTTGGCCGGCATTGGTTGTAAATTCTGCGCCGAACTGCCGGTCTTCTCTGGATATGTGATTACATGATTGATGATTGATTGTGAATATTTGCATTTGATGTTTTAGTCTCTACTCACTTAGCTTTGTGCTAATTCCCCTCAGTTGATGTTTTGCAGGTTGGTGTTTGTAGTTGAAGAAGGAAGAGTTGACCACACTCTAATACTATTTTGAAAAAGAGACGAGCCAGTATTTTGTAACATTAGACAATTGTTGTTGTTGTCCTTTCAACAAACGAATGTATATTTGTGAATATTGGTTTTGTGTAATCAAGTTAGTTTTAATTAGCTTCCGAAGTGCGTTTTAAAAAAAATGGCTTGTGATTTTCCGGTGTTACAGTTTGGTATCAGAGCCTAGGTTTGGCAATGCATGCACGGCTAGAGAGTTGCATTCCCAAATCTTGGCTCGTGACGGGTCAAGCTTTCCTTCGGGGGAATTAGGGTGAGTTAGGGTTGTCTGTAGTAGTTAGTATTTTGAATACTAACGGTTTATGCTAATGAAATATGAGGTGATGTGATTGTTACAGATTATGGCTGATAGAGATACTCCCATCCTACCTCCTGTGACCCAATCTACAGAGGCACCGGTGATTGAAGATGTGAATTAAGCAGGAACGTCTGGGCAAGAGCAAGAAGAAGATCAAAGTGAGTATATCTTTAAACTGGAGAATGAATTGATGGATCTTCGAAATAAAGTCCTAAACATGGAGCAGAGATTAAACCAACCAGAACCACCAATTGTACCAATTGCGATAACCACACAAGCAACCGTACCACCAGTGTCAGTACCTCTACCACTGATGACTTAAATGATGCAACAACCATTTTTCTATCCGTATCCACAACCTGGAGGTTATCCATTTGCATTTCCTGGATATAAACAACCACGCACATACAAGCAATTTCTCGACTGTAAACCATCTAAATACCAGGGGAGTTCTGATCCCAGTTTCACGTTGAACTAGCTTAGAGAAATGACGAAGACCTTAGATGCTTGCAATTGTGAAAACGAGTTGAAAGTAAAATATGCATCGAGGATGTTAAAAGGGGATGCAATGGTCTGGTGGGATTCAATTACCGGCCATTTTACAGAGCAGCAACAAGAGAGTATTACTTGGAGTCAATTCCAGAAGAAACTCTGTGAGCGGTACTGTGGTACTTTTGAGATTGCCAAGATTAAAAGAGAATTTATGGAGTTGCAGATGAAATTGATTAAACAATTCAACGAGAAAATGCGATTTGCAAAGCACTGGGTACCAGATGAAGAGTCAAAGATCGCCCATTTCGTTGGAGCATTGCATCCGGATCTTCGTAGCGCCACCAGGTGGGCTACCACCCTATCCCAAGCCTTCACGTTAGCCAAGTCGGCTGAAGAGGATTTAATAGCAAGGAACAGGTTGAGTGGGGAAAGAATTTCCCAGCAGAAATCAAGATTTGAACATTACAATACTCAATAGAGGCAAGGAGGGCAGGGCACTGGAAATCGATAGGATAGCCAGAATAAGACATCTACTGCAGGTGGGTCTGCTCAAAGGGCACCTTGGTGCAACAGGTGCAAGTCATATCATCATGGGCAATGTACGCCCCAATCTATGAGATGTGTAAAGTGAGGTCAGTTTGGCCACGATATGAAGAATTGCAGATTGCCAAGGAGCGTCTGCTGGAATTGTCAGAAAGAGACGCACCGAGTCGGTGATTGCCTATTGAGTAAGAAAGCTGGAACTGGGTCAGGAGGGGGAGGTGCTGGAGGATCATCTTCAGCAGGGCAGAAAAGAAAGAACCCACCTACGACTGAGGGTCGGACATTCAGGATGACTGTGGATGATGCCACTACCATAGATGATGTGATAACCGGTATGTTTCTGATAAACTCTACTCCTGCTAGAGTACTAATTGATTCAGGGGAAAATCGCTCCTTTGTGTCTATAGAATTCTATGGTAGGTTGAATGTGCCTTTAATTGAATTAGCTACTGCTTTAGAAATTGAGGTAGCTGATGGTATGATGGTTCCGGTCACGACTGTTGTGGCTGGAGCCAAGATAGATATAGATGGTATTTGCTTTCCTGTATATTTTCTTATAATGCCATTATCTGAGTTCGATGTGGTGCTTGGGATGGATTGGCTGAGTCTGAATCAAGCCAGTATCAAGTGTCACAAGAAGTTGATTTCCTTCCCATTAGTTGATGGCACAAGAGTAGTAGCAAGGGGTGAAAAGGCTGGGTCTGTAATCCCAATTATTTCATGTTTGAAGGCTAGAAAGGCATTGGATAAAGGTTGTGAATCGTATTTAGCCTATGTTATTGATGGAAAGAAAGAGAAGCAAACAGTGAACGACATCCGCATGGTAATGGAATACCTGGAGGTGTTTCCAGAGGAATTACCGGGGAGCACCGTCAGAGATTCGGGAGATGATGACTCGGATAAAAGAATTGTTAGATAAGGGTTTCATCCGTCCAAGTTCGTCTCCGCGGGGAGCACCGGTATTATTTTTAAAGAAGAAAGACGGTACGTTACGAATGTGTATCGACTACCGTGAGTTAAACAAGAGGACGATAAAGAACAAGTATCCGTTGCCAAGAATAGATGATTTGTTTGATCAACTACAGGTAAAATCCGATTGATACAATCCGAGACTTAAATCCGAAAGTCTCCAAATCCGGGTCTGGGAATCCGAGTAAAGTGAAATCCGATTATGAGGAAATCCGATACCAAGTTGCGGATTCTTGGAATCCGACAGTTTTGTAGAATCTGATACTTATCTTTTGAACTTGTATTGTTTATTGTTTGATATTTGTTTAATGAATGAATTATAAATATATGAGATCATATATATTTATGAGATTGAAACTGATTTGATTATTGTTGTGTTTTCAGGCGATCCTAAGACTCAGTAATATTAGACTTTTGAGCTCGTGCTGAAATTGAGGTGAGTGGACGTTAAACACGGATGGTAAAGATTGCAGTTAATTTTATTGATGTGAAGCATGATTATGGATTGAGATTGGATTGATTGAACTGCTAATTGTGTTATTGAATATTGTTAACTGCTGCATGAATATTTGGTCGATACGCGCTCTTAGGATGATTTTGAGTTGCGTTGAGAAGTCAGCTATACGTGGACTTGGGTTGGGCTTGTCTAACTGGTTGGTTGAACAGTAGTAGCCTTTCTGTTGCATTTGTTGCTCAGAGGGGAGTTTACTGTGCCAATCTAGTGGAAATCTATCGATAAACCTTTGCTTTGGACGGTATTGGTTGTAGGTTCTGCGCCGAACCGCCGGTCTTCTCTGGATATGTGATTACATGATTGATGATTGATTGTGAATATCTGCATTTGATGTTTTAGTCTCTACTCACTTAGCTTTGTGCTAATTCCCCTCAGTTGATGTTTTGTAGGTTGATGTTTGTAGTTGAAGAGTTGACCACACTCTGATACTATTTTGAAAAAGAGACGAGCTAGTATTTTGTAACACCAGACAATTGTTGTTGTTGTTGTCCTTTGAACAAACAAATGTATATTTGTGAATATTGGTTTTATGTAATCAAGTTAGTTTTAATTAGCTTCTGCAGTGCGTTTTAAAAAAAATGGCTTCTGATTTTTCCGGTGTTACACTCGGCCATGCGATGCCCCGGTTTGTTGCACCCGAAACACACGTTCTGGTGAGCCTTGCAATCCTTCCTGTAATGTCCGCTCTTCCCACACAAAAAGCAGTTCATGGTTCCCATTCAACACTCCCTAGCATGTCCCTTTCCACATTTGCCGCATCTTGCCCCCGAATTCCTAACGACGGGTTTGAAATTACCAACATTGGGCTTCTTGAACTGTTGTCTCCCCGTATTACTACCCAAGGCCGCTCGCTCTGCCGACCTTTTCTTGTTTCTCTCTATTAAGTACAGCTCTCTCTTTCTGGCCCTCTCCATTAGCTGGTCCAAGGTAGCATACTAGCCATTTGATACAAACTCTGGGATATCCTCTCACAACATCTGCGTATACCTGTGAATCTGCAACCTCTCGTCGCTTGCATATGCTGGGTAATACAGTAATTTCTCTTTGAATATCGCGGTTATCTGATTAACCGTCTCAGTGGTTTGCTTGAGTTTCATGAACTCATCCATCGCTCGTTCCACCTCAACCTTGGGAGCATACTCCTCATAGAACAATTTTGAGAATTCTTCCCTGGTCATTCTCGTAATCGACTCCCCTTTCATCTTCCTCAACAGATTCCACCAGTCCTTGAGTAGTTAGAAGCAAACCAAACTTTTGAGTCCTCAGCACAACGGTTGGTAAAGAAAGCTCCCTCTATAGCCGAGACCCATCTAGTGCTCCGCACCGGGTCGGGTACTCCATCAAACACAGGCAGATGACACGCTGAAAAATCCCTGAAGGTCCCTTACTTTTCGAATTATACGCCCTCACAAATGTGACCCTCGAGTGCCTTATTACGTTGGACATGGCATCAGGTTCGCTGACTATGCACACAAAACCAACAGACTCAACTACAAAATTGAGTAAAGTGGAATTAAAGCATTATAGTGCTAATGATCGCATCATTGCTGACTTATGTAATATGAGAAACCTTTCATGTAGGTGATTGATGATAACATCATAGATTTGGAATATTCTCACTTTATTGGTTATATCTGCTTGTTCTACTTCTAGTTGAGTTACAATAACTTATTTACTATTCTAGTATGAACGTATTTGTTGTATGATTTATTTGTGTAACTTACGTGAATTTCTGATATGAGGTGAAGGGTTGTGTAAATGGAGTGAAAACACAATTCGGGCATGGGAAAGACGTAAAACCCTTGGGTAGTAGTCAACCATGACCCTAATGAGACATTAAACCCTTGGGCACCTTGGGTAGTCATAGAAGAATCTATGAGACGTAAAACCCTTGGGGTGGCTTAGGTAGTTAGATGAGAAGTGAAACTGTTGATTGTGCACTATTTTAGTATTTGTACTTATGTGATAACTTGTACATACCTAGTGTGGTATGTAAGTTTGTGTGCTTGCTAAGCTCGATGCTTACTCTTGATCCTTTCAGACCGGACCATGAGGGAGCTCGAGGATAGTGACGACAACTCATAAAGAAGAACATTTTCTTTAAATTTACTTTCTCAATAATTTAAGTTTACGACAGTCAAAACTTGGATACTTTATGATTGAAAGACTTGTAACTTAATTTTATATGAATGATTATGCTTATCACTCTCTATGATCAATTAATTAAAGTTTTTTAGGGAGTTACAACATTTGCGATCTATTTTTCATAGCCATTACTAACCAAATCAAACTTCTTCAATTCCTAATCAAAATGTATAATTGCAATTACATTAGATCCTAACATCATAATATCAAACCCTGTAACACCCTGATTTTCAGTACAGATTTAAACTTTTCAATACTCAATTTAAAACATAGTTTATAATAAAACTCTTTAACTAATTACGGAAGCATTATAGTTTCTTTAAAGTATTTCCACGAAATACAGTGTCATTTTAACAATAAATTTTATCATTGAATACTACACAAAACTTGTGGTGTTACCATAATCAATCTCACAAGTATAGCAAAAGAGTAGGAAATTCAAGGTTACCAGAAGCTAACTCATACCAAAGCTATACCCAAGGCATCTACCCGCCTCACATAGGCCTCTAGACATCCCGCGGATACAAAACATTTTACACATCGAGTTAGCTATAAACATAGCTAGTGAGTAAAACCAAAAACATTAGTCTTTTCAAAACCAAGTCTTCATCTTTAAAAATACAAGTTTAGCAACAAACATACTATAACAGTATCCACATAAGCACATAAGGATGTAGGTCTGTCCATTGAGCCACAATATCTCCACGTGGTAGCTAGCCACGGTCAACATGTTCCGGGGATAACCACATCTCCCCGTCAAGGTGGGGGAAGCACGAAGCAATCCACCATACAACGGTTACCTGGAATGAATGACCTGTTCCCCAAGTCCACTTGTGTTGCTTCGGTTCGGTGGCTTGTCAGCCCATTGAACCAAACGGTCATAATGGGTACTATCATCCCCCTCCACTCTTTGCACCGATTCCTCAACCACCCGTGCATCTAGGTTCCCAATTGGCGAAGCCACATGAACCGGTACACGTCTCAATGGTTAGGAACCATCATGGTACAAAGCACTACATCTCAAACACTAGTCCGGACCAAAGCACATACCACAAGGGTCACATATATCACATACCATAAAATCCAAATAATCCAAGCATTTAAGCTTAACAATAAACACATAAGTGTCACATAACTCATAGCTCTTGAGCATAAATGCTTCACAAACAATATCACATTTGACATCTCAATACCCAAAGCACACTCTAGGTGTAAACATAATTTCATTAACTTAAAATCATAGGTGTTGTTACAATATCAAAACTCACTTACTACATGGAGTATCATGTTTCAAAAAAAACATCAAGTAAAAGCATATCATTAACTTAGATCTTCTCCGAAATGGAGCATTGGTCTCATTTGAAAACCTTTGTTAAAACACATTATGTAATATGTAACACCGTATTTTCAACCATAAAAATTCTCATTTTACAAAGCACATTGCGGAAGCGATCACAAATATATGAAAATATTTACAACTATTCACAAACCACCATTTACAAAGTCAACCAGTTTAAAATACCAGTATTACAAAAACTACGGCTCGTCACAAATAAACCCATCAAAGGCATACGTAATTACTCCCCAAGCTAACCACTCTCAGCCGAGCCGCTAACTTACGAAAACCTGTAAAAAGAGTGAGAGGTGGGGGGATTAGCACAAAGCTAAGTGAATGTAGTAAGAACCACAACAGATATATTAGCCAGAACCGCATGATATCAACAACAACAAATAATAGATAATCATGTCCCGGGAAGACCAGCGGTTCTGCAGGAACCCACAACCAATGCCGGCCAAAGCAAATGTTTACCGATAGTTCATTTGCTATTCTCACACAGTATTACCTTAAGTTGCAACAAATGCATCAAAAGATCCCAATACTGATTAGCCGATAGCAAACAAACCCAGCCATATGCCCAGTCGAAACTGACTTCCCAACCATCATGTATACATATCACTTACGTAACAATTAATTAACAATCAACCAGTTAATCAATTGTCAGATATAAAATCTATCCATGCGTCAAACCATAAACAGTTGCAACCAAATCAGTTACAACTAACATCATCTGTTAGTAAACATCCACTCACCTCAAGTTCTCAGCTTCTTCACTCAGTGATCTAATTTTACTGAGCCTTGTCTGTTCCTGAGAACACAACAACCAAACATCAGTATCATAAATATATATCAGACATATGTTTATATCATCTTTAAATCAAACATATCATGTTAGATTCACATATGCATGAACACTTAGCATATAATATCATATAATCAACAAACATCCAAAACCATCGGATTTCAATGAAATCTGATACCACCATCGGATTTGTGGAAATCCGCCAAGATCGTCGGATTTAAGGAAATCCGATATCCCAATGTCGGATTCCACACTGTCGGATTTCCACCATCAAACTTCAATTGGAATCCACCATCGGATTCCTTCGATCGGATTTGTGAATACCGGATTCCACACATGTCGAATTTTATCCCCTATCCAGATTTCACAATTCTCGGATTCTCTGTGTCGGTTTTCATCAATTCTTCGGATTTCAACATAACAGTTTTTATCTTCTTCCCCATCATAATCCGACAACTTCATCATTTTCATGAATGATTTCTAGAGCTTAACAAGTTATATAAAAACTTGCCAAAACATAACCCATCATCTAAAAGCATGCTATTATGCAACAAAAACACCATAACACTCAAGAACATAACATAACCAACTAAAGCCATTAACCAAGTTTCTATCATGTTCATCCATGGTGATTATACACAAAACCCAGCATGTTATAATTCATGAATCTAGTAGATTAAACATGAATCATGGTTAATTAACAAAACAAGAATCATATAAACCCTGCTCTTGATTCTAACAATTCAAATCTCCAAATCCGATTCTTTGATCTTCTTAGCTTTTCTCTCGGTACACACAATACACACACTAGATAGATTTCAAAGTGAGAAATTATTCTCTGATGTCAATCCTAAGTATCCCACGAGTACACATACCCAACATGTCAGGTATGAGGTGGCAACCTCACAATTTGCAATTACATGCACACACACGCATAAAACCGTACATATATAAACCAATATGTATATATATAACACTTAATTAAAAGTATTATTATCTAACCATTAAATAACCATAAATCAAATAGTAAACACGTATTAACTTACCAAAGCCTACGCAACTACTAGGCCCGAATGTAGGATGTTACATAATAAATTCACAACTTCCACATCCTTAAGTTCAATGAGTTTCATAAAACATTTTCCAAACATATCAAACACATATATGATGACTTATAAACTTTTATCAAAAGTTGGGTATCCGCAGGGTGTACTCACCTGAGGGTGTGATGGGGATCACAAACTTAACCAAACCAAAGCTCAAACACTTGATCATATGCCTATGATCACAAAACACAAGGTCAACTTACATAAGTTAACGAAACTTGGCATTCCTAAAGTGAATAGGCTCAAAACTTAACTTAAACACATATTTCGGGTCTAAAATACTTCATATGACCCTTCTAAAACATTAGAATCAATCCCCAATCAAAAACAAGGTCAATTGGGGTCAACACAATGATTTTTGAAGGTTACAGGGTGCCTCACGCCCTGAGGAAAGGGGCTCGCGCCGTGAACAAATCGCTGCAAAACTCACCCTTCGCTAAACAGGAGCCTCGCGCCGCGAGCCCGGCGTGAACAGTGCCATTTTGCTATTTTTCTTGTGTTAATCGGCCAAAACTCCAACCCTTTCAACAAAGACTCAAATGCAACACCCAAGCAACTCATTAAGCTTCAAAATACACCTCAAAACAACCATTGAACTACAATCCAACTTAACTTGGGTGATTAAACCCTAACTCAAGAATTTTGACCCATTTGTTAACATTTTCACAATTTTCACCCAATTAACCATCAAATACAACACATATAACTAATATCAAACACAATTATAAGTTAGAACTTACTTGATCAATGATCCGAACTTGTTAACTCTTCATTTGCTCAAAACCCCAAGCTTTGATGGTAGATTATATGTTAAAACACACAATACCAACTAGAAACACTATAATCTTCAAGAATACTCCTTGATTTCTTCTTTATACTTGAAACTCCTCTCTTTGCTCCTCTCTCTCTCGAATCTTCCAGCCTTGGGGCTGTGCAATTGACTCAATTGAGTCAAATTTAGGATATTTATACCCAATTTTACACCTTCAGCCCCTCTAATTCCAAACCTAACACTTTTAACCCTTAAAGTTTCATCCAATATACACATATAACCCTTACTCATTACATCTTTCATACCAATTATATAAAGCTTTAACCAATTGTACTTTGTGCATTACTATTAATACTTCATAGCCAAATGTCATTAAATAACTAAAATCACTTTTAAAACAATAAATTTCCAATTTAACTATGATACTCTATTCATATTTTTACAAATATGATACACAATTCTTTAGAACAATGGAGACATCTATTTAATCAACATTAAGGCCATACTAAAATTTCAGAATATTACAAATCCCTAAGGATTAATTGAACTTTAAACATGATTCAATGATCTTAACCCCCACTTGAAGTCTATGTTTATTTCTTTATGTTCGACAGTCCACAAATAGACCCCAAACCTAAAAACAGAATCAATGGCTATAAAACTAATACACATCAATTCACAAGAGTCCAAGGAGAATTATCCGATGATATTGCTTTAATAACCAATCGATTTGAAGTTGAATTGCTCTCAATCTCCTCTTGGTTGCCTGATGAACACGCACACACAAAACTTTGAAGGTTCAGGTGGCAGCAATAGTAGTATCTAGGGCCTTGTGCCCTAGATTAGCTAAGGTGTCACAATTAGCCCTTTAACTTTAAGAATCTAATTACTTAACATCTTATTAAGTGAATCATTACAATTATACATGAAACAAAAACGGTTATTACACGATACTTGAAACACAAAAAGTTTAAAATATTTGTTCAAAATCATCTTCACATTTTTGAAACACCTAAAAAGTTAAAAGCATATGATAAAGCTAAAAGCTCACTGAGCATCTTAAAATCTGTGATTTGTAAAGTATGAAAGTAAAAATTTTAGTCATGCCATAATTTTTATATTTTCAATAAAAGTTCAATCCAATCATCTCATCTGAATACCCATCTCATTTATCACAAACATGTCATTGGATTATCATTCTATCATCAATACAATATATACTTATTCTATAGTTTTCTTGTTATTTATCTTACTCGTCTCTTTTTTTATCTCATTCATTCTTTATACTTTTACATTTATATCTTAGTGACGATTTTGAGTTCAATAATATTTCTCTAATGGATTTACATGTTCTCATCCGGAACCCTGAATAGTTATTCAGGGATTGCGAAGGGTTTCTGATAACCTATCTTTTTTGTTAATTGTAATGATATTTTTATGAGATACATGTTATGAAGTATCTTATTAATTTTAGGGTATATTGCTGAGAAATGTAACATATATACTGATATTTGCCAATAAAGGTAATATCCAATTTCTTAGACAAAAAAAGAGTCTAAATTCAATTTTCTAATATTAAAGGTAATGAGTTATGTTAGTCCTTTTATTTGTATATATTCCATTCCTGAAGAAGCTTTCGAAGAAAGCGACCGAAGGTGTAAAATATCATTCTTTTGTAAACTGTTCTGACAAGACATCTGAAGAAAGAAGCCCGTAGTTCATCTGAAGATTACTTCTGAAGTGAACGTCAGCTGAAGTTTGTCTTCAGTCATCAAAGGGTCTTCTGAACTGAAGATACATCTGATAACCAGGATCTTCCTGTTATGTAAAGTGCACGATCTGCGCATTATGAAGGAGCTCGAAACGGCAATCTTGTTTTCTGTTCCTAATTAAGTGTAGAACGGTACACGTGTAAATAAATTAGATGGTCAGGATTAATATACTTAGCCTATAAATACCTGATTGATTAATGAGAAAAGGTTAAGCGTTTGTTCGCTAATTTGCATTCAAGTTTGTTCTTGATTTAGTTTGTACTCGGTGCTCAAGTTTGTTCTTGTGCACTCTTTGAAGTTTGGTTATTAATATAATCCTACTTTGAAAACTTTCGTTTCGTGTGTTTGTTGCTTTAAAACTATTTCCGCACTTTGATTTTATTCATAGTTAGTTTTATTCATATTCGGGAAAAACAATTGGTATCAGAGCAGGTTCTAATTTTTCCTATAAATTAGTGATCTGTTCAACATGTCGAAGTTTGATTACATCGATAATGGCTCCTCTGCCAAACCACCAAAGTTTTCAATCGAACATTTTTCAAATTGGAAAAATAGAATGCTTTTGTATTTAGAAAATCTTGACTGCAATTCACTTGTTGTTCTGGAGGAAGGTCCGTATATTCCTCAAACCATCTCCATGGAGACTGGTTCTGCTGAAACCTCCATTCCCTCTCGTCCGAAACCAAGATCTCAATGGACAGAGAAGGAGAAGAAACTTGTGGGTCTGGATGCTAAGATACGAAACAGTATTGTCATTGCATTACCTAACGAAATATTTCATACTGTTTGTAATCTGAAAACGGCAAAGGATATGTGGGAAAGCATCTGCATATCGTTCGAAGGAACTGTTGAAGTTCGTAAGAACAAGAAGACAAACATCATACGCAAGTATGAAAGTTTCTGTGTAAAGACTCAGAGTCTCTCACTGAGGTCTATACAAGGTTTACATGTCTACTGAACGACATGACTGAAGTTGGAGTTGTCAGAGAGCAATTCCAAATACTTAACAGATTTTTGGATTCCCTCCCATCTGAATGGGATACCATGTGCATGATCCTGAGAACAAACAATATGCTCAGGGACATGAACATGCGTAAGCTGTATGGAATCTTGCTGAATGATGAACAAACTCGCATTCAGAAAACTGATCTAAAGAAGGCCTTCAAGAAAACTCTGGCCCTTGTTGCTAAAAATCCTCAAAGAGCCAAGTACAAGCAAACTGAGGACTCTGATTCTGATGATGAGTCTCGGGTTAATGAAGCTAAGGAGGAAGAAAGGTCTAATGATGAAGGTACCGAAAAAGCCTTCATCATGAAAATTTACAAAAAGTTTCAGAAGTTCAAGTCTGATGGGAAGAGAAAAATTGATAAGAAGTTCTCTTCAGAGAAAAAGGGCTCATCTGAAGGGTCCAAGAATGAATTCTTTAAGTGTGGGAAGCCTGGTCATTATGCAGCCGACTGCTATGTGAAGGAAACCTCCTTAAATCCTAAGAAAGGGTTTCCTTCTAAGGCTGGTAAGTATAAAGCTAAATATAAAGCCCTCAAAGCCTCAAATGAAAGGAAGAAGTAAAAGGCCATGATAGCTGATGACCTGGGCTGGACTGATTCTGAAACATCTTCAGATTAAGAAGAAGAAAATAAAGTCAGAGGTAAATGTCTGGTGGCTGAAGAAATCCTTGGAACTGCACATCCTGAAATGTGTTTGATGGCCACTGAAAGCAAGTTCATCAAAGATCTGGCTGAAGCTGAAAAACTTAGCTCAGCAGAAGGATGGAACCCCACCATGATGTATAAGGTATCAAATTTCAAAGATTATTCAATGAATGAGAAGGATGATATGTTTGCTTATATGTGTTTTGATCTGACAATTACACATAACAATCAAAACAAATCTAAACAAACTATCACCAAGCTCACCTCTGATATAAATGTCATCGAAAAGGAAAATGAGCAATTTCTTCAAGAGTCTATGCCTTAAAGAATCATCTCGAATTTTTAACAAATGAACTCAAGAATGTGAAAATAAATTTGCAAGACTCTAACGAAAAAGTGAAAGATCGTCCGTCGATTATTGATCTTTGGTTGAGTCCAAATAAACTAGCATTTGAGAGTATCAATCATCAGATAATAATTCCAAGAGAAAGAGTGGGCATAGGACACATTAAACAAGCTGCTGATTTCAGCAAAAAGTGTAAAAATGTCGATGAAATGATTTTTAATGACATAAGTATTAATGACATTTGAAATCAAAATCTACTTAAAAAGAGATTTACCAAATCTGAAGTTGTTAATCCAAGCTTTTCTAGAAAGAACAAATTCTGAAATTAGAAATCTTCAACTTCCTACTAAGTATGATACTCCTGCCAACGAAACTACTGAACCAATACACTAAAATACCCATTACACCAAGTCCTACCGAAACCCATCCTGAAGTCATGTCTGTAACCCCAACTGAAACCCAACCTATAGTCGTGACTGAAACCTGTATTGCAACCCTCGATCAATCTTCATCTGATTCAGTTGGTGAAATATCTTCTGAATTCAAAATAAATGATTCATCTAACTCAAGCTTTCTTCCTGAAGCTAGTGTCTTCTACAACATTATCATTCCCATGATTTCATCAACTGAAGAATCATCAGTTGAAACCTCACAATCCAAAGCTGAAAATTCAAAAACCCTCCAAAATCAAAAAGAGTGATGAAACCTTTGCTTTGCCCATATCTAAACTCAAAGAAGTTAAAGATTCTCTTTTCAAAGTTTTAAAGTTAATCGGTGAAAAAGAGAAGAAAAATAAAAAGATTAAGGCAAAGAATTCTAAATCCACTCGAAAATGTTATAAATGTGGAGTAAGAGGTCATGAAGCTACTTCTTGTTCTAATGAAAACAAGATCTCGAGTTGCTCTTCTAAGAAGTGTGTCTTGGAGCCTAGTAAAGTTTGGGCTCTTCAAATGAACTAATCTTTTCGATTATCTGTGTAGGGCGTTCAGCATGATAACATTTGGTATCTTGACAGTGGATGCTCAAGGCATATGACCAGATGTAAGTCCCTACTGAATGGGGTTCAAGAAGCAAATGGCCCCAAGGTTACTTTTGGTGGAGGAAAATGTGGCAAAACTGATGGCTATGGTTATCTCAACCAAGGCTTAGTCAACATTAAGAATGTTGCCCATGTGACAGGACTTGAACATAATCTGATCAGCATCAGTCAGTTGTGTGATGCAGATTATGAAGTACATTTTAAGAAGACCAAAGGTTCAATCTTTAACAAGAAAGGAAAAGAGGTCGTACAAGCAAAAAGGCAGGGTAACATGTATGTTGTCGATTTCAACCTTGCTACCTCTGAAAGAGATGCTTTCTTCTTTTCAGAAGCTCATTCACAAGTTAACTGGTTATGGCACAAAAGGCTTTCTTATCTCAACTTCAAAAACATCAGCAAACTCTCTAAGCTTGAGCTTACCAGAGGTCTGCCGTCAATTCGGTTTCAGAAAGACAAGCTGTGTCATGCATGTGAGAAAGAAAAGCAAAAGAAGTCGGTTTTGAAATCAAAACATTGCAACCAAGTTAACTCCGCCTTTCATCTCTTACATATGGATCTCTTTGGTCCTGTCAGTTCTCTAAGCATGGGAGGCAAGAAGTATACTCTGGTTGTAGTTGATGAATACACCAGGTTCACATGGGTATTCTTCTTGCGTAACAAAAGTGATACTGTTGAAGTTCTGGTGAGCTTTATTCTTCGTGTTCAAAGACAGTTTGACACACATGTTAAACAGCTTCGTAGTGATCATGGGACAGAGTTTAGAAACTCTACCCTCCAAGACTTTTGTGATGAAAATGGAATCATCCAAAACTTCTCAGCTCCATATACCCCTCAGCAAAATGGGGTTGCTGAAAGAAGAAATAGGACCCTGATAGAAGCAGCCAGAACGATGCTAGCTGAAGCATCTCTGAAAGGCTATTTCTGGGCTGAAGCTGTTAATGCTACTTGCTATACACAGAACAGGTCTATCATTGTGAAGCGCCACAGCAAAACTCCCTACGAGTTACTTTATCTGAAGACACCAAATGTCAGATACTTCAAAGTCTTTGGAAGTACATGCTTCATTCTGAACACCAAATATCAGAAAAGCAAGTTTGATCTCAAAGGAGAACAAGGAGTGTTCTTAGGCTATTCTGATATCTCTAAAGCATATCGAGTTTTCCTTCCCGAAAGGAACTCTGTGGTTGAAACAATAAATGTTACCTTTGATGAATTCAATGCAGAGTCAACCTCCAATCATACTGATCAAATTGTTTCCGATGAATTTGATGATCTTCTACAAGAGTCATTTAATGATGATTTGGATGACTATTCTCAGGAGGTAAATACTGACGAAAATATTGTTTCTGTTAATGTGAATCAGGTTACTGAAAATCTCTTGGAAACACACAACTCCTCTGCTGATGAACAACAGGATCAACCACAAAGGGTCACAAAATGGACTCGAGCTCATCCCATAACAAATGTGATTAGTGATCCAAATACTGGTGTGCAAACCCGAAATGCAACCACGTTTGCATTCTTCATGTTCTCTGAATTTATATCACAGGTCGAACCAAAGAAAGTAGATGAAGCTCTGAAGGATCCAAACTGGGTGGTCGCTATGCAAGATGAGCTCAATGAATTTGAAAGGAACAAGGTGTGGACGCTGATTGACCCACCTAAAGACAAGTCCATTATTGGCACAAAATGGGTCTTCAGGAACAAACGTGATGAAACTGGGTCAGTGGTGCGTAACAAAGCTAGACTAGTTGCAAAAGGCTACTGTCAAGAGGAAGGGATAGATTATGATGAAACTTTTGCTCCAGTTGCTCGTTTGGAGGCAATACGTATGTTCTTAGCCTTTGCAGCCTTCAAGGGATTCAAGGTCTTTCAAATGGATGTCAAAAGCGCCTTTTTGAATGGGGAACTTCAAGAAGAAGTATTTGTTCAGCAACCTCCTGGATTCGAAAATCCCAAGTTTCCACACCACGTTTATAAGCTCGACAAAGCCCTTTATGGACTGAAACAAGCTCCACGTGCCTGGTACGATACTTTGTCCACTCATCTTCTGAAAAATGGATTTCAGAGAGGGAACATTGATAAAACTCTATTTCAGTGTAGAGAAAAAGATGAACTCATTCTAGTTCAAATTTATGTCGATGATATCATATTTGGCTCTACTGACAATCGTTTATGCAAGAAATTTGAAAAAATAATGTCAGAAAAGTTCAAAATGAGCATGGTAGGAGAACTGAATTTCTTCCTTGGGCTTTAGATAAATCAATCTGACCAAGGCATCTTCATTAATCAAGGGAAATACATCAAAGACTTACTCAAGAAGTTCAATTTTTCAGACTCTTCCCCTATGAAGACTCCCATTGTTCCAAAGACCAAGCTTACCGCTGATCCGAATGGGAAAGCAGTTGATCTTCCTACCTTCAGAGGGATGATCGGATCCTTACTATATCTGACGGCCAGTCGCCCTGATCTAATGTTCTCCACATGCCTGTGTGCAAGATTTCAGGCAAACCCAAAAGAATCACATCTTACGGCTGTCAGACGTATTTTCATATACCTGACAGACGTATTTTGTTCAGATATGGTATTAGAAATTTCCAAGCTTAACTATTATTCTTGTTGGCATTGTGTTCTTCTTTAATTTTGTTTTCTCTTTCGTTTCTTTTGTTTGTTGAGGTAAAAATTTCAAATACAAAGTTTGGATATTTTTTTTGTTCCTTTGTATTGTGAAATTTTATCTTCCTGCTAATGGTGTGTTGTTGAAGTATAGCTAGTTCCAAGATAATTGGGTAAATTCATTTACCCAATAACTGTTTGACATCACAAAAGTTATCCATGCATAATTTCCGGCTTCACGCGCTTATTCTCACCCTAGATTTACTCAACCACCAAGATTGATTCAGTTTAAACCCCTTTAAAACCCAATATCGCCTCTTCAAGTTCTTTACCTGCAACTCATCTTCTCCGGCGATCTCCCTTGTTCAACAGCAAAATCACCTCTTGTGCTTGAATCAATGGCCCCCAAAATTGCTTCTGCAAAGGTAACTCTTCCGTCTGATGTTATCCCCAAAATCCCACTTGAATCCATCTGTTTCAAATACAACAATTTCGCCGCTGACCTAGCCATCCCTTCATCTTCCTCACCACTTCACCAAATTATGACATATCTTCGCAACTGCCCATTGAACTTTGCTCTCTTTGCAAAGGTTCCAATGTTTGAAGAACACCTTTGTGAGTTCTGGATGACCGCTGAAGTCATCAAGCCCAAAACCTCCGGCCAAAGTATTCACTTCAGTATGCTCTCTGGTAGCAAATTTGCTGAACTCACCACGAAGTTTCTTGCATCTGTTCTTCATTTTCCTCGCCGGGAACTCACCTCACTCACTGCTAACGCTAAGGAGCTGCTCTTCTCCTTCTTTCAATATGCTGATGAGCACAAGGTCAAAGGTAACTCTATGGTTCGCACTTGTCTTCCAAAGGAGTGGAACTGTCTAATTGCTCATCTGAATTTCTGTATGACGAGCAAAACTGGTGGTCTTGACCAAGTCAATGAAGCTGTTCTGAAAATGGACTATGCCATTATCCATGGTCATAAGATTGACTTCGCTGAACTTATCATGGAGAGTCTGGTGGTCTCACTGACAGCACGAACAAGGTCTCAACACATTCCTTTTCCCAGGTTTGTATCATTGGTTATCTACTCACTGTTAACACCTGAAGCATACAATTCTGCTTCGGTTTTACTTCCATCTCCTTCCCTACCGGGTTCAGTATGGACCGGTTCCTCATCTGCCTTCAACCCAGCACTGACAGCTCCAATGCTTGCACTAGTCTCGCTGAAGCCTTCTCCTGCCATTCCACCACCATATTCAGGTTTATCTTCTGAAGCTGCCCCTTCCAAACATCAATCCCAAATACCTCAGTCTTCTCCATCGAAAACAAAGAAAAGGAAGCTGATGTCCACTACAATTAAGCCATCCACCAACCCTTTAGTCATACCCAAATCCACTACTAAACAACCAACTACCGCTCACCCGCTAAGATCACTCTCTAAATGCCACAAACCCACCATGCCCTCCAGTCCCATCATATCTCACTATGCTTCAAGTGAGGATTCGCCTGACGATACCCCGCTAATTCTTCGCAAAACTCAGCTTCACTCATCAACATCCACAGAAGCTGTTCAGGTAAGATCTCCTTTGCTTAAAGTCTCTAAACCAAGTCTGGCTGATGAAGAAACAACTCTAAACCAAGCTGTTTCTAAAGTCCCACTTTTACAATCACAAGTTCAGGACACTAACAAACACCGGTCAGCCGAGACTTCCACTATACCCACCATTGAGTCTTCCAGCACACCCACTGCAACTCAGGTACCACCAGAACAGGGAGCTTCCATTCCTGTCTCTGCTGAACATCCCCCTCTATCCCTTAATGTATCAGTAAACCCAACTGACGCTATGGATATTGACCAAGAACATGATGAGTCAGCACCTAAAACGGCTGACACTGATGCTCAGCCTCTCACCATTGATGAGACTACAATTCCCCTAGTCTCGGAGGTTCAACCAGTTGATGATTCTTCAGTTCACCCTGAAGATAAGACTGCACCCAAATCCCTTGATGTGTCACAAAACCCCATTGACACTATGGATTCTACTAGGGCAAATGATTTATTAGTTTCACACCAAACTCAGAGTGATGCCCAACCTACCCTCATCAATGACACTGAAGTTCAACCTCCTTCAGTTGAGATTCCTCTTGCTAATGAAGACACAGTCCTAAACCAGACTGTAACTGAAGCAAATGAGCCTCAGGCCCCTGATGCATCAGTCACTCCTCCTGATGCTATGGCCTCCCCATCTCTCCTAAACACTTTGTTTGATATTCCTTCTCCTGATACAACTGTCAATCCTTTTGATGACAGTGATGCTTTTGATTTTCTTCAATCCCCTAAGTCTATACATTCTCAAACCTCTGAGCCTTCAATAGACATTCTTCTATCTGAACTCGTTCTTTTTGTTTCTAATTCGGTTAAGTCCAATACCTTTTAGGGTCAGTGTGTAGCCAATAATCAAGCAAACTTTGAATCTGAGCTCAAGTCTCTTGTTGAGTCTATCAAATCGCAGTTCACCACCCTCACCCAAACCATTGATTATAAAAATCTGATTTTTCATGAGATATACAAGACCCTTCACCATCTTATCAAAACAATAGCCGATTCCGCCACTCTTGAGTTTTCCAAGCTAAACACTCAACTCTCTTCTCTCTCCACCACTGTAAATTCCCTTTCCTCCAAGGTTGACAACATCCATGCTGTCAATCTTTCTGAAAATGCAACTCGTCAGTTGCAAGATTTGTTTGCTCCCTCATTCTCTGGACTTTCAAGGGAGATTTCGGCCTTGTCTCACTCGGTAGAAGCTTCAGGATTCTCTGCAGCTTCTAAGGGGGAGAAAATAAGAAGACAGTCCAAAATCTGTCAGATCATAAGAAGGAAGGCCACCGCTGATCGGAAAATAATCAAATGGGATAAAAAGTATTCACGTATTGAATACCTACAAATATTAGAAGAAGAAGTGGCACACCTCAAAGCCACTGAAGAAGACAAGAATAAGGCCTTGATCGACTTCGAGGCCAAATTAGCCAAAGCTGAGGAAGCTAAGGCACTTGCTGAGGGGGAGCTCAAGAGTCTCCTTGATCAAAGAAAGGCTGAAGCTGATCTGTTCAGTTCAGAATTAGATGGAGCGGAATGTCAGCAAATAATAACTTAAGCTAAAGCCTCTCAGATTCTAGTCAATCAGCTGCTCCTTCATCCAGTGGTTAGCCAAGCCAATCTGACAAAGGTAAGGGAAAAATGGTGATAGTCTCTCCGGATGATCAGATGAGTAAGGGTATATATGATTTAAGTGACTCAGATGACGAAAATCCAAGAGTAAAAGACTTGAAAGTGGCTGATGAACTTGGCAGAATAGCAGCAGAGAAATTTGCACTTGAAGAGCTTGCTACAAACAAAATTGATCTAGATCCTTTCGATCTACCAAAACAGATTCAGGAAAACATTGAAGCTGAAAAAGCTTTAATTGAGGAGAAGAAAAGGATCATGGAACAAGAGCAAGAAAAGTGGCTAAGCTCTCGACATCAAAGAAGGCATCCTGATAAAATCACTTCAATCAAGCTGAAGAAAGTAAATAATGAAACCCTTCTGACGGTTCAGCGCAAAAATCTTCCTATCTTCAGCATACAATCAGTCAAGGATGTTCAACTCAACTATGATGTGTCTGAATGGAACGAAATACTTGCTTGTTTATCAAAACGCAAGCAAACTGATGATGTTAAGTTCATTCAACGAGAGATCAACAAGGTAATTGAATATTATGAGGAAGAGGTAAAGAAGAGGGGATCTGATGCAACTATCATGCCACAAAAGAGAAACCCACTCAAGCTGAAAAGTTAAAGTTTCAGAGAAGGAGGCTCACTCTCAAGAAATCTCAGCAACAAATTTTAGAGCTGATATCCATTGGAGAGCTTCCAAACTGCAAAGGCTTCGACACCACGTTGCCTCCTGGCTTCATTCCTGAAGTGGGTAAAGTTCTCTCAAATCCGAGGGGATTTTATTTTCTTGATGCATATGACAAAATGCGTTTTCAGAGAGTTTCAGACTTTGCCAAGGCTGACTGGCTTCATTTGAGATCTCTTCGATACTTCATAGATAACAAAGATCCTTGGTGGAATACTTGAAGCAATTGAAGCTCAAAGTTCCAAAGGAATCATCTCCCGAAGAGTTCAAACCAGACATGTAGAATAGTAATTCTTTATCCTTTATACTTTCCATTCTTTATTATTTTTTGAACATAGTCATGGATTATAAACAAATAGGGGGGATTGTAAGTCCTTTTATTTGTATATATTCCATTCCTGAAGAAGCTTTCGAAGAAAGTGACTGAAGGTGTAAAATATCATTCTTTTGTAAACTGTTCTGACAAGACATTGTTGTAACACCGTGATTTTGAGAACCAAATTTTTCGTTTTAAAATACAATTTAAGATTTCAAACTGCGTTGGTTTGACTGTAAATAGAACAATCAAACCTGTCTTATAATTTAAAAATGCAGCGGAAGTAAAAACACGTGGCAAACTATATAAACATTCAAAATGATGCCACAGACGACAGTTGGTGTTACGGAATACATAACCGGCTGACCATTATCTTAAACAGACATAAACATAGTTCAACAGAGTTTAAACATAAAAGCAGTGTTCCTCCCAAAGCAATTAACTACCCGCAGGCTCCCGAGCTCACTGAGGATTACCTGCACATGTGGAGTGTAGCATCTGTTAGCTATAATAGCCAGTGAGTACCAAATAGCATGCAATCAATATAAGTACATCACATATCATCAATCATGCTCAGATAGTTCTATCCTAGCATCTCGCGATGAGCTGGCGTAGCCAGGAGGTAGCATATCTTGCAGGGGAGCTAACCTGGCTCAATGCACCAAACTGGGGTACCAGACACATCAACCGCGCCGGTGGGGGAGCTGTTAAGCGTCCACCGTTACGTTTTGGAATCAATAGATTCCTCTGTTGTACAGCATAAGCCATACCCGAAGAGGACAGCTTTGTCCTTAAGTAGAACAGCTTTGTTCTTATGTTGGACAGCTTTGTCCAGGACAGCTTTGTCCATAAGATCCGGACCAATCACAAACAAGTAATCTGATTCAATCGAATCATCAATCAATGCGCGCATATACTCAATTATCATCATAGCATACACCTAATCAAGTGCATACTACATTGTGTCAACATGGTAAATTCTAGCATCATCATGCAATCCTACACTTAAACAAGTGCGTGTACAAATCATGGTATACAATTCCGTGTTCATTGTTAATATATGTTATAGGTATATTAATTGTTATGTCATTCGACACTCACCTGATAGGCTAGAATAAGGAAAGACCTTGCTTTGGCACACACAGATTGTCAATTCAACCTATAATACCAAGACTTACGCATCAATCATTTGAACACGCGAGGAACGTCTAGGATACTTGAAACAATACCCTAATTGTGTTATTAAACCATTTATTAACTAACTATAGCAGCCCAAGCAACAACACTCGAACACATAGCACAAAACAGCACATTAGGCTGTGTGCAGGGGTGTCGCGCCGCGACACAGCCTTGTGTCACGCCGCGACCAGTCTGCAGAACTGCAGCTGGTGCTTGTTTTGTGCACAGCAACCCCATTTTGGCTCATTTCAATCCAAATCAGTTTTGGTAAAAATCTAGTGTTTCATAGGACCATTTGACACTTGTGGAAGCTTTCTAACATCAAAAACTCCTATCCAATTAATTCATACGAAAATCACAATTAAATGGACAAAGACGTGCGCATAATGGCCAAAACTTGGTGTAGACCAATTCCAACACTTGCAACACACCATATACACCTAATATGATGTATTGAAGTGTTCCAACTGACCAAAACCTTTAAACTCTTTGTTTGGTATCATTTTCCAATTTCTTGCCTATTTAAGGCCTATTTTTCACTATTTTAGCCAATTCAACCAAAACAACCATTCCAATTCAAAACCAATGTTCTAATCAATTCATACAAGTCATATGAACCTATTAGAACCTTAAAAATTAGTTCTTGATGTGTAAAAACAGATTTAGGTCATTTTGACCCATTTAGGCTAAATATTGGATTTGTGCAAAAACACCACTTCTAATGCACCAATTGAGTTCTAATCAATCCTAACAAGTTATAGGATCATTTAGAACACTAAATTTCTGTTCTTGAAGGTCAAAATCAGTTTGACCCGTATTTGACCAATTTTGACCCATTTGAGCCAAAATTCAAAACTCATCAAGAACACTACTTTAATTCATGGAATTGGTTCCTTTACACTTATAAATGATATTAGAACCTATTTCAATCATAAATTTCAGTTCTTGATTGCTAAATCAAAGAACCCACTTGTAAACCTAGAATTTCAAGTCTTGAAAGGCATAATCAAGAACAAGGATTAATTGGCACTTACAATGATCAAAGAATGATTAGAAACAACTTGTGGGATGATTTTGATCCTTATTTAGCTGCTGGAACAAGAGTTTATGAGTTTTCTTCAAAAACCCAAAATTCAAGAATGAAGAAAAAGCTATGGAGATGAAGCTTACTATGGTAGAGATGAAGAAGATGATGTTCTAGGATGGATTTGACCTTCAATTTGCTGCTGGAAATTGTTGTTTGCTAAGCTCTCTTTGATCTTCTTCTTCAATTTTGCAAAAACAGGAAGAAACCTTGAAGTTGTGTGTATACGTATGAAGATGTGTGTGTCTGTGTATTGACAAAAAGGCTGGGCCGACTTGTGGGTATTATTATCCACAAGTGGGTATTTTGTTCCCCTTTCCAACTTACAACTCATCTCTCGTTTAACCGTTTCAACTAACAAGGATATTTTTGAAATCCTCGTTTGAAACCGTTCGATATTTCATAATCTTTATTAATATTTTTAATACCCCTTTTATTTATTATTTTCCATATTTTATATCATTTCCTAAAATATATATTTATATTATTTAATTAAATTAAATAATTGATGTACCATATTCGGACACGTTTAGGCCCGTTTTGAGGATGTTACAACATCGTATCATGTTTGGATCTAGATTTGTGTATTGTGTTCATGTGTGTCTTTTATCTTCCCTTTATATAACAATAAAAGATTTAAAATTAAAACAATATTACATTATTTTCGTATATGATATTTGGAATGTATTATTTTGGTACTTTGACATTTGACTACTTGCAGTTGGTACTTTAATATCTTGTACTGGCTTTGTAATTATTTTAAATGAACGTAAACAAAATTTGAAGTTTAGAATTCGAATAAAATTGAAAAAACCCCAAATTAAAGTTTGAATCTAATCAAAATGATTATTGAATTCTATAGTTTGAATTGAAAAAAAGTCATATACGAAGTTTGTATCAAAACAAAAAAAAAGAATACGAGTACTCGAAAATCAAAAAAACACTCGTGGAATACATTTGGCCGAAATGGGTTGATCCAAAACATGATTGGTAAATAAATGGTCAAAATGGGTTGACATGTAATGGACACAAACACGGTAACAAGAACTCATTGCGACAACATACCCCTTATTGACTTAAAAAATTACACATTACCTTTTTTGGCAAATTTGGACATTTTTAACGTGCTGACTAAGCATTTAGCAGGTCACCATACCTTTTTTTAGAAATTAAAATTTAGAATCATTTCTTAGCCAAAAAAATTGGAAATTATTTTTATTGACAAATTTCAATATTTATATTACATTTCTCGGTAAATTGCCCTTAATTTTAATGGATAGTCATCCATTCTTCAATAAATGGAATGTCATATAACACTTGTACAATACTTGCTCAAGATGGATAGTCATCCATCAATTGATTATAATACTATTCAAATGGTACTTTTTAGCTATTTGATTATATTTTATGTTGGTATCCATTATCCCATTTATATCTATTCGTTAACTTTACCTTATGCTTTTATACCATCAAGATATAGAACATATCCTCATTCATATCTTCATTGTTAATGTATTATTTAGGTTTGTATTAATGATCTTCCCTTGATATGGAACTGATTATACCTATCCATGTACAATTATCAAACTATAAATACAGGTATTGTTGGTCCCAAAGAGGGTGAACAAGCAACCGATACAGTGTAGAAGGGGGGGTTGAATACACTTTAAACAATTAAACAAACTAATCAAACGTATATTCAATTATCAACCAGAACAATTGTCACTCTCTAATCAAATTAACAGGATGATTTGATATTACAATGATTATAACCTCAACTCTCTCTAAACACTCTTGAATCACAAACTAATTGATGATCGAATTTCTTGTTAAAACTGATTAACAAGAACTCTTGAAAACTCTCTCTAACTTTGAACTTACAAAGTTATCGCAACACACGCGTATCAAGTATCACAAACACACGTACGTTTTGCAACTTATGCAGTTTTGCAACTTATGCAGTCGTACCTCTATTCGGTATTTGTTCACGTACACACGTAAGAACATGTATTTAAAACCCATAAGAAGGTTTATACTTATACTTGATATATCTACGAACAAATCACAGTTTAAAGATAGAACTTATCTTTTCTTTAAAACCGTAACAAACTTCTTAATTAGAACATATCTAATTAATTCCGTTTGAGATTTCTATCCAACTAATAGATAGTTTAAAATAGGTTTAGATATCCTAATTTAAATGTCGTAGATATGGAGAGTTTATAAAAGAATTTAGAACTTACTTAAATTCTTGAACTGACTTCTGACGCTGAGCTAACTGTCAGGATCGTAAATAAACAAAATAACAAGAATTATCTTTTACTATCTTAAATCAAACTTGTATGAAAAGACAACGTTTGAATTTAATCACAATCAATTAAGAAGTTGCGGAATCACACTTAATTGATTAATAAAGGTTTTAATCACACGAAAAATTCAATCAATTCAAAGAATAACTTTAAACAAAAGATGTTTATTAATAATGAAAGATGATTACAATATTCACCAACACCTCCAATCTAACTCTTTTGTTAGACGAAGAACACAAACTGTTCTTAGGTTTCAGAGAAACTTGGAGGCTAATACACTTTCTGAAAATATTAAACAATACGAATAAGTGTAAAAAATCAAAAGCAATGATAACAAACTAATCTAAACAGAGTATTTATAACCCTCTAGGTTTTTGAAGTTTTTTAATCTTCTATCTTTGCGAGATAATCTTGATAATCTTCAAATCTTGATAAGATATCTTTGAAATCCACAAAGATAGTGATTTCCATAAATATCTCAACAGAAACTGTTTGTAGAATAAACTGTTCTGAGTTTCTTCTAACAGTCTTCTCTTCATTCTCTTCCAACAGTTGATGTGATATAACTAACAGTTTTAAATCTTTTTGTACTAATAGCTTTGAAACTGTTTTCTCAAAACTTACTCCAACAGTTTTGCTTTTGCATGTTCAACAGTTTTAACTTACTTAGCCTTATTTCCCAACACTAACATACTCAGTCTTGACCTTGTCAAGCTGACTTCTTGAATCTTGGATTCTTAAATCTTCAAGTCTTCACTCTTAAAACCTATCTCAGCTTAGAATTCACTGAGCTATCTAGTACTTACATAGAAAACTCTATATGTGTTTATACGCTGACTACTCAGCTTTAGCTGACCAGTCAGTCTATAACAGACTTACATAATTCCTAACTCTTAACCTATCTTCTATACAAATCTATAGTTTGTCTCATCAAATCTAACTATTCTAAACATGGGACTAACAATCTCCCCCTATTTGATGATGACAAAATATTAAATCAAAGTAAGTATAGGTTAACAGAATAATGTTGAACCACTCTAGAACTGACCAAAGTTAGTTCTTGAAATAAGTATCAAACTGATCCATACTTATTCACGTATCTTGAACTTACAAGATGTTTATGTTACAAATCTATTGTATGACTTGTATTCTAAGTATTTGAATATCCAACTACTTAGATTCTGAACTTATCAGAATTAATTTAAGTTCTGAACTTACAAAACTTATACAACTGAACTTATCAGTTTACAATTGAACATATCAATCATCAGCTTGAACTTACAAAGTTGTCTGTTTGAACATATCAAACATAATTTTGATCATATCAAATAATAAAACAGTTGAACATATCAAACTTGAGTTTGTATTATTGAACATATCATTTACATTTTAGCTTAATCTTTATGATTAGCTTCTGCACACTTAGTGCTTACAACATTATAGAACTAATCTACTTAATCATTAGGATCTCCAACTTCTAACCACATGTCATAACATTTAAGTTCCTAAATTGCAGCTTTCTCAGAATTCAACTCCCTCTGGAACTTGTAAAATGATGTCTCTTTTAGCTCGCTGGTTTGCTGCTCTAATTCTTGCAGCTTTGCCTCGATTCAGGAAAGTATCAATTTCATCAGCAGGGATCTCACCTAACTGATCAATTCTTATGAAGATTGTCTTAAGCACATCAACCATCTCTTGTCTGATTTGACTCTTTTTCATCTACTTGATAGTTGTGGCTATGATCTTCAACTCTGAGAACCCCAACTTGTACAGACATCTCATATCTAGACCAATTTCTCGTTTGTTGTCTAGTACAAAGTTGATAATTACCAATTCTCCTTTTCTACTCAGTGTAATTGATTCAATCTTGTTATTAAAATGTGTTCTTTTATAACAATGCCTTAGATCTACATCTGAGTAGGGAATTGGGGCAGCTCTAGGTCCAGAGTAGTCAGCTTCAGCTCTTGCAGCCTCAGCTTTAGCCTTTTCTCTTTGAATTTCAGCTTGTCGTTGCTGCTCTTTTATTTCCTCCACTGTTATGCCTAGTTCTTTAGCCATCTCTTGTAACATTTACTCAGCAAGTATGTCACTGGCTTTCTGTGCTGCATCAGCTTCATCACTTAAGTCAGATTCATGTGCAACTAGTTGAGACTTACCCTGTTGCTCTGGCTCTGGCTCAGCAATGATGACCTTTCTTTTCTTTGCTAGAGGCATAACACTTCTTTTCTTTCTTTTTACCATCTCAAACACCTTACTCTTCCCTTTATCTATTTGTGAAGCTGGAACGGACTCAGCTTCAACAAATTTTGGCAAATTAGCTTGAGGAAGGTTGGTGTGAGCAGCTTGAGATGTTTCTTCATGTGGAGTTTCTGGTTGAGCTTGTGAAGTTGTGGTTATTTGGACTGTTGGAGCCTGTTGTTGTTGAGAAGGCTTATCTACAGTACTCATAAACTGATCATGAGCTTGTTCCTCAAATTATACTTACTATGTATGCTCCCCCTCAACCTTATCATCACACCTCTTTGATTCTTCCTCCCCCTTTTTGTCATCATCAATAGGGGAGGGTCTGAGTTTGAGCATGAAGCTTTCCAAGTTGGCTACTGAAGTTGACAAATCAGTAAGTTTGCGCATCAACTTGGCTTTGTCATCTTTCCTCTTCCTGTGTAGAAGCTCAAACTGAGTTTGTAGATAGTCCACAATGACTTGAGCATCGGTGGTCATCAGCTTGGGCTCCTCAGGTCTTCTTCTTACCTCAACATCCTCCTGTCCAGTGGAAGAGTGTATTTCCACCGTAGGAGTGGCTGTTGAGTGTTCCTCAATAGGTAAGGATGTGGGTCCCATATCCAAAGGTTGGTGATGACCAATGGAATCAAGGGGGGCAGAATGGAGACCCTGTAAACCTTCCTAGTGTATGAAAGGTTCATTGACAGGTCGTGCGAGAGTGTGTGAGAATAGAAGAGAAGAATGACCAAGTACGTGAGGTATGGTAGTGGGGTGAGCTAGGGTTATTAGTGAGGAGGGGGTAATTGACCCTGGGGATTGGTCAGTATTTCAATGTTACCTTCATGGGACTGTGAAGGCACAGAAGTAAGCTCTCCTATGGCACTGGTAAGTATGGGCAAAGTAGACACCATACCCGGTTTAGGCTTAAGGATTGAACTGAGCCTAGAGGTTGGCACCTTAAGAGAAGGTGTCTCCCCCTCAGCTCCTGCCGGTGGAGGTATCAATGTGATATCAACTCCAGTATCCTTTAGAGGAGAAGGACCACCCTTGGCAGTTTTCCTTGTATAGGTGTAGGATATATCCTTGGTAGTAGTGGGCTGACCAAGGTTGGCTATAGATTGTAGGATAGATGGAGATGTTTGAGGTGGAGGAGAGGGTTTAGACTGAGTTGGTCTTGACTTGGTCCTATCTCCTAGTTTTGGAGATGGAGAAGTAAAAGAGAGAGAAGGAGATAAAGGTTGCGAAAGTATACCTGCTGCACCTAGCAGTGGAGACTCAGAACTAGGAAACAGACTCCTTTGCTCAGAACTCGAAGTGGTGGATGAAATTATTTGAGTACGGGGTCTGAGCTGAGTCCTAGGTTGATTAGCTTGAGAGGATTCAGCATCAGAACCAGCATCATCACCCACTTCTTCCGCAGCTTCCTCCTCTATCTCAGCTTCACTTGACTCGGGAGTCAAAAGTTGTATATACACCCTCATCTGAGCACTCATTGTAGGGTGCCCAGGGAAAATATCATGGGCGAACATTCTGTAGCTGAGAACAGGAGTAGGAATGGACTCATATTGATTAGTATATCTTCTACCCAATCTGTCCTCAATGACCATGGATATAAATCTTGCGAAGGGCACAATGGTGTCCCTTATGTTCTTGGTCACCAATGACTTGAATGCCTTAAAGATCAACTCAGCATAATCCACTCGTCGATCATAGAATAGGTTGTATAAAAGTTGCATTTCAAAGTCATTCACATTATCCAGGCCTCCCACCTTGTATCCAAGGGAACGAACCACAGTGGATACCATAAATCCCCATGCCGTCTGGAAAACAGATTTTTGTATGACGCCAATCACTTGAGGATGACCCATTAAGGGTAAAACACTTCGTGATGTTTCCCTAGAAACCGTCGCTTCATACTGATTATGAATCGGAAAATGAAGAAGTCGGCGGAGACAGTTTGCATCGACTTCTATCGCCACTTGTCCACTTACGACTGTGCCCCGTATAACCGGTTGAGTTGCATCCAGTTTACACGTATACCAGAATTCTGTGAGAAGTTGAGGGATGAGCACAGCAGGTCCACGAAGAAATGCATGTGCCAGGGGTCCCTTGCGAATGTAGGAGACCCACTCCTCATATCCCCTGCCAATTTTAGACTTCGGAATGTCGGTACAGGCGATGACGTTGTTTTGTTTGTAGGTGAGGAGTGCCTTGTTCTTGAAATTTCCACCACGGATCATTTGTTCAGTTAGATTTAGAGTATAACCCTCCATTGAAATCGAACTTATCGTATTGGATTGCACTTAACAGTAGTAAGGATTAGCACCGAGCAATGAACTCTGCACACAACAACGTTAGGGTTTAAGAGAGAAGAATATTTTGGAAGTTTAAACGAAATATGATGAAAAATCTCTCTTATTTATACCTTTTCAATGTGAGAGAAAAGTTACCGTTATCGGAGGGTAATAAATATGACCGTTACCGTAAAAAACTTCTACGCAGTTTGTTACAACGGCTAAATTTATTGTTAGTTACCCAAATTCACACTGTTTTATTAAACTATATTTTTATGAAAAGAATATATCATAAAAATTTTTAAACGACTGATGTTTAGTTACAGACACACCGTAAATATTTTGGACTTACCATATTTTTGGACATACCATTTGTTAGGACTAACCTAGACATGTGGAACTGACCACACTTTGGAACTGATTACTCAGCTAATCCTGAGTGTTCAGCTTAGATGAAGCACTCAGCTTCAGATGTAACACTCAGCTTAGATTGAGCACACAACTCAGGCTTTGACACTTAGTCAAATGTAGCACTTAGCAAAAATTAAATAGAGATAAAGAATGGAACATACCAATTAAGGGTTGAGCATGCCAAGCTTACCGAGTAGAGTTGTGAATATTTTGCCTTCTATTGGTTTAGTGAAGATATCCACAAGCTGATCTTCAGTCTCAATGAAGACTAACTTTATCTTTCCCTTTTCTACAATATCTCTGATGAAGTGATGTCTTATCTCAATATGCTTGGTTCTTGAGTGAAACACTGGGTTGTGTGTAATGGCAATAGCACTTTGATTGTCACAAAATATAGGATTCTTCGAATAATGCAAATCAAAGTCCTTAAGCTGATGTTGCATCCATAGTATTTGAGCACAACAGCTCCCTACAGCTACGTATTCAGCTTCAGCTGTTGAAATTGCCACTGAGTTTTGTTTCTTGCATGTCCAGCTAACTAGTTTTCCACCCAAAAGTTGACATCCTCCAGTAGTACTCTTTCTATCAAGACCACATCCTGCGAATTCGGAATCTGAGTACCCTATCAGCTCAAATCCTGATCCTTTGGGATACCACAAACCTAAGTTTGGTGTTCCCTTCAGATATTTGAGTATTCTTTTAACAGCTAGCAAGTGTGATTCCTTTGGATCAGCCTAATATCGTGCACAAACACATGTAGCAAACATTATATCAGGTCTGCTTGCTGTTAAATAGAGTAATGAACCTATCATTCCTCTATATGTAGTATGACATACGGATTTTCCATCAATGTCCTTGTGTAGCTTGACATTGTGTAGCATTGGAGACTTTGCGGGATGGCTTGAGTCTAATCCATATTTCTTAATCAGATCAAAGACATACTTGCTCTGATTAATAAATATACCATCTTCTTTCTGATAGATTTGAAGTCCCAAAAAGTACGTCATCTCACCCATCATGCTCATTCTGTATTGATTAGACATTATCTTGGAGAACCAATCACACAGACCTTGGTTTATTGAACCAAAGATAATGTCATCCACATAGATTTGAACCAGAATGACATGTCCTCTGCTCTTTCTTATGAAAAGAGTTTTGTCAATACTTCCTCTTACAAAATCAGTTGAGAGCAAATAGGTGGATAGTGTATCATACCAGGCTCTTGGAGTTTGCTTGAGTCCATACAAGGCCTTGTCTAACTTATAGACATAATCTGGATGTTTAGAATCAATAAAACCAGGGGGTTGTTTCACATAGACTTCCTCCTGTAGTGCTCCATTTAGGAATGCACTTTTAACATCCATTTGATTCACTTTAAAGTTTTTGAAGGCTGCATAGGCTAAAAACAACCTTATAGCTTCAATCCTTGCAACAGGGGCAAAGGTTTCATCATAATCAATACCTTCTTCTTGTCGATACCCCTGAGCTACTAGCCTTGCCTTGTTTTGAATCACTACTCCATCCTTGTCCATTTTATTTCTATAGACCCACTTAGTGCCTATAATTGTTTTTCCTTTGGGGGAAGGGACAAGGGTCCAGACCTTATTTCTTTGAAATTTTGTCAGCTCCTCTTGCATAGCTTCAATCCAATCTTCCTCTTTTAGAGCCTCTTCAGTCTTCTTTGGTTCCATTTCAGATAGAAAACTAGAGTAGGCAGCATAGTTTGCATTTGCCTTAGATCTAGTTAACACACCATCTTCAATGTTCCCAATGACATCATCAAGAGAATGATCTTTTAATACTCTGAAGGTTGTAGTGGGAGACTTAGGTTCTGGATCTGAGTCAGAGCAGTGTCTCTCAGGCCGAATAGGACTTACTTCTTCAGTCTGAGTAGGAATTTGATGATCACCTAGATCTTCAATCTGACATGTACCTGATGATTCACCGAGATTCTCAGGCTGATTATCTTCAATATTGATAATTTATTTCGATGATGCACAATTGTCAGATTTACTATCATCATCATCAGAATCATGCATAACATACATGGTATTTGATGTGAGATCTTCTTTGCTCCTCTCAAGCTCACTCAGACTAACTGGGTCAGCTTGAGCTATGTTGGATTCATCAATACTTGTCTCATCAAACGTAACATGTACTGACTCTTCAATTACCTTTCTTTTAAGATTAAAGACCCTGTAAGCTTTGGAGATTGAAGAATATCCAACAAATATACCTTGATCAGCTTTGGGTTCCAACTTATGGAGCTGATCTCTTTGGTTTAGCACATAGCATGTTGAACCAAAAATGTGGAAATATCCAATGTTGGGTTTTCTGCCATGATACATCTTGTAAGGTTTGTTACCATGTCTTTTAACTATAATCGATCTATTCTGAGTATAGCAGGCTGTACTTACAGCTTCTGCTCAGAAGCTCAGCTTGAGCTTTGCCTCACATAGCATGGTTCTTGCAGAAGGATCCCTTATGATGTTTTCCCATTTCACAAGCTGAGCAAAGTTTGTCTTTAGCAAATGTGATCTTAGGTAGACCAGAGACTAACTCTTTGCTAGACTGTTTGTTAATATATTTAAATTTAAATGAGATAGTCTCTTGTTCCATAACCAACTCAGCTTGGGAGTTAAGTCAGAATACAAGCAGGTTTCAGTTGAAGGATCTGCGGAGCTGAGATCTAACAAATAGATATCTCTCTCTTTTTTGCCATTAATATTGGTTTTCCCTTCTTATCGTAAATTGTCCCTGCATGCTTTCTGAAGGTGACTTCATAATCGTCATCACACAGTTGACTGATACTTATCAGATTGTGTTTAAGGCCTTCAACATATGCTACCTTTTTTTAAGTGACTTTTCCAGTAGTTATCTTTCCATAACCTTTAGTCCTTCCTTGAGAATTATCCCCAAATGTCACCTTGGGTCCTTCATTGTTTTGAAATTCACTTAGAATCCCCTTGCTTCCTGTCATGTGTCTTGAGCATCCACTGTCTAGATACCACTTGTAGGAGCTCTGCACATGATCAACTAAACATATTAGTTTTTTTTTGGAACCCACTGTTTGGTGGGTCCTGAGGATGAGCACTTAGCTAATCATTTGGAGTTTGATTGATCAGCTCGAACAGATTCTGGGTCTGTTTTGGACTGATCGTCCTTTTCGTTTTCAGGTATAAGATTGGTACTTACACAATCTTTGGCCTCATGACCTCTATCACCACACTTATAGCATATTCTTCTAAAGATGGGTGTTTGGGTGATTTCTTTGAGTTTTTCAACATTAAATTTGGATTCAGTTTTAGGGTCATAAGATGTGGATAACCTTTCAATCCTCTTCGATATTTTGTCTACTTGATTTTCACTGAATTTGGACTTACCTTTGTAAGCTTTATGGTTACCTTTATTTGGTGAAGTCTGACTTACAGACAACTTCCTATTTTTAGACATCCTTTCATATATGGCTTGAGAATTATGTCTTTTTGAGTTAACGTGTGATATTCTATCAAAAACAGTTGTTCTCACAGGATTATAATCCAATCTTTTGAAAACTGACTTACAGTTTCTGTTGGATCTAGAACATTCAGCTTGATGGTTTGTGTGAATAACCTGAGGACTTTGGGTTGGTCTCACAAACTTATTGGTTTTGACCTGTTTCCCTTCCTTCTTCCTTAAGAATGTTCTTGGGAGTATGTCATCTGATTTCATCGTTTTGTCTTCAAGACTGACTTGATCTTCGATGATTTCATCAGCAGCAGCACTATAATCTCCCCCTAGCACTGCTTTTACTTGATTTGGTATCTGCTGGTTAATGCACTTTTCTGCTTCTCTTGATGACTTACACCAAGATTCACAGATTTTTCTTAGATTGTCAGCTTGTTCTTTTGATTCTTTCAGTTCTTCACTTAGAAGTTTGTTTATATGAAGCTGACATTCATAATCACTTTGAATCTTTTTACCAGCATTTAAGAGTGTTTCAGAGTGTTTAAGTTCATCTTTTAATTTTGAAATTTCAGTTTTCAAACTAGATTGAAACTGTGATAGAGGTTTTGAAATCATTCAACAGATAGTTGAACATAAGACATTTTTGTTCATCAGTGTAAGAGCTAAAGTTATTTACCTTATACATTGAGTCAGGATCCTAGTTACTGGTTTGCTTACTCCGCTTAGCCGCTTCTGCTAGATCCTCATCAAAGGAACTGTCTTCTAACTCATAGTCAACTTGTTCCTCTTCATCCTCAATGGCCATCAAACACCTATCTGGCTCATCATCATCTGAAGTAGATAAATAAGTATCCCAAGTCTCAGCAAGAAGACCTTTGGTGTTTTCATCTGGCTTGCCTTTGAGTCTTTGATATTTCTTTTTATACTTATCAGCTATGTAGGAATTCTTGTCAGCTACTGAAGCTAATTCTCCCTTCTTTGAGCTAGAAAGGATTCCGAGGACGGAATCCTCTTAAGGAGGGGAGATTTGTAACACCCGCAAACCAAGGCTAGTAGATTAGCAGGTTTACGGTATGTGTTTGTTTGTGATTATCTAAGTGAATTAATTAATTAATTGAAATTATTATGAATATGTATATATGTGAGTGGCCGTATGTATGACCGTAGATGTGTGTATATTTGCATGTGTTTGAGTGTATTACACGTGGGGGTGTATGTGGGATTTGGTTGACACCTAACTTGCATGTACACTAGTGAGTGTATGTGTATTGTTTCATTATCTTAAAATTTAGAAAGTGTGTGTGTGTGTGTGCTTTGTTCTCTGTCAAGAAAACCGAAGAAGAAGGAAAGGAATCGGAATTCCATTTGTGTGTGATTAATCGAAAGTTTAAAGGTTGGTATGTTTAAATTAACATGTTATGATCCTTCTTGTTATGTTATATGATTTAAACCATGATTCATGTTTAGTTTAAAGATTGCATGTTAAATAACATCATGATCGGTTTTTGAAAGAATAGGATTTTGATAGCTTTGAATGTTCTTATGATTAATTGCATGAGAATATATTTAGAAATGCTAAATGTACGATTCTGGAATGATGGTATAAAACTGGATTTTTGTATTATGATATTTTGAAGTTATCGGATTTGTTATTGAAGGTATTTGTTTGGCACATACGAGTAGCAACGGAAGCAAGATATAATACAATAATAAACTAGCCAAACAAACACACATGCCATGGACCAATATCTAGACATGGAGATGCAACTAAATATAAGAACAAGATGGATAGAAATGTACCACTATGCAAGTACCACGATCCCCTCTTGTCAAGCTTCAAGAATCAAACAAGTCAAGCTTCAAAATCCAAGCTAGGATTTCTCTAGTGAAGTCCACCCCAAGTTGTGTTGATTCCCAAATGCTAGTAAGTTGGTGTTACCACCAAAACAGCAAGATCAAAGTATATCTAACCACTTTGTGCATCAAAACATGATCACAAAGTGCATGAACTCTAGAGATAAAATGTGTATCAACTTCATATGTTCTTCATGTCCATTCTCTTCCAAAACTACAGAGAATTCGTGACCCTTGAAGTTGCCCAATTGAATGAAACTTTAATCCCATTAAAAATGAGCTTTAAAACCAATCAATCCTGCTGTTACAGAGCACATACACGGCCCGTGTTCATCAACACGGCCGTGTAGGCCCAAGGTCCACGGCCCTAACTGGGCCATGATGGCCCGTGTCTAATAGACCCAACACGGCCCGTGTTCAGCTACACGGCCGTGTAGGCCCAAAGCACACGGTCTCTTCTTGGTCCAAAACGCCCCGTGCTAGTTGGGCTGGACACGGCCCGTGTTCAACAACACGGCCCGTGTACCATCCTGCCAAAACCCATTTTGGCCTTTTCCTCTCTTTTTCTTGATCGTTTTGCCGGAATCAATACTTGTTGTGTGACCCAATAGGCCTATACCTCATCGATAGTGCCATTAACTAGTTCGTGTCAGGGGGCATATTCCAACAGACTCCCACTTGCATGTGGCACGACTACGAAAAATAACACAAACATAGAGCGGCCTCTAGCAAGACATCTACGCTCCCAAGTCAGTATAGGGTATGCCATTCTTGACAAGATCCCAATCATGAAATGATTGTCCTAAAGACAAATGAACATGTACATCCCTTTGTTCGCGATATCCTATGTGAACACAAGGCATGGAATAAAGTCAACCTTCAGATCGTTCACGATTATGTTTCTCGATTCTAGATTAGTGGTGACCAACAAACCAAGTTAACATTGATCCATCATCAATATAACTTGAGCACGGCAATGCATATGAACGTTAGCACTCAATCATCGAGGGGCCCATGGATATCTTCTCTATACATAGAGGAACAAATTCCTTCCGACTACATAGTCCCGCCACATAGATAATACTCTACCCAATCATCTCCCTTATAACGACCAGTTACGGACCGCGTTAAAAAATGATCAAAGCAAAGCAGATCTATGCTTTGGAATCACATGCATCTCTAGTTTAAGGATGAAACGTCATCATCATCCCGAGTTTCTTATGACTAGAACCATGAAGCGAACTCGGGTGCGGGTCCTCCAATCACTTGAAACCCCTTTCAAGTATAGGCAAGAATCACGTTTAACAAAACCGATTCTTCACCTCAATCTTAATTTATACTTCCTTCCCATAAAGTATAACCGATTGTGGAGATTTAGAATGAAAAACATTCTCGGAAGTGTTCAAACATGCTAAGATGGAACACAATAAGGATTCATAAAATACCCGCCCTCGGCGTATCATTAAATCTCCATTTAATAATCGATATAGTACAAATTGCAATACTGCTTAACGTCCCCAAAACATAAGTACAAATCAATCATAAACCAAAACATATTCAAGCCAAGTTATACGCATTGGACATGCTAATGGACCTAGTTTGACAAACACCACTAGTCCATAACAACGGCTTAACTAGTGGATTTGTCCCACAACTTCCACAAGTTCTTTTGTTTTTCAATTATATCTCTTTTGACAAGACTACTTCAAAAGTATGCATCAAGGAGATCTTACTTTTCAAAAAAGTGAAAGTAATCACACCCTCATTGTCTCAAAAACCCACAATAGGGTTAGTGATACTTAAGAATCAACAAACAACACCACAAGTTAGGATCATCAACTTTGATCAAAGATCAACCGTTATCCTAGCAGAAACACGCATTAGAGTAACTACTTACTCCAAGCCTATTCAAGTCGCCAAACATCAAGAACATATCTCTATATTTCTTGAACTAAATACTATCCAATTTTGTATCTCTTAAATGCCCCTATGAAGCAGTAATTCCTGGATTAGGTTTGCAGATAACCTAATATCGGGACATTATCTTCCATAGACATTTAACACTAGGAATACAACAAAGCTCCCACTAGCCCTGACATACATAAAAGGTTTTATCTATGCTTTTAGAAAACTCATCACTATGATCTTCTAATAGTAAGCAAAGATATCTTTCCTTCAAGATGCAAGAATAAGCCCGAAGTGGTCTTATCCACTTTTGTAGACATAATTCGGACATAATTCGGCTACTACGGACGTATATTAAGACCCTCAGAGAGTGTTATAAGCACTTCCTCATCATATTGTTCCATGACGGAACGCGGTCATTAATATCCACGAGTACCAAACATTCTTCAACATAGCCACGAGGACAAGTTTCTCCATAACCATCATGAAAACTTTACCACTAGTCGGCATTTGAAGTTGTCTACAATTCCATCCATGTGCTTGGACATCCCAAACGGATCACATCTCTTTATCATTTACTTCTTTTATTTTAATGAACTCTGGATCCACTACGTCTCCCGATAGGTGGTGAACTCAACATGACTCACCATCAAGTCATTGCCACTTAGATATGAGAAACCCATATATCTCTGGCTCTACATGACTATAATCAAAATTAAAAGAAGTAATGACTCCTAGTCAGGCATACCAGCATAACCATGACGATCATCTATCAAAGATATCAGATAATATGCTAGTATCATCATCAAGTCTTTCATTTAAGTTCCACGTTCTCCCACTAGGATGCCTAAACTTTAGTTTCTTTCTTCTTCCCCTTTTAAGCAACAAACATTGTTCTCAAAAGGTTAAACAACTAAAACTTAGAAGAACTCCTCAAACGTATTAGCACTTCTCGATTTCAAGTTTATCCATCTCCCACTAAATTTAGAATGGATAACTTTGAACTATAAGATAGACAAGCAATGAACCTTTCTAGTCGTATCTTAATAAATGCTAAATAGACTATCAATTGAATTTGGATTTGAGGACTTAGTCACAATGGCTAATGAATATCTCGACAAACCGGACACACATTCTTGACCCGTCATAAACCGGATCAATAACACCCGGTTCCCTACTCCATGACACCATGTACCAATGTGTCTTAGTAGGATATAAATTGTGAAACAATTCCACAATTCACAATATGGTCATCCAATATATAGATAATAGATACCTTAGCATCTTAACTAGATCTAAGTACCTTGATCTATATGCCCTATTGATTCTTAAATTTGTCTTGGTTAATTCTAAACACCAACAAGGTTTCAGACATATACCCAAACTAATAAACGTCTCGCAACTACTACCATCAAGGTGGTGACGAAGAAGTTTCGCTTTCGTTATTCTTTGTGGCGTGCTTGAACGGATTATCCACACAACGTGATCAATATCCAACAAGCTTATAATCCTCTCACAAACTCCGGTGAAGGGTCTCATAATCATCTTAGCCTAATAAACAGGATCTACATCAAAGCGTTTAGCCCGAGACTAAACTATTCCGAGATCCTAACCACATAGATCTAGGCGATATATTTCTTGTTTATGTGGTTAAGTTGATTATCACACAAAGATAACATATCTAAACTATTTTGGATTCAGAATCAATTATTCATGTATATTTTATTACTTGTAACAAATCCTTGTGTATGCCATGACATGGGAAATTTTGAACAAAATATCTCATAATAGATTTTCATAATAAATCTCATATTTTAAGAATAAACTCATCGTCACCCCCATGTTAAGTTTAAAACAACACACGAGCTATGACATAAGAAAAACCTTAAATAAACAACGCTTAAAAAGGTTTCACATCAATTCTTAAAAAAATTTGTTCACCGTAATTAAAGCGAGCATACAAACCGATGTTACTTGCCACACAGGGCAATAAAGTAATAAATAAACCGGCGACACAAGCAAGATCAAGTCTCCTTCTCTTGGAGGACAATCACCACGGTTTCCTCGTTCGAGATCCAGTTCTTCATGCTTTTCTTTCAACAAAGGACCTACACTTTGTAACAAACAAATTTGTGACAAACGTGAGTCAATCAGCTCGGGTCAACAACCCAGCTTATAGAAGAATAGCAATGAATCATGAACTTACCTGAAGATGGAAAGTTAACTCTCTCTTTTCTGAGAAGTTTTATATCCTCTCGGCACGTAGGGCAGGCGTGACGGCCCTAATTTCCAAATCTTCCAGAGAAGTAGCAAACCACCTTTTCTTGAGGCACATTCTCTATGTCCTTCGACTCAATATTAAGGATAGGCTTAGAAACTCCAACCTTTCCTTTTAGGGTCGGTTTCTTCTTCCTTTTCTTTTGTTTCTTTAAGCCCAAGACGGGAGTGGTTGAGGTGGAATTATGCTTGGCCATGTCAGACTCCGCAGACTTCAACATGCCATGCAATTCGCTTAAGGATTTCTCCATTCATTGCATATGATAGTTTGTGACAAACTGATCATATGATGCAGGCAGAGACTGGAGTACAATATCCACAGCGAGCTCTCTCCCAATATGAAATCCTAACCTCTCCATTTGGTTCACGTTTGCCTTCATCTTAAGGACGTGAAGACCAACATTCCCGCCTTCCTACAGCCTACAACCGACTAGACTTTTAACACACTCATAGTGTTCTTGCCTAACTTGCTGTCGGAACATGTCCTTGAGCTTGTTTAACATATTGTACACACCCATGTGCTCGAGCTGCTTTCGCAACTCCGAGCTCATAGTTGACAACATGAGGCAGGCAACATCGTGCGTGTCCTCAATATGTTTTTCATACCCGTATCGGACGGCCCAAGTCGTGTTGGTAGCAGGTGGCTCCGGAAGGGGTTCATCAAGGATGTGCAACTTTGGTTCATGGCGTAGGACAATTCTCAATTGCCTAAGCCATGCAATAAAGTTCAGCCCGTGAGTTTCTCCCTTTCTAGGAACACACGAAGTGAGATGTTTGACGTTGTGTTGTTTTGGTTTGACATCTATAAATAACAATAATACGAGTTTTGGTTAGTTTAGATAAACCTTGTTAAAAATAATTACCCCATAGTTTTAGATAAAAACAATTATTCGTAACAAGGGCTAAGAACCTTATTTCACCTCGCACCGTGACGGGTTTGCCATGGATCACGTGGCGAAGCTATTTAGGCCGGCAACCATTTTACCAATTGTAATCTTTATTACAACTCTTAAACACTTGCGGGATCCGTTGACATCCATTATGTCGGTTGGCATGTTTGATCCCTTCCTTACACCAATCTTAATATATAATTTTTGTTTAGCTCGTGCTTAGCTCGACAACTAATCAAGAATTATATACTAAAATTGTAAACCGTCCTACAAGACACACGAGTGGCACTCCCGACCATCAATTGGCTCGTGCTTAGCTCGACAACCAATCATGTGAGTTACCCCACTCACCTTCCACACAACTACGCAAGGAATGACTCGTGCTTAGCTCGACAATCATCCTTGTTGGTGTCATCTTACGGATGGTGCGTGATTTACATTTTAAAAAAATGGAATTTTGTTTCCGGTTTATAAAAACCTTTTGTGAATTAACAAAGTAAGTGTCAAAACGATTTTAATCACTTTTAAAATATAATACCAAGTTTATATTTTCTTTGTTAATTCTATTCGCGCGAGATTGTTAACCATTTTAACAAACGTTGTATTTTATTTAATTTTGTAGAAAAATTGTCTAGCATGCGAATCCTAATCCATGCATAGAAAAATAAAACACAATTACGCAAATATATATATATATGTATAATTCGGTAACATGCCCAAAAATCCTATGCGTTTTCCCCGTGAGCCACAACGGGGAAAACGAGGCCAAAACCTAAAGACAAGGTAAAGTCTCGTTGGGTGAGCTCCCACCGAATCCAACACCTTCAATAGCGTGTTGATTCCTTCTTGCTAAGACGTCATCACTATGACTCCCGTTGACTTCTCCGGTTCTAATTCTATACTATTTACAAATACATAGAATATGTATATATAAACGACACGCAGGTCGCATTCCTACACTATTTACACAAATACACGGAATAAAATAAACGGCGTGCAAGCCGCACCAACAGATATATAAATAAATATTTACATCAATACGGCACGCAGGCCACCAAAAAACCGAATCAATCAACCACCACAACACATAGGTCTAAGGGCATACCGTGTTACCGAATTAACCAAACGCAACATAAGTGAAACATGGTGTGCCACACAAAACCATGATATAAATATATATCTATATTTTAGTCAAGATTGTCAACAACGTCAAAGGCATCAAAATGACAATCCTTGTACATATGCATTAGTGTACCAAACCATTTTTGTGACACATTCATATATACATTTATAAGTATATATTTGTGTATACTTCATGCCAAGTTACAACAAATATATAAATATAAAAACTAAAATATATTAACAATGCTACAATTATAACAATTCTAGCATAACAAGAATACAACAAGAGTCTCAATGAAAAACCAATTTTAAGAAAACAATTTTCTTATATAAATGTATTTATATGCTTTTGAGACTTGATGTAAAAACTAACATATTAAGAAAGCTACAAATATACCAATTTTAGCCTAACAAAGATCTACATGAAAAACCATTTCTAGAAAATAATTTTCTAACATAAAAATACTTATATGAATATTATGTAGGCTACAAATATATCACTTTTAGCCTAACAAAGATCTACATGAAAAACTTTCAAGAAAACAATTTTCTTGTATAAAATATTCATATGGTTTTTCTAAACTCCTTAGTGCAAAACCATGTTAGATATGGCTCTGATACCACTGAAGGTATTTGTTTGGCACATACGAGTAGCAACGGAAGCAAGATATAATACAATAATAAACTAGCCAAACAAACATACATGCCATGGACCAATATCTAGACATGGAGATGCAACTAAATAAAAGAACAAGATGGATAGAAATGTACCACTATGCAAGTACCACGATCCCCTCTTGTCGAGCTTCAAGAATCAAACAAGTCAAGCTTCAAAATCCAAGCTAGGATTTCTCTAGTGAAGTCCACCCCAAGTTGTGTTGATTCCCAAATGCTAGTAAGTTGGTGTTACCACCAAAACAACAAGATCAAAGTATATCTAACCACTTTGTGCATCAAAACACGATCACAAAGTGTATGAACTCTAGAGAGAAAATGTGTATCAACTTCATATGTTCTTCATGTCCATTCTCTTCCAAAACTACAGAGAATTCGTGACCCTTGAAGTTGCCCAATTGAATGAAACTTTAATCCCATTAAAAATGAGCTTTAAAACAAATCAATCCTGCTGTTACAGAGCACATACACGGCCCGTGATCATCAACACGGCCATGTAGGCACAAGGTCCACGGCCCTAACTGGGCCAAGATGGCCCGTGTCTAATAGACCCAACACGGCCCGTGTTCAGCTACACGGCCGTGTAGGCCCAAAGCACATGGTCTCTTCTTGGGCCAAAACGCCCCGTGCTAGTTGGGCTGGACACGGCCCGTGTTAAACAACACGGCCCGTGTACCATCCTGCCAAAACCCATTTTGGCCTTTTCCTCTCTTTTGCTTGATCGTGTTGCCGGAATCAATACTTGGTGTGTGACCCAATAGGCCTATACCTCATCGGTAGTGCCATTAACTCGTTCGTGTCAGCGGGCATATTCCAACAGTTATATTATGAAGCTCTCGGATTGTTGAGAAGAAGAAATCCGAGTCTTGCAAAAATCCGGATCTTATGAAATCCGAAGGTAGAAATCCGATTACTTTGGAAATCCGAATCTTTAAAACCGGAAGTTCATAAACCGATACTTGAATTATGGGAACTTCAAATTCGAATGCCATATTTATGAAATCCTAAACTTGGAAAGTGATTTAAGTCAGAATCCGACACCTAGAATCCGAATGGTTGAATCCGAAACAATGAAATCCGAATGATGAAATCCGACACATGATGAAATCCGAATGGTTGAATCCGAAACAGAGATTTGAACCCCTCGGATTCCTAAATCCGACAGTTATGAAATCCTAATAGATAGTTGCGGATTTTGGGAAAATCCGATACCTTGGTTGCGGATTTTCAAGAATCCGAGAGAGAGAATCCGATAGTTTTGAAATTCGATACTTTTGAGTTTCAATTGTATTTGTTTATTGATTTTTAAATGTTATGAGTGAATTATAAATATATGATGAGATATATTTATGAGATGTGGACTGATTGGTTGTTAATATGTTTTCAGGAAATCAAAAGGCTTAGTAATATAAGAATTCTGAGTGCTTCATCTGAGATTGAAAGGTGAGAGGATGTTGGATGCGAATGGTAAAGATTGTGTTTAATATTACTGATGTGAGGCATGATTGTATGTGATGGTTTGATATTGGAACTGCTGATTGTGAATATTATTTGATGTCTGTTGCATGATTATTTGTTCGATACGCACTCTTAGTATGATTTTGAGTTGCGTTTGAGAAGTCAGCTATACGTGGAATTGGGCTGGGCTCGTTTATTGGTTGGTTGAACAGTGGTAGCCTTACTGTTGCATTTGTTGCTTCAGAGTGGGATTTCACTGTGCCAATTTAGTAGAGGGGTATCGGTAAACCTTTGCTTTGGCCGGCATTGGTTGTAGGTTCTGCGCCGAACCGCCGGTCTTCTTAAAGTTGTGATTACATGATTAGTATTGACTTAATGTTTGCTTTTAGGTTTAACCTCTACTCACTTAGCTTTGTGCTAATTCCCCACAGTTTTTGTTCTTTTTGCAGGTCGTGTTTGTGAGTGCTCGTGGAAGGAAAAATTGACTTGACTCTGATGTCTAGATTTGAAATGAAACGAGCCAGTTTATTTTGTAACACAGACTTATGCATTTCGGATTTTAAAGAACAAATATTTTGTTAATGTATGTTTGTAATTATTTATAATGGAATGAATGTTTAAAGTTAATCAAAGCTTCCGCAGCGCAATTAAAAAAAATGGCTTAGATTTTACGGTGTTACAGTTTGGTATCAGAGCCTAGGTTTGGCGATGCAGGCACGACTAGAGTGTTGCATTCCCAAATCTTGGCTCGTGACAGGTCAAGCTTTCCTTCAGGGGGAATTAGAGTAAGTTAGAGTTGTCAGTAGTAGTTAGTATTTTGAGTACTAACAGTTTATGCTAATAAGTTGTGAGATGATGTGATTGTAACAGATATGGCTGAAAGAGAGACCCCTATCCTCCCTCCCGCTACTCAATCATCTGCAGAGGCACCAGTAATAGAAGAATTGGATGCCACTAACCAAGCGGGAACATCCGGTTAGGAACAGGAAGAAGATCAGAGTGCATACATATTTAAACTGGAGAATGAACTGATGGATCTTAGAGCTAAGCTAAATAACCTGGAACAAAGATTGACCCAAACTGAACAACCTCTAGTATCAACTGCGATCTTTTCTCGGGCAACCGTACCACCAGTATCAATGCCCCTACCACCAGATAATGCAACAACTGTTCTATTTTCCATATCCACAACAGGGAGCTTACCCTTTTGCGTTTCCTGGTTTTAAGCAGCCTTGCACATATAAACAATTCCTGGACTGTAAGCCATCAGAATACAGTGGAAGTTTTGACCCGAATGTAACCCTAAACTGGCTGAGGGAAATGGTAAAGGCACTTGATGCCTGTAATTGTGAGAACGAACTAAAGGTGAAATTTGCATCAAGGATGCTAAAAGGTGATGCTATGGTATGGTGGGATTCGATCACTGGCCATTTCACGGAACAACAATAGGAGAGCATTACTTGGAGTCAATTCCAAGAGAAACTATGTGAACAATACTATGGTACATTTGAAGTTGCGAAGATCAAGAAAGAATTTATGGACTTGTAAATGACCGGAAACATGACAGTGGATGATCTGATTTTGCAATTTAATCAGAAAATGAGGTTTGTGAAGCACTGGGTACCAGACGAAGAATCTAAAATTGCTCACTTTGTTGGAGCGCTGCACCCTGATCTCCGTAGCGCCACTAGGTGGGCTACTACCTTATCACAAGCATTCAACTTGGCAAAGATAGTAGAAGGGGATTTAATAGCCAGGAACAAGTGTAATGGGGAAAAGATTGCCCAACAAAAATCAAAGATTGATCATTATAATTCCCAACAAAGACAGGGTGGGCAAGGCAGTGGATATAAACAGGGAGATCAAAGTAGAAGGTCGAATGTTGGTGGGTCAACACAGAGGGCGCCGTGGTGTAGTCGGTGCAAGTCGTATCACAATAGGCAATGTACGCCCCAATCTAGAAGGTGCGTTAAATGTGGTCAGTTTGGCCATGAGTTAAAGGATTGCAGGTTCCTACGCAATGTCTGTTGGAACTGCCAGAAAGAAGGGCACAGAGTGGGAGAGTGCCCGGTGGGAAAGAAAGTAGGATCGGGAGCAGGGGCGGGGACAGCTGGGGGATCATCTTCAGCTGGTCAGAAGAGAAAGAATCCACCTACTACTGAGGGTAGGGCTTTTAAAATGACGGTGGAGGATGCCACCACTACCGATAATGTCATAACCGGTATGTTTCTAATTAACTCTATCCCTGCAAGAGTGTTATTTGATTCTGGAGCTAATCGCTCGTTTGTGTCTGTGGAGTATTGTGGTAAATTAAATATACCTGTTATTAAACTTGCTAGTACCCTAGAGATAGTAGCAGATGTCATGATGGTTCCAGTCACGACTGCTGTGGCTGGAGCTAAAATTGATATTGATGGTGTATGTTTTCCTGTTTACTTTCTTGTCATGCCTTTATCTGGTTTTGATGTTGTATTGGGTATGGATTGGTTAAGCCTAAATCAAGCAAGTATAAAATGCCACAAGAAGTTAATCTCATTCCCATTAGCGGATGGTACAAGGGTAATAGCAAGAGGTGAGAAAGCCGGGTCTGCAATTTCAATAATTTCATGTTTAAAGGCAAAGAAAGCACTGAGTAAAGGTTGTGAATCGTTTATAGCATATGTGATTGATGGAAAGAAAGAAAAAAAAGCTATGACAGACATCCGGGTGGTAACGGAATACTCGGAGGTGTTTCCAGAAGAATTACCGGGACTACCTCCAGTCCCAGAGGTAGAATTCAAGATAGATTTGATTCCGGGTTCTCGACCAGTGGCTAAAGCACCGTATAGACCGGCACCTTCAGAAATCCGGGAGATGATGACACAGATCCAAGACTTGTTAAATAAAGGATTTATCCGTCCAAGTTCATCACCGTGGGATGCGCCAGTGTTATTTGTAAAGAAGAAAGATGGTACATTGCGTATGTGCATTGATTATCGGGAATTGAACAAGAGAACGATAAAGAATAAATACCCGTTACCCAGAATTGACGATTTGTTCGATCAACTACAGGGAGCTTCTTTCTTCTCGAAGATTGATTTAAGATCGGGTTACCATCAGGTAAGGGTGTCAAAGGAGGATGTGGCAAAGACAGCTTTCCGTACGCGATATGGTCATTATGAGTTCCTGGTTATGCCATTCGGTCTAACCAACGCACTAGCAATATTTATGGATCTCATGAACAGAGTCTGTCGATCATTTCTTGATAAGTTTGTGATTGTCTTCATTGATGACATTTTGATTTACTCAAAGACTGAGATAGAGCATGAGCAGCATTTGAGACAAATCTTGGAAATTCTGAAGAAAGAACAGTTGTATGCAAAGTTCTCGAAATGTGAGTTCTGGTTAAGAGAAATTTAGTTTTTGGGGCATATAATTTGTAAGGAAGGGGTAAAGGTGGATCCTTCAAAGGTAGAAGCAGTGATGAGTTGGAATGCTCCAAGAACACCGTCAGAGATAAAGAGTTTTCTGGGATTGGCTGGATACTACCGCAGATTTATCAAGGATTTTTCTAAGATTGCGGGTCCGTTAACCAAGTTAACTCGGAAGGATGTAAAGTTTATGTGGGGTAACGAACAAGATAAGGCCTTCCAGATATTAAAAGAACTGTTGTGTCAAGCTCCAATCCTTGCTTTGCCAAGTGGATTTGAAGATTTTACAGTATATTGTGACGCATCATTGGCGGGTTTAAGGTGTGTATTAATGCAGAGAGATCGGGTGATTACTTATGCTTCTAGACAGTTAAAACCACATGAGAAGAATTACCCGACACATGATTTGGAGCTAGCAGCAGTAGTATTTGCGCTCAAACTGTGGAGACATTACTTGTATGGCACCAAATGCGTGATATATACAGATCATAAGAGCCTGCAATATGTGTTTACTCAAAAAAATTTGAATATGAGACAGAGACGCTGGGTAGAATTGATAAAAGATTATGACTGCGAGATCAGATATCACCCGGGAAAGGCGAATGTTGTGGTAGATGCCTTGAGTCGAAAAGGGAATGGAAGCTCTATTCAGTTTATGCGAATTGAGATAGTATCTGATCTAATAGATAGATTGAAGTCTGATCAGTTGGAAGCCCTTAAAGAAGAAAATTTAAAGACTGAGTTAATGAAAAAGAGAAAAGATGAATTGAAAGACGATTCTCGTGGATTAAAAACATTCAAAGCTCGTGTGTGGGTGCCTAAGCTTGGAGAATTGAGAAAATTAATTTTGACAGAAGCGCACAAGTCGAGATTGTCCGTACACCCAGGAAGCACTAAAATGTATAACGATCTGAAAGTCCTTTACGGGTGGCCTATGATGAAAGCAGATGTGGCACATTTTGTAGAATCGTGCCATATTTGTGCACAAGTGAAAGCGGAACATCAGAGGCCTTATGGGTCTTTGAAGCAGTTAGAGATTCCTGAGTGGAAATGGGAGCACATCATAATGGATTTTGTAACAAAATTACCACGAACTTAGAGGAATCATGATATGATATGGGTGATAGTGGATCGTTTAACAAAGAGTGCACATTTTCTTGTCACCTGTGAAACAACTTCATTGGGTAAACTGGCACAACTATACATAGATGAAATCGTTGCGAGGCATGGTATACCGTTGTCAATTGTGTCTGATAGAGATTCAAGGTTTGTATCCAATTTCTGGAGGAGTTTGCAAATAGAATTGGGAACTAGAGTTAATTTGAGTATAACTTACCATCCTCAGACAGACGGTCAGACTGAAAGAACCATACAGACACTCGAGGATATGTTGCGAGCTTGTGTACTAGAGTATGGTGGATCTTGGGATTCACACCTGCCATTAGTAGAATTTGCGTATAATAACTCTCATCACTCTAGTATTGGAATGCCTCCGTATGAAATGTTGTACGGTCGTCGCTGCCGTACTCCGACTTGTTGGTTAGAGGCAGGTGAGAAACAGTTTGCAGGTCCCGAGATAGTACAGTTGACTGCTGACAAGGTTGCTATAGCCAAAGATAAGCTGAAAGCAGCCAGAGATAGACAGAGAATGTATGCTGATCCGAAACGACGTCTAGTAAAGTTTGATGTGGGGGAATTGGTATACTTGAAAGTTTCTCCGTGGAAAGGTGTAATTCGCTTCGGCAAACGTGGGAAGTTGGCTCCCAGATTCATCGGTCCTTTCCGTATCCGTCAAATTGTGAATGATCAAGCAGTCACACTAGATCTTCCTACAGAGCTTGTTGGAATTCATGATACATTTAATGTTTGTTATATGAGGAAGTGTAAAATTGATGATGAAAGTCAGATTCTCCCAGTGCATGAGTTGAAAGTTGATTCTAAGAAGAGACTGATAGAGGAACCGATTGAACTGCTAGATCGAAAGGTGACCAAACTTCGAAAGAAGCAGATACCTATGGTATTGGTCAAATGGAAACACAGTCTAGGTTCTGATATAACCTGGGAGACTGAAGCAGAAATGAAAGAAAGGTATCCCCAGTTGTTTGAGCCAGAAAGGATTCTGAGGACGGAATCCTCATAAGGAGGGGAGATTTGTAACACTCTCAAACCAAGGCTAGTAGATTAGCAGGTTTACGGTATGTGTTTGTTTGTGATTTAATTGTGTTAATATTAATTATGTGATTATCTAAGTGAATTAATTAATTAATTGAAATTATTATGAATATGTATATATGTGAGTGGCCGTATGTATGTATGACCGCAGATGTGTGTATATTTGCATGTGTTTGAGTGTATTACACGTGGGGGTGTATGTGGGATTTGGTTGACACCTAACTTGCATGTACACTAGTGAGTGTATGTGTATTGTTTCATTATCTTAAAATTTAGAAAGTGTGTGTGTGCTTTGTTCTCTGTCAAGAAAACCGAAGAAGAAGGAAAGGAATCGGAATTCCATTTGTGTGTGATTAATCGAAAGTTTAAAGGTTGGTATGTTTAAATTAACATGTTATGATCCTTCTTGTTATGCTATATGATTTAAAACATGATTCATGTTTAGTTTAAAGATTGCATGTTAAATAACATCATGATCGGTTTTTGAAAGAATAGGATTTTGATAGTTTTAAATGTTTTTATGATTAATTGCATGAGAATATATTTAGAAATGCTAAATGTACGTTTCTAGAATGATGGTATAAAACTGGGTTTTTGTATTATGATATTTTGAAGTTGTCGAATTTGTTATATTATGAAGCTCTCATATTGTTAAGAAGAAGAAATCCGAGTCTTGCAAAAATCCGGATCTTATGAAATCCGAAGGTATAAATCCGATTACTTTGGAAATCCGAATCTTTAAAACCGGAAGTTCATAAACCGATACTTGAATTATGGGAACCCCAAATCCGAATGCCATATTTAGAAAATCCTAAACTTGGAAAGTGATTTAAGTCAGAATCCGACACCTAGAATCCGAATGGTTGAATCCGAAACAATGAAATCCGAATGATGAAATCCGACACATGAAATCCGATACTCTTGATTTTGGAAACTTGAAATCTGATTAAGACAAAAACAGAGATTTGAACCCATCGGATTCCTAAATCCGACAGTTATGAAATCCTAATAGATAGTTGCGGATTTTGGGAAAATCCGATACCTTGGTTGCGGATTTTCAAGAATCCGAGAGAGAGAATCCGATAGTTTTGAAATCCGATACTTTTGAGTTTCAATTGTATTTGTTTATTGATTTTTAAATGTTATGAATGAATTATAAATATATGATGAGATATATTTATGAGATGTGGACTGATTGGTTGTTAATATGTTTTCAGGAAATCAAAAGGCTTAGTAATATAAGAATTATGAGTGCTTCATCTGAGATTGAAAGGTGAATGGATGTTGGATGCGAATGGTAAAGGTTGTGTTTAATATTACTGATGTGAGGCATGATTGTATGTGATGGTTTGATATTGGAACTACTGATTGTGAATATTATTTGATGTCTGTTGCATGATTATTTGTTCGATACGCACTCTTAGTATGATTTTGAGTTGCGTTTGAGAAGTCAGCTATACGTGGAATTGGGCTGGGCTCGTTTATTGGTTGGTTGAACAGTGGTAGCCTTACTGTTGCATTTGTTGCTTCAGAGTGAGATTTCACTGTGCCAATTCAGTAGAGGGCTATCGGTAAACCTTTGCTTTAGCCGGCATTGGTTGTAGGTTCTGCGCCGAACCGCCGGTCTTCTTAGAGTTGTGATTACATGATTAGTATTGACTTAATGTTTGCTTTTGGGTTTAACCTCTACTCACTTAGCTTTGTGCTAATTCCCCACAGTTGTTGTTCTTTTTGCAGGTCGCGTTTGTGAGTGCTCGTGGAAGGAAAAGTTGACTTGACTCTAATGTCTAGATTTGAAATGAAACGAGCCAGTTTATTTTGTAACACAGACTTATGCATTTCGAATTTTAAAGAACAAATATTTTGTTAATGTATGTTTGTAATTATTTATAATGGAATGAATGTTTAAAGTTAATCAAAGTTTCCGCAGCGCAATTAAAAAAAATAATTTAGATTTTACGGTGTTACAGAACGACTTTGATTATACTTAATCTCATCTTAATTTTGTTTAATTTCGCTCTCTCTCTCTCTTGGTTAAGAGAGTTTCTTTCTCTTTAACACAATTATGGGCAACACGCACTAGTGTGTGTAATTGTGTGAAAATAACCCTTTTTATATTAAAAGTTATGTTGCAGGTACATATATCTCTAATTAGTAACATATTGCTATTTTTAGGTACTTTTAACTTGTACATATTCTTTTACCAATAATATTCTCTCAGCTATATGGTTAATCATTACTATTTGAATCTCGATAATCTCATTATTTTATAAATGAAACATTCTTTGTGGATTTTGGGGTTTTATAATGAGAAAACAAAAAATTAAGTTATTTACGTCTTTGAAAAAAGTTAATGATTTTTGTGCAACAATACGAAATTTGGGTTATTATTATGTGATATATATATATATATATATATATATACTAGTGGGGTACCCGCGCAATGCGACGACGGCGAATAAAGATGAGGTTGTAATGAGTTTTGTGCAGAATAATCACAAAGAGCTAATATGAGTTTGTGAATATTCTTTGCGAGAGCCACTTTGAAATTAAGAGTTAAATTGCTAACTCTGAGTTATTTGTCTTTCAGTTTGTTGGAAGAGTTTTGTCGCATGGCTAAATCATGAAGTTGCTGATTATATATATGTATGTATATGTGTGTGTAATGTTTCATAGTTCCAATTATTATGTAATTGAGTTAGAATGCAATGTTTATAAATTTCAACTCTTTGACTCTTTCATTTGTTTGGTGTTTGTGAAATCTCTTGAACTTGATTTATTGAAAACAGGAATTTAGGTGATCTCATGAATCAAAAGTTAAATTAGAAATATAATGATTAGACTTAATTCAGTTATAAGTATGGTGATCTCATAAATCAAAAGTTAATATTAAAAATATATTGTTAGAAATAATTCAGTTATAAGTATGGTTTAAATTAAATAATTGTCGGTTATATTTTCAATATTTATTTGTTTAAATTCATTAATTGTGGACTTAAATGAGAGGGGTAAAGAAGGAATATTTTAGTAAATTTACTCTTCTTAAAATTAAGAGTTTTTTAGGTGGTAAATACATTATATAAGAGTAAGATATATATATATATATATATATATATATATTTAAGAATACACATTAGATACACAAAGATCGAGCTAACGTTTTAATTTTGATTTTATCCCGACGTAAAACACAAGTAAATAAAAAACTTGCTTTCATCCTATTTCAACTAATTATCTATGGTCACTTGGGTTGCAGCCCTGTGGTAAGCATTTATAAGCTTTAGTACGGTGATTACTTATTAACTAAAGTTCATAAGTTCAACTCTCGTCGACAAATTAATGTGAATTTAAGAGATGTTAAAAAAAAACTAATTATCAGTGAATTAATTTGGTTAAGAAATGCAGGGGTATTTTCTGTATTACATGTAATTTGTGGGGGGTTTTCAAAAAATACGAGGTTTCGAGGGTATATATAAAGCGGAGAAGATTGAAAGAGTGTTGTTACCCCAAAGATTTGATTTCAAAAGCAAAAAGGAAGTTCTCAAGAACAGAACAGAGATCGAAAGGGTTTTTCTTAATGAAGCTTGCTATCGATTAACGGAGGTAAAATTCAACATAAAAACCCTAATTTCTACATCTTCTTCGCTCCGATAAACCCTAAACTCGGTTTTACTGAGCGAGTCCTACTCGTTACACTCAATCGAGTTTGAGAGCTGGAGTCGTATTCATGGCCAACATTATCCACAATGGAGATAATTTGGATGAATTTCGTTTGATGATTGTTGTTTGCCTACGAATTTAATTTTTGCATCTTTATAATTTCAAATTTTCTGAAAACCCTCGTTCAATTCTTCTGTTGTCTTTTTCAAACATCGTATAACTGTATTTTCTTTCTTTGCATAATTTGATCAATTCACTCTATTATGTTTCAGATAGATCAACGTTACTCATGGCCCCAACGAGAAAGTCTAGAAGTGTGAATAAGCGGTATTCTGATTATGTTGAGGTCTCCCCCAGTAAAACTGGTGTCAATAAATCTGGAAGACAGGCAAGTACAACTTATGGAACATGTAACATTTTTCCAAAATATTGTTTTATTATACAACAATGTCTGAAGTCTGTCTGTTGTTTTATTAAAATTTTGGATTTTATTTTTTTTGTAATTCCCACCAAGACTTTACTATATGGCTCATGCTCTCAGACAACGAATGGTCTTTCAAATTGCACAATTGTTTTGTAAGACGTATGCATATATAATCTTTGTCTGGTATCAAACTCTTTCTGTTTGACAAGAGGGAGTTTCTGATCTCTTGCTTTATAAAACAGCAGTAAATGATCGTGCATTTATATTACTGATGATATTTGCATATTAGTAACTTTTGCTTTCACTTGTGTATGAAATTGCATGTGTGGAAAAAGACTGCAGTTAACTAGTTCAGTAGTACTAGGCTTTGCTCTGCTCATTAGCTTCTGAAGAGGGTCTTATTCTTTTCCAAGTCTTGCAGTCTTGCTATAAATTTATTAAGGTAACATGAAATGATATAGAATTGGGGATACAAAAAGGGGAGTAGTTTCATCTTTCTAGATACGGAGACATGAAAATATAGTTTTTAAAGGAAGACTATAAAATTGTAAGTACGGAGACAAGGTCACTCACACTCACACAAGAAGTTCTTTTTCCTTGATGATTTAGACTTTAGACGCAAAATGGAATTCAAATTTCAAAGTAATATAAGTTTAACTACACGTAACTTGCTATGTATCTTTATTATGTGTCTGTTGTATATAACATATTACTCTAGCAAAATACACTTCAGGTATCATCTTTTCTTTTCTATATTATATATTTCCCGTTCCAATTATTACTTTCATTTTGGGTTTTGACGTATTTATTGAGTGAACTCTAAATAGTATTTATTTCTTTTCCTGGTTTGATATTAGACGTGTATGATGAGAGTCCTTCCCTCCCTTCTATTCTTCAAACTCTTTCTGGATAGTCGTGCATAGTCTATAATCCTTTTGCTATGTATCTTTGCTGGTATAAGGTTTTAGATATTCTTTTGCTGATTAAGTACATAAAATGCTCATTTCTTATTCCTTTACTTGACACAATATTTTGGCAGGAAAATCTCTAATATGAAATTTGTTTGTGCAGAAGAGGAAGCTTTCTGACATGTTAGGATCTCCATGGACTGATGACGAAGTTGAGCGCTTCTACAGTGCCTATAGGAAGTATGGAAAAGACTGGAAGAAGGTCTGTGCATCTCTTCTTTGTGGTTTAAGTAGCCATTTCAGGTTATGTGCTACATAGCTGTACATCTAAAATTGAGTATGAAATGGTGACATTAAATCATGTTTCGTTCATGTTTTATAATGTATATAAGCTGGAACTGCTTAAACGATAGCCAATTACACTACTTTGTATCTTGGGATCAGATTTGCTAATGCGTATGTGTTTTTTCTTTAAAATTTAGGTGGCTGCCATGGTGCGAACCAGGAACTCTGAAATGGTTGGGGCTCTCTATACAATGAATAGAGTAAGTAGTCGCAATTGAAGCTTGTCCAATTTCTTATGGATGACATTCTATTCTTTTCTATAAAATAAGTAATCAATTTCAAGTGTAATTAAGTCTTCTCTTTAATCATTGCTTGAGTGTGAAATGCGGTTGCTTGTCTGTTCTTTTGTTATTTCATCTCTGTTAACATTCTTATTTTCACAAAATGATTTTGTTCACCCTTTTATCATTTCTTTTAATTGGCATACAAGTAGAAGAGTTCAATCTTGTGTCATGTATTAATATTAGAGGTGGCATAATGCGTGGGTTGGGTAACGGTCAAAACGGGTTGGGTGTGGGCCAACCAGCAAACACTTTATTTATCCACTTTTTGAGTTCTATAATTATTTAAAAGGTTCAATATGATTACAAAACTATAGCACTACGTTAGTAATCTTAGTTTTTTTTCCTTGAGATTTGAGAAAACGAACTAGGAGGTTTTATGCATATGAATACTCTGCAGATGACTTCCACCATGCTTGAGCTGTTTCCTTGTCAGTTAAATCTATTAGCTTAATCCATTTGACCCATTAGAGATAAACGGGTTGAAATTGCCTCTGCTCATTAATATACTCTATAGGAATTTGTCCATTCTTTAGATTTGAGACAATTTTTTAATAAATTTTTCTAGAAGGTTTAGTGACTGTCCTCGTTGCAGCTGAATTAGATGACATAGTTGTAGTTATTATAATGGAGTCAATGAATTCGGCTATGACTAATAAAATACTAATGAGTGAATCTGTTTCTCATATTTCAGTATGCTTTATTATTCTAATATTAGCTTCCAGGCTTGAAAGTTAACTTATAGTAGCTTACATGCTTAAAGATTTACCCATTTTGCTCATTTCCAGGCGTATTTATCCTTACCAGAGGGAACAGCTTCTGTTGTTGGGTTCATTGCAATGGTGTCTGATCATTATAATGCCCTGGTGAGATCATATATTACATTCATATAATTTGAATGATGTTATAAATACAGGACCTAATATAATGGATTATGGAAATGTTAACAAAAGAAGTTTTCTGTTATTGACCATCACCATCCTAATTTGCTAAATGAGTGGCATAGTTACATTATTCATTGGTCATGGTGTTGACTAATGTGGAAGTTAGGCCGTTAGAAGTAATGATTTAGTTTTTACCTTCTAGATGTTTGATTTTATCTTTCATTCATATTACCGCCTATGTTGCCTTTTCAGATGGCATGTCTTTCAGCAAGTGAAATTTTGTGAAATTATTTATATAAGATATTAGAGCTGTCTTTTTAAAGTGATGTAATTTATTAACAGGAAGGAAGTGATAATGATCAAGAGATGAATGATCTTCCAAAATCAGTTCATAAGCCTAAAAAACGTAATCACGGTTTGGTTCATCAAATTGCTGGGGAAGACCAATTGCAATCCAGGGTAGTTGCTTCAGTCGATAGGCGTTTGCCACAACTGAAGCGAAGAGAATCTGATGGTAAACTGAACTTAAATCTTTACTGAAATTATGTAACACTTGCCATTCCAATCATGAATTCAAAATTTTTTTTGGTTAAAATCAATGCAGGATGTACTGTTCGGAAACGGACACCTCGTTTTCCTATTAACCATTCATCTAGAAAAGATAACAACGAAAATTATGTCTCACCTTACAAAAAAAACCCAAAAAGGGAGGTTGATGACGTGGCACATGGCGCTGCATTAGCATTAACAGAAGCTTTAAGAGGAGGCTCCCCACAAGTTTCTCAATCAACTTACACAACGAAAACGACACCTTTGAAGGGCAGGCAAAAAAATGTAATGATTTGGTTATTTATTTTCTTGTTTGTTCTAAAAAGATTTAACTATATTCGATACTTATTTTTTTTTTTACGTATGATATGCCATTTTGCAGTTAGACACTGTCAGGAGCAGACTTCATGGCAATTTGATTGATGAAGATTGTTTTGAGGGCAGTTCAGGAAGTGGTGGAGCTGAAAATGTTGCTGCTGAAGAAATATACCTAAAAGGGAGAAAACTTTACAGCCAAAAAGACGAAAATGAATTTGATGATGGAGGGGAAGCATGTAGTGGTACAGGAGAAGGACTTGCAGTTGGTGGTGTTGGCGGAAAATTTGATAGTGAAGTTGCAGATGAAAATATTGAGCAATCTTCGTCCCAGGGTAAAAGAAAAAGGAACAAAAAGCTTTTCTTTAGAGGTAAGTACGGTTAATGACTTTCGTGTAATTTTTCTGAATGTTAAATATGATCACTCATTACAAATGTCTTCATTTGTGCAGATGAAACTTCTGACTTGGATGCGCTACAAACATTGGCTGACTTGTCCCTAATGGAATCTTCAAAAGTGGATTCTGGTAAAAATATAATGCTTATTGGTTTTTGTTCCCCAATTATTATGTTAATCAAATCATTTACTAAGAATAAAGGTTTATTATTTTCTTCTTTATAGGTTGGGTATTTAGGTTTAGATGTGGGCTTTCTTGCTCAGTTGCCAAGTATGGCCAAGTCAACACTTTTTTAAAATCTGTAGTTTGCTGGATATACTGTCCAGTTTCACCATGTTTTTCTTCTCATTTATAGTCAATTTAATGGTTTAAGAATCATTCGACACTTCAAAAACACACAAGAAAGGACTACTGTTTACTGTTTTTCCAGTTTGTTTATATAGCAAATCTAATCTGTTTGACTAGTAAATGTGACATCGGTTTAAATAGCAAATCTGACATTCGATTCATGGTAATTCTTGTATATTTTAGATCCAGCCAAGACTTGACTTTGTCATCTTTGACCATGTTTTTTAATTTCTCTGATGTTTTCTTCCTTTTCTTGCTTGATGGTGGTAATATTTGGTTGATGTTCACCTATCTTATTCAGACAAATTCCATTAATTCATTTTCAAACAGTCTGAATGATTTGACCTTCGGAGAGCAGACAGTGCCTCTTAACATCAAGACTTGGTTTCAGATTCCAGACCTAAATCACTTTAAACACAAAACAAAAAAAGGCCTTAGTTTTATGATTCTGATGATATGTTTGCATTTTTTGTGTGCAGATTTACCTGTATCAAAAGAGGACAAGCCACCAACTGGTCATCGGAGACAAAAAACTAAAGTTTTAGCTGAGAAAGAGAAATTATTGAATGAGTTTCCTAGATCTGATGCTTCTAAATCTGGAAAATCGAAACCAGGAAGGGAATCAAAAGTTGATTATAAGGCTTTATCTGAAGGAAAGCAGCTTGATCAGTCCAATAAATCATTGAAAAGAAAAAACAAAGTTTTGTCGCTTGAGGTAGGTGTGGAGAAATGGAAACATGCATTTATTCGTTCCTATTAGGTTTTGTTTTTTATCATCCTTCTCAGTTGGTACTTAAATTGTTTTCTTCGACAAATCTATAGATTATAATCTGTCATTCTTTTATTTTGAGGATATGATCCAGATTGAGGAAGAAAAATGTGGAAACAGAGTCATATGTGCTAATGAAGATAAAGCTCCTACTTTAAAAAATTGTAAATCAACAAGACTTGTGGAGTATTCTTCTTCAAATAGTAATACATCAAGGACAGGAGCTGATTCAGCAATTTCAACAGCACTAATTCCAACTTCTGATGGCACTGATTTGCCATTTAAAAGACGAAACAAACGTAAGGCAAATCCAAATAGAATGGCAAACCATGGGGAGATCAAATTGACAAAGGCCTCCATAGATAAACCAAATAAAAACACAGAACCCGAAGAGGGGACCCACTACTTAAAGGTTATTCACTAATCTTCTTTCCTTTTTTTGAAATTCCCAAACCAAACTAGATTGTGAACTGTATAAGAAGAAAACAGCATCATTTTATTTTTTAAAACTAATAACATAAGGTTCTTATTTTTCAGTTTTTTCGGGTTTTCTCAGTTTGGACTTATTTTTGTATGCCACTTTGTTGAGGGAATTTGAAACTAACATAAGGTTTTGCAGGAAAAGGCATTGAGCTACCTCTCATCTTCTATGGTACGTAGATGGTCCACCTATGAATGGTTCTATAGTGCAATTGACTACCCCTGGTTTGCTAAAAGGGAATTCGTGGAGTACTTAAACCATGTTGGTTTAGGGCATATTCCTAGACTAACCAAAGTTGAGTGGGGTGTCATAAGAAGGTATTTATTATTTCATTTTTATATAGCTTATATACATTTTCTAGGTTTTTTTTTGTTGTTGCATCCTCTTTTTAATGCTCACACTCGTTTTTAGTTCATTGGGCAAGCCTCGGAGGTTTTCAACAAATTTCTTGCGTGAAGAACGGGAAAAACTTTGGCAGTATAGGGAATCTGTGAGGAAACATTACACCGAGCTTCGAAGTGGTGTTGGGGATGGACTGCCAACAGACTTGGCCCGTCCGTTGGCAGTTGGGCAACGTGTGATTGCCCTTCATCCAGATTCAAGAGAAGTTCATGATGGATGTGTGTTAACTGTTGATCATGATAAATGCAGGATACAGTTTGATCGCCCCGAATTAGGGGTTGCATTTGTCAAGGTATGTAGAACACTCAAATTCGATTCTGTTATAAATTTAGAACTATTTATTTTTTCTAAGAGAAATTCCTTTTTCTAATATTTCTAAACGGTTTCTGATAGGATATTGATTGTATGCCATTAAACCTGTTGGATAACATGCCTGAAGCTCTGAGGAGAGAGAACAGTGCACTGTATAGGTTTTCTATGAATCCCGTAGAGCCAAGGTTGCCACAATCAGCTGGTGGATCATCGGTGTTACAGACTTCAAGTGAACAGACCCCTATGATGAATCAACGACTGGTAAGTTTTCTACAATATGTGTTCTTAGAAATTGTTGATCTGTTTGTTTGCTGGTTACTTATTATACACGAATGTTTCTCCAGGGACATAATGGGTCTGGTGCCCCTGTTAAAGGTACAGACAGTATTGTTTCTCAATATGCAGCTTATCCTCCTCAAGTTTCTCAGTTTCAGGCGAGAGAAACCGATATACGTGTTCTGTCTGAGCTTACTCGTGCACTTGATAAAAAGGTAATGTTTATATACACTTCATCTATGTATCTGAGAGACATTCACTGTATTAATTTATTTGACATATGTAACAATGTAACATTAATAGTACATGACAGTTTTTTTTTATTTGAATTTAGGAAGCAATATTAACAGAGCTTAAGCTAGTAAATGATGGCTTGATGAGTTACAAAAATGAGATGGGAGTCGAAATGAAGGTATCTGAAAGCTTTAAAAAGGAATACACAACGGTACTTCTGCAGCTCAAGGAAGCCAGTGATCAGGCATATTCCTGATTCTGAAATAAATTCTGTTTACGTATTTAACAGTTTTTTTCACTAAAAAGATGTAGAAATATCATTTCAGGTTACTTGTGCTCTTCTCAATTTGAGGCAACGTAACGCATATCCCGCAAACCCTTTGCCTTGTTGGCAGAAGCCCCAGCCCAGTTTGAGTGGGACCATGGGCCCATTGAGTTCTGTTGACAACTTATCGAATAATCAGTTAGCATCTAGTGTTGTTGAAATTGTGAATAATTCAAGACTTGAAGCACATAAACTTGTACATACTGCCATGCAGGTAACCGATTTTATTTTATTTTTTTAAATTTTTTATGAAAAAACTCTCCCTCTGAAACATTTGAATTCACTGATTAAGTTGTAATTTGATGACCGTCTCAGGCAATGTCTAAAATAAAGGTGGAGCAAAATGTTCGTTCAAGTGTTGTAGCAGTTTTAGATTCTCTGGGTGTAAAGAAAAACCCAACTGAATATGGTGCATCAGCAATCAGACCTTCTGATCAGAAGCAACCCAATTGGGGCCCACATAATAACCACAAGTTGATTAGCACACCGACACCAGACCCTTTACTAAACAACAATCATCCATTAGATTCTAAATCTGAAGAAACCGAGTCAACAATCCCGTTTGAGCTAATTGTGTCTTGTGTTGCTACATATCACATGATTCAGGTAAGTAGTAAAACTTAGATACCTCATACCTCCATATCAATCCATCCTATTTTCCCATTATCTTTTTTTTTCTCTCTTCAAATTCACTATCGTCATGAACGATTGTGCAGATGTGTACTGAAAGACAGTACCCGCCAGCAGATGTGGTTCAGATGCTAGATTCTGCATTTACAAACTTGCATCCACAGTGCCCTCAAAACCTACCCATATTCAGAGAGATACAAATGTGCATGGGAAGAGTTAAAACTCAGATACTTGCCCTTGTTCCATCCTAGGCAATCCTTTCGTTTCATCTACTTGTATCGGTAATCAGTATTACTATAACTATTACTATTAAGTTACTACATTTATGGTTTCTCTAATAATTGTTACTTATACAGAAGCCAGGTTCTTGATATATATAATTTATATATCTTAACCTGAGCTTTAGGATATTGCCGACACTTGCTATCTTGTAATCAACAATGTAGCAATGTAAGGTGTATCGATTATATACTTTTGTCTTTTACAACTCATGCGTTTGTATTTTGCTAGCAATAAGTTAGGTCGATTCCATGCCGTTGATTTTTCCCATTTTTCATGGATCTTCTTCAAGACCATCTTCCGAAATCGAGTTTTGTCTTGTAAATCTTGGGATCTGATTTTAGTTTTAGGGTTTATGGGTTAAGATCTTTGCAATTTTTGATTGTTGTCCCTCTTTATAAAATCCGAGTCAAATTGTCCTGTATAGAGATGAGTAAAAAACCTGTTTGGTCCAAACCAACCCGCTCCTGGACTGGAACAGGAACCAAACCGGACTGTTTTACACACTTTCTGGTCCGTTCTTCATTCCTATGTTTGACTCATAAATTTGATATGATGGAAAGTGTTCACATATGGTTGTGGTGGGTTATTTGATAGGTGTGAAAACCTGATGTGGTAAAAGACCACTATAAAATTGAAACCCAAATCACATTATAAGAGCTTCTATAGTCATTACTGTTATCACTAATGCTACATCAGAATCACTAACTCATTAAATTCCTACTAATAATTGAGATCGCTATCATCAGTCAATATTAAAAAAATTAGAGAGTTTGAAAGTAACCAAGTAAAAATTGATTACTAAAAAGTTGGTTATACCCTTATAAGTTATTTTGAGATAAATTATCAAATTGTGTTTATTTAGCTCTTAATAAACCAATAAGGCCATGCTTACAAGGCCGAGCGTAGTGGTAAGCCCAAATGCTTCGGGTAGCTCCTCGGGTCCATTGGGTTGGCTCGAGAACACCACTACCCCCCACCTTTCGGGTTGAGGCTAGGCTTCCCTCACCCGAGCTCACCTGTGATTTCTTTTATTTTTATTTTTATTTTTTTTGAGTGTATAAGAGAATGAGAGAGAATATTGGGTTGGTTGGAGATATATGTTACTTGGGTTTTAGGTAAGAGAGAGAAAATAAGGAAAAAATGATGTGACAGCTGATGTGGTGTTCGGGTTGAAAGAAGTTTGGGATCGGTGCTACTCATGGCCTAAGCTAACCAAAGTTGCTAAGCTTAATAAATAATCTAAACACTATCTTAATGTAAAACTAGCTAATTAACCTGTGTGTCAACACGGGGATGATATAAGTCAAATTTAAACTTATATAACTTTAAGGAGTACTAACACGTATAACAAAAATAATTAGAAATAAATTATAAGTAATTCCGATTAATAAACAATTCTGGTCTGCAGATTCGATAAACAATGTTGATAATGACAGTAAGTTCAAGTTCATTAGTTTATTGTAATTCATATCTTTAATTTTACTTAAAATTTTCATTAACTTTAATATATACCTATTGAAAATCATCCTAAGATTAAAACAATAAGTGCTTATAAAATGACGATGGAATCATTTACTCAATTATATGTGTGTATATTTACATAAGAGTGTGTGTGTGTGTATAAATATATATATATATAATATATATATATATATATATATATATACAGAGAGAGAGAAATAGGATCAACATAGAACCTAGTCTTAATTATAGAACCTAAAGAACAAATCTGAACCATTGGATCATCTAAATTAATGGTTAAGATTTGAAGGTGGCAATTTTGTAAATAATATGAAAATTATATTAAGTAACTGCATAATTCAGGGCAAATATGGAATTCTGTTTTGATTCTATTTATGGCTCCACCTTCCGAAAATACAAAATGAGAACCAAAATGCAAATCATTGGGTTATTATCATGTTAATGACTTAATATTATTTGCATTTTCGGTTATTTTCATTTTTGTTATCTTCTTTTATGTCGGTTGCATTTTGCATTTTGTATTTTCGTCAAATAATTTGCATTTTTGTTATCTTTTTTTTTTATTTTCAGCAGCATTTGCATTTTCGTAAAAAAAATTAGAAAACATTTCGATAATGGTCTTGAATTAAAGAGAATAAAAACTGAATCTAATGGTATATTTTTTTTTGCTAAAATTCTTAAGCATGAATATATTATGATAATTTGAATGTTTAGTAAGATTTTTTTTAAATGGATTTGGAGGTTGAAAGAGAGAGAGAGAGAGAGGAGTATGAGTATTAATTTGTAATGTTTTTTCCAGTTTTGTCCTTACTTTTGATGTCATGTGTCATCACCATTTTTAGGTTCTATGAATAAGCAAGGTTCTATATATAACTTCACCATATATATATATATATATATATATATATATATATATATATATATATATATATATATATTCATCATAAAGCATATAAAATGAATATTAATCTACTGGACTTTATGTAAATTTCGAACTAATTTCTAATTTGAAATTAAATGCACAGTTAAATATATCATTTAAAAGAATCCGTGAACTTGTTATATCATTTTCAATCGTTATTGAACTGTTATGAACAGAGTTGTCATGTGTAAAATGAATCACCTTTGATTTCTTCATTTTTTTTAAATGCTCTTCTAATGAAGGTCGTTTTTGAACATATAAAGGAGCTTGTTTATTCTCCATAATTAATTACTATAATAAAAAGAACAATTGTAAACAAAACTTATTTTCATAGCATATGTGAATCATGGAGTTGCAAAGCAATTTTCATGAAATGTAAATCATGAAAATAATAGTATTTAAATAATAGTATTATTTAATTTGAATAGATTAGTTGTAACTCATCTAAAATTTCTCAAATATACACTTATTTAGTAAAATTCAAAAGTTGTAACTCATCTAAAATAATAGTATTATTTAATTTGAATAGATTAGTTGCAACTCATCTAAAATTCCTCATATTTAGTTAATTTGAATAAATTAGTTGTAACTCATCTAATATTTCTCATATTTAGTTAATTTGAATATATTAGTTGTAACTAATTTAAAATTTAAAATATGGTTTTTTTTGTACAATTGAGGTTTCCGAATTGCAAGTAAGTTAGAAATTAAAATAAATTTTAATTTGCTCATAAATTTTAATACGTTCAATAACTTTGATCATTTGGTCATAAATTGAAGCACTAATTTGAATAGATTAGTTGTAACTAATCAAAAATTGTTTTTTTTAGATGACGTCACTGTATTCTTAAACACAATTTTTTTAAGTTTTTTTAAATGGGATGTTGTGATCGGTGGAAATTTAGTTTTGTTATCCTTTTCTTTTAATAAGGTTATAAGATAAGATAAGATGTTTTAAAATCAATAACTAAACACTTTGAATAGCATATTCAAGTTGATCACTTAGCTCATCACCATAATCTCAAAAAATCCATCATCTAAACAAAAAATTACCTACCCACTACTATTAATGGATAACAAAAAATTAAGAATATACTAATTTTAAAAAAGTGTCGTATTACAATAAAATTTACACCAAAACGTAGATAAAAATGAGACTGTCGTAAATATATAATTATTTTTTTCTCTAAACAAATATATCACAAATTACTTAACATAATTTATAAATAACCTATAATTAATTACATTAATATATAATTTTTATAAAACCCTTTCACATTTTCTTAAAAGCCCCTCACATGTTTTATAAAAACCCCTCATAATTTTCATCCAGCCCCCTCCCAATTGTTTTAATTGCTTTTTTTTTAAGATGACATCATCATTTTTAAAAACATAGTTTTTTAAAAAGGATTCATCATCTTTTTTTTAAATATATTATTATATAAGATACGAGCTGAAGGTTCAAGCTCCTATCCATATTTCGTCAACCAATTTTTCTCATTTTCACATCTTTGTTGATCTTTTTTATGTAAATCCTTACAGAAAATACCGGATCTCGCTCTACACACATCAGTTTTTTATAGAACTCTAGTAGGGTTTATTTCATAAAATGGTAACTAAATTTGAAAAATGTTCCACTAAAGTCACTCATGAGTTATTTCATAATGTAAAATAAAAGGATTAATGACCTTAATAAAACACTTTTTAAATTTAGTTACTATTACGTAAATTTTCCCGACTCCTATATGGCTTGGACTATCTCTTTCAAAAATGCTATATCCGTACCCTTTTCTATAGTGTTGTTTTTTTGAAGTTCTCGTAATCCAAGTATTAAGTATGATTATAAAGGCATGAATTTCTTTAAAGATTATGCAATATTTTTGGATAAAGTCATTTGGAGTATTGTACAATATTTCACCAATTTTATATAATATTTTCTGATAAAGCAATTTAAACCGATGAAATACAATTTAAGGCCCCTGATGGTTTCGGGTATACCATTGAGTTCACTGGCTTCATTGAAAACACTCATACGCCCTTCCCATTTTACCCGATCGGCTTCGACTTTCTAGTTCACCACACTAACCTTCACCTCTCTCTCTCTTCTTTCCTCTCTCCTCTCTGCTCCATCTTCTCTCTTTCTCTCTTTAATGTGTATAAAAAAAATAAAATTAAAATTAAGTAGAGTAAGATTGAATTAGGCTATACTAACTTTTGAGTTGAAAAAAGAAAGATAATCTGACGCTAATGTGGCAACTGGATTGGGAAACCCGGAGGAAATGCTATACGGATGGTCTAATGATTTGTAGCTCTTTTGCATTATTTTAATTATAACTAATTCGACAAATGAAAAATAGAAAATAATAAAATCAACTAGGTAAAAAAAATGAAATCATCATATTTACTATAAAATAATATAAATATGGGCCCTTTTATATCCCTATGTTGCAAAAACGGAGAAACCTTATAAGCGACAACTATCTCCTTAACAATTAAGAAGTGACACTTCGTGTAAGGCCCAATGATGGATAGGTTTCTATTCAGAGATGCACAAAAAGGACCGGTCGGACCGGTCCTTCGAAGACCGAATGAGTCGAGCCGGTCCAAGACCGGTCCAAGACCACCACGAACAGAAACGGTCCGGACCGGTCCAGACCGCGGTCCGACCAAGACCGGTCCAAAACGGTCCGTGAACCGGTCCAAACCGAGTCGGTCCAAGCTCGGTCCAAACCGGTCCAAGTCACCAACCTTTTTTTTTTAATTCCAATGGCTCCAAACCGGTCTGAACCGGTCCAAAACGGTCCAAACCGGTCCAACGGCTAGTTTTTCAAAATTTTGAAATTTTCTTCCAATTCTATAAATACCCCTTTGGAAGCCTCATTTCTTGCACCATCCATACTCTCATTCTCTCATTTTCTCATTCTCATTTCTTGCACCATCCATTTATATAAGAATTTGTTTATATAAAAGTGTTCTATAATATTTCGATTTGCTTCAATATTATAAAAAATGGCGGGTGAAGGTTCTAGCAATTAAAACGCGGGTCGAAGTGATTTTAATATAAATCTCCCATACGAAGAAGTTCCGAAAACAAATCGAGTAGCGGAAATTTGGAAACATTTTGTACAGCTCAAGCAAAATGTGTGAAAGTCTTATAAAATATTTTAAAGAGTTTCCAACAATTTTTTTGATTGCTTCGGCATTAAACCCTCTTATTAATTTTAAGGGTGTAACGGAATCTTTAACTTGTATCGGGGAAGCGTTGGGTCAAAGTCCAATTGAGATAAAGACAAGTATAACAAAATTTGAAAATTGTGTTAAACAATTATATAATATTTATGACAATGAATGTGCACCACGGGGAGAAGTTGCTTCCACCCCGAGGTCTTCGTCTTCACAAACATCGGCTACTCGGCCAAACAATCCTTTTACGATTGGGACGTCTTGGTTTCAAAATATATCTCAATCGAAACGTACACGAGTTCAATCGTCTCTAGACGAACTTTCTATATATAAAGAAACTGATTACACTAATTATGTAACCCCCGAAGAGTTTACACAATTTGATGTATTAAAATGGTGGCAAGAAAGGGAAAAAGTTGGTCAATTTAAGATCCTAGCCGCTATGGCTAGGGACGTACTAACGGTCCAAGCTAGTAGCGTAGCTTCGGAATGTTGTTTTTCTCTTAGTGGCAGGATTTTAAGCGCACGACGGTGTATGTTGAAGGCCGAGTTGGTGCAAATGGCCGTGATGCTTAAGAACTACTATGATTCTATGGAAAGAAGTCAAAACGATGCGGATCTCGAAGAAGGCTTAACTAATTTGGAGGAAGCGATTTTGTAAGACAATTACAATAAGGACTTCACATCGGGAACATCAAACACTAACACCGAAGCTGAAACGGAAGAACCCGAAGCCGGCGAACAATACGTTGACGACACTCAAAATAGAATGAACGCGGGTTCATCATCCAACGTCAACTCAAACGAAGTCGCCTATTATGGACCATATACCGACGATAGTTACAACTTTTGGAATTTCAATTCCGACTATCAATTTCAGTAGTTGTCTCTTTATATTTTGTGACGTTATTTCTTTCAAACAATATGTACTTTGATTTCGAAGAACATGCTAGTTATTTTCAGGTCTCTAACTAGGGGTGATGGTCATGCCGAAGCTCCATTGCTAGAGTTCCCTTTTCTTGTTAAAAAAATAATTCAAGTTTCAACAATATGTAATTTTATTTCGTAATTGTATCGCAATGTTATTTATTTGTTTTTATTAACTTGCAATTATATATGTTTATACTTTATAACTTGCCATTTTTTTTAAATTAACAAGTCACTTTTTTTTTCAAACAAAAAACAAACCGAAAACCAGAAATTTTAAACCGAAACAAAAAAAAACCCGAAAATGTCTAAACCGAACCAGAAAAATACCCGAACGAAAAACGGACCGGTCCAGGACCGAAGTCGGACTGGTCCGGACTTGGACCGGTCCGGAAGTGGTCTAGGACCGCCCGAAGACCGAATTTATCGAAATGGTTTTACGCGAAGACCGGTCCGCCGAAGACCGGACCGGCCCGGGACGGACTAGGTCCGGACCGGACCGGACCGGCTGTGGTCCAGGACCAATTTTGTGCATCTCTAGTTTCTAAAGCCAACATTATCATGAGGCCAATTGTATAGCCCTCGGGTTGGCTTCAAGCTTATTTAACAAGTAACCTTAGTACACTCATAAGCACCCCATAACCCATGTTAAACGCGATCGGTTTGGCTTTTTGGTGAACCCGAGTGTTTCCCACCCCACCTCTCTCTCCCCTAACTCATACGCATCTTATCCGTTCATTTTGGATAATGGAATTCATAGATGAAGAGCGTAGGGGGATTGAGTGTGACAGGGTGCAAGGAATTCATGGGTGGACAATCCAATTGAAGGAGGAATTAGACGGCTAAGATTGGTTCTCGCGGTTTTCGCAATAAAAACGGTTCTCAAATGAACTTTTCAATATATATATATAGGGGAGGGTTCATTTGAGAACCGTTTTTATTGCGAGAACCGCAAGAACCAATCTTAGTTGTTCATTTTGGATAATGAAATTCATGGATGAAGAGCGTGGGGGAATTGGGTGTGGTAGGGTGCATGTAAGGAATTTATGGTTGGGCAATCCAATTGAAGGAAGGGGAATTGGACGGCTAAGATTGGTTCTCGCGGTTCTCGCAATAAAAACGGTTCTCAAATGAACTTTTCACTCTATATATATAAATTAGGCAAAACTTCAAACGAGAACTGGTTTTCGTACAAGAATCGCGAGAACCAATCTTAGCCTTCCAATTCCCTCTCCTTTAATTGGATTGCCCACCCATGAATTCCATTATCCAAAATGAACGACCAATATTGGTTATCACAATTCTCGTACGAAAAACAGTTCTCGTTTGAACCATTTAACGTTCCCTCTCCTCTTAAATTTTAAGACTTCTTAAAATTCAATCAATATAAAATCTTGACCCTTTATTTAATCTAAATTAATCTCATCCACTCAATCTTTAACTATTTTATTCTCTCCTAATTTACTTTAACTTTTTATTCATAATATATTCTCTCATACTAACACAATTATCCATCACATCAAACATAATTTTTAAAATCTTATTAACTCTTCTCTTTATTTCATCAATATAAATCTTTTTTCTTATTTTATTGTCTTTTAGAATTTATTTTTAAAACTAATAAAATAGTTAAATGTAAATAAAAGAAAATTTGAAAAAAACGAACACGTTGCTGTAGAAAACTTTTTCGTGACATTGAATCGAGCGAATAACTTGAAAACGACATACTATAAACCAAAAACTATTTGCCCACGCAGCATTGCGCGGGTATGATGCTAGTATATATATATATATATATATATATAATAAAAAAGTGAGATAAGGTGAGTTAAAATATACTAATTTTTGGGTTCAAAATAGGAAAAGAAAGAAAAGATGATATGACAAAAATTCTGCTTTGTACAACTTAACTTTAATTGGGCCGGTATAACATAGGTCCTATGAATGAAGGCATAATGATTCTGCAATTAACAAAGTACAATATTCACCGGAATCAAAAGAACAAAGCTTTCTACTTTCTGTTAAAAAGTTTCAAATTAGTAAGAACATCAAGAAACACTTCCAAGTTCATGGAGCGATCATGTAGAAGTTACAAACAAAACCCAATTAGCAATTTGATACCAACAATCAATAAGGAAAAACAGGAACAACATTCATAAGGATCTAGGAGGTTTCTCTAACAAAGCAGAAAGAAAGACTTCATCTTTGGATTTAGGAGAAATAGCCCATTTGTGTTTCTTGTACCTGAACTGCAAAAACATGTACATATAATCATCCAAATCCTTCCTATTGCAAAAGAATCGATCGATCCACAATAATCCTCCTGGCCTCAAGATCCTATCCCAATCGAACAAAATGAAGTCCATCAATTGTAGATCAATCCACCCATCCATAAACCCCGATGTGTGAATCAAGTCCATGGTGTTATCAAAAAATGGCAAACGTTGATTCAGTGTCATGTAAAGAGGAATCAAACCTCTAAGAGCAATCATTTCATTAAACGGAGCTCCAATATTTAAAGCGGTTGTGACAATAGTCACATTATGCTCTCTCATTCGTGCAGCAAAGGTTCCTGTACCTATGCCGAAATCAAGCCCTATTCGTATCTCCCCTGGCTTAACACCCAAAGCATCTTTAATCAAGATATCCGTTGGAATCGAGTTGTTTGTCACCCATTTAAGCTTTTCTTTCTCCATTTCAAAACAACCAATGCATTTAGAAAAACCCCTTTTCGGATTCTTGCTCGATAAGCACTCAAAGTTTCTACACAAATAGTTACTCCACCTAACATTTCTTCCATCAGGAATCCTCCATAAAGATTCATTGATCGGGTAGGGCTTTTGGTAGAGCTTGGAAGCCCTAGTGAGACACCTTCTTCTTGGCAAAGGATCACAACCTTTGATCATAAGATTCTGAGCCACATTCCAATCGTCTTTACAAAACGACCCAATGTCATAATCCATGTACTCTTGGAGTTCTTTCTTCATTGATACACAACCATGCCCTATGGTGTTATATATCTTCTCACTCCCATATATGTTCTTCTTTCCTATGCGATTCTCTTTCGGGGTTATATACTTCTTTATTTCCTCAGTTACAAAAGTATTGATAAAAGGATCTTCGTTTGTTGTCCCATTTTCGACTTTAGGTAAACGAATCTGCCTAAGTGAGATATGAGCTTTATACAGAGGCTGAATCACTTCTTCTTCAATGAACTTTTTGTAATCCAACATTGAAACATTAGTTTTAGCCAAATCTTTGGTTTTGTCCAGTTGTTGTACTGTCGATTCGAGCTTTTCCTGTAAGCTAAGCATTTTATCGAGCACTTCATTGACACGAGCAGAAAGAGACATTACATCAAACCCCTCATAAACATCTTTAACTCCATAAAATTGTTTGCATATATCTTCATTATGCATAAAAAAACCAGCTGAATAGAACCTAAATAAACTCGAAACACTCACAATTATGACTAATAAACCAAGAACAATCTGAATCATGCCTAAAATTCTCCCTAATCTATACTTTGGAAAGCATGGTATCCCCATCTTCATCTATTGTACCTTAATCAAACAATACTGCCTGAATTCCTAGTAGCAAAAGTAAACTAATATACATATAAATGTTGATTCATTTTCACAACTTCAGCAAGAATTAATCAAAACCCAATTGAAAAGCTCATTGAACTGATAGAATCCTATGCAGTAGAGATCTTACCAGACATAGTTTCTCTGAATAGATGGTGTGTTTAAGTCTGAAAAGAATATGATTTGGAGCTTTGGATCATGATTATATGTAATGGGCCTTAAATTAAGCCAAGAAAAAAGGGTAAAGATGGACCTTTTTCGCTTAAAACTGCAACTATGGAGTTAAAGGCAAAGAGCTGTAAAGACTTGAAATTCAAGCATACTAAACGTGGATTGTGATTTTCACAAATTGCAAGAAGTATATCGTGATGGGTGTCCGAGAATTTAGCGGAAAAATAATTTGTAATTGAATGTATAAATGAATTGTCCAATTGGGTATGGGAAGCGTTGACGGAAAGCAGAGTGATGGTGGGTTAGGTTTACGATGACTAGAAATCGGCTAACTTTCCGCTGAAAATTAGATTTCGACAGTTGAAGATGCAATAACTTTTGATAATTTCATTATATTGCTTTTGTTTAGTTGGGTATCCCCAAACTCTTCCATGCTCTATCTAACTTTCATGGATCGCCGGAGTCCCACCGTTGCCGGTGGGAAGCCATGAAAACACCGCCTTTAAACTCCCTGTGTTTTAATATTTGTGCGTGTTGCTACATATTTGATATTTCTTTATTAAATAGGTAGCCGAAAGCTATAATCTCGAAGACTCGAAGGGTGTGATGGGGAAAGGGATTTTACTTTTTATAATTTTCAGTTTTGTCGAAGACTTGAATGTTTAATATAGTTCATAATTAATTCATAGTCTTAAAAGACTAATTTTAGCGTTTAGATCAATAAGATCAATGTTTCAGATTAAATTTTAAAAACTTAGACGGAGTGATATTTTTGTAATTTTTTATAATTCACATGTGATACTTTTACAAATCACATGTGATTGTATACTAAATCACTTGTGATTGAATATTAAAATTTTAGGACTGTATTTTTTAAATAGACTTTATTAAACACAACTCTAAAAACATAATCCCTCATAAGCTTAAAAAATAAAAGTTTTTCAAATAGCTTATTGTTTAAGCTTGAAATTATTTAATAATTAGCCCCAGCCCAGCTCTAATCTCAACCTCAGCTCCAGCCCCAACCTCTTTTATCAAACACACCGGAAGATTGGTAGGAGCTCTCACATTTTGTGTTGTCAATTTTTTTCCACATTAATTTCTAAATTCACTTAAACAGAGTACTTATAAAAAATCAATTAATAAAAAAATAATAAGAAGAATACGACTAAACGAACGACGAACGAACGAACGACGAACGAACGACGGCGGACGACGAACGAACGACAGCGGATTTGCATTTAGTGGGATTTAAAATCTCATCTTGTGTTTGGTTCATATTTCTTAGGTGGGATTTCCACCACCACTAAACTCCATCAACAGCCAAAGACGGCGGACGATGAACGACGGCGACGGCGGAAGACGAACGACGGTGAACGACGGCGACGGCGGAAGACGAACGACGGTGAACGACGGCGACGGCAGAAGACGAACGACGAATGACGGAGACGGCGGAAGACGAACGACGGTTGACGACGACGGACGACGAACGAACGACGGTGGACGACGGCGGACGACCAATGACGGCGACAACGAACGACGGCGGACGACGGTGAACGGCGGCGGATGACGAATGACGGCGGCCGACGAACGACGAACGAAACACAAAATTTAGAAATCCCTCATTTGTGGGGTTTATAAATACCATGGGGGTGGGGGGATTTAGAAATCCCTCATTTGTGGGATTTCAAGGATTTCTGGGATTTGAAATCCATCCCATTTTTACAAACCAAACACAAGATTTCTCAGGATTTGAAATCCCAATCCCAATCCCAAAGATTCCAGAAAATACCACGAACCAAACACCCCCTTAGACTTACCGCATCCGTCCCATAAATGGATTGTAAGTTGGTGTGGGTTAGAGCATGGGATGTACCTTCTTTGGGCATCTCATGTTTCAAGCCATGTCAGAGTCACGTCAATATAATTTATTCATGCTTAAACTCCTGTATTACACTACACACGCTTTGTATGCTTCAAAAAAAATTATTTTAAGAAAATATCCTCTCTCCTCTTTTTTCTCTTTCTCTCTCCTCTCTCTTTGACATTCAAATGCTGATTCTTTATTGCTTTTCCGGTACCATCGTAAGAGGGGTGATGTGGGCTTCGATACTACCCATGTTAGCATACCAATGGTATGCCGCATGTGCACCGGATGCTCTTAAGAGCCAACACTATCACCTCCCTTCATGGGTTAATATGGTTTCAAGAGTTGTTGATCGTGAACACACACACACACACTCTCTCTCTTTCTTTCTCTCTTCATGTTTATTTTCTCTCTTTCTCCTCTCTCCTCTTTATTATTTATTTACAAATAAAAAAAGTGGTATGTGATGAACGTGGGATATATGAGATAAAATGAGATGATATAGAATAATAATATGATATTAGTGCGTCCTAAAAAAATATAAGAAAGTATGAGATGGTATGGTAAGCTATGTTATTGTGCAAAATTTTTGCTTTTTTAAGCTAAAAATAGGATCTTCTAAGGAAGATGTCTAATAAAATAATAAATTCTACAAATTAAATAGTAAACAAATTAATAAATCAAAATTTCTGTTTTAACATATTCAAACTTGCAACATCTAAAATATTCTTGCAACATAATCAAATATTGTTGTAACATCTAGATTTCCAAATACTCTTGCAAATGATAAGAGTGGTTTAATTACTAAATTTTGAATTCCAAACCTTAAGTTTATTGTTCAACAGCCTCATTCTCATATCAAACTTCTTATGACTAACATTTTGAATTTGAAATGACACAGACTATTTGAATTGTAAAAACATTAAACATTCGTTTGCTTGCTGCTGAATGGAACTATGTAGAGCTATTCGGTATTCAACGCGTTTGACTGAATCATTCCACCTTAAAGTACATTTCAAAAAAAAAAGAACTCAACGATTTGATACAAAGATGAAGCAGTAAATTTTATAATAAAGATAATTAAAACGGGTTTTTACATCAAAACATAAGTTCTAGTTTGTACTACCGCATTAGGATGGTCCTTCATCAAGTAAACAGAAAACATAATATGTTTAGGTACATAAGCTATAAGATACTTAACAAAAGAACATTCTCTCTTTCACTTCTTGAAAATCTCCCACAGAAACTTACAAATATAGTTTTGAGTTTGGCATGAGCATCTTGAGCACTTGATGAAGATCGATTACCAAAATGCTAGTACTTATCGATCCAAGCGCTAACAAACTTTTCTTTCCAAATATGTTATTTATGTATTCGAGGGCATCTTTCTTCTCTTTATAAGAAAACTCGAATTCACCCCAATTTTCCTCAAAAAGAGCTTCTTTTGTCGGATATAAAACATTATTCCAACCTGACATAAAAATATCAAATTCCTCGGCACGTCCAAAATACTTCTTACAATTTGTCGAAACATTCTTTTCGATATGCCAAACACACAATAGATTTGTTGTGGTTGGAAATACATGTTTTATACCATTCATTAACACCAATTCCCTATCCGACATAATCACACTTTGTCCAATTGTTTCCCTAAACGCACTTAATGCCCAAATATAATTTTCTTCATCCTCTCTTTTTCAAAAAAACAAACCCAGAATAAAAGGATGAATTGAAACATGAAACACCATATCAAGAAGAGACATAATATTTACTAGTTTTGTAGGTGCAATCCATCACAAATATATTGGTTAAAACTTTAGCCAACTTAATCGACAAAGGGTGTGCAATGAACGGATTTATTTTCTTCAAGTTGTGTATAGTTCTAGAGATTGCCGGTAGATTTGGGTTTTGTTGAGCAAAAATGAAAGAATTTGTCTTCGGGGTATTCCATGGTCATTTCCTTAACACTATTTATGCTCTCCGGTGAAAACTTACGAAACGATGAACGCCCCGAGATGTCATAGATCGTTTCCTCAAGATGTCTGTACAGGGCTCATGGTTATGTGTCAAGTCTTTTATCTTATATATCCAACCACCATCACTTCTCTTTTGGCCTACAATCTCGAAGGGGCAGTTGATCAAGCGAGATCTAGTGTTTCTTTTCGTTTACTTGAAATATGTCGTGTATCTCGATAGGAACCACCCCGGTCACATTGCACAAATCACATGTTTGTCTTTTCTTGAACCACGAATAGAGATAATAAGTATCCTTTAGAATAATAAAACTCTCAAACACTCTTTAACATATCATCAGATGATTCACATTTCAAGCAAGATAAATAATCTTCTTCACTTTGAATCAACGAAGTTGAATCTGTTGAGGTCATCTCTTCAATCATTGGGAAAAGATTCTCAATTTACAAATCATATTAATTCATATAAATATTGACATGAAATTTTAATTTCAATAAAATATATAAATAAGGAAAACATAATCAAAGAAACATTATTAAGAATCAAACAAATTGGCCTAATTACTATTAACATGTAATTGCTTTATGAGGGTTAAAAGTTGTATGCAAATCACATCCCTTACTTTATAAGTTTAATAAAAGTTTATTTTATTAGCTTTTATCAAACTTATAGTTTTTTATACTCATAAACGAGCTTATACAAGCTTAAACTACGAAACAAGTATATCAAGCTTTTCGAGCTTCGAATTTAGTTTGATACAAAGTTATCGAAAACCTTAACGAGCATGGAGCTTGAATATTAAGGAAATATCCAAGCTCAACTGCTAGAGTTGAGCTTGAGCCGAGTAACTGTTAAAAGAGCCAAGCCCAACTTTCCTGCTACTTAGCTCGGATCCTTAACACCCCTATTCTTATCTTTTTTTAAGAACTTTTTTCCTTGAACTTTCCTAATAATGTGTTGATGGACCTTAATCTATACTACTATCTTTGACCATCACAATCCCATCAACCTTGACTACAACCCTCCACCACCATCCATATGAGACCTTATTTCACTAGAACTTAAAATGAATAAGAAGGCACTATATCTAAAAGCCTAAATAGAAGTGTGAATGCGACGAGGCACTAAGAAGCTATGGTAGAGTCTGCACATGGTAGTTCAAGGACACACAAGTTGAGCAGAGGAAAGAACAGGCAACAAGGCAGTGACGACAACTGCTATGTGATCACGTGCAGGTTATATAACAGATGTGTCACCCCGTCTGGTTTACGAAAAGAGAAAAAAATAAGCAATAGAAATGTTTAAATTTATTTCGCCAAAAAAAATTGTTTTAAGTAACGTTGTTACATGCATACACCACCAACATGTAACATATACAAAAAATACAAATATACATTATCAATAAACACGTCTATGCCTCAATTTTAATAATGTATAATTCATTCTTAATTTTTTTAAATAAATATTTTAACTTAAAAACGTATTTCTAGAGTTTATCATACTGTTAGTCTAGGGCCTCGATCCCTATCCATGTGGATGCACAGCGACAAAGGAGCTCTGGTCGTCACATTAGAGTTGTAGCATGTAAGTTGCATTCCTATTGAATACTTTGCATCTTATATATTCCGAATACCTAGTTGTGAATGAGTAATCGCAACCCCATTAGGGAATAGTTAATCAACAGGGCTCTTCAAAGGATGTTTTAGGTTCAAATCTGACAGCTTCAACTCCTTGAGAAAAGAAACATTAAATGATTTATATGTAGGGATAACTGATGTAGGAATAGCAAAACTATTACCTGTTGTATAAATGCACATGTGAACCTTTGAATGCAGCAGTTTTATATAAAGCTGGTGTTCACCTGATGTCATCTTCTACAAGGACTTTGCAGGTCAAGTCAAATGTTTCACAAAACATAATACTCTGTCCATTAGACAAGTCATACAGTTTTAGGACTGTGTAATTAATGCAAAATTGACTAGTACTATGGTTGTTTTACCCTTAAAACTATAAATAACTTTAAGGAATTACAATCAATGTGGCTTTATGATTAAATATAATTAAGAGTTAAATAAAAACTAGAGAAATTGTTTTGCAAATAGAAATTTTTTCTAGGACAAACTAAATAGAAACATGTATAATTTTTTTTGGGATGGAGGAGTAATCCTCAAACTGCTGGTGTTCACAATACACATCCTTTAGGTGACAAAACCCAATTTGCAAATTGGTATTTTGTAAAATATTTTGATATATTTAAACTTTCATATTTTGCGTTTTAAATTTGTAGGTAACCAGCAGCTTCTAACAAAGGCTTACAGATCGCTGATAAACAAAACTGTAAAAATAATATCTTGAAAGGATGAGTATTTGTATACAACTTTTTGCCATACACAACAATTAGGACATTTATGTCCCTACCAACCCACTATCTATTATTCATAAACACAAATTCAAGGGTATAATGGTCCAAAACAACCACTTTTTGTTTATGTATGGCAGCACCCATTTTGAAATCATGGGTTCATATCCCTCCATTTACTTTTAGTTAACAAAACATGCAGGTAAACAATAGAAAACTGGTGAATTTCATATGTCCTTGCAAAAGTTGGATATTACATTTAAGTCCAAGATACCACTATGTAATGCACAAAATACAATGTTTTAAAGCATGTTTTGGACATATATATAATATCCAATACTATTATGAGGCGTTCATTATGAGTAACAAAGAGATGAAAACAGAAAATGTGGTACTTTCATACTTTTTTCAATTACATACTCAAATTTAGAAAAAAAATCAATCAATAAATAGTGATATTAACAATCAAGACGATTAACATTCTCTTCCTGAAATTATTCTTTACCTTTTGTTAAATAGTTAAAGTAGTTATTATGTCAGTTTACTAAAAAACTGTAGAAAAGGTCAACCGTAACTGCGTAAGTACCAGTTCCAAAACGTTAGATAGATAACTTGATTTGTGTTGAACTCACAAACACAAAATTGTTGATCTTTGTTCCAAGTGGGAATTGAACCTACTAGTGAAGTTTGGTTTATCTTTGTTTTCTTAATGTTGATTTTGAGTTTCCAATTATTCGTTCATTATTTTATGTTCACATTTTTATAATGAATTAGTGGTCACTGCAAATAGATAAATGATTGGTTTTAATTTGCTTTAAAAATTCATCACAGAGTACAAGACTCGCTAGCAGTTTGGTAGCTGCACCTGGTATTAACATTTTCGACTCAAAGACCAGAATTTTAAAATTGAAGTTGACATGGCAAAAACACTGCTTGGCAACAACCCAAGAACACTTTTTAAATTCACAACAAAGCGATATATGATGAAAATCATGGAATGAAAAAAAAAAGAATTGCAGAATACATACCTTTATACGGAGTGAAGTTTAAACGTATCCATCCCTTGTTTGCAGTATGGTCCTCAACATAATTGGGAGGCAGGAGCATTTGTTTTTGCTGAAATGAGCTCAAGTATGATAAAACAGATTTGTAACTCAAACAAATTCAACAGGATTTCATTTTAGGTCAACAATTCACAGTGACATTAACTGGCAAAACACACCACAAACAGAAACAAAGCAGCCATGATTCCATGAACACACTTGCATATCTTAGGGTGTTTGGATGTTTGTTTCGATATGATATCCAATAAACTAAATCAGATAATTAGCTGTAAGAAAAAGGGTGTACAAGTTAGTGTTTGGATGTGCTTTTGTTGTTTAAAGCTGTAATAACCAGATTATTATATTACTATTGACTCGCTGAATGTTTGGCAAATTCTAATTTTTTATGTTCTTGGCTAAAATGAATAAAATAGAAATTTTATGAAAGGAAGAGTGAAATTTTGATATGAAAGAAGTCTATCAAACTAGGTCAAAAGATGCAGTAAATTAATAATTTTACTATACCCTCTTTGTTGCAGCTGGTATGAAAACGATCATCCAAAGCTGACTATTGAAACAGACTGTTTATTGAAACAGTAAAAACTGACTATTGAGACTTCAGTAATAGTAATCAGATAATTACTTTCAGACACCCCTTGATCCATACACCAAAAACTGATATCGAGACTTCAAGTCACAATGATCGGATGATCACCTCCAAACACCCCTTGAAAGGCCATATAATGATCAAAAACTTCAAGAAAGTACTGAATACAGATACAGTAACCTATGTTTTCTACTTCATTGCTTTTATACAATGTTTTCGAGAATGTCTTAGATCAACTTTTCTAGCATTAATTTGAGTTCCACATTTCTACCCACATCAACATTTACAATTATAACAGTAAAAACAACATTAGCATATAATGAATAAAAATGCAGGAAGCTAGAGTTCTTGATTCAGACGTGAAATTATATATATATGACATTATGACCCTCTTATCTGTATGCCTTGTCTTCTCATAACTTTCCCAACACCTGCGTGGACATCATAATAATTAATGATAATTAAGAAAATAATTACAAATAGAAAATACGAGAGCAAGTTATATTAAACAAGTATAGCAAGATCATTGTAAGTTTGTTCTCTTAATTTCTCTCCTTTCTCAACAGGCCATATCATTACTCATTACAAATTACAGACTCAGGCAATTGATAAACAAAACTAGATAGTATCATCATTCATCAATAATCTAGGAGACTTACAAAGTGCTGCAAATGTGAACAGTTTTTTGTCCAGGACTCCAGGATTAAACTTCTGTAGCTTATCAACAATTTCATTTCTCACAAACACTTCTAGGCAAATGATAGTGAAGATATGAACAACAATTTCAGTTTCCAAATGTGAGCAGAAGTATGTTAGTAGCTATGGCTGCAAACAGGTCGAGCTTTTATCAAGTTATTTGACCTCGAGCTTAACTCAACTAGTTCTAGTCAAGCTTTACCAGTCTCAAGCTTGAGCCTGAGCACAAAATCCGAACTCAAAACATATAACAAGCTAAGTTTGAGCTTGTAAGGGCTCGACTCTATTTCTTATCAAGTTTTTCGAGCCCTAATTATTTGAAATGAGTTAGGTAACTGAATATAATTTCCGTGTATATTTTCAAGCTAGTCAAGCAGTTATCGAAGCAATCACAAATCTTACTGAACCGCACTTGAGCATGCATCCTGAAGGCCCGTTGAGCTACCGAGCCCAGTTCAAGCTTAGTTTAAGTTCCTCTACCCGAGCTTGAGCCCTGCCAAGCTCGAGCTAGGCTCGGCTCTCTGGCAGCCCTAGTAGCAGCTAGCTAACAACCTAGTAACATCTCGATAACCATATACACATATCAATCGTAAGATGAGAAAAGTAAATGTAAAAAAAACATACATGTTCAAGAGCTCAAGAGCTCAAGACTCAAGTTGAGTATTGTCAATATCTCCAAGTAAATCTCCACCAAAAAATCTTATTAAGATGGTACAACAAATTTACCTAACATATTAGACTCTATCTCTTCGTGGACAATTATCCATTGTAAATAAATCTTTGAATAAATGTTCTAAAAACCAGAAACAAAAACTGTACAAGGAACACTAATCTGGTTCTTTTTAGCACTGTCAACTCTTTTTCAAAATCGATTCCATGATGCCCAATTGATTTTCAGTAAAAGAAGGTACTTTTTTATGCACCAAAGATATAATAAACCTAGCTTTGTCAATCTTCTCAGTGGTCTTCAGCCCCTGGAGTAGTTGATAAATACTTTCAATACTTGGAAACCAATTTTTTTCCATACTATTTTTGCACATTGTATACGCCATGTCAAATTCACCTTCTTTACATAAATAATGCATCATGGTTTGATAAATTCTAGCATTGGGCTTGTAACCCTCATCATGTAAAGCAGAATAAACCCTTTTGGCCATATCAATATAACCCGCTCTGCAAAATCCTTTTATAACCAAGTTAAATGTAACCTCATCTGGAATAATTCCAAGAAAACGCATCATTCCCATTAAACTGTTTGCCTGCCATGCACGTCCTCTGTACACCAAGAACTGAACCCTGGCATTAAAAGTTGCTAAGTTTGGAAAACAGCCTTTCAACACCATAAGATTCCAAAGACCATTCCCTATTTCTGCCTGATTCAATTTATAAAAAGTGGATATAAGGGTCGTGTATGTGATCACATCAGGTGTGATCCCTGATTTTTCCATTTCTCCCATGATCATGTAAGCTCGATCAGGAATACCCATTCGACATAATGCATCTATCACAATATTCATAGAAACTTTATCTAGCTTAACATCAAATTGGCAACGAACATCACCAAAAAATGACTGAAAGGCTTCCAAATTACCTGTTTGTGCCAAAACCTTAAGAGCAGCATTAAGTGATTTAACAGTTCGTTTACAACCATATAAATGCATATCTTTAAAAGTGCTGACAGCATGTTTAACCATTCCAGCTTTTCCATATAACATTATAATCCTCATTATAAACCCTTCTCGGCGCCCCTGTGGTTGTGCCTTTTGATGCTCCAGTAATTTCTCAATATAATCAAACCGACCAGCCCCAGCTAGCCTGGAAATCGTGTCCTCAAATGCAACCAGATTTTCAACAACAAGGCGGTTATGGGCATTAGCCTTGAACAAATGATATAATTTATCAGGGTCTCTTTCTGCCTTTAGCTTAATCAGGGCAGGTTCCTCTAAAGTTAAGGGTTTCTTAATCTCTTTTGCAGTCAAATTAGTTTTGGCATTACAAGTCGACGAAATAGATGCTGGGATAGTGGTGTAGGTTCTAATTCTGCGACCTAAGCGCAGTGAGAACATATTTTCAAATCTCAGATCGGAATCATAGCCCTTTTAACTAGTTTAATCGAATTGGAACCCTAGAAGAAAGAATGTATGTATATACAGAAGGATTGAAGGCTTAAACGTACCTCAGTTCGTATTTTGGAGATTCAAAGACAGATAACTTATGAAAATGAATTAATCGCATTCCGAGTTGTGATCAGGCTGGTGGTGATGGTGGAGGAGGGATTTCTGTGAGCGGTGGAGGGTTTTACGTTGGTGGATTTAGTGGCGGTGAAGGGTTTTACGTAGTTGCGGGTGGTGAGCCAGTAACAGAACCATTTTTTAGGTTTTCGGATTGAATCCGGTGGCCCATTTGCCTTTTATGGTATCAACCGTCTACCCGATCCTCTTATCGAAGAAAACCCTTGTATTTATAAGGGTTATGTGTAATGAATTATAATTTGTTGGCATAAATATAATAAACTATTTGAAAAATTCATTTACTGTAATATTAACTTATGAATCCGGTATATACTGAGTTGGACTAGGTCTCATCTACATAGATTCATTCATTCTCATTTAATCTTCTTATTTTAATCAAAATTTGAGTCATTGACCGAAACCAACTACGCCTTCATCTTCGTCATCTTTCACACTTTCAAACCAAGATTTCTGCTACTGTGGAGATCGATGTCCATGAGGAACTAATGGATGAACATAATCCCGGATAAAAGATTCTTTGGGTGCCCTGATGTTTCATGATCTTCCTAGTTTACCTCCTGTTTGTGAAGTTGAGTTTCAAATAGATCTGATTCTTAGAGAAACTCCTATTGCAAAAGCTCCTTATCGTTTAGCACCGTCTGAAATTTGAGAAATGATGACACAAATTCAAAATCTTTTGAATAAGGGATTTGTAAGACCAAGTTCCTCGCCTTGGGGAGCACCGGTTTTGTTCGTCAAGAAAAAAGATGGTACCCTCCGGATGTGCATCAATTACCGGGAGTTGAACAAAAGAACCATAAAAAACAAGTACTCTCTTCCTCGAATTGACGATTTGTTTGATCAACTTCAAAGTGCAAGCTATTTCTCAAAAAATGATCTTCGGTCGGGATATCATCAAGTTTGGGTTAAAGAAGCTGATATACCAAAGACTGCCTTTAGAACCCGTTATGGGCATTATGAGTTCCTAGTAATATGTTTTGGTTTAACCAATGCCCCTGCAGTGTTTATGGATCTCATGAACAGAGTGTGTTGTCTCTTCTTGGATAAGTTCATGATTGTTTTTATTAATGATATCTTGGTTTATTACAAGACCGAGAAGGAGCGTGAAATCTGTAATATCCGAAAACCTGCTTAGTTGTAAAAGGGTCGGTGGCAAGTAATTATGTGAGTTTGGATATTTTATTGTACGATTAAAATATCTTAGATAATTAATACCTCATGATAATTAATTAATTGGTTAAATTAAGTATATATGTATGTATGTAAAAAAGAATATGAGTATGTATGAATCCATGTAAGAACGGATTTATATGGATATTGGTAAAACTATCTCATCCTTAAATCAAATTGAGTGTGTCTATGCACGTATACAGTATATACATGCAAGGATTGAGTCACCTCCTTATATTATCATATCTTTAGTATATGTAAGAAAGTGTGTATGTGTGAGTTGCTTTGAGGTGAAGAAAGCTAAGATTTAGCAAACTTGAATCTTGGATAATCTTGATTTGGTGAGTTTTAATTGCAAATAAAGGTTAGTATATATCTCTTGTTGATTAAGATGATGACTCTTGCTAAGTTTGCTATGCTTTTTGCTGGGTTTTATGCTTAAAGCTTAAGAACACCATGCATGAAGTTATGAAGAAGTTTGAAGAAAACTTGCTAGTGGGTTTTATTGATTTGATGAATTTAAAGGGATTTAATGTGTTATTAATGCTTGTATATATGTTATTTGAGGTTTGTGATAGTTTAGAACTATTGTTAGTTGATTTCCAGAAGTTCAAGTTTGATTTGACAATGGTTAAAGTCGGCTGGAAAGTTGAACAAGAAGATGATGAACCGGAAACTAAAGGATCGCGGCGCGACCCCGACTTGATCCGACTTTTTCCATGCGACTTTCGTATGTTTCGTGCAACTTATGGGAGATCTAACCTTGAGGTCCGACCTTCGGATGAATGGTCCGACTTTCGGATGGGTGATCCGACTTTAGGATGGGTGATCCGACTTTAGGATAGGTGATCCGACTTTTGTTTTGATCTGACTTTCCCGGTCCGAATTTGTCGCGTCACGGCGCGACACAAGAGATGGTCGCGGTGTAACTTCCTCGATTTGGGCCTAGCTGTTAATCGTGTATAATTATGTTTAAGTTAGTGGTTATGTAAAGAGTCCAAGTTGTAAGTTAATAGTATTAATAACAAGAGTTAATTGTATATATGTGTCTAAGTGTTTAATGTGTTATGTGTAGTATATATATGTATATTAAAGGAAAAGAAAGAAAAGAAAGTAATTGAAATCCAAAGGCGGTGTGTAACACGGTCTTGCAATTACCAGATTTTAGCAAAAATTTACGTTTTTAAACAAACGTGAACTTAATCACGATTAATATCATTAAGTAGCGGAAATATTTACATAAAACATTGTCTCAGTATCTGGTGTTACGCTACAAACAACCGACCATAATGTACATATTACAACATCAAGTGTTCCCGCCAAAATATCCAGAGGTAGGGGACCCGGCTCACCAGGCAATCTATCTTTGATCTGCAAAAGCAGTTAACATGGCACCGTTAGCTACACTTAGCTAGTGAGCACAAACTTGGCATAAACTTCATTAGAGTAAGAACATGCATTTCAGGAATAAGCATACAATGCTATCCTATCACATTGTGGTGTGCTGACACGATCGGTATAAGTTGTTTCTTGCAGGATAGTTAGTCCCGCTCAACAGCAATACACCGGGGGATAAGGCACAACCCTCCGCGCTGGTGGGGGAGCATAAAGCAGTCCACCAAGCATCGTTAACGGAACCAGAGGCTCCTTAGGTAACTCGGCGACTGATTAACCCTCATGATATAAGGCACGGTGGTTCTGCAGAACCTACGATCCGGAATGTTACCTCGAATCACCGTTAAATCCCGAATCTCCTGATCAAGGGTCCCTAGGATCCAGCTAACCGGCTGACCTTAACCATGCTTGCTGATGTTCGCGAACACATACACATATCTTGTTCATTTACTTAGCATGCATATTCATTTACTTCTTTTAGCATGCAATTACATTCAGTTACTTATTTATGGATCCAATCTGGATCCCTAGCATACATATCATTACATCTTTACTTAACTGATTCATTCAGAATCAGTATCATGCATAGCATTTACTTAACTAAGCGGTTCCAGTACTGGATCCCGCTGGCATACACTTAACTTACTTACATCAGGTATTTAACATGGCATTGTACTTTAAATAACATGGCAATCCTTACTTATCAACTTATGAGCACAATCGTACTCAAATCACTTAACACATAATTCCTACTCTACTGAGGCTTATGGAAGTCGGTACTCACCTGAGTAACTTAACAGGTAGTTATTTAACTTCTTGCCTTGTCTAGGGTTTCAAGTTCACCTAGAACATTAAGATTTACATTAATATCTTAACATACTTAAATTAGCTACAAAGCCAACATAGGAAATCCCCCAAACCCGGATTCCACGCAAATCCGACAGACTGTCGGATTTCATGAAATCCGACACTTCAAAGGGAAATCTGACACTTTGAAAAAATCCGATACTTATCGAATTTCAACACTTATGCACTTGGGAACTTGGTCACAAAATGGAAATCCGACTTTCAATCGGAATCCGATTCTTTTATCGGAATCCGACACTTTTGTCGGAATCCGACACTTACATAGAAATCCGATTCTTTCGGATTTTGACTTATAACTTACATGGACATTGGGAAATCCGATACTTATCGGATTTTAGACCCACAACACGGATTCAAACATACGGATTTAAACTTGATGCGGATTCCGACACCCAAGTCTCGGAATCCGACACTTTACTCGGATTTGTCAACATGCGGATTCCGACACCTTCATGTCTCGGAATCCGGCTGTTCTAACATGGAAACCGCCACCTTTAATGGCTTATTTCCAGGGCTTGTTTCTTGTTTGTTTTGACATTCATACATTCTGAAACCACTCATTTTCGTTGGTATGGCTTTGAAAACACATCAAACCCACACAATAACACCAAACAACCAAAACCCACTTGCAAAGTAAGCTTTGAATGTTCTAAGTGATGTTTTGCAAGGATTTGAGTTTCAATCATGATTTTAATCATAAAAACAGTTTCATATATATTGATTCTTAACAACAAACAAATATTTACCTTTGAATGGAATCAAAACCACCAAAATCCTAGTTGCTTCAAGAAATGAGAGAAAACTGAGAGAGTAGAAAGAATCCGAGAGTTTCTTTATGGCGTTTGCCTTTGACAAGGTTTGACCATTTTGACTTTTCTTATATTTATACATATCACAATCCAGAGGCACCGCCTCTGGATTTCATTTTCTTTCATTTCACACACACATATATATATATATATATACATTAACACATTTACACACATAACACATTAATATACATTTAAACTTTCTTCTTATTAATATAACTATCTTTAAATACATGTCTAACAGCTAGGCCCAAATCGAGGATGTTACATGGTGCCTCTGAATTATGAATGTATATATATATATATATAAAGTTGACTAGTGGTCAAAGGTTGCAAAAACACACACACAAGTAAAAGCTCTCGGATTTCTCTCTAGCTTTCTTTCCTACTTTCAGATTTTCTTGAAGTGAAGGATTTGGTGGTTTTTTATTTCAAACAAAGGTAAACATATGGTTATTGTAAAGATTTAACATATATGAAACTGTTTTTATGTTTAAAACATGATTAAATACTCAAATCCTTGCAAAACACCACTTAGAACATTCAAAGCTTACTTTGCAAGTGGGTTTTGGTTGTTTGGTGTTATTGTTTGGGTTTGATGTGCTTTTGAAGTCATACTAACGAAAATGGATGTTTTTAGAATGTATAAATATATAACCCATGAATGAAATTCTGGAAAATGAGTCATGAATGACGGTGGCGGTTTCTAGGTTGAAACTGTCGGATTCCGCTAGTCAAATCCTATAAAGTATCGGATTTCCACATAAGTGTCAGAATCCGGCAAGGTGTCGGATTTCTTCATAAAGTATCGGATTCCATTATGTTAGATCCCTAAAATGTTTTAAGTGTTGGAATCCAATGATGTATCGGATTTCCTTAATATGTCGGATTTCCTTAATGTCGGAATCCGACAAAGTGTCGGATTTCTTCTAAATATCGAAATCTGATAGAGTATCGGATTTCCATTGTTATAACAAGTTATGACAACTCAATATGGTAACTAAGTGCTGAAATCTGATAAAGTGTCGGATTTCCACAAAGTACTGGATTCCGATAAAGTGTCGGATTTCCCACAATTCGACAGTCTTGTCGGATTTGTGTGGGATCCGGATTTTGGGATTTCCTTTGTTGATTTTAAGCTATTCTTTGTATGTAAAGATAATTAATGTAAGCTCTAATGTTCTAGGTGAACTTGACACCCTAGACAAGGCATAAATAAGATAACTATATGTTTTAAGCCACTCAGGTGAGTACCAACTTCCATAAGCCTCCGTAGAGGAAGACTTATGTGCTAAGTGTTTTAAGTGCACTTGTGCTTATAAGTAAATGAATAAGAATTACCATGCTACCTAATGTACAATGCCATGCTAAATAATTGTCATATGTAAGTTAAGTGCATGCCAGCAGGATCCAGAACTGGAACCGCCTAGTTAAATGAATGCCATGCATGATACTGATTCTGAATGAATCAGAAGAGTGAAAGTTTAATGATATGAATGCAGGGATCTAGATTGGATCCATAATGAAGTAACTGAATGTAAATGCATGCTAAAAGAAGTAAATGAATATGCATGCTAAGTGAATGATCCAGATTGGGTCAGTATGTGTATGTGAAAAGTTCGCGAACATCTTTAAGCATGGTTAAGGTTAGCCGGATAGCTGGATCCCAGGGACCCTTGATCAGGAGATTCGGGATTTAACGGTGATTCGAGGTAACATTTCGGATCGTAGGTTCTGTAGAACCGCCGTGCCTTATATCATGAGGGGTAACCAGTCAGTAATGGCTTAATTGCCTAAGGAACCTCTGGTTCCACAAACGATGCTTGGTGGACTGCTTAATGCTCCCCCACCAGCGCGGATGGTCGTGTCTGATCCCCCGGTGTATTGGTGTTGAGTGGGACTAGCTATCCTGCAAGAAACAACTTATACAGATCGTGTCAGCACACCGCAATGTGATAGGATAGCATTGTATGCTTATTCCTGATATGCATGACTTACTCTAATGATGCTTATGCTAAGTTTGTGCTCACTAGCTAAGTGTAGCTAACGGGACCATGTTAACTGCTTTTGCAGATTGAAATTAGCTTGCCTGGTGAGCTGGGTTGCCCTCCTGCTGGATATTATTTTGGTGGAACACTTGTGATGTAATTATATACATTATGGTCGGTTGTATTGTAGAGTAACACCAGAACTGATACAACTTTATTGTAAATATTTCCGCTGCTTAATGTTATTTTACCGTGATTAAGCTCACGTTTGTTTAAAAACGCAAATATTTGCTAAAATATGGTATATGCAAAGGCGGTGTTACACGCGGCACGACAAGTGAAAATTCAAAAGGAGCTTTGTTTTTGTTATGTGATTTAGTTGGTTATGTAATGTATTCCATGTATGACTATGATAAGCTGTTTATGAACATTTAGAGATATAAATATATGTGAATATATATATATATATATATATATTTATGAATCAAAGATTTATTTTGGTGTTATTGTGTTTTCAGGAAACACAAAGACTCGGTAACATTAGACCACTGAGTAGTGCGTGAAAGAGATCAAGAGGTGAGTGGATGTAAACTCACGGATGGTAAAGGTTATGATTATGATTGATGTGATGCGTATGATTGTGATTGATAGATTGTTTAGTCTGGTAATGAATAACTGTTGATGTACTGCTTGGTTGGGATATTATTTGTGTTTTAATGGTTGATGAGTATTCGGTTCTGTTTGGAACCAGCTACGCGTGTAGTTCGGCCGGTAGAGATTCTGTTTGAGACCAGCTACGCATGCAGTTCGGCTTGTAGAGGTCATCTATGCGTGCAGTTCGGCTGGTCCTGATCGCTATTAATTGAGCAGTTGTAGACCCTCTCATGCATGCGTTGTATTGGAGGGGATCTAACCGTGTCAATTGGTGGTGGGCTATCGGTAAACCTTTGCTTTGGCCCGCATTGGTTGTAGGTTCAGCAGAACCGCTGGTCCTCTAGACTTCACTGGATTTGTGTGGCTTGTGTTTACTTGCCTGTTCAATGATCGTTGTTGTTTGTCGTAGTGACGTAGCTTCGTCTCACTTAGCTTTGTGTTAATTCCCCACTATTGAACCGTTTTGCAGGTTCGGTGTTTCCAGCTGTTTAGCTGGGGTTTCGATAGGGGAAAGATTGACCAACGCTCCGATAATGATTTTGTTAAAAGACGAGCCATGTTTTATTTGTAACACAACTGATGTTTGTAATGGTTGTAAATATTTGTATTTTATGTAAGTTACAATCTGATTATGCTTCCGCAACGAGTTTAAAAAAATGGTTTAGATTTTGCGGTGTTACAAAATCCATCTTTGGGAAGTTCTTGAGGTCCTTCGGTGTGAAGAGCTTTATGCAAAATTTTCCAAATGTGAATTCTGGCTTCGAGAAGTCCAATTTCTTGGCCATGTCATTTGTGGTGAAGGTGTTAAAGTTGATCCTTCCAAGATTGAAGCGGTTATGAAGTGGGAATCTCCTAAATCCCCTTCTGAAATCAAGAGTTTTCTTGGTCTTGTAGGTTACTACTGTCGTTTCATTCGTGATTTCTCAAAGATAGTGACATCGTTAACCAAGTTAACCCGTAAAAATGTCTTGTATTCTTGGACTGACGTTTAAGAAATTACGTTCCAAACACTTAAGAGATTATTTTGCCAGGCTCCAGTTGTTTCTCTTCCTGAAGGATTATAGGATTTTGTGGTCTATAGCGATGCTTCTAGATCCGGTTTTGGTTGTGTTCTTATGTAGAAAGACAAAGTTATCGCCTACGCTTCTAGGTAGCTGAAGTCTCATAAAGCAAATTACCTAACTTATGATTTGGAGATGGCTACGGTAATCTTTGCTTTAAAACTCTGGCGCCATTATCTTTATGATACTCATTGTGTGATCTTTACCGATCATAAAATCCTCCGGCATATTTTCAATCAGAAAGAACTAAACATGCGGCAACAACGTTCGCTTGAATTGATCAAAGATTATGATCGTGAGATTCGATATCACCCGGGTAAGGCTAATGTTGTCGCTGATGCTCTAAGCAGCAAGACCCAAGTAGACACATTTTGTTACCAATATTTCAAATTTAAGGTGATTTCAGAATTGGTGGAACAAATAATAATTTTTTTCAGAAGTTATATGGTTAACAAAACAATTAACAAAAGTAAGTGGGTTTTTTTTAATTACAAAAGTGATATATATAGGCCCCTTAAAGGCCGTTTTTAGGCAAGGTCCAATCACACGCAGTGAGTCATGTGGGTAGCATTCAAGGCAGCAGTCCAACGTAGTGAGTCATGTGGATAGCATTCAAGGCTACTGTGAGTCATCTGACATAAATGATAAAATCAGTTCTTGAGAGGCCAGTTTTACATATCCAAACAATTATCCAACCATGCAAACAGTAATGTAATTCACGAGAGAACAGTAAATGTTATTTTTTCCATGCATTCATAGTAAAACTTGCATCCACCTCCACACAAAGCCAATCAATATTATCTCTTGCATGCATTCATTATTACACTGGCATATTCATTAGACAACCACCCCACCAACCAATTAAACTTTTCTCCCTCATGCAATTATACACAAGAGGTCCATCATAGTTCTATATAAGTTGGTTCTTTTTGCTCAAAAAATTACATACAAAGGCAGGAACAAATATCAAGCAAGAAAGTTTGAAGCAACGGGAAAGAAATAGCAAAGAAGCAAGCAATAATATCAACTTTAATAATAAACAGGTAATTTTTTCATTCCAGTCTTTTAGTTATTGTTTGTTAAAAAATAAAACCAGTTCTAACAACGGTAATTGTTGGTTTTTTTCTATATGCGACAACAATGGCGAGTACTAAAATTACGCCCGGTCCGACTGAAAAAGACTTATTGTTGTTGGGGAAAGATCACATAGCGTATAAGTTGTTTAAAGGCGGGTTAGATGAAGAACCTTTGGATGTTAGAAGATCTGACCAGAAGTTATGGAAAAGTATCAAGAGGCATCCAATCCCGACGAAGGTGATGCAATACATTTAGGACGCTGGATTTGGAGGTGTGTTTGACGAGATGGATGCCCATGATCCAAATGAGCTCATTGTAAGAAGGTGCGGATTATGCAATCAAACCGGTCATAACAGAACCACATGCCCAAACACTCATTCTTAATTTTTTGAATTAGTCGTTTTAGGTATATTTTAAATTTTTAAATCTATGTTGTAAGGTCATTTATCAAGTTATTTGTGAATGATAGTTATGAAGTTTTTTTATTCAACCAACCGAGAAATTGATCGTGCGTTTGCTTATATCTTGTCTCGACTCAACCTTCAGTGTGATGGCAAGATTCAGACAATGCATAAATCTTTTTAAAAACCTACTATTATTTATATCTTATTTTTTCCTTATCTATGTTTTAATTTTTTGTTTTTGTCTAAGATTTAATTTTATGTATGTTTTAATTTTATGTTCTTATGTATTTTGAATTTTTGATATATTATGTCTCATGATATGCACATTATTTTATACACTATTATAAGAAAATTAACTGACATTTAATAAAATATAATGCATACAATAAGACTTGTCTAACTACTTTTGACGTCATCCGTTTCTTATAAAGATCTCTCGAGTTCTACGCAATCCTTCATCTTCCATATTATCAAGTAAACCATGTTTTAATGCAAATGTTCTAGATGCTAATGATCAGAGTATATCTTGTACCTCATACATAGAATGGTAAATTGTAGCAACTCGGGAGACCCCAATCCCCGTTAATAGGTTTGAAGCGTCTTCACTCGATCGGACCCTTTCCAAACTTTCAAAGTCCTTATTGGGAGGTACGTAGTAGTAATATTTCGTGATGCACACCCCTCCACGGTCTTAACCCAAATGGCGTAACATATAGTTTAGGCTACCGACTGGACTCTCCAGGAATTCGTTCTTTGGTACATAATCAACGTAGTTCACTAAACATTGCCTTCTGTATACACGAGCAGGTGTAGGACAAAATGACCACCGTGAATAATTTTTAATGTGTAAACATCGTCAAACTCCGCCGTTGACAAAAACACAAAGTGTTAACTATTTACAAGTAGTAAGATAAAAATAATGACAATAGATTTATAAAACTATAAAAACTCTAACAATAATAATCTGGATCGTAAGATATTTGATTATCTGAACAAATGTGCCAAAAATGTTGAAGTTCATAAACATCACCCATATTTCTTCGTAAATAATAATATTGAAAATAGTTAGAAAGAGAATCAGAAGCGTTGAAGAGAGTTTGAAATTTTTGGGTTTATACGAGTTTTAAAAAAAAACTGATACAAAATGGGTTTATATAATACGAAAATAATTAGGGTTTTGGGGGTAAAATCGGCACCTCAAATGCCGGTTTTATCTTCCATTCAGTGCAATTCTATCTCCAACTCTGTGCCACTCAATTCGGATTTCGTGATAAAACTGGCCATTAAAGACCTGGATTTATCGATATTTTGGATTTAAATTGGCCTTGGACTCTTTGAGGGGCCGGTTATAGTACTTTTGAAATTAAAAAAACCCCACTTACTTTTGTTAATTGTTTTGTTAACCATATTACTTCTAAAAAATTCAACAAATAAGGACAACTCAACAAGAGGCATTGAAAGAAGAAAACCTCAAGAGTGAGCAGATGCTCAAAATTAAAGATCGTTTAGAAGAGGATAGCTGTGGTTTGAAAGTCTTTATGGGTCTTTTTTGGTGTCAAAGCTTGGCAACAATCACGATGTAATTCTACATGATGCCCATCGTTCCAAAATGACTATGCATTTGGGTTGCACGAAGATGTATCACGATTTAAAATCCTTGTATCGGCGGCCCAGGATGAAAATTGACATTGCTTCATATGTGGAAAAGTGTTCCATTTGTGCACAAGTCAAAATTGAGCATCAAAGACCATACAGGAATCTTCAACCTTTGGAAATTCTAGAATGGAGGTGGGATCACATCAGAATGGATTTTGTTACAAAATTGCCAAAGACCGCTAAAGGGTATGACATGATTTGGGTCATAGTTGATCGTTTGACCAAGTGTGCTCATTTTCTTGCTACTCACGAGACCGCTCCTTTGGACAAGTTAGCAATGTTGTATTTAGATGAAATTGTATCTATACATGGAGTACCTCTATTTATAGTCTTGGATCGTTTTACATCGAACTTTTAGAGGAGCCTTCAAAGAGAACTTGGTACTCGTGTTCATTTGATTACAGCCTATCTGTTGGGGTTTGTTCGGTTTTTCAAAATATATTTTAGCAACGGAAGCATGAACAACAATTTTAAACCTTTTAAAACTCCCCACCAATGATCCATATGCAAGCCTTAAGAAACAAAACAACCATAGCGTGTTTAGAACTACAACCTTTGTAGCGTGAGTAAACCGTTGATGAAGTGGTTGATCTATGAGAAGCCAAGAGAAGACTTCCTCCAAGGTATCCACAAATCAATGAGTCCAACACCTCCAAGATGCTAGTCTCTCCAACCCTTGAAATTCAAGCAAGCAAGCAACAACCTCTTGTTCTTCTTCTTGAACTTACTATGTATGTATATGAGTATGTATTCTAGTACCACACTTTGCTCACTTGAAGAACACCAATACTATAAAGTAAGGATGTTTTCAAGTATGAAAACACTTAGAACTTTTCTAAGAACACTAGGAAAGGTGGTAGTATGAACTTGTTCACAAAAGAGCCATGCATGAAGACTTAAAAGGCCAAGAAATAAAGCAAGAGAGGGAGGCCCCTCCCTTGGCTTGATTTCGGCCGTAGAAGGAGAGGGGGGGGGTCCCCTTTGGCTCTTTTGCTTCACTTGTTCATGCATGCATGTCTAGGTTAGTCCATTCTTCAAGCAACCTCAAATGGACCCCCTTTGTGATACTTGTAAGCATTTCTAGTTTTATATATTTCAAGTATATAAAATATAATGCTAGACTTGTCATACATTGTATAAAATACATCTACATGTATTTTATATACATACTTGATTGTTACTAGTAACTCTTTACTTGTAACAAAGATATACATACATTTATATAATTGTTACTAGTAACAATTTACTTGTAACAAATATATACTTATGCATATATATATATATACATATATATTCATATGTTTATATCTATGTATTTGATATGCATTATCTTGTATCAATATACAAGAGTGATATTATTATTTCACATAAATAATAATATGCAACAATGCATATATATACTTATTATAATGAGTTGGAAACATATTTAAATCATATTCAAATATGTAATTGGTGTCCATTGATTGTAAATGTGTGACCCTATGGGTTTATTTATTATTAGTAATATCGTATTAATTTGTGTCTTGTGCACATAGAACCAACAATCTCCCACTTGCACAAGTTACAACTTAAGCCAATATAGACAATGGTAAGAACGTCTAGCAACATCCCATTGCCCCTAATAATAAATAAAGTGTGTTGATCAACACTTTCACCAACGAAGTTAACTCACTAGCTACAAATCGTTGTTACAGGTAAGTCATCAATTATCCCTTTGTTTTAACATCTCGTTGAACATGAGACATGGATCGTCATCAATTCTCATATAATGTTCAACTTGTTTTAGGGCCCAGAGATATTATACTCCCAATTAAATGAGAGAAACAAATTCCATCTTGACCACATACGTCTCTTATAAGACTCATATCATACCTAATAATGACCTTTATAACTACCCGGTTAAAGATAGCGTTTAACCACATTAAAGCATGATACTCCTCATACTCGAGTCCCAATATGTGTCTCAGGTCTAAGGATACAAAGATACCACCTTTTTCTCAAGATTTACTTATGATACTGATCCATGAAGCGATCTTAAGAGCGGGTCATGTCCAATGTTTGTTCCCTAACAAACATTAGTGAATTTGGCTGCAAACCCTTTTGCCTACTTTCATCACGAATGAAAGTCAACCAACTTATTCACATTAGTCTTAATTCATAACTATTCTCATAGTTATAACCGACTATGGACGTTTTAGAATAAAGAATTATTCATGGATTTAAACATGCTAATAAAGAACACAATATATATTAATGAAGTGATCATATCCCATACATCATTTAGATAAAATAGATATTGCCATAATGTTCCAAAATATCCAAATACTAAATTACAATTCAAATCCAATCCCTTGCAAAGCGAAGACCTATTGCCCTAGTATGAGACTCATGCTTAGTCGAGGCAAGAGGTTTCGTAAAAGGATCTGCAAGATTCTGATCTGTATGAACTTTGCGAATACACACATCTCCTCTATCCACTATATCCCGTATGTAGTGGAAACGCCTGAGGATATGTTTGGTGCTGTGATGTGATCTAGGTTCTTTTGCCTGGGCAATAGCACCTTCATTATCACAAAATATTTCTATGGGGTCTTGAATGCTTGTTACTACCCCAAGGTCAGCAATGAACTTCTTCATCCATGCAGCTTCTTGTCCAGCCTCAGAAGCAGCAATGTATTCAGATTCTGTAGTGGATTGTGCAACTACACTTTGCTTAGAACTTTTCCAAGCAACCGCGCCTCCATTCATAACGAAGACATAGCCCGATTGTGATCGAGAATCATCTCGATCCGTTTGGAAACTAGCATCTGTGTAACACTTTACACAAAGATCTTCTTCCAAACCCCCATAGATCAAGAACATGTCTTTGGTTCTTCTCAAGTATTTTAAAATGTTCTTGACTGCCATCCAATGGCTATCTCCTAGGTTTTGCTGGTATCTGCTCGTCATGCTCAAAGCATACGAGACATCTGGCCTAGTGCATAGCATGGCATACATGATGGATCCAATTGCAGAAGCATATGGGATCTCACTCATTCTATCTAGCTCTTCTCTTGTGCTAGGGCTTTGAGCTTTACTCAAAACCGTGCCTAGTGCCATTGGCAAGAATCCTCTCTTAGAATTCTCCATCTTGAATCGTTTCAAGATTTTGTCAATATATGCACTTTGACTTAGGCCAATAAGACGCCTAGATCTATCCCTATAGATCTTTATTCCAAGAATGTAGGCGGCTTCTCCCAAGTCTTTCATTGAGAAACACTTCCCAAGCCAAGACTTGATGTCTTGCAAGGTCGGGATGTCGTTTCCAATGAGTAGTATGTCATCAACATACAAGACAAGGAATGCTACTGCGCTCCCACTAGTTTTCTTGTAAACACACGGCTCATCTTCTGATTTGATAAAACCAAACTCTTTTATTTTCTCATCAAATCGAAGATTCCAACTTCGAGATGCTTGCTTTAGTCCATAGATGGATCTTTTAAGCTTGCACACCTTATTAGGATACTTAGGATCTACAAAACCTTCAGGCTGAACCATATAGACATCTTCACTTAAGTGCCCATTTAGAAAAGCCGTTTTGACATCCATTTGCCATATCTCATAGTCATAATATGCAGCTATGGCAATAAGTATTCTAATAGATTTAATCATGGCTACCGGAGAGAAAGTTTCATCATAGTCAATACCATGAGTTTGAGTGAAACCTTTCGCCACTAGCCTTGCCTTAAATGTGTGTACATTTCCATCCATGTCTGTCTTCTTCTTGAAGACCCACTTGCTCCCTACAGTCTTACTATTGGGAGGAAGATCAACCAAGTCCCATACTTGATTTTCATACATGGACTGCATCTCAGTGTTCATGGCATCAAGCCATTTATCGGATTCCGGATCCGATATAGCATCTTGGTAGTTAGTAGGCTCAGAAGAGTCTACCAAGAAAATCTCATCATTGGACACGAGAAATCCGCATCTCTCGGGTTCTTGACGAGGTTTACCAGATCTACGAACACTTTGTGTTTCAGTAGGTTCTTGAACAACCAATTGTTCAGGTTCAACAACCGTTTGTTGAGTGCTAGTGTCAACCTGACTTGTATTTTGTTGTTCTTGAATTTCTTCAAGGTCTACATTGCTCTCACTTGCCTCTTTCGAAAGAAACTCCTTTTCTAAGAAAGTGGCATGCCTAGAAACAAACACTTTGTTCTCAGCTGGGTTGTAGAAATAATATCCTAATGAATCTTTAGGATATCCCACAAAATTACATTTGATAGATCTAGGATCGAGTTTGCTTAAAGCTTCTTGTCGTACATGAGCCTCACAACCCCAGACTTTCAAGTAAGATAAGTTTGGAACCTTTCCATACCACATCTCATATGGTGTCTTATCTACCTTCTTGGTTGGAACCATATTCAATATGCGCGCAGCTGTTAATAAAGCATAACTCCAAAAGGACGAGGGTAGAGTACTTCGGCTCATCATAGACCGAACCATATCTAGTAGAGTTCGGTTCCTCCTTTCAGATACACCATTATGTTGTGGTGTTCTAGGAGGAGTAAGTTGTGAGATAATCCCACAATTACTAAGATGATCCATAAACTCTTGGCTTAAGTACTCACCACCTCGATCGGAACGAAGGGCCTTGATTGTTTTGTTGAGTTGATTTTGTACTTCGTTTTGAAACAGCTTGAACATCTCAAATGTTTCATGTTTATGTTTCATCAAATAAACATAACCAAATCTACTATAATCATCTGTGAATGTAACGAAGTATCTATCACCATCCCTAGACATTGATCTAAAAGGACCGCATACATCCGTATGTATGATTCCTAATAGATCTTTGGCTCTTTCACTTGAACCGGAGAAAGGAGCCTTAGTCATCTTCCCATATAAACATGATTCGCAAACTTCAAATGAGCTAGAATCGTTTGATTTTAAAATTTCATCCTTTTGAAGTTTTGCAATGCGTTTCTTGTTTATATGACCAAGTCGACAATGCCATAGGTATGTTTGACTTAAGTCATGCTTAGGTCGTTTGGTGCTAGTGGTATATATAGAATTATCATCAAGAGATCTTTTAAGATTAACTTCATATATTCCATTAAGAGGCCGAGCCTCAAAATACAAAATGTCGTTTTTGAAGGCACGAATGCCATCATCAACGAAACCAAAAGTGAATCCAGATTCTCTTAACCGAGCTACTGAAATAATATTCCTAGTTAAACTAGGTACATAACAACAATTGTTTAATATTAAGTACAAGCCATTTGGTAATAATAATTCAAAAGTTCCAAGGGCTTCAACAGCAACATTTGCTCCATTGCCCACGTGGAGATCCAAATCGCCTGGCTTCAGCAGCTTACTTTTTCTCAACCCCTGCACATTGTTACAAATGTGAGTTCCACAACCGGTATCAAATACCCAGGAATTAATGGAAAAATTATACATTTCAATCATATATATACCTGAAGTGCTAGCCTCGCTAGCCTTCTTCTTTTTCAACTCTGCAAGGTAGGTTGGACAATTGCGCCTCCAATGTCCTACCACCCCGCATTCAAAGCACGGGTCATTCTTGGGAACCTTTCCCGCCGTCTTGGGTGTAGGAGCCTTGGCAACTTGCTTGCCTTTGTCCTTTCCCTTTGCCTTCGCTTTGCCCTTCCCTTTTGAGTTGTTTTTCTTTTTCTTCTTGATTTTCCCTTCTTGAATCATCAAGACTTGAGGTGTTTTGCTTGGAATCTTACTCTCAGCAGTTTTAAGCATCCCATGCAACTCTGAGACAGATTTCTCCCAATTGTTCATGTTATAATTCATGACAAATTGATCATAGGCTTTGGTCAACGAGTTAAGGATCATATCCTGTGCAAACTCGTTGGTTATGGGAGATCCAAGCCTAGCAAGCTGGTCAATGTATCCTTTCATCTTTAGCACATAGTCGCTAACGGATTGACCTTCCTCCATCTTGCATGCATGGAAGGCTCGAGTGACCTCAAAGCGTTCTTGCTTCGCTTGCTTTTGGAACATTTCCTTAAGCTGGCTAAGCATCTCATATGCTCCATGCTCCTCAAGGTTCTTTTGAAGATCCGGAGACATGGTAGCAAGCATGAGGCATGAAATTTCGACCGAGTCGTCGGAATGCTTCACCCAAGCATCCCTAACGGCTTTGGCCGCAGTCAATGGAGGTTCCTCAGGGACGGGATCCTCAAGTACATACAATTTCTTTTCGTGCTTAAGAACGATTCTCAAGTTACGATACCAGTCTAAGAAATTTGTACCATTGAGTTTTTCTTTCTCTAAGATTGAACGAAGAGATAAGTTGTTAACGGGCGTAGTTGAGTTAGGGGCCATCTACAAAATTAACAAAGTTCAATTTAGTATTTTTGATATTTAATCCTTTAATAATTAATACCCTTTAGAATTATAAAATTCTTTAATTTTTAAAGGCTAGGATCCAAGTTGAACTTAACCTTGAATGTTTGGCTAATGCTCTCTCCATCAAGTTAAAACAACAAGGTAGGTAACGTTTACCAATTACATCTCGTATGTAATTCCTAGATCTTTATGGGATCCTAGACAACGATTGTCAATTTTGACATGTTTGATCCCATCTATGCCTCAGGCTTCCTTACGTTTGCCTTACGTTTGGCTAATGCTCTCTCCGTAATAAGATTCCGATTAAGTCGTCCTATTTCAAGACGGTGAATTTCCGGCCCAAGACGTTCATGGAATTCGCGGAAAAACACCTCGGTTGTTACAAAAACAATCCACGCGTTTGGCTAATGCTCTCTCCACGTGAGTGTCGTTGCAACAAGCGAGTGTCTTAAAATGGGATGGCATAGACTTACGTTTTGAAAAAGGGCTTTTACCGTTTTGTATATTTATTAAATAAAACAAAACGAGTCGTGTGACTAGTATTGCATGCATACAATAACAAGTCCACGTTTTGATAAAATCATATTTTATATATATATTGGTCTTGAGTATTCTTAAAATCCATATTTTACGAACTCTCAACGCGTTCAATTTTAAACTAGTATTAATATCTTATATTAACGTGTGTAGTTTCGAGCGCGCAAATACGACCAATTTTAGCTTGTAATAAAACCATTTTATTATTAAGCTTGAATGGAGTTTGGTTGAGTTTTAAAATCTCTATTTTATAAAACTCATATATATATATATATATATATAAAGATATATATTTTGACATAATGAATTTTAATCTTTACAAAACTCCTTTTATATATAAAATTCATTTTACATCTTATGTTATGTCAACTTAAAATACCAAACTCCCATTGTGTGATTTATATTATGTAAAAATATTATCTAGCATGCAAAAATCCTATTTTCAACAATGCATAATAATATAAACATAAACACACACAAATAACATGTATAAGTGCATAACCAAGCCATTTATCCTAAGTGGTATTTTTGTGAGCCATACAAAAATACCAAGTCATAACTAAGGACCAAATATTCTCTTGTGATGAACTTGAAGCTCCCACTTGCCAAAACAACTCCTTGTAGTGCAAATGACTCCAAGCCTTCATGGTTGACTCCACCACACTTGAAAACTCCAACTTGGTCATTTCTTCATCTTGTTACATTTTTTATAAAAGTAAACTAGTCTAAACTATTCTACTACTTACAAAATACAACAAGATGAAACAAAACTAAAATTATTATTACATACCAAATGAAAAAAAAATAATTTTACAACCAAATCGAATTTCCAACACATCACAAAAGGTCTATGGCTTGTTATGCACAACATACACTCAAACAAACATATATATCAACACTTGATATTTAGGCAACTTTTACAACCAAACATGCATGTGGTTTGGTTGTTTCCCAAAATAAATATATAAACATATATAAGTTGCCAACAAGAAAATCAATAACTTTTCTAACAAAAGAAAAGTTGTCCATTTTCTTAAACAATACATACTCAAAAAGTTTCTTAAAACTATACATAAGTGGCTCTGATACCACTGTTGGGGTTTGTTCGGTTTTTCAAAATATATTTTAGCAACGGAAGCATGAACAACAATTTTAAACCTTTTAAAACTCCCCACCAATGATCCATATGCAAGCCTTAAGAAACAAAACAACCATAGGGTGTTTAGAACTACAACCTTTGTAGCGTGAGTAAACCGTTGATGAAGTGGTTGATCTATGAGAAGCCAAGAGAAGACTTCCTCCAAGGTATCCACAAATCAATGAGTCCAACACCTCCAAGATGCTAGTCTCTCCAACCCTTGAAATTCAAGCAAGCAAGCAACAACCTCTTGTTCTTCTTCTTGAACTTACTATGTATGTATATGAGTATGTATTCTAGTACCACACTTTGCTCACTTGAAGAACACCAATACTATAAAGTAAGGATGTTTTCAAGTATGAAAACACTTAGAACTTTTCTAAGAACACAAGGAAAGGTGGTAGTATGAACTTGTTCACAAAAGAGCCATGCATGAAGACTTAAAAGGCCAAGAAATAAAGCAAGAGAGGGAGGCCCCTCCCTTGGCTTGATTTCGGCCGTAGAAGGAGAGGGGGGGTCCCCTTTGGCTCTTTTGCTTCACTTGTTCATGCATGCATGTCTAGGTTAGTCCATTCTTCAAGCAACCTCAAATGGACCCCCTTTGTGATACTTGTAAGCATTTCTAGTTTTATATATTTCAAGTATATAAAATATAATGCTAGACTTGTCATACATTGTATAAAATACATCTACATGTATTTTATATACATACTTGATTGTTACTAGTAACTCTTTACTTGTAACAAAGATATACATACATTTATATAATTGTTACTAGTAACAATTTACTTGTAACAAATATATACTTATGCATATATATATACATATATATTCATATGTTTATATCTATGTATTTGATATGCATTATCTTGTATCAATATACAAGAGTGATATTATTATTTCACATAAATAATAATATGCAACAATGCATATATATACTTATTATAATGAGTTGGAAACATATTTAAACCATATTCAAATATGTAATTGGTGTCCATTGATTGTAAATGTGTGACCCTATGGGTTTATTTATTATTAGTAATATCGTATTAATTTGTGTCTTGTGCATATAGAACCAACACTATCAACCTCAGACGGATGACCAATTTGAAAGGACCATTCAAACATTGGAGGATATGTTTCTGTCCTGCGTGTTGGAATTTGGTGGATCTTGGGATTATCACCTACCCTTGATCGAGTTTGCTTACAATAATTCCTATCATTTGAGCATTGGTATGCCTCCTTGTGAAATGTTGTATGGGAGGCGATGTCGAACCCCTACTTGTTGGCTAGAACTAGGTGAGAAGCAATTTGCGGATCCAGAAATTGTCAAGTTGACCGCAGACAAAGTCAAAGTTGCACTTGAAAAACTCAAAGCTGCGTGTGATGGCCAAAAGATGTATGTGGGTAAGAAGAGGAAACCTATGACTTTTGAAGTCGGTGATCAAGTGATGCTCTGTAACATCCCAATTTTTTTTTCATATAGGTAGAAAATATAAATGCATTCAACAAAAGTCCTACGAGGTCCCGCACCCGGAACTGCCCGTAGTTAAGTGTATTTAAGTAATATTACAGACATTGTTCCAACAAGATGTTTAAGTAATTAAAACAGCGGAAATGGTTAAATAAAGGATGAGCCATCTTCACATAGCTGGAGCCTCCCCACGATCAGGTCCTGAAAAGAATAAGTTCAACAACAGTAAGCATAAAGCTTAGCAAACACTCTAACTTACACACCACACTAGGCATGTACATGTCACATCATAACACAAATCCATGAACACATATCATAACACATACTACCGACGCAGTGCACTGACGACGATTTCACACTTTGGGTCACAGTTGACTATCCAAGCCGTACCAAGGATTTCACACTATGTCTGACTGTGCCCGAGTTACGTTTTCACCACAATATAACGTAACCATTCACTTCACATATACCACATCAGTTAAACATCACATAAGATATAACATATACATTTCACACTAATATCATGTATAAGTTAGGGTAACTCACCTGATCTGCAGCACAGATAAATGCAACAGATTTCACAAGTTGTAAGTTAACAAGCCCAGTCGCAGGGACCTACAACACAGATATCTCCACTGATTAGCTTTGGGTACACTACAGACCCTAAGTCGGACCACCCTAGGCCGGACCTATCACTAAAAGTCGCATGGCACTCTCACTCATGAAATCCGATAGTCGCATGACCCTTAGGAAATTCGACAGTCGCATGGCCCTTAGGAAATCCGACAGTCGCATGGCCCTTAGGAAATCCGACAGTCGCATGGCCCTTAGGAAATCCGACAGTCGCATGGCCCTTAGGAAATCCGACAGTCGCATGACCCTTAGGAAATCCGACAGTCGCATGACCCTTAGGAAATCCGACAGTCTTATGGCACACATCCAAAAGTCGCATGGACCAACAAAGTCGCATGAACAAACAACTACATCATCCGAAAGTCGCATGGACCTTCATGGAAGGTCGCACGACTTAAGTCCTTCCCTGTAGCTCATCTTTTCTTTTGAAAACCCAGAACTTGAAACTCCATTTTCAAAATCCCAACCTTCCCAACACTTAACCAAAACATTTTATTTTTGTTTCAAAACATTTCTCCATTCATTTAAGCACTTTCTTCAAGATTTAAACACAACACAATAAGTATTCAAGTTCCTAGCTTAAATTCTTTACTCTTGTTCTTCATAAACCCAAAACCCCATAAAACCCAGATCTTATCCAGCCTTATAATCATCCATACAAGGTAAAACTGGTATCAACAACATCATAGAGATACAGGAAACATTACCTGATGATTCCTTTGCCCAAACCTTGAGTTTCCAAAAGATTCTTTGCTCCTCCTCCTTGCTTCTCTCGTGAGTTTACACACACAGACACACACAAGTTCTTCCAATGCAACAGTAACACTAATACGAGAGGCTGCACCCTAATTCTCCTTTTATACTTATTTCTAACAAGGATTTTGGGCCCAACATTGGCAATTTCTCTAAGCCCATGAGGCTTACTCTTTCATACCACTACTTCACTTTTCAATTTAATTAGCCCAACAACAAGCTAGCCCAACACTGGTTTATATAATAACCTAATTGACCCACCAAAACAAATACAACTTAAATTCCAAAAATAAATTGGCAACTCCAAAAATATTTAAAACTCGCATCATCCCATAAAATATTCATTAATTTATTATACGGAAACAGGGTATTACATGCTCAAAGTATCACCTTGGAAAGGGATGATTCATTTTGGAAAGTGTGGTAAATTGAGTCCTAGGTACATTGGACCGTTTAAGATCATAAAGCGGGCCAACGAACAAGCTTACGAGTTGGAGTTACCTCCGGAGTTAGAAGGTGTTCATAACGCATTCCATGTTCGTAATTTCAAAGGTCCAAAGTAGAAGATGAGCGGATTCTTCCCATCAGTGAGTTGCTGGTCGATCCAAAGAAGCGATTAGTTCAGGAATGATGTGTGTGTAGCGTACCAATTTTAAATATATAAATCCGAATTATTTAGCACGACTAACAACACAAATAGGCAAGAGAACCTAATCGTATGGTAATATAGTAAATAAGTACGGGTGTCCAACACAAGGGGAACGAGTATGATTTTGAATATAACTATATTAATTAAATATTAAACTAATAAGAACAACTAAAGGGGGAATTTAGAATCTTATCAATAAAGATTCAAACTTTATTATCTAAAATCACTCCTAACACTAGCAAACACTCAAAAGCAAACCAAGAATGACAAAAAAAAAAGATTTTTATGGATTAAACTTATCAAATTAAAGCTTTCCCTCCCTAGATTCAATTCTACTTTTTCAAAACATTTAATTTCCAATTAATCGTGCAATGAACATTTGTTTTATCTCATACCGATTTCTATAATGGATAGACTCTTGGTCCAAAGTCTAACCCTAAAATCATGCATTTATTCAATTCTATGGTCAAGAAATCGTTTAAGTGCATAATTAGACATATTTAAGTTCGTGTCAAACAAGACTCCACCTTTAACAATTTTTTTGGTTATTAAATTGTTAAATTGACAAATAAAGGTCATTACATGCCAATCATACACATTAAAGTTCCATTCTTGATTATCTAAGCCTAGGATATGATCAATCACTAGTCAAGATTAATTATTGATCCTAATTAATCATGATAAAAGCTATAAAAATAGATTGGTCCTCTAATTTTTATAAACTCAGAATATAAATAATCAAAAAGAACAGATCTTTAACACATATGGATCAATGGTGAGCTTATAAGACAAATTATGAGATAAAAACAAGTTCTAATCAAGGAAATCAAACATTCTTACAAAGTATCATCTCCTCTAGGGAGATAAACAAGAAAACTAGCCAATAACAGTCATATCAAGCTTCTAGAAGTAATAAATAAACATTAGAAACAAGGAAAGAATGATAAAACCGTAAAAGCAAAGCTTCCTAGCCACTTTAATCTTCAAATCAAGCTTCAATCCTTCAAATTGAGCTCCACAGCTCCTTGAATGACTTTTGGACGTGTTTTTGCAGAGTTTGGGTAGTATAAATTGGGTGGTTCTCCCCAAAACCGATCTGGATGTTCGTTTATATAGAAAACTGAAAACAGGGACATCGCGCCGCGACGGGTAAGTGTCGCGTCACGACGGGTGAGTTTGATGCGATCCAAAACTCTTTTAAAAATTGAATTCTGACGTGATCTGACGCGTCGCGCCGCGACCCAAGCAACTGTCACGCGACGATGACACGTGGCGAGCTTTTGGACCTTATCTTGAACAGCTCCGTCGTGCCGCGATTCTTGAAGGTGTCGCGCCGCGACATCGCTTTTTTAGACTTTGACCATAAAAGTGATTTTGTAGCCCTCTGAGTCTAGTTTCCGTGGCCTTTTGAATCACCTCAATCCGAGTTCGTATGAGTGAGATATGATCAAAACAATTGAGGTGTGTCGGCGCGGACAGCTTTTCTTATTTTCTTCAGTTTTTCTGGTTTTTGCTCAAAACTTTCCATCATCCACCTTTTTAACCTGAAATTCAATAAATGAAGATAATTAAGTATCTTTTACTTATTTACGAACAATAACAGGCTAAAATAAAACAGATATCGCTTAAAATATATATCTAAATTTGGCTATATCAAGGAACCAGTAGGAATTTTGGAAAGGAAGACCAAGAAGTTAAGGAAGCGTTTGATTCCTTTTGGTTCAACTGAAGCATAGTCAAGGTCCTAGTTTGACTTGGGAGACCGAAGAGGACATGAAGACCTGGTAGCCTCATTTATTTAGTTAAAATTGATTCCGATGACGGAATCATTGTAAGGAGAGAGGAAATGTAATATCCGAAATTTTACAAAATTACAATACATATAAATATACAAGTTTACTTTAAGATTTATTAATTAATATGTTATTATTATTATTTTGTTACTACATATTGGTGTATGTGTGTATTGCAATAGAAATTAGAAAATAAAGTGTAATAACATAGAAAATTGAGGGACTTGAAGTGTAAATTGTGGGTGTGAGTATAATTGACCAAATTAAAGGTCAAAGACCCCATTTGAGGGCTGGAAAGATCAAGAAGAGAGAGAGAGAGAGAGAGAGAAAGAAAGAGAGAGAGTGGAATCAAGTTCTTGCAAGAAAAGGAAGAAAAGTTATGGAGAAGTCTTGGTGATTGTGTTGTTTAAGCTTCCATTGTGTGATTTCTTTAGCTTCATCATCATCTTAACTTAATTTTGAGCAAGAAAATAGGAATAACAAGTTGGTTTGATAATCAAGTAAGTTATAACTTTGATTTATGTTTGATTTTAGTATTATATGTTGTATTTGGTGGTTTATTGTTAAAATTTGTGATTGATTTAGCAAATGGGTCAAAAATGGAGTTATATGGTAAAATTAGGGTTTGGGTAATCAAAGTTATGATAAATGGTGATTTTATAGTGCTTTATTATGTGTATGAGTCTTTGGTATGCTACAAAAGAAGTTATTGTTGAAAAGTTTGAGTTTTGGTTGTCAATGCATAAGAAAATCATCAAAAAGGTACTGTTTACGCTGGCTCGTGGCGCGAGGCCATTGTTCTGCAAAGGGTCATTTTCTAGAGATTTTCCGGCGGTGCGAGCTACCCTGAAACCTCCAAATACATTATTTTGACCCCTGTTGACCTTATATTTGATTGGGGATTACAAGTGTATAAAATAGAGTCTTTAAGACCTGATAAAGGTGTTTAATCTCAGTATTGAGTCTATACACTTATGAAGTCGTGATTCCGATTAACTTAATTAAGTTAACCTTATTTTTTGTGATCATAGGATCCTTATTCAAGTGATATAGCTTTGGTTTGGATAGGAAGTGATCATCATCACTTCAATCAAGTAAGTTGTACCTTGCGGATACATTTGTGGTTTGAAAACTTATAAGTCATCATATTGTTCTTTTATTTTATATTGTACACATTTATGGCATCAATGTGACTTGTTAATGTTAATTATCATGTAATGATATTATGATATGTTTTAAGCTTGTGTTTTGCAAGTTTTGAATGCATGTAATGCTATGTTATGTTTCTTGCAAGTTAATAACTATACGTGTTTAACTTGCTTGCGTTTGCGATTGTGCCTTGTGGTCCATACCAGTGTTTGAAAATTAGTGCTTTGTACCATGTTAGTCCCTAACCATTGGGTGACGTGTATTGGTTCATGTGGCTTCGGCAATTGAGAACCTAGATACACGGGTGGTTGTGGAATTGGTGCAAAGAGTGGAGGGGATGATAGTACCCATTATGACCGCGTGGTTCAATGGGCTGACGAGCCACCAAACCTAAGCATACACGAGTGGACTTGGGGAACCGGTCATTCACTCCTGACAACCATTGTACGGTGGATGCTTTGTGCTCCCCCACCTTGACGGGAGATGTGGACACACCCCCGTGTAGACTTGTTGACCATGGTTGGCCACCATGGAAGATACAAGGTCTAGTGGACATGTCCCCCACATCTTGTGTGTCATGATAAGTGATTCCATGTTATTTCAAATGTGATGATGACTTGTTTATATAGTTAAACTATTTTTGGTACACTCACTAGGTTTATGCTAACAACTCTGTTGTTTTTGTATGATTTGTATCCGTAAATAAATAGTCGGTTTTGCCGGTGACGTGGGTAGAAACTTTTGGGAAGCCTTGATACGACCTATAATGACGTGTTTGGATATACATGACATTTGCACTTCTTTGTGATTAATGGTCGTGTAATTAAGACAACAAGTAACACCAACTTTTTGTAAATCAGATAGAGCTTTCCGCACACTTATGTAAAGGAATTGCCAAATGATGTTGTTTATTAGTAAATTAAAAAGTTAAAAATTATACTGAAAATCAGGATGTTACATATGTCATCCTACATGGCCTGTATTCAGCCTAAATGGCCTACCTACACGGCCTACCATATCAACACGGTCTGTGTAGACCTATGACAAGCTAACTTCGTGAACAACCCTATTCAGTCTAGAAATTACAAAAATCTTATTTCTAGCTATCAGATCCGACATGAAATAACATATAATTGTCCTACTAACATTGTAATCACTAATTTAACCATGAAACATCACATACAATGTTAATTTCATAATTAGCATTGTATGTGGAAGCTTGTTAATCTTCCTCCTTTATGTTAATCCTTCCTTAATCTTGCTTAATCCAACTTCATTCTAGCTTACTCTTTCTAAATTTTGAGTTAATCACACTTAAACACTTTCTCTCTCTAAGTTCTCTCTCTCAACACTTCCGGTACACACTAAAAGTGTGTAAATTTGTAAATTTGCATTTATATAGTTAGTTACAAGTATTAGGTATAAAATACTTTTTATCCAATACTATTAGAAACTTTATTACATAACATATTCTATTCAAACTTTTAATTTGACCAAAAGGGTCAACCCCAAGATTTAAAAATATTCATCTAACAATTTTCTAATCTTGGGTGTTACAAAAAGTGGCCTAAACCCTTAATTTCAAGTTTCTCAATTTTCAAACCCAATGATTTTGAATTCTATCAATTTTGGTTTTGACGGGTTGGTATCATTAATGGTTTCCGTTTTTTGACAAACGACTACAATTTCATGAAATTTGATGTCATTTTAGATAGTTTTTAATTATTTGTGAAATATAGTGGTATGTGTTTGGGATTTTTCTATTAGAATATCTTGCATATCATATTAGTCATATAATTAAAATTTTTAATGTGATTAAAATATAGTGGTCGGTTTACTAACGAGTACCAAAACCAAATCCAAACCGAAACTATCGGTTGTTTCAAATCCTGAAGTCAAACTGTTAGTTTTGATATGGGCTCGGTTTTATTAGTTTGTTTGTGGTTTTTCGGCTTTTATGCTAACCCTACTAAAAACTGGTCGGCTTTTTATTAGTCCATTTACGGTTCATTTGCACCTAGCTAACCCACCGATTACCGGTTCGTCCTAAAAAACAAATTTCCGAACCCATCCATGAATAGCAAAAATTTCTTTATTTACAATAATTTATGTGATTCGTTGCTTTTCTATTTGACAGTACTAGATGAGTTTCAGGTCGATAATAAAAAAGTCCATCAAAAACTCTTCGGGTATATCCTAACCCAGTTTTCAAAACAGCAGATATAATACGTGATATCTAACTTATGTGTTGTCACGTTCATATTTAATGAACGATCATTTTTTCTTTTTAGTATTTGCTGATTAAAGCTGATTAAAGATATACTAGTCAGATACACCTAACTTAGTATTATTATCCTTTACCCCTAAATAATACGAGGTGGCATGTATAATTGGCCGGATAACTTGCAATTCACAAATGGGGAATACAAGGCCAAACAGAAGATAAGCTTAGCTAAAACGCCGATCAATAAAACACCTTACAATTATGGCGATTCAACAGAACTTCCTCTGCCGGACTTACATGACCCAACAAAAACCTGGCGACCGGAAAGATTACTCGCCGGAGACTACAACCCCTTCCAACAAATTACCGGCTGAACAATTCCTGCCGTTAGCAACCGCATTCAGACGCCGGCTTCTAACTGGGATTGGATCCGCTTCTTTAGTCGCCGTCGGTGCGAACTTCGCCGGCACAACTAGTTTTCTTCTTGGTTTGACGCCGGAAACTGCCCGGAATCTCAAACTTGATGTGATTTATCCCATCAAAGGTTACAGTCGGTGCATCAAATCAGAAGATGGATTTGGTTGGTTAAAACATAAACTCCTGTGTTGACTCTTGACTTCTTGAGTCAAACTTCTTAAACTCCCAACCAAAATTGAACTTGGATTTTTTTTCACAAAAAGTAAAATCAAACTGTTAAATTGTAGCCTTTCTAAATATATTAACCCTGATAAACAATAATCTCTAACTCTTTAACAATTTGGTACTAAATTTGATGTTGAAAATCTGTTAATTGACCTCATATATTGACTTTATAATTATTGTTAATGTGCTGCAATGATGCCCAGAGTTTATATACCCACAAAATTGGGTTGGAGACCAGACGTTATTATATAGAGCAGCAGGCAAGGCGGAGATGGAAAGATCCCTCGATCTGCCGCCGTTGAACCGCCGTCGAAATGTAAATGAACCGGTTGTTGCCTTCGGTCCACCCGGGTCAAACGGTGAACTCAACGTGAGTGTCATCGTCTCCCCTGTTCCTCTAGATTTCTCGTAAGTAATCTATATTGTTAATAACATCTAACTTATATGTTGTTGTACTAATAAATTATTTAAATGACGGATATTACTTCCTTCGGTTTTAATGATTTAAGTAATTTGTAAGTGTAACATCGTTCTTAGATCATGCCCAATTCGTAACAATAATTTAAATTATGGTTACATGAAACTAAAAACATTAGTAGAAGGATGTATCATTTCTCGTTTCAAAATAATAATCTTATTTGTCGGATTATTACAGAATTGAAGCATTTGGAGGTCCGGAAGAGGTAGGGGAAGCTATTGTTCGGACAATTACTGGGTCAACCCGACGACTAGACATTAAAGGAACATTGATAAAGTCAAACCTCAGAGAAGACGAATCAAAGAAAGTCAAATATTATGTGTTGGAATTCATGGTGGAAAGCCCTTCGTTTAGGCGGCACAATGTGGCGGTTTGTTGTGCTCGTGGCGGACGTTTGTTCACTCTTAACGCACAGACAGCCGAATCGACTTGGCTAGTGTTAAAACCAGACTTTTACAGAATTGCTGAATCTTTTAGCCTGACTTCTTAGTCAATGAGAGTGTGTTTCTTTAGTAGTGATTAAAGAGTTAGAAATGCTACACAAGAAAATGAATTATATATAGTTGAAAGACCTGTATGAGCAGAGGCTCCTATTTTAAGGCTTCAATTGCAAGTGCCTTTGCGAGATAGCTTTGCTGGCTATCCTTCTTTTGACAAGTCAACTTTGTATCTAACTAGGACTTGTACTAGTGGTATAGAGGGTTTTACCCCACTGTAAGGTCTCGAGTTCGAGTCTCATTGTGAGAGTTTCCGGAAATAATGGAGAAGGGTTTACTCCCTCATGACGCGTGGCTTGGGGCTCGCAAACTACCCTATATGGATGTTACTGCGAGCCTAACCCACTAACAAATGGCAATGATTTAACCACAAGTTTGTTGTTTGTCCAACTACAAGCATTCTATATGGTTTTGTATGTTTTGGAATAACCTTATAAAATATAAAGGAATGGAATTGTATGATATTTTATTTATATATCTTATTTGGTAGAAATAAATTGTCTAATGTAATTTTCTTTTTTCTAGCCATATAAAAATCACAATAAAAGATCACTCAATATAACAGTTTAATTCTTGTTAAAGAAAAGTCAATATATTCATCCATACATGGATACTAATTTACAAAGTCATCCATACATGGATACTAATTTACAAAGTCAAGAGTATAATTTTCAAAGTTTAAATTCTATGTAAATAGGTGTTGATAGCAAAATGAATTCAGGCTAGAATTTCATGTCAAGTGGTGAAGAATAAAATGATTTTTAATTGTTTTAACATTTAAATTTCACGAGCTTTATATTTACAATCTCATCTATGGACCAATATATTATTCTCATATAAAGTAAAAGTAAAGATATTACATTCTCTCCCACTCTCAAACTTATTGAATGTTTTAAGATTTCATACTATTTCTAAAATATACAATATGGATGAAATGTTTTAGCTTTCCTGTGTGATAATAATCGTAAAATCTATGAACATTCATAAATTCTATAGGAAAAAGCAGCAACAATTAATGATGATAAGTTGACGGGAGCACACCCTAAATGTTTGAATAAGCAATTGCAAATGGAAACTATTAAATATATGAGTAAGTATTAGACATTAGGCATCTTTAATAACAAAAAATTTCACAATAATTGTTTAAAAAAATCAGATGAACGCAAATTAACCTAACTATGAAAAAAATATTTTAATAGTCAAATATTTCATTTTGAATATACTCTGTTTATTATTAGAAAATATGTATAACTATAACTTATCAAGCAAATAACCTATAGCTCGAACTAGTAAACATTTTTTGATTTTTTAAATATCTCTTATAAAGAAAATAAAATAAAATTACTATACGCTATATTACTTTGTTGTCTTGATTTCTTAATTTTAAGTAGTTTAAAATTACTAATTTACATTTTATAAAATAAAATAAAACTACTAAATAGAAATATAGAATCAATTGGATTCTTATATACATATTAATAATTAAACTTTGCACAACAATGAATATAAAGTGAAATTATATTAAATTTCAACCTATCTTAAATATGGTATAATGTACTTAACATTCACTTTAGCTTTTCAAGACTAAGTATTTTTAAATAATGAGGATTGATTGAGAAATGACTTATATAGCTTCAAAATTATAAGAAGTTGACAAATGCTCTCCCCCACACCAACATACTTCTCCGACTACAATATAATCCCCCACATTAACACAATTGCTAACATTTTACCAATCAATGTAAAATTTTATTGACCAATGATAATTTAGAAAAAAACTCACCATCTTTTTTGAAAATGGACATGTTACCGAGAAGAAATTATCCATCATGCCGCATTGCGCAAATACTATGCTTGTGTGTGTGTTTATATATATAATAAGGATACATACACAACCACGAAGCCTTTAGATTTAAATAACCAATAGTTGAGATTACGACTGCATATTCAATTTACTAATCTACATATAGTTGAGATTACGATTGTATATTTCATTTACGTGAAATGCATATTCGGTTATAACCTCAACCATTGATTATCAAAATCTAAAGACTGAAAGTGGTTCTGTAAGTTCTGCATATAAGGCTGGTTATGTACCGAACCTTGTCCTATATACACACAAACAAACATCAAAATTCTATTGACAACCAGTTTTATTATGAAAACCACAGGAACCTATGCAATGTCATCAAATTCATCTTTAAATTCGTTAGATGATGATTATACAACATATTTAGAGTGTTTCTGAGTTTCCAGATAAATTAGGTCGAAAAATGTGAAGAAAATCGCAAATATCTATAAATACATTTCTCATACATTTCATATGTGAAACATTTTTATGTTTCAATAAATTTCTCAGCATTCTTGAACCCACACGTTCTGAAAACTTGTGAAACACTCTAACAAAGTTGCATAATCATGAATCTAATGAATTTATAGATGAATTTGACTATATTGAATAGGTTCTCGTGGCTGTTGCAATAAAATTGGTTCTCGATGTGTATGTATATATAGGAAGGTTTATTTGAGAACAACTCTTGATGCAAGAAGCAATCTTATCCGTTGATTAAAATAAAACAATGACTAATAAAGAAAATGGTTCATTAATGGCTCATTAATGCCCTCATTTATGACTCATTAATTAGGGGTATTTTTTGAAAATATCAAACACCTCATTAAATAATAACTCATCTACCTGCACACATTCACGGATGAGTAAATATATAAATTAGTAGAATACTTCTTATTAGTAAGTCATTAATGATCGTTAATTCAGGTTACAAATTGTTCTCGCGGTTCTCCCATTAAGAACGTTTCTCAAATGAACTTATATATATATATATATATATATATATATATATATATATATATATATATATATATGGAAAAGTTCATTTGAATAGTATCCATATTGAGAGTACCGCGAGAACCAATCTTAGCCGTGAAATTTCCCCTCCTTCAATTCCATCACCACCAATGATTTCATCATATGTACCTTGTCACTCTGTCCTCCACGCTCTTCATCCATGAATTTCACTTACCAAATGAATTGCTAAGATTGGTTATCGTAGTACGATACTCGCAATAAGGATGGTTCTCAAATGAACCCTCCTATATACGTACATACATATATATATATATATGCACATAGGGGAAGGTTCATTTAAGATCCAATTTTATTGCGAGTACCGCGAGAATCGTTTGTAGCCACCGATCATAATTAATCAAAGGTTAATATTACTTATTACAAACATGTAATTAATAAAAACACAACCATCACCCACTTCTCAAAAATGGTGAAGTGGTATTTTAAGCAAATTACCTAAATAAAGAGGGAGACCACTTACCCCCACTTTCTTAAAACTAAAATATCTATCAAACACAAAGGTGTTAAATACGAAAATCATACCAAATTAACTAGAAAAATATGCTCTTTAATATGACATCCATATTGCTATACTTTTTTAAAGAAAAAAAATTGTTTTTGCTGGGTTTTTTTCTATACAGCATGAGATGTGTGCACATGTGTATATAACACTCGACTTTTTTCAAGCACGGGTGCATATTGCACTACTTGTGTAACAACCCACCGCCCCGCGGTGCGTCGACGCATCAACCACCCGGCAGTCGACATGGTGATGTCAGGTCTGCAGCCCAATACACCCCAACCTATCTTGTAGCCAAATTTAATCAGCATCACCCAAGTTGTTGCCAAGGTTTGAACCCTTGACCTTTAATATCCAGCTTTCCAGAATACTATCACCAATTGAGCTGTAGCTCACATGCCCCAAGAACTAGACCTCTTTCAACCAGAATTCGCACTTTGAAAACTTCACATACAAGTGTTCTTTCTTCAAAGTCTCCAGAACATGTCTCAAATGCCGTTTATGTTCCAATTCAGTCTTTGAATAGATTAGAATATCATCAATAAAGACAATCATGAAATTATCCAAAAATGGTCGACTGACCCTGTTCATCAAATCCATAAATACCACAGGTGCGTTAGTTAAGCCGAACGGCATAACTAAGAATTCGTAGTGACCATAGCACGTACGAAAAGCTGTTTTTGACACATCTTCATCCGATACACATACCCGATGATAACCAGATCTCAAATCAATCTTAGAAAAGAATGAAGCTCCCTGTAACTTATCAAACAAGTCATCAATTCTAGGTAGTGGATACTTATTCTTTATTGCTTTCTTGTTTAGTTCACGGTAGTCGATACACATACGCAACGTACCGTCTTTCTTCTTTACAAATAAGACTGGTGCACCCCAAGGAGACGAGCTTGGACGAATAAAACCCTTGTCTAACAGATCCTGGATCTGTGTCATCATCTCTCTGATCTTTGAAGGTGCCAATCTGTACGGAGACTTAGCCACTTGTCGAGACCCAGGGATCAAGTCAATCTTGAACTCTACCTCATGAACGGGAGGCAACCCTAGCAATTCTTCTGGAAATACGTCCGGGTATTCCGTTACCATCCGAATATCATTCATTGCTTGCTTCTTTTTCTTTCCGTCAATTACATATTCCATATACGATTCACATCCTCTATCCAATGCCTTCTTAGCATTCAAACATGAAATAATTAGGATCACAGACCCAGCTTTCTCACCCCTTGCTACCACACATGCCATCAGCCAACGGGAAGGAGATAAACTTCTTATGGCACTTAATACTTGCTTGATTCAAACTTAGCCAGTCCATCCCGAGCACCACATCAAAACCAAAAAGAGGCATAACAAGAAAATAAACATGAAAGCACACACCATTTATGTCAATTTTAGCTTCAGCCACAACAGTCGTGACCGGAACCATCATGCCCTCATCTACTTCTATTTCTAAAGAATTAGCAAGCTTAACAACAGGCACATTTAATCTATCACAGAATTCCACAGATACGAATGAGCGATTAGCTCCAGAATCAAACAACACTTTAGCAGGAGTAGAGTTTATCAGAAACATACCGGTTATGACATCATCTGTGGTGGTGGCATCATCCACCGTCATCTTAAATACGCTACCATCAGCAGTGGGTGGGTTCTTTCTTTTCTGGCCTAACGCTGAAGATGATCCCCCAACCGCTCCCGCTCCTGACCCTGGCCCGGTTCTCTTACCCACTGGGCACTCACCAACTCAGTGCCCCTCTTTCTGACAGTTTCAGCAGACACTCCTTGGTAATCTGAAATTCTTTAGATCATGACCGAACTGGCCACACTTCACACATCTCAAGGTTTGTGGCGTACACTGCTCGTTGTGGTAAGACTTGCACCTACCACACCAAGGTGCTCGTTGAGTAGACCCACCTGAAGCAGGTCACCTACTTTGATCTCTCTGTCTTGAACCACTACTTTGCCCTCCCTGCCTCTACTGGGTGTTGTAGTGTTCAAACTTAGACTTCCGTTGGGAAATCCTTTCCCTGCTCAATCGGTCTCTCGCAAGAATATCCCTTTCAGCAGATTTGGCCAAAGTGAAAGCCTGGGATAGTGTGTTGGCCCATCTGGTAGCACTGCGATAGTCGGGGTGTAATGCTCCCACAAAATGTGCAATCTGGGATGCCTCATTGGGCACCCATTGTTTCACAAATCTCAATCTCTCATTAAATTGTTCGATCAGATCATCCACCGACATGTTTCCTAACATCTGCAGATCCATAAAGTCTTTCTTAATCTTGGCAATCTCAAACGAACTGCAGTATTGCTCACACAACCTCTCCTGGAATTGACTCCAGGTGATGCTATCCTGTTATTCCTTGGTAAAGTGCCCTGTTATAGAATCCTACCACACCATTGCGTCCCCCTTTTGGCATCCTTAACGCATACTTAATGTAATACCCGCATTTTAAAAATGTATAAAAGTAGTTTATTGGAATATTATGATGATTTGTAACCTTACATTATGGAATGAGAAATTATTAAGTTGTTGGGCTTGTATATCTATATTGATCCAATGAGAGTTTTAGTGAAAAAGTGAACTTGAGACTTGATTTGGGCTTAGGCCCACAAGAGGCATTACAAGTGAGTATAAATAGAAGTTTAGGGCACAACCCCCAACATTCTCCATCAAATCACTCTTCCATTGAAAGAGAGAAAGTGTGTGTGCTGAAGTGATACTCTTGTTGAACAGAGGAAGAAGGAGGGTAAGGTTCTTTGTTGGAACAAAGAGTTTGTCAAGAAAATCATCAAGTAATGTTTCTCAATTCTTTGGAATCATATAGACACCAATTCTTGCTATGTTAAGGTGGTGATTGAATGCTTAGAATCTGGGTTTTTAGGTTTTGAGTACTTTAGAAAAATCCAAAAGAAATATTTAACCAAACACTTTATAAGTTGATAAAATATAGTTTTAAGCTAGAAGGAAAGTTTTAAATAAGTGGAGAAATGTTTTGCAACAAGAATGAGTTGAACTGGTTGAGTTTTGGGAAAGCTTGATCTTGGCTATGGAGTCTGGTTTTTTCAAAATGATGAACTGGCAGGGAAGGAGATAGTCCATGCGACTTTCAGATGGTTATGTGTGCATTTCATGCGACTTTCATATGGTTTCCAATAGCCATGCGACTTTCAGTGTGTATACATGATTTCATGCGACTTTCAGATGGTTATGTGTGCATTTCATTGGACTTTCAGATGGTTTATGTGTGTGGTTCATGTGACTTCAGTGTGTATAGATAGTTCCATGCAACTTTAGTGTGTATAGATAGTTCCATGCGACTTTCAGTGTGTATTGATGATTCAATGCGACCTCATGTGACTTTTAGTAGTTTCATGCGACCCTCAGTAGTGTGTACCCATCCGACTTATGGGGAGTTGTGTAAGTAAGAAAAGGTTAGTACCCGTTGTTAACCATATTGAACATGGATCAGGTGACAGTTAATTATAGAGTAAGCAAGCAAAGTCTTTCTATAAGAACTGAGTAACGAGGCTAGCTGACAGGTGAGTATTCTCACTTATGATCTAAATAGATTCCAAATGTCTATATATTCATGTGAATAGCTATGAGTTATAACTGAATGTGATTAGACCGTTTACTTCGGTAACGGGTATGATTAGACCATTCACTTCGGAGACTGGTATGTTAGACCGCTCACTTCAGTGACGAGTATGATGAGACCAACACTTCGGTGTCGGGTATGAGACCAACACTCTAGTTTCGGGTATGAGACCCACACTTCGGTGTCGGGTATGAGACGAACACTTTGTTGTCGGGTATGTTAGACCGTTGTGACAACAATGGGTAAGACGAGACCGTCCTAGTGATGGGTATGATGAGACCACTTACTATGGTAGTGGGTATGAACTTTGAGCAGTTACGTGAGCTATTTGGTTTGTAAGTAGTATACTCGCTAAGCCTTGGGCTTACAGTTGTTGTTTTAATCTCTTTTCAGGTGACGACCACGGCGGGGCTCGAGCTCGGCACTGATAGCTCATTATCCAACCTTCCGCAACATATCAATTTAGTTTTTAACAGTAATAGTTTTATTGATGAACAATGATGACAAATGTCATTCGGGAAAAAATGTGTACTTACTTTAATTACTGATTGTTATGCAACTACCTTATTATTTGTCTATCGACATCTTCTATGATCGTTTTGTAAAAAAAAAAAAATTGGGACGTTACAACTTGGTATCAGAGCCTAGGTTTAAGGGATCTAGATGCGTTTTGGCGTGTTTAGACTTAAACCTTGGTTCTTAAAGAATTTCCAAACAAAGTTCACAACTTGCAAATGACAAACTTTTAATGAGCTATCAGCTGGAGCTAGTCCGAGTGGTCACACGCGAGGTACAAGGTACTTACAGTATTAAATTATATGCTAGTTCATATATGACTTCTGATAGTAAGTTACTCTAGAAGGGTAGCAAAGAGGTAGTACAACCTTATGTGAATGCTATACATGAGAACCAGATACTATAGAAAGTGAAGATACATGGCCCAAGCCAGTGAATCGGGATTTTCAAGGGTAACTGTAGTGTGTTGGTAATAATATGGCCCATATTATTAGTTGCACACGATACTTACAGGAACCTACCAGCATCCTAGAGAATCTTGTGAATCCAGTAAGGGGTACTTGTAGGAGTAAGATGCTTGTAGCTAGGGTGCCTTAGAATGACTAGGGTTGCCTGCTAGCTAGGTTTTGACATGCGATACATGATATATGCCTTGGTATATTAGTGAGGACTGTATGGCACTGCCTCCTATTGATTAGTGCACTGTCTATACATCCAGTATAGTGAACACGAGAAACGGAAGAGTAATACTAGCAGATAGGGTTTTTGAAAACCCACTCGATGGAGAAAACGCCAGTGTGACCGGGGAGAGTGACCCATGTATGCAACCAGTTGTTAACCAGCCACTTCCTGAAAACGTGGCTCCTGAGAATGTTGTGCCAAACAATCTAGAGAGTGAAGAGTTTGGGGAAACAGACATGACAGAATTGGTAACCACAACGGTGACCAATGCATTGAAAGAACTTTTGCCTAAGGTAGTGGAAGACCTGAAGAAGGATATGAGCACCATGATAGATCAGAAGCTGGGTGCTCTGTGGGCCGCAAGGGAAGGAACTGTGACAGCGGCAAACACCCAGCTAGTAACGCTAGCTGCTAACTAAGTAACTCCACGAGGTACCTTTCGAGACTTTTCAGCATGTCAGCCGCTAACTTTTGAGGGTCTGCCAGACCCCGTGCTAAGTACCAGATGGATCGCAGTAGTGGAAGGAGTGTTCTTCACCTGCAAGTGTGCCGACGATGCAAAAGTTTGGTACGCATCGAATTTCTTGAGGGGAGCAGCTAAGGATTGGTGGAACTTGCTGTGGAAGATGAAAGGTGAGGCAATCGCTAGGATGAAGTGGGAGGAGTTTACAGAATTGTTCTATGCTGAGTATGCACCCAAAGTGGAGGTAGAGAGGGTTATGGATGAGTTTATGAAGATAGAGCAGACCACAGAGACGGTCAACCAGATTACTGTAGTGTTCAAGGAGAAGTTTCTTTACTACCCGGCCTGTGCCAGTGATGAGGGGTTGTAGATGCACAGATACACCCAGATGTTGAGAGAGGATATCCGCGAGTCCGTAGCAAATGGTCAGTATTCCACCCTTGACCAGCTGATTGAAGGGGCCCGGAAAAGAGAGTTGTACTTGACAGAGAGGAACAAGAAATGTACTACCGAGCAGGCCGCCCTTAGCAGCGGCCACGGAAAGCAGCTTACCAAGAAACCGAATACCGGATCAAGATATGCACGATGCGATAGGGAGTGGACAGGTGTTACAGATGTGGGAGAGGTGGGCACCATTTGAAAGATTGCAAGGCTCACCTCAACGTGTGTTTTAAGTGTAACAAGCCGGGGCATCGAATGGTCGTATGCCCTGAAGCGATTGAGGGAAGTGGGAAGGCAAACTTGCAGCCGCCACTCAGAATCACCGATGGAGAAAAAGTGGAGAAGCCCGAAGCACCTAAGCCAAGGGGTCGCACCTTCCAAATGACTGTGGAAGAGGCTAAGAAGGAGCCGTATGTAATCGCAGGTACTTTCATCATTAACTCCTTACCTGCATTTGTACTTCTTGATTTCGGGGCTAGCAAGTCCTTTGTATCGTTGTCTTTTTGTAAAAGTTTTGTTGTAGAACCAGTGAAATTAGAAACGCCGCTAGAAGTAGAGATAGCCGATGATAAGGCTTTGAGTACAGCTACCATCTATAGGAATAATGTAATAGTGATAGACAATGTCAAGTTTCCTATAGACTTAATGCCAACTCCGATGAGGGAGTTTCAAGTGATTGTGGGAATGGACTGGCTGGGGCGTCGCCAAGCCAGTATCTTGTGCAAGCAGGGCATCATACGGATCCAGAATCCGAGTGGGGGAGAAATCTCCATCTTTGGCAAGAAACAGAAAGGAACGACAACATGCACCGTAACCAAGGCCGTAAAGTATTTACGCAAGGGGTGCGCTGCCTTTATCGCACATGTTATTGACTCGAGGAAGGAGAAGAGACGGTTGGAAGTGTCCGAAGTACCAGTAGTATGAAAATATCCCGAGGTATTCCCAGAGGATTTACCGCGAATATCGCCGGACCGACAAGTGGAGTTCCGTATAGACTTGATACAAGGAGCAACACCTATCGCGAAAGCGCCATACCACCTAGCACTGCCCGAAATGCGGGAGTTAATGACGCAACTGCAAGAATCACTTGAAAAGGATTTCATCCGACCTAGTAGCTCACCTTGGGGAGCACCGGTTTTGTTTGTTAAGAAAAAGGATGGAACGTTTAGTGTGTGCATCGACTACCGAGAGCTCAACAAGGTAACAGTAAAGAACAGATACCCATTACCTTGAATCGACGACCTGTTTGACCGGTTACAAGGTGCATCTTGTTTTTCAAAGATAGACTTGTGGTCGGGTTATCACCAACTCAAGGTCCGAGAGGAAGATGTAGCAAAAACGGCTTTTTGAACAAGATACGGAAAATTTGAGTTTGTGGTAATGTCGTTTGGCCTTACAAATGTGCCAGCAGCTTTCATGGACCTAATGAATCGGGTTTGCAGACCGATGCTTGATAAGTCAGTAATTGTGTTCATCGATGACATCCTGGTCTACTCCAAGACCGAGGTGGAGCATGAGAAGCACCTACGGGAAGTGCTGGAGACGTTAAAAAGGGAGAAGTTGTACGCAAAATTTTCAAAATGCGAATTTTGGCTTAAGGAAGTGTTGGGAAATTTGCTAAGTGATTGAAACTGTTGGACATGCAAAGGTAAAACTGTTAGAGTGATTTTGAAGAAATAGTTGAAAGCTGTTATATTGGTTTGTGATAACAGTTGTAACTAATAGTTGCGGTGAGTGTTGCAACTGTTAGTACAAAGAGCTCAGAACTGTTAGTGTGATTATAACAACTGTTAGAAGACATGGAAGAGAAGACTGTTAAAAGAATCTCAGAACTGTTCATTTAACAAACAGTTTCTGTTGAGCTATTCATGGAAACTACTATCTTTATGGATTTGAAGGATATCTTATCAACTTGAAAGATTATCAAGATTATCTCGCAAGATAGAAGATTAACCAACTGTCAACTATTCAAGGAAGATCAAGAGTCTATAAATACTTGTTTAGAATATTGGTTTAGTACCGATAGTTTTGTAATTTAACTCTATTAGAGTTCGCACTCATTCATTTTGTTAATTGTTTTCAGAAAGTGTGTTAGCCTCTAAGTTTCTTTGAAACCTAAGAACAAAGTGTGTTCTTCGTCTAACAAAAGAGTTAGATTGGAGGTGTAGGTGAATATTGTAATCATCATTGGTTATTAATAAACATCTTATGATTTGAAGTATTTCCTTGTGTTGATTAAATTGTTCTTGTGTTAAAACCTTTATAAATCAATTAAGTGTGATTTTGCAACTTCTTAGATGATTGTGATCAAACTAAAAGATTGTCTTTTAAACAACTATGATTTAAATTAAAAAGATAATTCTTGTTATTGATATTGGTAATATCCGATCATGACAAGTGGTATCAGAGCCTTAACATTAAGGTTCCTTTGATCACCAGTTGAAGGTTTTTCACAGATCTGCTGTGTTTGAATTTTTAAAGTCCTTCTAAATTTTATTGTGAGTTTTTAAATCGCTTTATTGCAATGGAGTCTGGTGGATCTTCTGATAACACTGGTTCTGGGTCAAACATTCGTGTTCCCATGCTCAAACCAACTGATTTTGAGATGTGGAAATTGAGAATCAAGCAGCATGTTCAACTAATGGACTATGCTGTTTGGGAAATCATTGAGAATGAACCCACAACTCCTATTGATTTAGATGAAACTGGAAAACCAAGGAAGAAACCACCACCAAAAACAGATGCTGAAAGGAAAGAAAGGATGCTTGAGATGAAAGCTCTCAACATTCTTCAAATTGCTATTCCAAATGAGTACAACATCAGTTTAAGAAATTTGATGGTGCTCATGAATTGTGGAATGCTTTGGGGAAAAGGTTTGCAGGGAATGCAAGTTCCAAAAGGAATCAAAAGGATCTTCTGAAACAGGCTTATGAGAACTTTTCTAGTGGAAAGAATGAGAGTATCACTCAGATTTTTGATAGGTTCTATAAGTTGGTGAGTCAACTTGAGAGTGCAAAAGTTAGAATAGAGCAAGATGAGATCAACAGAAAGTTTCTTAGGTCTATAGGTGATGAATGGACAGTTTATGCTGCACAATGGAGAACTAAGGATTCTCTGGAAGATATAGAATTAGATGATCTATACAACTGTTTGATTGTGTTTGAAGGAGAAATTGAGGGAAAAAGGAAGTCTGTGACCCCTAGCCACAATGCTGCTCTTCTTTCTTCCTCAGGTATGGACTCAAACCATTCTTTAACTAATTCTGTTGATGGTTGTGCAGGTACCAGTTCTGTTGCTGGACTAGATGTGAACACTTCTGATGCAGTGCTTGAAGCTTTCCTTGCTAGTCATGCACATTCAACTCTCACTAATGAGGATCTTGAACAAATGCATCCAGATGATCTTGAGGAGATGGATCTCAAGTGGCAGATGGCCATGTTAACTGTGAGAGCAAAAAGATTCATCAAAAGAACTGGAAGGCAAAACATGAACTTCAGGGCTGATGGTCAAGCCGGATTTGACAAATCCAAAGTAAGATGTTTCAAATGTCAACAGCCTGGTCACTTTGCCAGGGAATGCAGATCTGGTAGACAAGGCCAGTATCAAGGACAAAGATCAAATCCAACCTCATCAGCATTGGTGTCACAAGAAGGTTATAGGTTTGATTGGAGTGATCAAGCAGAGGAAGCCTCTCACAACAAAGCATTGATGGCATTGACTGATTCCTCCATCAAAATGGATTCACCAGAAACAGAAGACATTCAGGTATCTTCTAAATTATGTCCTGGTGAATGTAGAGCCATAGTTAAAAGGTTTAGGGAGCACAACAAAAAGGTATGTGCTGCTCTGAGCAAAATGGAAGAGAGAAGGTATGAAACCAGTGCTGTCATTGAAAGCTTTGAAAAGAAAATCAAAGATTATCAGGCTAATGAACTGCAAATGGACTATGATAGAAAGTATCATAAGTGGGAGAAGGAGTAGCTTCAAGAAGAGATTGATTGTCTTAAGGAAAAGTTGAGTGACAAAGAAAGTAGGATAGTTGAGTTAACCAAGAAATTGGATGGTGTGGACATGGATTTGGGCATGTTCAAAGCATCAACTCTTAAGCTTGAAACCTTGTTAAAATCACAAATCACAAATAAGGTAAAAACAGGCATAGGGTATAAACAGACCCCTCCTCCATACAATCACAACTATATAACTCCCATGTCTGATGTAGCTGATAGGTATGTTAATGAACCATTAAAAGAAGAATTGAAGTCAGCTGATCCACAGTTTGAAAGTGAAGAGGAAGGAGTTTTGTATGAGGTGAGTGATAATAAGAAGGAGGGAGTTGTGAAGAAAGAAGAAGTTATTCCAATTGAAAATCACATCTGTTGTGAACCTGCAGCATTTAAATCTTCTTCACAGCATGTGATGTTTGTAAAAGCATCATCTGAACCCTCCACCAGTGAACCAAAACCCTTCAAATTTGTTTATTCTATAAACAGTTCCACTACTGTTGAAAACAGTCCCCACCTTTACCCTAATAGTCCCAAACAGAACCCAAACAGTTGTAACCCAAAAACCTCAACTGTTAGTGTTAAGACCAAAGGAAAGGAGAAGGTTGGTGAAATTGCATTTGTGAAGCAAAAGAAGGATGTTTCAAAAGCCCAATCTCAATCCAAACATGTGAAAAGGCATACTGAAGTGCCTGTCTGCACATGCAAACAACATGGTGTGCAAAAGTTTCCTCCTTCAGCACCAGTGAGAGGAAATCAAAGAAATAGAAATCAGTTTTGGGCACAAAGAACTGGTTTACCTATAGTCAAAACCAAAAGGTGTTATATATGTGGGAGAGCAAATCACTTGGCTCACAAATGATATCATAACCCACAGTTTTATAGAACCCAGAGATTAAGTACCAGAAAACAGGCTAACAGTTCTACAACTGTTAAGCCAAAACAGGCTAACAGTTCTCCAACTGTTAAGCCAAAACCAAAGGATTTTGGTCTGGCTTGGGTAAAATTACAGAAACAAACAGTTTCTAAAGAGGCTAAAACTGTTAATCCACCTGAAAGTCAAATTGAGCCACAAACTGACTCAACTGTTTTATCAAATTCAAAAGCTGATTGTTCCAAAGTCTCAACTGTAAATCACAACAGTTGGAAACCACATGTTCTCACTAAATACTCTTCACACAAAATAGAGAAATATAATTGGGATGAAATTAAGAAAACTCAATCTGTGGTTAAATATTATGACTTGAATGGTGTACCCAAGACCTGCATGGCCTGGGTACTTCCTGCTACTAACTGATTTTATTTTGTGCAGAGCATTCATAGGGCCAATCAAGGATCAATCTGGCATGTGGATAGTGGATGCTCAAGGCACATGACTGGAAATCCACACTGCTTGAAGGATTTCAAAAGAATCAATGGAGGATATGTAGCATTTGGAGGAAATCCAAAGGGAGGAAGAATCACAGGTAAAGGAACTGTAGAGGCAGGTACACTTACTTTTAATGATGTTTTCTTTATTGAACAAGTCAAGTACAATCTGTTGAGTGTGTCTCAAATATGTGACAATGGAATCAAAGTCTTGTTTACAGATACTGAATGCATTATCCTTTCAAAAGATTTTAAACTAGCTGAAAAGGATATTCTCTTAAGAACACCAAGAAAGGATAATGTATACTGTTTGGATACACAAAAAGTAGCTAAATAGAATGTGTTAAGTTGTTTACTCTCAAAGGCATCTCATGATGAGTCTGCCATTTGGCATAGAAGGATGTGTCACATGAATTTTAAAACCATGAATATGCTAGCTAAAAACAGTCTGGTAAGAGGTTTGCCCCAAAAGGAATTCTCATGTGATGATCATTGTATTGCTTGCCTCAAAGGCAAGCAACACAAAACTTCTTATAAGCCCAAAGAAGTTTCTTCCATCTCTGCACCCTTACAATTATTGCATATGGATCTTTTTGGTCCTACATTTATGGTCAGTATAGGGAAGAAAGCTTATTGTTTAGTCATAGTTGATGACTTCACCAGATTCACTTGGGTTCAATTTCTTAGAACTAAGGATGAAACTACTGAGTTAGTTAAGTCTCTTATTCTTAGAATAGAAAACCAATCTGATTTGAAAGTGAAAGTCATTAGTGTTGGAATCTGCCCACTGACACACGTATGCCGGTATCACTGCTAATGAAGCGCGAGCCTATTGGGTCACACGCCAAGGATTGATCCCGACAGCTTTATGTGGATAGAGAAAGTCAAAGAATCAAAAGTGTTTTGATTCGGGGCTTCACGACCGTGAAGGATGCTCCACGGGTCGTGAAGAAGGCTACCCTAACGATTGTTCGACGGCCGCCACGCGTCGTAATGCCTTTGGGCTTCACGGCCCGTGACGAGGTCGTGAGAGGTCGTGAAGGAGATGCCCTTACGAGTCTCGACCGGGCGGCACGGCTCGTGGAGTTCTAAGTCCCCTCGTGGCGAACTTAGGCTTCACGGCCCGTGAGATCCCGTGAGGGGTCGTGAAGAGGGTAGCTGCAGTGACACTTGTGTTTTATTGGACCATTTGATGGTCCAATCAAAGTACATGCATTTTGGCCGAGTTTCTGGTGTCAATAGGCATGGTTTGAGGCTGTAGAACACAAGCAACCATATACAACTTATCTCTACTCCATATTCTCTCTTGGTACTAAATGGGTTTCATGCTACAACACTAAGATGGTGATCTTGAGTGTTCATATGAAGATCATTGGTGCAAGAGGAGAACATCTTTGGGCTGTTCCAGATGGTGAAGTCTTGGTGGACGTTCATCTAATGGATTGCTAGTACAATAGGATCAAACACTTCTTGGTGTGGACTAGCAATGGAGGAGGAAGCCATTTTGTTCCCTCAAGTTCATCCCCACACATGGAGCTCAATTTCCAGCTGGAAGAAGGTATACTCTCTTCCTCCTTCTTCTTGTTTTGAGTTGCAATTTGCTTTGTAGTGTATTCCACCATTGGAACTTCGTGTGGGCTTTGTGTGTGCTTTCTTTTTATGTCTTGCATGCTACTTTCTTGTTTGCTTCCGCTGCGTTTGTGCCCACCACGAGTTCCAACAGTGGTATCAGAGCCATCTCTACAAAGAAATTGCACTTTGATGGCTAGAAAACTGAAAATGGACATTCTGTCCAGAAGTGCTTCACGGGCCGTGGAGCTTTTGGCTTCACGGGTCGTGAAGCCTACACGAGTGGCTTCATGGGGTGTCGCTCGTGAAAGGTTTTGACTATGTCAGAGTCGTGGAGCTCATGGGCTTCACGGCCCGTGAAGGCTTCTGGGCCGTGAAGGTCTCGTGAACAGTGATTTTATCCTTGTTTATTAAAAGAAATAAATTTTCGGTTTTAGCACCTTTCGATTCTGTTTTCCAGAATCTGTCCTTTTGTTTGGACATTTGAAAAGCCCCGTTTTTGTGTCTTGATTCGTATATTTATATGTATTGGGTGGTTTTGGCATAAAATGCACACATGCATATACTTATATTGTGTATATATGAATATGTGTTCTCAAAGTGTTTGGGATACTAATGCATATGTACAAGGATTGTTTCTTTTGTGCCTTGAGTGCTTTGCTTGTTTGAACAATCTTAATCGAGATACATTTTGCATGGTGTTGTTGTGGCACACCATGTTTTGTTTGTGGTTGTTGTTGTGTCCGGTAACGCCTTGCCCGTTAGACCTATGTGTTGGTTGTTTATTTATTTATTCATTCATTTGGTGACTTTTAGTCACAATGGTTTGTAATAATATTTAATTCAGTTTGTAAGTTTGTAAATTTATTATGGCTTGCATGCCATTGCTTTCCTTTGTACTTGTTGTAAGTAGCTTAGAATAGCAATCACGGCTTGCATGCCGTTTCTTTTCAAATTGTTTGTAATTGTGAAAAGAAGACCGAAGACAACCATCGAGAGTCGTGGAGGAGACGTCTCGGCTATATTGGATCCGGTGGATCATTTGGAGATGACGGATTCAGTGGGAGCACATCCGGCGAGGCCTTTTGGTTGTGTCCTTAGTTTAGCCATGCTCTTTCCGTTTGGCTCACGGGGAGGGCGCATAGGGTTTAGGGGCGTGTTACCGGATTTTTGCTTTATGCGTGGTTGTGATTTATTTTGTTATTTTCTTGCGTGGTTTCTTAGGATCTTTGTATGCTAGAAAACTTTTCAAAATAATAAAATCACAAGAGTTGTTAAATTGTTTAACAAACCCCGCGCGCTCACGATTAACAAATAAATATAAATTTGTTTATATTAAAGTGAAAAATGCGTTTTGTCACTTATTTGTTAATCAACTTGAAAAGAGGTTTTTTAAACCGGAAAGACAAAAGTCCCGGTTTTCTCAGACGTAAATCACACGCCACCCGTAAGATGACACCACCCGAATCTAGTGAGGCATGGGATGATTGTCGAGCTAAGCACGAGTTGTTCTATGCGGATCTGTGTGGAAGGTGAGTGTGGCGACTTGAAATTATTGGTTGTCGAGCTTAGCACGAGCCAATGATTGTCAAGGGTGTTATCGTGTATCTTGATGGACGATTTACAATTCCAACTTAATACGCCTTGGTAATTGTCGTGCCTATACCGAGTTGCCAAAGCGGCTTAACGAGGAATTGGTGTGAGAAGGGATCAAACATGCCAAACCGACGCTATGAGTGTTGATGGATCCCGCAAGTGTCTAAGAGTTGTAATCTCGGATTGCAATTGGTAAAGCGTTTACCGGCCTAAATAACTTCATGAAGTGATCCGCGGCAAACCCGTCATGTAGTGAAGTGAAATAAGGTTCTTAGCCCTTGTTAAGATAATTGGTTTTCTTAAAACTAAATGGGTAATTATCGTAACGAGGATTGTATCAAAACCAACTAAAACGCCTATTCTTATATCTTTAATTAGAAAACGTTAACGACACCGCTTCAACTTAAAACTCCGTTCGTTCCTAAAGAAGGTAAGACTCATTAGTGTGGACTTCGTGGACTAGGATTGGTTGTTGAGGATTGTCTTCTACCATGAGTCAAAGTTGCACATTATAGAGAAATCCCTTCTAGATCCAAAATGCTACCAACGCGACCTAGACCTCTACATGCATGTAAAAGTGCATCGTGGTCTTGATCGGTTGAAGGATGCATGAAGGCGGGAATATTAGTGTCCATATCCTTGAGTTGGAAAGGTACGTGGACCTAAAGGAGATGCATGGATTCGCCATAGGGAGGGAGCTTGTGGTGAATGAAAATTCTCCAAAGTCCCTGCCCATGTGATGTAAGTGGTTCATTGTGAACTATCATATGCACAATATGGAGAAGTCCTTGATAAAGCATTATGGCATGTTGTGGACTGCTAAGTCCTGCATGGCCAAAGTATGACTTGCCTCACCAACTCCCGCTAACATAATAAAGGAACAAGAAACCGAGAAGAAGAAATTGATCTCAAGTGGAAAGTTTGGTTTTACCAAACCTACCATATATGTGAAGTCAGAGGACAATGAGATTGTGCCTCAATATATGACTCCACAAGGGGTAATTTGCTACTTCTGCGGAAAGATTGGAAAATTAGCGCCACCACGCCTGCCCTATGGGCCTGAAAGAGCTAAAATCACTTATAAGTAAGAGAAATTAGCTCCTTGACTTCAGGAACATTCATGATCAAACTCCATTGCTCTTCTACTTCTAAAGGCTAGGTTTTAAACGCTAGCAATAACGCTCACGTTTGTCACAAATTTGTTTGTTACAAAGTGAAGGTGTTAAAAGAGAAGTAGGCGGATGAGGCATGGAGAGTTGGAATTCAAAAAGGGAAACATAGTTGTTGTCCCTATTGAGAGGATTGGAAGTTTGTATCTTGCCTTTCCTTCCAGCTATTCTATTACTTTATTGGATGTATGTTTATGCCATGTATGGCTAGAAACATTAAATCTAAACGCCTTTGTTGACGATGGATATTACTTTGACTTTTGAAATTAGTGGTGATTTATTTCAAAGTTTATCCATGTCGTGGCATTTAAAGTAAGCTTTTGCTTAAGGAGTAATAGAACGATCATAAATGTACTGATAAGTTATCCTTATGTAGAAGTCGATTTAGCTATATATAAACAAGACTTGCTTCACCAAGATCCGTGAGGTTTAGGAACTTGGAACCCTTTGACCATGGGTCAAATGTTGAAAGCATATCTTGTTTATTAGGTTAAATGACTTAAACATCCTTCACTTGAGTATGTGAGAGGATTCAAAGCTTGTTGGATTTCGTTCACACTTTTAGTGTGTTGACCGTTCAAGCAAACATTAAAGAGTAACTTTAGATACCTTGTTACCTTTACCAGTGATGGTAGAAGGGATGGTATGTCTATTATAATGGACTAGTTTTTGAAACTTTAGAGGTATTCAAAACTCACCATAACGAGGTACATGATAGAAAGGGCAATGCAACTATGATACTCGGATCTAGTTATGATGCTGAGTACCTTAGTTTTATATTATGTGACTATCATATGAATTATGGGATTGTCTCACAATTCATTCCTCTTAAGACACATTGTTACATGTGGTCGTCTAAAGGAGGAACCGGACATTTTGATATGGTCCGACAAGTGATAGGTTACACTTATATGTCCAAAATTGTTTTGGGTCATTCTCCAAATGGTGGGGATGATTTCTAAATTTTATGAACAACAAAGATGGTCATGTAAACGCCTTAGAGGATATGACGAAAAGGAGGATCCTTGTTTGTCTATTCCAAAGTCTGGATTGTCTAGCCTACGTTTAGATGTGAGGTGGAGGAACCCAGGATCTAGAGGTATTTACTCCATTAAGTACTCTACTAAGACCATGGGATATTTGTCTTGACAAACCTTGTGAACTTGTAAGTTTCTCAAAGGTAGAGTCTCTTAAGAAATTAATATCCATGGATGCCAGTAAGAGTAAAGTATACCTTGAATGGAAGAACCTGATGTTGACACTAGAATCCAATCAGAAATGATTGGAACACAGCATGGCAATGCTGGAGAACCTGACATAAAATCATTACCTCTTGGTAGAAGTTGTCATAAGACCAGAAAGATATAACTCGTTATATCTGAGAAAGACAACTTAATGATGATTCATGATGAATGCGTCAACTACCGGAAAGCGTAGTGGGCTTGGAGTCCGCTAGGAGAAAGGAGGAAATGATAAGATGAGATGCTATCCATGACGGATATCCAAGGTTTCGACTTGGTTGATCCTACACCTGGGTGTGAACCCGCGAGGTGTGATTGGTTATTTGAGGAAATAGACCAAACATGGATAAGTTTGTAGACTACTTCAAATACCGACTGGTAGGAATGGTTTCACGATGATTGACCATGAGGAAGGTATCATCTAGAAACTTTCTCCCGGTGGTTATGTTGAAGTCCACGCGGATACTTATTTTATAAGTGCCTTTTAGGCTATATTGGATGGAAGTGAAGACCACATTCCTTAATAGGAATTTTCTTGCTCACAACTGTTGGTGAAAACAAAGTTATTGAAGACTTTGTAGTGATTCCCTTGTCTCAAAGTAATACTTCCAATGCTGTTAGTCGAATGAATGATGATGCTGAACCTTCAAAGGACATGGACATGTTCCTCCAATACATAATGCATCTGAACATCAAACAGTTGCAAATCAGGCATGTAACTCATCTGGGAATGAAAGTGAATATGAGATTGACATGTCAAATTTGGGGAATGTACTGCCTGAAGAAAACATCCCTACATCAAGAATTCACAAGAATCATCTAATAGGGTAGATTATAGGTGATCCTACCACTCCTATTAGAACAAGAGCTATGTTGCAAAGTGAAAATAGTGGTGTGGATCTTGAACAGTTTGATGTGAATGCCTGCTTTCTATCTCAGATAGAGCCAAAGACAGTAGTAGAGGAATTAAAAGACCCTTCATGGGTAGAAGCAATGCAAGAGGAACTTTTACAGTTCCAAATTCAGCAAGTTTGGAAGTTGGTTGAACTTCCAAGAGGCAAAAGAGCAATTGGCAACAAGTGAGTGTTCAGAAATAAAAAGGATGAAAGAGGCATAGTCATCAAGAATAAGGCTAGACTTGTTGCACAGGGTTATACACAAGAAGAAGGCATAGATTATGATGATGTTTTTGCACCAGTTGCAAGAATAGAAGCAATTAGATTGTTCCTTGCCTTTGCAAGCTTTAAAGGGTTCAAGGTGTATCAAATGGATGTCAAATCAGCTTTTCTATATGGAACAATTGATGAAGAGGTATATGTGTGTCAACCACCTGGTTTTGAAGACTCAAAGTATCCTGATAGGGTTTATAGGTTGGATAAAGCTTTGTATGGGTTACATCAGGCTCCTAGAGCTTGGTATGAGACATTATCATCTCATTTGATTGAGAATGGTTTTAAGAGAGGCACTATTGATAAGACATTGTTTACAAAGATTGTTAAAAGAGAGATTTTGCTTGTTCAAATCTATGTTGATGATATAATCTTTGGATCCACTGATGACAATCTATGCAAGGAGTTTGAAGTCATCATGCATAAAAGATTTCAGATGAGTTCCATGGGAGAACTTACATTTTTCTTGGGATTACAGGTGAAGCAGAAGCCATCCGGTATTTTTCTTAGTCAGTCAAAGTATGTCAAGGACATTTTGGACAAGTTTAGCTATCAAGATGTGAAGCTGGCAAGTACTCCAATGGAAACGCACAAACAGTTGGGAGCAGATCCTGAGGGGGAGGATGTAGACATACACTTGTATAGGTCTATGATAGGTTCATTAATGTACTTAACTTCCTCTAGACCAGATATAATGTTTGCTATGTGTGTTTGTGCCAGGTTTCAATGCAATCCAAAGATGTCACATCTGTTTGCTGTAAAGAGTATCTTTAGGTACCTCAAAGGCCAACAAAAACTGGGTCTGTGGTATCCAAAGGATTCACCATTTGAATTGGTGGCATACTCTGATAGTGACTATGGTGGAGCTAATGTGGATAGGAAATCAACTTCTGGAGGGTGCCAATTCTTTGGGTCAAGGTTGGTATCTTGGCAGTGCAAGAAACAAACTATAGTTTCAACTTCAACAGCTGAGGATGAATATATTGCTGCATCAAGCTGCTGTTCACAAGTGTTGTGGATCCAGAATCAGCTTCTTGATTATGGTATGACTTTCTTGAATACACCTATCTATGTTGATAACACAAGTGCTATTAGCATTGTTAATAATCCTGTGAAGCATTAAAAAACAAAGCACATAGAGATCAGGTTTCACTTCATCAGAGATTGCAATGAGAAAAAGTTATCCAAGTTGTGAAAGTCCATACTGATGATCAGTTAGTTGATCTGTTCACTAAAGCATTTGATGTGAGTAGGCTTAACTTTCTGATCTCCAATATTGGAATGATTAACTTAGAATAATGGTTTGTCAGCTTATTTAGCTGTATTTTTGTGTTTTCACACTAACAGTTTGAAACTGTTAGTATTAAGACTAACAACTGTTTATGTAAGTGTTTAGGGAGCGGCTGTACAAAATGCAACTAACATTTCTCAACTGTTAGTACATGGAGTTCACAACTGTTAGGCAAACTGCCTGTTCATTTAAGGGGAAGTGTTACAGTTCAACAACAGTCGAAGTTCATTTAGATAACAGTTCTCAACTGTTAATTTGGTGTTTCCTTCAACTGTTAGTCAAGGGTATTTAAGTCTTTGTAGAAACTCTGAGGAATTTTGAATTTCATTTAATATGCATCACATATATAAGCCATTCCCTCCCCGCAGTTTTCATTACGCTTACTAAACTTCTATCGAACGCTAAACCCTAGAATTCCACTTCGAAATCTCCATGGCTCCCCTTCCGTTTGTCAAGGAACACAACATTCTAGCATTTCTCTCGAAACCTGCTGAGTTGCATGTCTTTCATGACATGATCGACTATATACACTTCTCATATCAATCAATTCTGGGAAAAATGCTACTATCACAGAAGTAGATGGAGTGCAATGGATCGCTCCAAATGTTGATAATCATGCTGTTTCTCTCTCTGAGAATGTTATTCGAGAACACCTTCACCTTGATGATCTTGAGGGTGAGTATTCTGATTCTGTTTCATTGGAATTCTTGCATGCTAAGTTGGTTAAGCTGGGATATGAGGGCCCTAAGGGAAAGGGTACCTTCTACAAATGGCAATTTTGTGCTCACTGGAAGTATTTGATTCACACTCTTCAACAGTGTATCAGCCCCAAACGAACTGGTTGGAATGAGTTCGGAAGTAACATTGCTTTGGCCTTAATCTGTTTGGCCAACAATCGTTGCTTCAATTTTTCTAAATTAATTTTTAATGGAATGGTAAAACATCTCGGGACCAAATATGGTCTCTTTTTGATGTACCCCCGATTTGTGCAAGTTTGTCTAAACTCTTTATTGCCAAATCTTCAAACTCACAAGAGGGTCTTGATTCCCTCTACTCATGTGGCCTCCACATTGAGTAAACTGTTGATAAATGGCAAGAATTTTTTTGGTGCCATCACTCCACCACTCTCTGCAATGGTGGAGTTTCTTTCAAGAAACAGAGCTGCTAAAGTTGAGCATGAAGCCCAAATCATTGCTACACCACCAACTCTAGAACCCACAGCTCATGATACTCAAATATCTCCCTCTGCTACCATTTCTCAAGCTACAACACCAGCCCCCTCTCTCATAACATTTAAAAAGAGGAAGAGAACTATTGGTGCTCCTTCCACCACAGTCCCTATCACCCAAGCTGTAAGCCCTGCACATGTGCATTCACCTGTGCAGAATATCCAAAGGGAACAAACTGTGCTGTCTCCCAGGCACACTGAGGAGGTGATCACTCCAAGGGAGAGTGATCATGTGGTTCTTGAGGCTGACACTACTGTTTCATCCGCAAGGGGTGAGCAGGGCAGTGTCAACATAGGTAAGACCTCAACCATGGCAACAGAGGCTGGTCAAACAGCTTTTAGAAATTCCCAGTACCAAGAACAAAGGGGTACTGGTGAGGGAACTTCTAGGAGTGACCCACCAGTTCTATCTGTCGATGATGTGTTTGAGGTGGCAACGCTGGCTGACATTGAGGCAAGTATGAAACAAAAGGCATTGACGAATCCAGACCTTGTACCATTCCTTGCTGCATTCCTCTATCTTAAAAAGAGGAACTCATTACAAGACAAGCTTCTTGCCAAGCACAATGAGCTCATTATCAAGCAAGACAAACAGATCAAAGTCTTGTCAACTACTTTGAAGAAGGCTACAGATGTACTTCAAGCTCATGATCAAATGCTTCAACAGTTCTATGCTAGTCCTCCTCAAACAATTCCAATCAAAAAGGGGGAGAAACCAATCTTGAAGAAGCAAGTATAGAGTGTGAAAAGTCAAGAAACAGTTCTGCAATCCAAACAAATAGTTGCACCATATACTCAAACAGTTGCAACTCCTGAAACAACAGTTGCAATTTTAGAAACAACAGTTGCTCCAGATCAACAACAAACAGTTGCAAGTGCTCAATTAGAAGAAGAAAAGTTGTCTTCGGTCGACAGGGTTTTGATCAACAGGATGATCATGTCTGGGGATTATCCAACAACAGATATATTCAAATCATGGTCCAAAGTAAAGCAAGATCATTTGATTGCAGTGGGTGCTCAAACTCTTAACATTAGCACATTCAAAATGACTCAAAAGATTGATGATGGGTGGTTAGATGGTAAAGTTTCAAAGCTAGAGCCAATTGCACCTAAGCCAGGGTTCAAAGGCATTGCAATTTAAGAATCTAAGAAGGATGAGAAGATGCCTCCTGTGCTAGGTAAGGGAAAGGAAATTGTGGTTAATATTCCCAAGCTAAAACTGTCAAAAGAACAACAAGAAGAGCGATCATGAGTTAGCACAAAGATTGAATGCTGAGATTGAGCAACAAGAAAAGAGAGATCTTGAATTAGCTCAAAAGCTGGCAGCTGAATTTACAAAGGAGATTGATGAAAGAGAAAAGAAGGTTGATAAGGGAGTAAAGAGAAAGAGAGTTGAAAGGAAAAAGCCAACAACTCAGCCTCAACAGTCTCAAACAGTTAAGAAATCTTCAGAAAAGGCTAAAGCTGGTATGGTTCAAACCATTCTACAAGATAGACTCAGAGTGGAAGTTGAAGAGAAATTGGATAAACGTGTGGAAGAACAACTAGGTCAAAAATCCCACATCACTGAGTGGAGATTTGAAATGCTGAGAATTGAAACAGGAAAGCAAGGGGTAACAATCGTGAGAGAACTAGAACCAATTGAAAGCTATTCAAGCTTCTTACATCGGATGGAAAGTGTGACAAGAAGGGATGTACAAGAAATGTATGAGTATGGCACAAGTCATTATGGAGAAGCTGCTGAGATTGAAATCAGAGTATTGAGGAGGCATTTAACAAGCATATGCGATCCTCTGAAAGTTATGCCCATGTTGATAGCTGAAGAAGCCTTTCCTATCAGTTCTGTAAAGGTATATGCTAAGTCAAGGACTTATCACATGGTGATAGGAAATGCAATAACTCAATGGTTTGATATTGAATTCATAGAGCACAACAAAACAAAGCTCTTATATTTGATGAAAGCAAAGTTCTTTGGCCCTACTAAAGTCAAGGAAGATCTTATTAAGAGGTTGAAAGAAAAGTTGGAGTCTTTACAGTCAAAGAAAGTGTAATTTTCTTTCTTTATATTTTGATTGTAACAGTTTGAGTTTGCATACTTAATATTTTCTTTGCTTATGTTAATTTTTCTATGGTTGAACCCTGTAAAACAACTTAAGTGTATTGTTCAATACTTTAAGTTAGGGGGAGATTTTTGGGAAATTTGCTAAGTGATTGAAACTGTTAGACATGCAAAGGTAAAACTGTTAGAGTGATTTTGAAGAAACAATTGAAAACTGTTATATTGGTTTGTGATAACAGTTGTAACTAACAGTTGCGGTGAGTGTTGCAACTATTAGTACAAAGAGCTCAGAACTGTTAGTGTGATTATAACAACTGTTAGAAGACATGGAAGAGAAGACTGTTAAAAGAATCTCAGAACTGTTTATTCAACAAACAATTTCTGTTGAGCTATTCATGGAAACTACTATCTTTATGGATTTGAAGGATATCTTATCAACTTGAAAGATTATCAAGATTATCTCGCAAGATAGAAGATTAACCAACTGTCAACTATTCAAGGAAGATCAAGAGTATATAAATACTTGTTTAGAATATTGGTTTAGTACTGTTAGTTTTGTAATTTAACTCTGTTAGATTTCGCACTCATTCGTTTTGTTAATTTTTTTCAGAAAGTGTGTTAGCCTCCAAGTTTCTTTGAAAACTAAGAACAAAGTGTGTTCTTAGTATAACAAAAGTGTTAGATTGGAGGTGTAGGTGAATATTTGTAATCATCATTGGTTATTAATAAACATCTTATGATTTGAAGTATTTCCTTGTGTTGATTAAATTGTTCTTGTGTTAAAACCTTTATAAATCAATTAAGTGTGATTCCGCAACTTCTTAGTTGATTGTGATCAAACTAAAAGATTGTCTTTTAAGCAACTCTGATTTAAATTCAAAAGATAATTCTTGTTATTGATATTGGTAATATCCGATCCTGACAGGAAGTGCAATTTCTTGGACACTTGGTGAACCGCGAGGGAATAAAAGTGGACCCGGCAAAGATAGAGGCCGTGATGAGATGGGAAACGCTAAAGAATCCAACGGAAATCCGAAGCTTCTAGGGTTAGCCAGTTATTACAGACGATTTATCAAGGATTTCTCTAAGTTGGCAGTGCCACTAACCAGGCTAACCAAGAAGAGTATCCATTTTGACTAGGGAACGGACCAACAAGAAGCATTCGAAATTCTCCGAGGCAAACTATGCGAGGCACCGATACTAACCCTACCCGAAGGAATGGAGGACTTGGTGGTCTATTGTGATGCCTCCCACGTGGGGCTTGGATGTGTACTCATGTAGAGGGGGAAAGTTATCGCCTACGCTTCGAGACAGTTAAAACCTCACGAGTGTAATTATCCGACTCATGATCTAGAATTTGTAGCCGTTGTGTTCGCGCTCAAGATTTGGTGACACTACTTATACAGAGTCAAGTGCACCATCTACACAGATCACAAGAGCTTGAAGTACTTCGCCGATCAGAAGAACTTGAACATGCGTCACCGGAAATGGCTAGATTTAGTCAAAGATTATGATTGTGAGATCTTGTATCACCCGGGAAAGGCCAACGTGGTGGCGGACGCGTTAAGTCGTAAGACGAGCCAGTTACAGTTTAGCATGAAATACCTAAGAATGACGGTCACAACCTCCCTTTTCGAGATGATTTTGACGGCTCAAGCTGAGGCCACGAAGGAAGATAATCAGAAATCAGAGCTGATTAAGGGTCAATTGGCCTTCATGGCCAAGGACAAACGTGGTTTATGGACCCGTTACGGGAGGATTTGGGTGCTAAAGGCTACGGAGGTCCAAAACGTCATCCTAGACGAAGCTCACAAGTCGAAATTCTCTCTACACCCGGGGGCCACTAAGATGTACAGAGACATAAAGATGGATTATTGGTGGCCAGGAATGAAGAGAGATGTGGCAACCTATGTGGAAAAGTGTTTAACATGCCTACGGGTAGAAACAGAGCACCAGAGACCCCATGGTAAGTTGCAACCTTTAGAGATACCGGTGTGGAAGTGGGAGAACGTAACCATGAATTTGATAACGAAACTGCCTAAGACACCAAGGAACTTCGACGCCATTTGGGTGGTGGTGGATAGGTTGATCAAGAGCGCGCATTTCATACCCATCCGAGAAGCTAGTTTGGCAGAAAAATTGGCAGATATTTATGTTAAGAAGATAATCTCGAGGCACGGAGTGCCGGTTACTATCATTTCGGACCGGGATGTACGGTTCACGTCTAGATTTTGGAGTAAATTCCACGAAGATTTGGGCACAAGAATAAACCTCAGCACAGCTTATCACCTGCAAACTAAAGGGCAGAGCGAGAGAACAATACAGACCCTGGAGGATATGCTAAGAGCTTGCGTGATCGACTTTGGGGGAAGTTGGGACTTGTACTTACCCCTCGCTGAGTTCTCATACAACAACAGTTACCATGCCAGCATCGGGATGCCGCCTTACAACATGTTGTATGGGTGGTAGTGTAGAACCCTGATATGTTGGGGGGAAGTGGGTCAGAAAGATCTTGGTAGCACGAAAATAGTTCAGAAAACTTCGGAGTACGTGCAACAAGTTCGTGAACGATTGAAGGTGGCTCAAAGCCGGCAGAAAAGCTATGCGGATAAGCGAAGATCGTTACTAGAATTCCAAGTGGGCGACCATGTGTTTCTCAAAGTATCGCCATGGAAAGGAGTGATCCGATTAAGAAAACGTGGGAAGCTGAACCCTAGGTTCATTGGACCGTTTAAGGTCATCACAAGAGTCGGCAAGGTGGCCTATCGTTTAGAGCTACCACAAGAGTTATCCAAAATACACAATACCTTCCATGTTTTACACTTGAGGAAATGCTTGGCCGATGAGTCGGCATTTGTGTCATAGGGGGACATCACCGTGGACGAAAGGTTGAATTATGTTGAGAAGCCAGTTGCAATCATCGAAAGAGGAGTCAACCAGTTACGCAACAAACAAGTAGGGATGGTTAAGGTGCAGTGAGAGCACCGCAAAGGATCAGAATGGACATGGGAATCCGAAGACGAGATCAAGAAAAACTACCCAGCGTTGTTTGAATAAGGATTTCGAGGACGAAATCGTGTTTAAGTGGGGGAGAGTTGTAATACCCATATTTTAAAAATGTATAAAAGTAGTTTATTAGAATATTATGATGATTTGTAACCTTACATTATGGAATGAGAAATTATTAAGTTGTTGGGCTTGTATATCTATATTAATCCAATGAGAGTTTTAATGGAAAAATGGACTTGAGACTTGATTTGGGCTTAGGCCCACAAGAGGCATTACAAGTGAGTATAAATAGAAGTTTAGGGCATAGCCCCCAACATTCTCCATCAAATCACTGTTCCATTGAAAGAGAGAAAGTGTGTGTGCTGAAGTGATACTCTCGTTGAATAGAGGAAGAAGGAGGCTAAGGTTCTTTGTTAGAACAAAGAGTTTGTCAAGAAACTCATTGGGTAATGTTTCTCAATTCTTTGGAATCATATAGACACCAATTCTTCCTATGTTAAGGTGGTGATTGAATGATTAGAATCTGGGTTTTTGGGTTTTGAGTACTTGAGAAAAACCCAGAAGAAATATTTAACCAAGAACACTTTATAAGTTGATAAAATATAGTTTTAATCTAGAAGGAAAGTTTTAAATAAGCGGAGAAATGTTTTGCAACAAGAATGAGTTGAATTGGTTGAGTTTTGGGAAAGCTTGATCTTGGCTATGGAGTCTGGTTTTTTCAAAATGATGAACTGGCAGGGAAGGAGATAGTCCATGCGACTTTCACATGGTTATGTGTGCATTTCATGCGACTTTCATATGATTTCCAATAGCCATGCGACTTTCAGTGTGTATACATGATTTCATGCGACTTTCAGATGGTTATGTGTGCATTTCATGCGACTTTCAGATGGTTATGTGTGCATTTCATGCGACTTTCAGATGGTTTATGTGTGTGGTTCATGTGACTTTCATATGATTTCCAATAGCCATGCGACTTCAGTGTGTGTAGATAGTTCCATGCGACTTTCAGTGTGTATAGATAGTTCCATGCGACTTTCAGTGTGTATAGATGATTCCATGCGACTTTCATGTGACTTTTAGTAGTTTCATGCAACCCTCAGTAGTGTATACCCATCCGACTTATGGGGAGTTGTGTAAGTAAGAAAAGGTTAGTACCCGTTGTTAACCATATTGAACATGGATCAGGTGACAATTAATTATAGAGTAAGCAAGTAAAGTCTTTCTGTAAGAACTGAGTAACAAGGCCAGCTGACAGGTGAGTATTCTCACTTATGATCTAAATAGATTCCAGATGTTTATATATGCATGTGAATACGTGAATAGCTATGAGTTATAACTGAATGTGATTAGACCGTTTACTTTGGTAACGGGTATGATTAGACCATTCACTTCGGAGACGGGTATGTTAGACCGCTCACTTCAGTGACGGGTATGTTAGACCGCTCACTTCAGTGACGGGTATGATGAGACCAACACTTCGGTGTTGGGTATGAGACCAACACTTCAGTGTCGGGTATGAGACCAACACTTCAGTGTCGGGTATGAGACCAACACTTCGGTGTCGGGTACGTTAGACTGTTGTGACAACAATGGGTGAGACGAGACCGTCCTAGTAACGGGTATGATGAGACCACTTACTACGGTAGTGGGTCTGAGCTTGGAGCAGTTATGTGAACTATTTGGTTTGTAAGTAGTATACTCGCTAAGCCTTGGGCTTATAGTTGTTGTTTTAATCTCTTTTCTGGTGACGACCACGGCGGGGCTCCAGCTCGGCTCTCATAGCTCATTATCCAAGCTTCCGCAACATATCAATTTAGTTTTTAACAGTACTAGTTTTATTGATGAACAATGATGACGGATGTAATTCGGGAAAATTGTTTACTTACTTTAATTACTGATTGTTATGCAACTACCTTATTATTTCTCTATCGACATCTTCTATGATTGTTATGCAACTACCTTATTATTTGTCTATCGACATCTTCTACTGATTGTTATGCAACTACCTTATTATTTCTAAATTTTTTTTGGGACGTTACACTTAACCTTTGGTTCCTCCTCGCAACTACAGGCGTGCAACGCCTTAACCATCTCTCTCAACTAATTCAATGTGATGTTAGGGTCAGAACTTCCTTTATACTTCGCGGGTTTACAATCCAAGAACTGTTTGTACGTGCATGGCTGTTTATATCCAGGAAACGTAAATGGAAAAGCTCCTTGTGGCGCAAATGGATAAGAATTCGGTTGTGGCATAACTTGAGTTACTGGCGCTAATTGTGTTTTTACTAGTGCAGTGGTGGATTGAGTTGTAATCGCAGTTGGGATTGGGTTGGTTCAGGTTGAGTCTGTCTCTGTTGCTCCAAACTATGAACCAAATTCCATAAATCCAATAATTCGTTCTCTAGTTTAAAGATGTACTAACTTTGGTCTTCTTCGTGAGCTTGAGCCGAAGTTTCGGCAATTTCGTTTGTATCTAAATTCTCAATCACCGGTGCTTCTGAAGTTGCCTGGGTCATAGGAGGAAGGACGGGGATCTCTCTGTCAGCCATATCTCTTACAATCACACCATCTCACAATTCATTAGCATAAATCGTTAGTACACAAAATACTAACTACCACAAGCATCTCCAACTCACTCTAATTCCCCCGAAGGAAAGTGTGACCCATCACGAGCCAAGATTTGGGAATGCAACACTCTAGCCGTGCATGCATCGCCAAACCAAGGCTATGATACCAAAACTGTAACACCGGAAAACCAAAGCTATTTTTTTAAAAACGTGTTACGGAAGCTTAATTAAACATACGAACTTTACATAATATACAAATATTTACAAACAACTAACATCTGTTCTTAAACAACAACAACTACTGTCTTGGTGTTACAAAAAAAAGCTGGCTCGTTTCTTTTTGAAACAAATATATCAGAGCAGGGTCAACTTCTCCTTCTACAAACACCAACACTCACAAACCTGCAAAAGCATCAACTGAGGGGAATTAGCACAAAGCTAAGTGAGTAGAAGCTAAATACAAAAGCAAACATCAACAGTCAATATCAAAGCATGTAATCACACAATCAAGAAGACCGACGGTTTGGCGCAGAACCTACAATCAACAATCAATTATCAGACTCAACGGTCTATCAATCACATACACATGCATCACATCAATAACATCAACCATAATCTTTACCATCCATGATTAACATCCACTCACTTCATGATTCAATGCGAACTCAGATATCTTATATTACAAAGTCTTTGTGTTGCGTGAAAACAAACTAACAACAAAATCAATCTCGAACTCATAATTATATCTGTCCACATATATTTATATTTCAATTATTCATAAACACAGAGCTAAATCCTCAAAATATAGCATACATATCAAATAACATCAAAGTATCAACAAATAAGAACAAATCCTGAAAAACCGGGGACGCGTCACGTCGGGTGCTTTTGTCGGATTTCACACTATCGGATTTCAAAGCTCCGGATTTCAAATGTCGGATTCTCAGGGTCGGATTTTACTTGTGGATTGTCAGGGTCGGATTTTGGGTCTCGGAATTCAACAATCGGATTTCATATCTTCAGATTTAGAGAATCCGCCAATTTAGCGATGACGCGTCGCTTCGCGTCAAACCCTGCATCATCTTCTCCAATTTCAAGCCGACTCAAAATTCATAATTTCTCTTTCTCAGGTCTGATTTCAATTCTAAACATTTCTAAAACATGTATAAAATTTATAGAAGATGTATACAAACATCATGCACTTCTCAAATCTCATTAAAGCATCAAAACATATAAAACCCACTTATCAAACCTTAAGCTTTCAAGCTTCATTAATGGTGGTTTCTTATAAACTCACGGATTCTAACTGAAAATCATGTCAAGATGCATAATAACATACTAGAATCACAAACTAACCTTGGTTTGAATTAACAATCCACAAATCCTATACTTTGAGATTTCAAGTTGCCACTTTCTTGAGAGTTTCTGCAACGAGAGGTTTTTCTAATACACACAACACCTTCACTCTTTGAACCAAATGATCAGAATTCTTTCATGCTACTACACGTATCCATAACTTCCTCAAAACCAAAGTAGGAGGTGTGGCTTTTAGAACTTATCTTTAAATTTGCATGCATACACACATACATATTACCATACATACATACTAACACATATTTACATATCTTCGGTATTATTTTCCATAAATATATATATATATATATCTTTAATTAGTTAATTTATTCAATTAACTTAAATAATCACATAATCAATTTAATTGCAAATAAGCACATACCGTTAACCTGCTAATCGACTAGCCCAGGTTTGCGGGTGTTACAACTTGTACATACTGCATAGGTGCATCTGGCTGATATATGCACAGCGCACATGTGCATCTCGTGTATATGCACATGTGGATGTACCACTCTCCTTTTTTCAAAGAAAAAAATTACGTTTTGTTGGAATGAAAACCCTATATCTTATTAGTTTCTGAACTTACAAGTCTATAACGAAAACCTTAAAGATATGAAATCGAATACACATCTTATTTCAAATAATCTCTAAACGAAATCTAATGAACAAGAATCGAGAAAAAGAAGACACTGAAATAGAACGGATTCCTTCCCGGGGCACAAAAAACGCATCGAAGTTCCAATTGCAAGGTTGTAAATGAACCTAATCGAGATAAAGTTTACGAAGATTTTGTTTGCAATATCAAGGTAAGTGATTTGGGTTTCAAATACAGGTTTCTTTACAAGAAGATGATATGTATATGATTGAGTTTACCTAGATCTTGTTTCGTAAATGAACCTATTTGTGTAATGCCCGTGCTTTATTTGTAAGAAAAAAATTAATAAATATAGCAATTAATTCATATTTTGTGGTTATACAATGTTATTATTTATTAAGTTAAAATTAGAGGGACTAAGGTTGTAATTATGAAAATAGGAGAAGGGTATTTAACCCTAATTAGGGCTCAAAGCCCAATGTACTTTTGTTTAGCCACCTTCTTCATCGTGAGTGTGGTGTGTGTGTGTGTGCAAGTTGATTGCTGAGAGAGGGAGGAGCCATTGAGCTTCCATTCTTTGAGATATGTCTTGAAGAAAACTATCATGTATGAATTCTAAATCCTCCTTGAATGATAATATATAGGTTTCTACCATATACCTAGAATTGAGATTCTTAGTCTGTTCTTGAGTTTTCATTCGAATGAGAGCCGAGGGATATAAATGAGATTTAACCCATTAAACCTTGATTAAATTCAAATAATTTGGTAAGGTTTGTTTGTATGATGTTAGGAATGATTTGGGATTGAAATCATGTTTTTTGATTGAGTTTTGAGAGAGATCGAGAATTAAAGTGTCGACCCTGGTTATGAATAGCGAAGTAGACATTGGTTGAATCACCGAACACATTCACTGCATAGCCAAATGTTGTGTTGGGATCGCCAAGCACATGCACTAGATAGCCAAGTGCTGAGTTGGAATCACTAAGAATATGTATGTAATAAGTATAGATCACCAATGAATAGCCAAGCACATTCACAAGTGAAATATAATCAATAGCTAAGTACTTTCCAAAGTCTAATTTCAATAGCCAAGTATATGTATAATGAATAGCCAAGTACTTTTCAAAGTCTAATTTCAATAGCCAAGTACATGTATAATGAATATCCAAGTACTTTCCAAATTATAATTTCAATATCTAAGTATATGTATAATGAATAGCTAAGTACTTTGATACTTTCCAAAGTCTAATTTCAATAGCCAAGTACTTTCGAAAGTCTAATCTCAATAGCCAAGTTACATACGTCTATATATATAACTAATCGTCAATTTTTGAGTGTTTAACACCAATCGCGAAGTACCCCTCATCTAAGAGTGTTGATACGGGTAAGAGTATACGATGTTTGTAACAAAATTATTTATGAAACCCAAATTGTAGGTGTAACAATTCATCCCACATGAAAAGATGAACGAAAGTTGAAAAGCACCTTATAAGATCAAAGTTATGAGCTACTAAAACCTTCCACCATGGTTTTAAGTTGATTTTGAAGTTATTGGGCTAGCCCATGACTTTGGACTATAGGGTGTTACAAATGGTATGAGAGCCATTGCCCCTCGGGTTGTCATGAGTGTGAAACTCATGCATCTCCTGGGGTATGGATTCTGGATATATCGACGGGGACGTCAGGTGTTTAAGAGGGGGAGTTTGTAACAACTCGTCCCACATGGAAATATGAATGAAAGTTAAAAAGCACCTTATAAGATCAAAGTTATGAGCTACTAAAACCTTCCACCATGGTTTTAAGTTGATTTCAAAGTTATTGGGCTAGCCCATGATTTTGGACTATAGAGTGCTACAGTAGGTGATTGCCGATAGACGTGCATCCACAGATATTTACTAAACTGTTATTGACTAACTAAACTTTTACTCAACTGTTATTGACTAGCTGAACTACTGTTAGGTGACTACCTTTACTTATATAATAACCCAGAGACAACTATGAGTGAACATGAGTAAGTACTCAGATGCTTTGTATTGGTCTTATGTGATTGACATGTTGAGACCGATACCACAATATTGGGTACATAAGACCATTTTCCATGGTAATGGGTATGTTGAGACCGTCTGTAGTCGGCAGGTATTATGAGACCGACTACCTCGGTAGCGGATATGCCTTAATTGATAAGTGAGGATTATGCGTAAGATTCGTGTACGTGTTTATGTTGAACTGGTTCGGTATGTAAGTAATGTACTCGCTAAGCTTCACGCTTACTGTTGTTATTTAAATCTATCTTTCAGGAGATGGCCACGACAAAGCTCTTTGACACTTTAGAGATAGCACATGTTTACTAGGACTTCTGCTCGATATATCAATAAATTCATTTAAGATTTCTTTAGATCGATATAGGAGACATGATTTGAAAGTATTTAGAATATAGAGTGTGACATACTTGAGTTTGAAAATTTTGAATGGTCTTATGTTTCGTTTATGATCCGATTTATGATTTAGATTTATTTGTGTAAAAAAAGTAAAAAAAAATTCTTTTGGGTGTTACAATTTGAGATATTGTTTGCGATATCAAGGTAAAGGATTTGAGTTTCCCAAATCTTGTCTATGATGTGTGTCTTATTTAGTTTGATTTTTATATTTTATTGGGATTTTGTATCATGATCATTCGATTTTGGTTAGTTGTAAATCAATATTCCTGAGGAAACTTCAAGACAAGAAGATGAAATAACATTAGTTAATCACAATTAGATAACATTAGATTAAGCAGCGCAAGTTAACAAAAATTACATCAGTTATTTACAATCAAACTTTGTATCAAGTATCTGGTGTTACTCTACAAATCACCGACCATAATGACTACATATTACATCACAAGTGTTCCACCAAAAATATCGAGTAGGAGGCAACCCAGCTCACCAGGCAATCTAATCTCAATCCGCAAAAAGAGTTAACATGGCACCATTAGCTATACACATAGGCGCATAGCTAGTGAGTACAAACATAACACAAGCATCATTAGAGCAAGTCATGCATCACAGGAACAAGCATACAATGCTATCCTATCACATTGTGGTGTGCTGACACGATCGGTATAAGTTGTTTCTTGTTGGATAGCTAGTCCCGATCAACACCAATACACCAGGGGATAAGGCACAACCATCCGCGCTGGTGGGGGAGCATAAAGCAGTCCACCAAGCATCGTTTACGGAACCAAAGGTTCCCTAGTAATCCCGGCCAGATTCTGGATGATTACAATCTCACGTTAAGGCACGGTGGTTCTGCAGAACCTAAGATCCGGGATGCACCACGAATTACCATTAAGTTCCGAATCACCTGTTAAGGATCCCTGGAACCCAACTACAGAGTTGACCTTAACCATGCAACAGTTGTTCGCGAATAGTTCACATACACATAGTTGATCCAGTCTGGATCATTCACTTAGCATGCATATTCATTTACTTCATTAAGCATGCATAATCATTCATTACAGCATTACGGATCCAATCTGGATCCCTAGCATACATATCATTCATCTTAACTAGGCAGCTCCAATTCTAGATTCCGCTGGCATACACTTAACATACATATGACAGGTATTTAGCATGGCATTGTGCACTAAGTAGCATAGCAACACTTATTCATTTACTTTTAGGCATACATGCACTTAAAACACTTAGCAAATAAATCTTCCTCTACTGAGGCTTACGGAAGTTGGTACTCATCTGAGTGGCTTAAATCAGATAGTTACTTAATTCCTGCTTTACTTATCACAACAGGTTCACCTAAAATGGTATTACTTATATTAATCATTTTAACATACAAAGAATGTCTACAATATCAATATAGGAATTCCCAAATCTGGACCTCACACAAATCCGACAAAACTGTCGGATTGTGGAAAATCCGATTCTTTCATGCGGATTCTGATACTTAGGAAAGTCCGGTACTTTGGGAAATCCAGCACATAAGGGAAATCCGACATATCATCGGATTCCAATATCGACATCTTGTGGATTTGACAATACACTGGAATCTGACATTCTATCGGAATCCGATAATTATGAAGAAATCCGACACTTTGTCGGATTCCGACACTATTGAGGAAATCCGATACTTTTGAAGAAATCCGACACTTTGTCGAATTCCGACACTTGCGAGGAAACCCGACACATACAAAATCTGACAACTTGCGGATTCCGACACTGTCGGACTTTGACGTTTGCGGATTTGGACCAACGTGCGGATTCCGACACATTCAAGTCTCGGAATCCGACACATGCAAAACTGAAAATCCGCCATCTTCATTATTGGCTTATTTCCAGAATTTCATTCTTTGGTTTTACATTTAAGCATTCTGAAAACATCTATTTTCATTAGTATGACTTCATAAACTCATCAAACCCAAACAATAACACCAAACAATCAAAACCCACTTGTGAAGTAAACTTTGAATGTTCTTGAGTGGTGTTTTGCATGAATTTGAGTTTTAATCATATTCTAAACATAAAATTGAGTTCAAACATGTTTGAATCTGTTAACAAGCAATTGTTTACCTTTATTTTATTCAAAACCAAAATCCTTCAATTCCTTCTTCCAAATCCGAGAGACACGAGAGAGAAAGCGAGAGAAGAGTGTTTGTGTGTTTTTGCAACTTTGACCAAATTGACTTTTACGTCAATATATATATATACATGCATACGAAACACTATCCAGAGGCAGTTGCCTCTGGATTTCTATTTCTTTCTTTTAATAATAATTAAACATATATACATATATAATACACATAGCTCACATAACACACTTATACAATTAACTCTTCTTATTAATATAACTAACTTACAACTTGAACTCTTTACATTATTTACTAACTCACGTACACCCGTACACGATTTACAACTAGGCCCAAATCGAGGATGTTACATCAAGAAACACATTAATCTTAAAAAAATTAAAAATTCAAGAAAAATAGTTGTAATGCACAAAATGAACCATTTTATAAGATTTGTATTTTTTAGGTATAAAATAAAGTTAATTGCATACAATGCGAATTAAGCCAAAATTCTTTGTATTTTGGCGCAATTTGCCCATATGAAAATGGTGTTCAACTCTTTATGCGGTTAAAAATTGGTAAATATATTGCTTGCAAAAGGTGATGGAATTACCTATATAATATGTACTTTACCAAGCAAAATGGCCGGCTCAAGGACGACACATTATAGGTAGCTAACGTGTCGCGTTAGTCAAGGATGGTGCGGAGTGATAGCGTAAAAACAAGATGACGCGTTAGGCACATGACGGAATACATAATCGCTAACATTCAAACCCTAGACGATCCAAACCTCATCTTAACCCCTTTTTGAGTGTATTCACGCATCAAGGTCAAGGTTTGATGGTTTACCAACAACATTTAAAATCATTCTATCATCATAATAGCATCAAACCCCAATGTAATGCATGAATCTAGGGTTTGTTCATTCATTATGAATATGAAAAACCGGTCTAGAGTGAAGAATGGGAACATAACTCTAAAAGGTCATGAAAACAAGGCTAAGGAGACAACAATCTTCGATCACCAAGTCTTCCAAGCACCAAGAACCCTCTTAAGACTTCAAGAGATGAAACCCCTAACTAAGCTTTGACTGAATTTAGCCTGCTCCCTCTAGGTTACATTAGGATTTCCAAATTTACAAGTTTAGTCCCCTGACTAAGCTAAAATTGCTCCTTAAATCTTAATTCATATATTAAGTATAAACTATATTATTTAGCATTTTAGAAATTAACTATAAATTTACTTACTAGTCTTTAGAACTCAAAAGAAATAGAAGAGATAACAAAGTAGACTAACCAGGCTAACGGAAGGAAATTTGGGTTGTTACACTATCGTTGTGCAATTCACAACACCGGTCGAAATTTTACCTATCATCTTGACTTGCATGTAACGGCCCAGGAGACATGAAACTTTTGGCTAGCTTCTTCTGTGGCTAGGATCTCTTTTAGACGAACTGCCTCCTTTTGTCATCTTTCTTCATAAAGTTTCCTTTCCCTAATGTGTGGGACCGAAGGTCTTCTCTATGTGTTTCCTTGCCATTGGCGGGTTCTTCTTGAGGTTATCTTCTATCATGCTTCTTTTCCTCCAATGACACTAGCCTTTTCCATCCATTTTCCAACTTTTTTGTGATTTGATTGCGGTATGTGTTTGATGATGTTATTAAACCGTGATTAATGATTGAGACCGTTCACTTCGGTGGCGGGAATGATAGGACCGTTCACCTCGGCGAAGAGAATGTGGGACCGTCTACTACGGTAGCGGGAATGATTAACGGTGCATATGTGAAATATGTTTTTGATGTGATGATTTGGACTAGTTGTAAGTAATATGCTCGCTAAGTCTTGTGATTACGGTTGTTGTTTAACTATCTTTTCAGGTGATGACCACGAAGGCCCTCCAGCCCATGTTTGATAGCTCATCCTCGACCTTGCTTCCGTGGCATCCTTAGACTATTTTAACTTTTGGTTACAGTTTAAACAATTTCTGTTGTTTAGTTTCAATATTTCAACTTAAACAATTACTCGAGTTGTAATTAACATTTGACAGTATTTATTTCAGTATCTATCTAATTTTAGTTTGAATCTATAAAAAAAATTGGGACGTTACAAAGAATATGTATGTAATAAGTATAGATCGCCAAGTCCCATGGATGAATAACCAAGAACATTCACAAGTAAATATATAACCAATAGCCAAGTACTTCCAAAGTCTAATTTCAATAGCCACGTATATGTAAAATGAATAGTCAAGTACTTTCCAAAGTCTAATTTCAATAGCCAAGTATATGTATAATTAATATCCAAGTACTTTCCAAAGTATAATTTCAATAGCCAAGTATATGTATAATGAATAGCTAAGTACTTTGATACTTTCCAAAGTCTAATTTCAATAGCCAAATAATAGTATAATGAATAGCCAAGTACTTTCCAAAGTCTAATTTTAATAGCCAAGTTACATATATATATATATATATAACCAATCGTCAATTTCCGAGTGTTTTAACACCAAACGCGAAGTACCCCTCATTAAGAGTATTGGTATGGGTAAGAGTATACGACGTTTGTGATGAAATTATTTATGGAACTCAATTGTAGGTGATTGTTGATAAATGTGCATCCACGAATATTTACTGAACTGTTATTGACTAACTGAACTTTTACCGAACTGTTATTCACTAACTAACCTAAACCCTAAACCCTTATTCACTAACTAAACTACTATCAGGTGAGTACCTTTACTTACATTCTAACCTAGAGATAACTATGAATGAATGTGAGTAAGTACATGGATGCTTTGTATTGATCTTATGTGATTGACATGATGAGACCGATACCAGTATCAGGTACGTAGGACCGTTTGCTAGGTTGATGGATGTTGAGACCGTTCAAAGTCGGCGAGTATGATGACACTGACTACCTCAGTAGCGGATATGCCTTAATTGATAAGACGATTATGCGTATGATTCGTGTACCTGTTTATGTTGAACTGGTTTAGTGTGTAAGTAATGTACTCGCTAAGCTTCGTGCTTACTATTGTTATTTAAATCTATATTTCAGGAGGTGACCACGGCAGGACTCTGACACTTTAGAGATAGCACATGGTTACTTGGACTTCTGCTTGATATATCAATAAATTCATTTAAGATTTCTTTAAATCGATACAAGAGACATGATTTGAAATTATTTAGAGTATAGACAGTCAAGTAGTTGTGTTTGAAAATTTTGAATGTTTCTTATGTTTTGTTTATGAGCCAATTTATGATTTAGATTTATTTGGTGTAAAAAAAGTAAAAAAAAATCTTTTGGGCGTTACAATGTGAGATATGGTTTGCGATATCAAGGAAAAGGATTTCAGTTTACCCAAATCTTGTATATGATGTGTCTTATTTTGTTTTATTTTTATATTTTATTGGGTTTTTGTATCATGATTATGTAACGCCCCAAATTTAAAAATAACCACAATGGTACATAAAATTCATTTATAAAATGAATATTTAATTTAAAATGTACGTGGAAGCATTTTACTATAAAACCAAGGTACTGCCAACAGATATATACAAGAGTACATACTTAGTGTACTTTAAAAGTTGAATATTTACAGAACTGGGTGTTAAAATTGTTTCAAATGAGTAACCCAAAAACTAGTGAAACAGGAGCCTTGCCCTTATTCTTGCCACGTCCTGCAAAAGATTAAAAAGCAGTATCTGATAAGCTACGAGAGCTTAGTGAGTATTCCAAACTAATAACATATAAACACACGTATAGAATCATATAAAGATAATACACGTATATCAGATAATCATTGCTAACCACTCGTTCTAGACCCAGGGCAACCACCTTTGTAACAGTACTGTATCACCTTTGAACCTTACTACACATAGTAGTTCGGTATATATACACATATGAATAACATTACATATTACAATCTGTTATGATAGCATACATGCTGCAGATATGTTTAATAGTCTAGAAGACTCACCTTTGATATTTATGATATGTAATGATCCACAGGTAAAGATAACTCAGATAAGTAATTCAATCACCGTCCTATATAAATAATATGATATAGTGTTACAACACTTGAATACTGATCTGAAATAGGGCCTACACGGGCCGTGTCCTCATACTACACGACCTATGCTGGCTACATGGCCAGTGTCATCTAGTCATACTACACGGGCCGTGTTCTGTACACGGGCCGTGTACCTCATGTTCTACACGACCATGTAACCCTACATGGCCATGTGACCGCCTATGACAATCCGATAGTTCAAAATCCGCAAGTTCATACTACACGGGCCGTGTACCTCTACACGGGCCGTGTATCTAACAGACATTCCGACAGTTCATCCAAAAATTGTCGGATTTTCGCTATAAATTCGTAAAAACTCAAGGAAAACATACTAGGAGTGTTTTCCTACACCCCTTATGATAAAGAAACATAATCTAATGATCTATAAACACTTCTAACATGATTCACCATAGAACCATGCATTTAAACCCACAAAACCTCAACAACAAGAGTTTAATCATACCTTAACAAGCAAGGTTGGATTAGATGTTATAGAACTGAAGTTGTAGCTGTGTTTTGGCTCTTAGAATCACCAGAAATCAAAGAAAGCTTCTGTGTTTTGAGTTCTTGAACATATACATGTGCATGAATTTCTAAAACAACCATATTTATTTAAGTATGGCCTATTAGCATTTTGGTCCCTAGACTTGTAATACTTATTTTGTTGGTGGTTTTAACCCCTCTAGTTTTATAATAACATCTAATCTCATAACGGTAACTTATAACACAATTATATCACTTCCTATTTAATTATTAAGTATAAGGATTTTCGAACCTTGGATGTTACCACTCTTCCCCACTTGAAATGATTTCGTCCTCGAAATCAGCTGTTGAAGAGTTCTGGATAGTTCTGCATCATCTCTTGTTCAGGCTCCCATGTAAAGTCTGAGCCCTTCCTGTGTCTCCATTGAACTTTAACCAGTCCAATCTGTTTATTACGTAGAGTCTTGATCTTTCTCTCCAATATAGTTATAGGTTGCTCCACATAGTTCAGTTTAGTATCAATAGTAACATCTTCCAACGGTACAATTGCAGACTCGTCTGCTAGACATTTTCTAAGGTGTGAAACATGGAAGGTTTTATGAATCTGAGACAATTCATCTGGCAATTCTAATCTGTAAGCAACCTTTCCCACACGAGCAATAATTTTGAATGGTCCAATAAACCTTGGACCAAGTTTCCCTCTCTTTCTAAATCTGATCACGCCTTTCCACGGTGACACTTTTAACAACACATAATCTCCCACCTAAAACTCAAGTGGTGATCTACGTTTATCTGCATAACTCTTTTGTCTACTTTGGGCAGTAAGCAATCTATCTCTGATAAGTTGTATCTGTTCAGTGGTTCGCTGTACCACTTCTATGCTACCCAATTCTTTCTGACCCACTTCACCCCAGCATACCGGAGTTCTGCACTTCCTACCATATAGCATTTCATACGGTGGCATCCCAATACTGGAATGATAGATGTTGTTGTATAAAAACTCTGCTAAGGGTAAATAAGAATCCCAGCTCCCTCCAAAATCTATAACACACGCCCGCAGCATGTCCTCTAAGGTTTGAATAGTTCTTTCACTTTGACCATCAGTCTGAGGATGATATGCTGTGCTGAGATGTAGTCTGGTTCCGAGATCTTCGTGAAACGTACTCCAAAACCTAGAAGTAAATCTTATGTCTCTATCTGATACAATAGAAACTGGCACGCCATGACGAGTCACAATCTCTTTCACATATATATCTGCCAGTCTTTCTGAAGGATAAGTCTCCTTGATGGGAATAAAATGAGCACTTTTAGTTAACCTGTCTACAATTACCCATATTGCATCATAACCACGTGGGGTTTTGGGTAATTTGGTAATCAGGTCCATTGTAATGTTTCGCATTTCCAAACTGGAATTTCTAAAGGTTGTAAGCACGTAAGACACTTTTCCACATACTTTGCTACCTCACGTTTCATGCCTGGCCACCAATAATCAACTTTTAGATCCTTATACATTTTTGTAGCTCTTGGATGAATAGAAAATCTGGATTTATGAGCTTCACTAAGAAGTATCTGATGTGTGTCATCATAAATCGGTACCCAAATACGACCATAACGGGTCCAAATATCACGACTGTCTTTAGTAAGATAGGCCACCTGCCCTTTTATTCGCTTAGAGTTATGATTTTTCTCTTTGATTGCTTCAAGCTGAGCCGTTCGTATCACATCAATAATAGGCGTAGTAACAGTCATTTTTAAAGTTTGATTCTTCACTAGAACTGTTCCTGACTTTCTGCTTAAAGCGTCAGCTACCACATTTGCTTTTTCTGGATGGTAAAGAATATCACAATCATAATCTTTTAATAATTCCAACCAACGCCTTTGCCTCATGTTGAGACTCTTCTGATCCTTGAAATATTTCAAACTTTCATGATCTGTGTAAATAGCAAATCTCACACCATATAGATAGTGTCTCCAAATCTTAAGTGCAAACACCACTGCTGCTAACTCCAAATCATGTGTTGGGTAATTACTTTCATGTGGCTTTAACTACCGTGACGCATAAGCAATAACTCTACCTTTCTGCATCAATACACAACCCAATCCACGATATGAAGCATCACAAAATATCACCATATCTTCAACCCATTCATGTAATGCAAGAACTGGTGCCTCACATAACTTCTTTTTGAGAGTTGAGAAGGCAGACTGTTACTCACTTCCCCACACAAATTCAGCATTCTTTTTCGTCAGTTGTGTCAAAGGAACGGCAGTTTTTGAAATATTCTGAATAAACGTCCTGTAATAACCTGCCAATCCTAGAAAACTACGAATTTCCGTAGGGTTCTTTGGTGGTTCCCACTTCATCACAGCATCTACCTTTGTAGGATCCACTTTGATTCCGCTTTGATTGATCAGGTGACCCAGAAATTGTACTTCCTGAATCCAAAATTCACATTTAGAGAATTTGGCATATAACCGTTCTCTCCTCAAAGTTTCCAAAACCTCCTTGAGATGTTTCTCATGATCCACCGGATTCTTTGAATAAATAAGAATATCGTCAATAAACACAATCACTGATTTGTCTACCACTGGTCTACAAACTCTGTTCATCAAATCCATAAATGCTGCTGGTGCATTCGTAAGACCAAATGGCATCACCACAAACTTAAAATGCCCATATTGAGTTCTGAATGCGGTTTTAGGAATATCCTCTTTCTTGATCTTTAACTGATGATACCCCGACCTTAAGTCTATTTTTGAGAACCACGATGCTCCTTGTAACTGATCGAACAAGTCGTCTATTCTGGGTAAAGGATAGTTGTTCTTGATGGTTACTTTATTAAGTTCACGGTAATCAATGCACATATGAAAAGTACCATCCTTCTTTTTGACAAACAGAATTGGAGCACCCCAGGGTGAACTACTGGGTCTAATAAACCCTTTGTCTAGCAGTTCCTGAAGTTGCTTCATTAATTCCTGCATCTCTGGTGGAGCAAGTCTGTATGGAGCCCTTGCAACTGGCGAAGCTCCCGGTACTAAATCGATTCTGAATTCAACCTGTCTATCTGGCGGTACCCCAGGTAATTCTTCAGGAAAGACATCAGGATACTCACATACTGTTTTCACATCCTCAAGACTCGCTTGTCTCTTTTCTAACTTTGTATCTATCACATGAGCTAAGAAAGCTGTATACCCATGCTGCAAATATTTTCGAGCTTTTGACACCGAACACACATATGACTTTCCCTTTTTATTATCACCACATATAGATAGTTCTTCCCCACTTGGGGTACAAATTCGTATCACTTTTTGCCCACACATAATGGTAGCCTGGTTATAGCCTAACCAATCCATTCCAACTACTACTTGGAATTCTCTCATAGTCATGGGTATAAGTTCTATAGGAAATCTAACTGTATCTATTTCTAGCACATTATGTTTATACACATCCGATACAATTACGGATTTATCATCAGCTATTTCAACTTCAAGAGGAGAATCTAGCTTTTCACATATATAATTGAAATTCTTGCAGAAAGAAACAGATACGAATGATTTACTTGCACCAGAATCAAATAGCACAAGAGCAGGCAAATTGTTGACAAGATATGTACCTGTAACTACGTCAGGTTCGGTTTTAGCTTCCTCAGCTGTAAGCTGGAAAGCTCTCCCTTTAGGTTTTTGAGCATCCTCTCTCTTTATTTCTTTTGTTCCTGAGCTTCGTGGTGGGGGTAGAGCTGGAGTAGGTTTAGATCCAGCAGGCTGTGCATTCGATGATAGTTTCGGGCACTCTGACTTCTGATGGCCCGGCTGGTAGCAGTTAAAACACACACGCAGTGGTGTTCTGCAATCTTTCCCTGCGTGACCTGATTTCCCACATTTGTAAAACGTGGGAGGACCATATCAGCATTCCCCCAGGTGATGTTTCTTGCAAGTCAGGCAAACTGGGTAGGTTTTCTGCACCCCTTTCTTCTCAAACTGTTCAACCTTTTGTTCCTTATAAACGGGTGCAGCTTTCTCCACAGACTTCTTCTCTTTGTCTTGCCTCTCCAACTCTAACTCCCTCGCTCTGGCTGCGTCCATCATGGACTTTACTGTCTGGTGTTTGCTGGCATCAATAAATTCTCTGATATTGGGTTTGAGTACCATCATATACCGATACATCTTCATTTTCTCATTCGCCACATAATCTGGACAAAAACGTGCTTGTTCCAAGAATTTTGCATTGATCTCAGGAACCCTCTCACTCGTCTGTTCAATCTATGAAATTCATCCACAATCCTATCTATCTCGGATTGAGGAACAAACTGTTCAATAACCAATTCTTTGAATTCTTCCCAGGTCATAGCTTCAATCCCGGCATAACCCCTCTGTTTGATCTCCATATCCCACCAATCCTTTGCCGCATCGCGCATCTGATTGGTTGCGTATCTTACTTTGAACTCAGGTGCACAAGAACATGTATGGAATGCACCCTCTATTTCGGAGATCCACCTATGACTTATAACCGGATCCGTAGATCCATGGAACAATAGTGGTTGACATGCTGAAAAATATCTGAATGAACACACCTTTGGAGCATCACAAATAACGACTTGTGGTTGAGGATTAAATCCTTCACCACCCGCAGCAAACCTTGTTGCGAATTCCTGCCTGATCATATCTCGGTTCTGATCTTTCATTTGTTCTACCACTTGTGTGACGATAAAAGGAATACTTTTGCTCTAAAGCCTTGCCAATCTCCCTGGCAACTGTCTCTTATACTGTAGTTTCTACCATCCTCTCATTGAGATTAGGGGCTCCTTCATTCACATTCGGTTGGGCTCTCACAGGAACCTGTTCACCTGTAACACTGGTTTCTACACCTTCGGGTCTACGACTAGGACCACCCTCAGGCCTATTTGCAGCGCGAGATCCTTTTGTATTAACCATCCTGATAGTATAGATAAAGCGTTAAGGTAAATAGGTAGCTCTATCAAACCATCCTCTAATGATAATGTACTCATGTATCTATCAATTCAGTATACCTTATCTCTTATTCCAAAGTATTTCTGAGCATACTAAGGCATTCTAGTTATACTTATATTCTCAGGCATACTATCTTCTTACAAGTACCCCTCACCCGATTCACAAGAATCTTAATGATTACATTAAGTTCTAACATGTATCATGTGTCTGTAATAATATGGGCCCTATATTATTCTAAACACATTACACACGTTCAATCTTAACTTTATCGCAAAAAGTCTCGATTCACAGGATTAGGCCAAGTATCATCTATGCAATGTAACATAATCATATAGTTCATAAGGATTCTGCATATAACATATCAATCTTTAACTACTCAAGTATTCATATATAATCCTCATGTAAGACACATAATAGATAACAATTGTTAGTATACTCATTAAGCTGCAAGTAGCAAGCCTCCAGTTTGACAAAAATTTTCAAAACCATGGTTCAAGTCCAGACTGTGCTTCACACAATCCAGATCTCTCAAACCGTGGCTCTGATATCAAGTTGTAACGCACCAAATTTAAAAATAACCACAATGGCACATAAAATTCATTTATAAAATGAATATTTAATTTAAAACGTACGCGAAAGCATTTTACTATAAAACCAAGGTACTGCCAAAAGATATATACAAGAGTACATACTTAGTGTACTTTAAAAGTTGAATATTTACAGAACTGGGCGTTAAAATTGTTTCAAAAGAGTAACCCAAAAACTAGTCAAACATGAGCCTTGCCCTTATCCTTGCCGCGTCCTGCAAAAGATTAAAAAGCAGTATCTGATAAGCTACGAGAGCTTAGTGAGTATTCCAAACTAATAAACATATAAACACACGTATAGAATCATATAAAGATAATACACGTATATCAGATAATCATTGCTAACCACTCGTTCTAGACCCAGGGCAACCACCTTTGTAACAGTACTGTATCACCTTTGAACCTTACTACACATAGCAGTTCGGTATATATACACATATGAATAACATTACATATTACAATCTGTTATGATAGCATACATGCTGCAGATATGTTTAATAGTCTAGAAGACTCACCTTTGATATTTATGATATGTAATGATCCACAGGTAAAGATAACTCAGATAAGTAATTCAATCACCGTCCTATATAAATAATATGATATAGTGTTACAACACTTGAATACTGATCTGAAATAGGGCCTACACGGGCCGTGTATCTCTACACGGGCCGTGTCCTCATACTACACGACCTATGCTGGCTACATGGCTAGTGTCATCTAGTCATACTACACGGGCCGTGTTCTGTACACGGGCCGTGTACCTCATGTTCTACACGACCATGTAACCCTACATGGCCTTGTGACCGCCTATGACAATCCGATAGTTCAAAATCCGCACTACATGGGCCGTGTACCTCTACACGGGCCGTGTATCTAACAGACATTCCGACAGTTCATCCAAAAATTGTCGGATTTTCGCTATAAATTCGTAAAAACTCAAGGAAAACATGCTAGGAGTGTTTTCCTACACCCCTTATGATAAAGAAACATAATCTAATGATCTATAAACACTTCTAACATGATTCACCATAGAACCATGCATTTAAACCCACAAAACCTCAACAACAAGAGTTTAATCATACCTTAACAAGCAAGGTTGGATTAGATGTTATAGAACTGAAGTTGTAGCTGTGTTTTGGCTCTTAGAATCACCAGAAATCAAAGAAATCTTATGTGTTTTGAGTTCTTGAACATATACATGTGCATGAATTTCTAAAACAACCATATATATATATATATATATTTAAGTATGGCCTATTAGCATTTTGGTCCCTAGACTTGTAATACTTATTTTGTTGGTGGTTTTAACCCCTCTAGTTTTATAATAATATCTAATCTCATAACGGTAACTTATAACACAATTATATCACTTCCTATTTAATTATTAAATATAAGGATTTTCGAACCTTGGATGTTACAGATTATTTGATTTTGGTTAGTTGTAAATCAATATTCCCGAGGAACCTTCAAGACAAGAAGATGAACCTTTAAGAACTCAAGAAACACATGAATCTTAAAAAAATTTAAAAATTCAAGAAAAATACTTATAATTGCACACAATAAAGCATTTTACAAGGTTTGTATTTTTTACGTATGAAATAAAGTTATTTGCATACGGTGCGAATTAAGCCAACATTCTTTATATTTTGGCGCAATTTGCCTATATGAAAATGGTGCTTAACTCTTTATGCCATTAAAAATTAGTAAATATATTGCTTGCAAAAAGTGATGGAATTACCTATGTAATATGTACTTTATGAAGCTGAATGGCGCATTATAGGTAGCTAACGTGTTGCGTTAGTCAAGGATTGTGTAGAGTGATCGCGTAGAAACAAGATGACGCGTTAGGCAGGTGATGAAAGACATAATCGCTAATATTCGATTATCATAATAGCATCAAACCCCAATGTAAACAAACCATAGACGATCCAAACCCCATCTTAACCCCTTTTTGAGTGTATTCATGTAACACCGGATAACTCAAGCCATTTTTTTAATTTGCACTACGGAAGCTTTAATTAAACAAACTCATTTACCTACAAGACCAATATTAACAAATGTACAATACTTGTTCAAAACCAACAACAACTACAACTGTTTTGGTGTTACAAAAATAACAGGCTCGTTTCACTTTAAAACATAATATCAGAGCGGGGTCATCTCTTCCTTCTACAACCTCAACAACACAAACCTGCAAAAGCAACAACTGATGGGAATTAGCACAAAGCTAAGTGAGTAGAGGCTAAACACAAAAGCAAACATCAACAGCCAATATCAAAGCATGCAATCACATATCCAAGAATACCGGCGGTTCGGCACAGAACCTACAACTAATGTCGGCCAAAACAAAGGTTTACCGATAGCTCTCCACTGAATTGGCACAGTGAAAACCCCCCTCTGACGCAACATATGCACCAGTAAGGCTAACACTGTTCAACCAACCAGTGAACGAGCCCAGCCCAATTTCACGTATAGCTGAATTCTCAAACGCAACTCAAAATCATCCTAAGAGCGCGTATCGACCAAATAGTCATGCAGCAGATATCAACAATCAATAATCATACTCATCAATTCAATCAATCAATCCAATCTCAATCACATCATGCATCACATCAGTAACATTAACCGTAATCTTTACCATCCGCGATTAACATCCACTCATCTCAAAATCAGCACGAGCTCAGAAGTCTAATATTACTAAGTCTTTTGATTGCCTGAAAAAACAACAACAATCAAATCAGTCTCGAATATATAACATATTTACTCACATATATTTAATCATTCCTCAAATAAACAACAAACAATAAACAATTACAAGTTAAAACACAAAATGTCGGATTTCCAAAGCCATCGGATTTCTTAAGAATCCGCAACTACAAGTGTCGGATTTCACAAACTATCGGATTTCACCCTTGTCGGATTTGGGTTGAATCGGATTCTAAGTTATCGGATTCTATCAATCGGATTTCCAAACTATCGGTTTTGGGTTCCGGATTTCACATGTATCGGATTCTAGGTTCTCGGTCTTCAAGTGTAGGATTTTGACTTTGTAGGATTTCATATATATAACAATCGGATTTGGGGTATGTCGGATTTCAAGACTTCCGGTTTTCATATCTTTCGGATTCTGGGTTTAGCGGATTTGGGTATTCGGTTTTACAAACAATCGGTTTTCATCATCTTCTTCATTCAATCGAATCCGCCAACCTCATCACCATCGTAACTCAAAACCCAGAAAATTTATAAATTCATCAAAACATACTAGAAACATGTTTAATCATATATAAACATGTATTCATGCATTTTAACATCTTATAATCATATAAATCATAAGAACACATAAAACCCACAAAAATCAAGTTTCTTTTTTAAAAAAAACCGATCATACATAATTTCATGTTATTCAATCATCAATCTTACCAAGCTAACCTTTAATCATGTCATGGAATATGAATCTAACCTTTTCTTGAATTAAAACACACTAAAGCTTGAAATCTGATAGCTTCTTCTTCTTTCTTCCTTTGGCTGAGAGCAACTCAGAAACACACACACTTACACTTTTCTTAATTTTGATAAATGACAATTATTAAGCATGCTTCAACATGTGTACCTAATTAAGCCGGAGGTGGCAATCCACCTCTTAATTCCCAATTGTACTAACACGTGTACATATACATACATACATACATACATACATACATACGCATAATACATACTAACATGTGCATGCATACAATATCATTTAAGTAATTAACTAGTTAACCATTTAATCACATTTAAAACAGATAAACACATACCGCTAACCCGCTAATCTTCTAGCCCAGGTTTGCGGATGTTACAAATCTCCCCTCCTTAAGAGGATTCCATCCTCGGAATCCCTTCTTGCTCAAACAACTGGGGATATCTGTCTCTCATCTTAGCCTCAGTCTCCCAAGTTAGGTCAGAACCTAAACTGTGCTTCTATTTGACCAACACCATCGGAATCTGCTTCTTTCGGATCTTGGTCACCTTTCGATCTAACAGTTCAACAGGTTCTTTTATCAGTCTCTTCTTTGAATCAACTTTCAATTCATGCACTGGGAGAATCTGACTTTCATCATCAATCTTACATTTCCTCAGATAACAGACATTGAACATGTCGTGAATTCCTGCAAGCTATGCTGGAAGATCCAGTGTAACTGTCTGGTCATTTACTATCTGACGAATGCGGAAAGGACCAATGTAACAGGAAGCCAACTTCCCGCGTTTTCTGAAACGTATCACGCCCTTCCATGGAGAGACCTTCAAATACACTAACTCCCCCACTTCAAACGATACTGGACGACGCCGTGGATCCGCATACATTTTCTGTCTATCTCTGGCCGCTTTCAACTTTTCTCTGGCTGTAGCAACCTTGTCAGCTGTTAACTGAACAATCTCGGGCCTTGCAAACTGCTTCTCACCATCCTCTAACCAACACGTCGGAGTACAAAAGCGATGGCCGTATAACATTTCGTATGGAGGCATCCCAATACTGGAGTGGTAAGAACTATTATACGCAAACTCTATCAATGGCAGGTGTGAATCCCAAGATCCACCATACTCAATTACACAGGCACGTAACATATCTTCGAGTGTCTGTATGGTTCGTTCAGTCTGACCGTCTGTCTAGGGATGATAAGTTGTACTCGAGTTAATCCTCGTCCCCAATTCTCTTTATAAACTCCTCTAGAAGTTAGAAACAAACCTGAAGTCTTTGTCAGATACAATCGACAACGGTATACCATGCCTCGCAACAATTTCATCTATGTACAGTTGAGCCAACTTACTCAGAGAAGCCGTCTCACATGTAGCCAAAAGATGGGCACTCTTTGTCAGCCGATCTACAATCACCCAAATCATATCGTGATTCTTCTGAGTTCGCGGAAGTTTTGTCACAAAATCCATCGTTATATGTTCCCACTTCCACTTAGGAATCTCCAACTGTTTCAAGGATCCGTAAGGCTTTTGATGTTCTGCCTTCACCTATGCACAGACATGACATGACTCCACAAAATGGGCCACATCTGCTTTCATCGTAGGCCACCAATAAAGCACTTTCAAATCGTTATACATTTTGGTGCTTCCTGGGTGTATAGACAGTCTTGACTTGTGTGCTTCTGTCAAAATCAAGTTTCTTAATTCTCCAAGCATAGGCACCTACACACGAGTCTTAAATACTTTCAATCCACGAGAATCATCAGCAAGTTCATCCTTTCGTTTCTTCATCAATTCAGACTTTAAGTTTTCTTGTTTCAAAGCTTCTAACTGAGCATATTTTAGTCTATCCACTAAATCAGATACAATTTCCATACTCATAAATTGGATAGAACTTCCAGCTCCCTTACGACTCAGGGCATCTGCTACCACATTCGCTTTCCCAGGGTGGTATGATTTCGCAATCATAATCTTTTATCAACTCCACCCATCGTCTCTGTCTCATGTTCAGTTCTTTCTGTGTAAACACATATTGAAGACTCTTATGATCAATACAAATTACGCACTTGGTGCCATATAGGTAGTGTCTCCATAGTTTAAGGGTAAATACAACAGCCGCCAGCTCCAAATCATGTGTCGGGTAATTCTTTTTTATGAGGTTTCAACTGCCTTGAAGCATACGTAATCGCCTGATCCCTCTGCATAAGCACACATCTCAATCCAGCAAATGACGCATCGCAATAGACAATAAAGTCATCTGATCCACTTCGCAATGCAAGGATAAGAGCCTGACACAACAACTGCTTTAAAATTTGGAAGGCTTTGTCTTGCTCATTACTCCATTGAAACTTCACATCTTTCCGAGATAACTTAGTCAACGGACCCGAAATCTTGGAGAAATCTTTAATAGACTTGCGGTAATATCCGGCCAACCCCAGAAAACTCTTTATCTCAGATGGTGTCTTTGGAGCATTCCAGTTCATCATTGCCTCCACTTTCGAAGGATCCACTTTCACTCTTTCATTACATATCACGTGCCCCAAGAACTGAACTTCCCTCAACCAAAATTCGCACTTTGAGAACTTAGCAAACAAATGTTCTTTCTTCAAGGTTTCCAGAACCTGTCTCAAATGTTGTTCATGCTCCATCTCAGTCTTTAAATAAATTAAGATATCATCTATAAAGACTATCACAAACTCATCAAGAAATGGTCGACAGACTATGTTCATCAAATCCATAAGGATCGCAGGTGCATTGGTTAAGCCGAACGGCATAACCAAGAACTCGTAGTGCCCGTAGCGCGTACGAAAGGTTCTCTTTGACACATCTTCCTCTGAAACACGCACCTGATGATAACCCGGTCTCAAGTCAATTTTAGAAAAGAACGAAGCTCCCTGTAGTTGATTAAACAAATCATCGATTCTTGGCAACGGATACTTGTTCTTTATCGTTCTCTTATTCAGTTCACGGTAGTGAATACACATACGCATCGTACCGTCTTTCTTCTTCACCAACAAAACCGGTGCACCCCACGGAGACGAGCTTGGACGAATAAAGATCACCTTAATTTCTGAATTTCTGAATCTGCATCATCATCTCCTGAATTTCTGAAGGTGCCAACCTTTACGGAGCCTTTGCCACTGGTCGGGAACCAGGAATCAAATATATCTTGAACTCTACCTCACGAACTGGAGGCAACTATGGCAACTCCTCAGGAAACACGTTCAGGTAATCCATTACCACCCGAATATTCGTCATAGCTTGCTTTTCCTTCTTCCCGTCAATCACGTACGCCATGTACTGTAACACCGGAAAACTCAAGCCATTTTTTTTAAAACGTTGCGGAAGCTTTAAGTAAACAAACTCATTTACATACAAACCACTATTAAGAAATGTACAATCACTAATTACAACATAAGTATCATTAGTTTTAGTGTTACAAAATAACCAGGCTCGTTTCTTTTTCAAAATCTAATATCGGAGTCAGGTCAACTTCTCCTTCTGCAAACCTCACAAACACGAACCTACAAAAGCAACAACTGATGGGAATTAGCACAAAGCTAAGTGAGTAGAGGCTAAACCCAAAAGCAAACCTCCGCAGTCAATATCAAAGCATGTAATCACATATCCCGAGAAGACCGGCAGTTCGGCGCAGAACCTACAACCAATGCCGGCCAAAGCAAAGGTTTACCGATTGCTCTCTACTGAATTGGCACAGTGAAATCCTCCTCTGAAGCAACATATGCAATAGTAAGGCTACCACTGTTCAACCAACCAGTAAACGAGTCCAGCCCAATTCAACGTATAGCTGACTTCTCAAACGCAACTCAAAATCATCCTAAGAGTGTGTATCGACCAAATAGTCATGCAGCAGATATCAACACTCAATATCAGAATCAACCGTTCAATCAATCCAATCCAATCCAATCCAATCTCAATCACATCATGCATTACATCAATAACATTAAGCGTAATCTTTACCATCCGCGATTAACGTCCACTCACCTCAAAATCAACACGAGCTCAGAGATCTAATATTACTGAGTCTTTTGATTGCCTGAAAACACAGCAACAATCAAATCAGTCTCGAATATATAAATATATCTTTCCATATATATATTTATATCTCAAATGCATCTAAACAACTTAATAAAATCATATAAATATCATGCCAACTTATTCCATTCAAAATACAATAAAAATAAGAAACTTTCTGAAATAAGCTCTGTCGCGCCGCAACCGTATTGGATTTCAAATCCGCAAGTTAACAATCGGATTTTTGGTGGCGGATTTCTAAAGTATCGGATTTCAGGGTCGGATTTGAAGTTCCTCGGATTTCTAAGGGTCGGTTTTGCCAAACTTCTCGGATTCTCACAATCCGACTCAAAATGTCGGATTTCCTTATCGTCGCGCCGCGACCCTTAGGCGTAGCACCGCGACGTTCATATCCATAGGTTATCTTCTTCGTTTTGTCTCGGATTTCAGCCAACTTAACTTTCATATAAACCTTTCTAACATCATTTTTCTTCAAACAAAACACATATATAACATATAACATGTCTACATATCATCATGAACACCATTTTACTCAATCAAAACAACAAAATCTACAAAACCCATTAATCAAGCTTTCTTTCAAACTCCATTCATGGTGAAACTTCATCTACTCATGCTTTTCAACATATAAACACATCAATACAAATCATAGCATGCTATAAACACATTCTCACCTTCTTTTTGAATTAAAACACACAAAATCTTGACTTCTCAAACTCAAGTTTGTAACTTTTCTTCACTCGGAGGTTTTCATTCAAAACACACACACACCTTAGCACTTTCAGAATCATGAGCAGATAATTGCTCAATTAAACCCACGTATACATATAAATTTCATTAGTCAAAGCAGGAGGTGGAAAGAAGCTCATTTTTCTTTCCTTATACATAGATACTAACATATATACATACAACTAACTTAATTTTTCTTTTTACCAGTAAACATATATACACATATATTTTAATTACTTACTCAATTCATTTTAACTTCAAATAACATATAATCATGTTTAAAAACAATTAAACATATACCGCTAACCCGCTAATCTCCTAGCCCGGGTTTGCGGGTGTTACAAGTACGATTCACATCCTCTATCCAACGCCTTCTTAGCCTTTAAACAGGAGATATTGTGATCACAAACCCAGCCTTCTCACCCCTTGCTACCACTCTTGTACCATCTGCCAACGGGAAGGAGATCAACTTCTTATGGCACCTGATACTGGCTTGATTCAGACTCAGCCAATCCATCCCAACCACCACATCAAATCCAGATAGAGGCATAACAAGAAAATAAACAGGAAAAAATATACCGTCTATATCAATTTTAGCTCCAGCCACAACAGTCGTGACTGGAACCATCATACCATCAGCTACCTCTATCTCTGAAGCAGTAGCAAGTCTAATTACAGGCATATTTAATCTACCACAGAATTCCACATAAACAAAGGAGTGGTTTGCCCCAGAGTCAGTTAACACTCTAGCAGGAGTAGAGTTTATCAGAAACATACCCGTAATAACATCATTTGTGGTAGTGGCATCATCCACGGTCATTTTAAATGCCCGACCCTCAGTAGTGGGTAGGTTCTTTCTTTTCTGACCTGCTGAGGATGATCCTCCAGCCGCTCCCCCTCCTGACCCTGACCTAGACTTCTTACTTAGTGGACAATCACTAACCCTGTGTCCTTCTTTCTGACAGTTCTAGCAGACACTCCTCGGTAGTATGCAATTCTTCCGATCATGGCCAAACTGGCCACACTTTACACATCTCATTGTCTGGGGCGTACACTGCCCGTGGTGATAAGATTTGCACCTGCTACACCAAGGTGCCCTCTTAGTAGACCCACCTGAAGTAGGCCTCATATTCTGCTCCCCCTGCCTGTTTCCACTGCCCTGCACTCCTTGCCTCTATTGAGTGTTGTAATGTTCGAATCTTGATTTCTGTTGGGAAATCCTCTCCCCACTCAACCTGTTTCTCGCAATAATATCCCCTTCCATCAATTTGGCTAAAGTGAAGGCCTGGGATAGGGTGGTAGCCCACCTAGTGGCGCTACGAAGATCTGGGTGCAAAGCTCCAACAAAATGAGCAATCTTTGAATCTTCATCGGGTACCCAGTGCTTCACGAATCTCATCTTTCATTGAACTGTTTGATCAAGTCATCAACAGTCATATTCCCAGTCATTTGCAGATCCATGATGTAACACCGCAAATCTTAAGCCATTTTTTAATAGGCTGCGTGTAACACCGCTTCTGAAAACAGTTGTTTTCGTGATAATTCAGGTTCAGCAGCAGAATTTTTTATTTTATTATTAACAAACAGTTAATTACGTCATCTTTGTTTCCAAAACATTCATTGGTGTTACCTAACATACAGAAACCGACCATAGTATCTATTTACATTACATCATAAAAACATAAGTGTTCCACCCACAAGGGGCAAGGTACATCCCAAAAGCAACCCGCCTCGCAGGCCATCTAGTCTCTACCTGAAAAGGAAAACATAGTATCATTAGCTACACTAGCTAGTGAGTACTTACTTAGCATAAGCATCAATAAAGTAATTCATGCATCATACACATCATACATAAGCACACATTGCTAGCTTAACACATAACAGTGTACTGACAAGATCAGTAAGAGTCATATCTTGCAGGAGAGCTAGTCCTGCTCAATAACCCAGACCGGGGGATCAGACACGACCAATCCGCGCTGGTGGGGGAGCACAAGGCAGTCCACCAAGCATCGTTCATAGAGTCAAAGACTCTACAGGTAATCCAGCTACAACCGGCTGATCACCACTCACGTTAAGGCACGGTGGTTCTGCAGAACCTCGATCCGGGATGCACCCCAATCACCGTTAAATCCAGAAATGACCGAAGTCCTGTTAGGATCCAGCTAACCGTCTGACCTTAACCATGCGTCAGATAGTCTGCAGACAGTTCACATACACATATACGTACATTCGATCCCATAGGGATCCATCATCATCATATAGTCATATATCGTACATGGGATCCCACAGGGATCCGTGATTCATTTATTCATAATTTCACATGCATCATCATACAATTCATCATTCATGCACATCATTAGATATTAACTAAGCGGTTCCAATCTGGACCCGCTGGCATGCACCTATTATACATCTTACAGGCAATCACAACATTAGTCAGAAACTTACACTCATCTTCTTAAGCATCCCTGCATAGACAGGTTAGACATACATACACGTTCATACACATTCACATAATCATCTAGCATGCAAGACTTACTCTACCGAGTCTCATGAAAGTAGGCACTCACCTGATTAGCTTACAACGTTCATTCACTCAATTCTGGTTCAGCTGACACGTTCACCTAAAATATCGTCAATCGCGTTAAGCGTTTGCATATATTAGATCCCACTATCAGGACTTCCCAACATCTTTCTAACGTTCACAATTCATCAATTAACTTACTCTCTACAATACATAACCTATTCAAGAAGAACATGTAGTAAAAACACATTCTTGCTGAAAAGGCCTTGTCGCGCCGCGACCACTTAAGGTGTCGCGCCGCGACGCATGAAGGTCGGACCAAACGTTGCCTAGTTCATGTGAAAGTTGGACCAAGAAATTATATAAGCTATCCGACAGTCAGACAATCAAGTCGGATGGGCCATCCGACTGTCAGACCAAAAGTCTGACCACTCGTACGAAAGTCGGATCAAAAAGAGTCGCATAGTGAATTTTACGGGGTCGCGCCGCGACACCAAACTTGTCGCGCCACGATCTTCGTTTTCCCAGCTTATCATCTTCTTTATTCAACATGCATGCGACTCTCACTTTCCAACTTAAAAACCCAGATTTCTAAAACATGTCTTTTTCACTCTTTAAACAATTTAGAGCTTCATATATCACCTATATGAACCTCATGAACACTTTAACACCTTTTTAAAAACATCAAACATGAGAAACCCACTTGTCAAGTAAGCTCTCATGTTCTTTCATGGAGTTCTTCACTCCAACACCAACTTCCAGCCACATAATACCCATAGTTCTAGCATATTATTTGTGTAATCTCTACAACAAACATCTTACTAACCTTAGTTTCAAGTTTATAGCTTCAAATCTCCAACTTCCTCTTCCAAGAACCTCACGAACGAGAGTATTAGTGTGTGTAAGTGTGTGTTCTTAAACCTTTTGCAATATTTGACTTTTGTGAGTCAGATAACACAACACACACATACATATATATCTTATCCAGAGGCAAACCGCCTCTCGATAAAATATCTAATTTTTTTCTATTTTTCTTTCTTCTTTTCTTTTCTTTTTTCTTTACTTTTCTTTCTTTATTCATTTCTTCTCTTAATCATATACAACTAGTACATATACATATTTAACATACATAATACATACTTAACACACAACATATACAAAAATACATATTTTCATTCAACTTAACAAATACTTACATATACATGCAACAATTATTCGTCTATTATACTTATCACGTACTCTCACGTACTAATTACAACTAGGCCCAAATCGAGGATGTTACACTGCAGAAGCTCATAAATAAGATTAACCATAAAAAATTGTATTTACAATCAACAACCAACACTTGTTCACAAAACAATCATCAAACAACTTGGTGTTACAAAATACACATTGCTCGTTTCCATTTTAAAATACATATCAGAGCAGGGTCAACTTTTCCTTCCACGAGCACTAACAAAACACCAACCTACAAAAACCAACAACTAAGGGGAATTAGGACAAAGCTAAGTGAGAAGATACTACGACACATCAGCAAATAGCACGATCGATGAACAGGTACAAACACAAGCCAAACAGTCCAGTGAACTCCAAAGGACCGGCGGTTCTACCGAACCTACAACCAATGCGGGCCAAAGCAAAGGTTTACCGATAGCTCACCGCCAATTAGCACAATTAGATCCCCTCCAATACAACGCATGCATGAGAGGGTCTACAACTGCTCAACCAATAGCGATCAGGCCCAGCTGAATTACTCGCTTAGCTGACCTCTACCAGTCGTACTACTCGCTTAACTGGTCTCAAATACAGTCTCTATCAGCTGTACTACTCGCTTAGCTGATCTTAAATCACAACCGAAAGCTTAACAATTAAATAAATACGAACAATCTATCAATCATACAGTACTTCCATAATAATCCATTTCCAGTCAAACAAACAATCAACGCAGTCACAAACATCAAATCAATCACAATCATAACTCTTACCATCCGTGAGTTCACATCCACTCACCTTTCGTTCTCAAACGCGGCACTCAAAAATCTAATGTTACTGAGTCTTTGTGTTTCCTGAAAACACAAAAACACCAGAATCAGTCTGTGCTATCATAAATATATATTCCTTCATATATTTATATCATATAAACCTCATAAATAGCATATAACTTTCGCACAATAAATGTACCGAAGCGATAACGCATTTAAACAATCAATAAAACATCAATGATCCTGAAACATCGAGGTTGCGCCGCGACATGCTAGGCGTCGCGCCGCAACGACCCCTTCGAGCAACTCTTCGAATGCAAAGCTACTTCGAGCGCATCTTCAAATTCGAAACCAAAACGCGCCGCGTCGCGACCCTGGACGCGTTGCGTCGCGACAATACTTCGAGCGGGTACTACTTCGAATGCGAAGCCTATAACTCCGAACAAAGGGCCTTCGAATTCGAGGTCACGCGTCGCGCCGCGACCCATAGGGCGTCGCGCCGCGACCAACCTTTTCCCAGATTTCATCATCTTCTTCTTCACGTACAAACAACAGAACTTCCATGGCAACTTTTCCAGAATTCAATAAACTTAATAAAACTTGCTAAAAACATATATAACCACCTTTAAACATATTCTTATGCATCATCAACAACTTTTAATCCATCAAACAACAAAATCTATCAAAACCCATTTCTTCATAAATGCTTCAAACTTGAACATGGTGATTCCACATATAATCATATATTTTAACAAATAAACATGTCAAACTAAATCAAAACATGATATGAACATATCCTTACCTTTAGTTTGAATTATAATGCACCAAATCTTCTTTTCACAAATTCAAGTTTGCAAGATGTTGAGGTTTGTTCACAAGAAGGTTTTCTCTCAATATTTCACACACTACACACTATGCACTTTCTAGAAATGAGCAGGTATTTTCTCTAAAGTGTCATACACACACACGTATACATATTTTTTGCTTTAATCAAAGCATGTGGTGGCATGTTTGAGATATTTTTATCATGCCTGCATACATAATAACATACATACATACATACATACTTCTAACTTTCTTTTCTCCTGCACTAACATTTATATATATAAATTAGATTAAGTTAATTAATTCAATTAACTCTTAACTAAGCACATAACAAATTAAACGCAACAAATCACATACTGTCAACCCACTCATCTCCTAGCCCAGGTTTGCGGGTGTTACAAATCTCTCCTCCTTAAGAGGATTCCGTCCTCGGAATCCCTTCTCGTTCAAACAAGTGGGGTTATCTATCTCTCATCTCAGCCTCAGTCTCCCAGGTTAAGTCAGAACCTAAACTATGCTTCCACTTGACCAACACCATTGGAATCTGCTTCTTACGGAGCTTGGTCACTTTACGATCCAACAGTTCGACATGTTCCTCAACCAGTCTCTTCTTCGAATCAACTTTCAGTTCATGCATTGGGAGAATCTGGCTTTCATCTTCAACCTTGCACTTCCTCAAATAACAGACATTGAACGTATCATGAATACCGGCAAGCTCTGCTGGAAGATCCAGTGTAACTGTCTGATCGTTAACTATTTGACAGATGCGGAAAGGACCAATAAAACGGGGAGCCAACTTCCCATGTTTGCCAAAACGGATCACGCCTTTCCACGATGACACTTTCAGATAAATTAATTCTCCCACATCAAATGTTACTGGACGACGTTGCGGATCTGCATAAATTTTCTGCCTATCTTTGGCCGCTTTCAACTTCTCTCTAGCTATAGCAACCTTGTCAGCAGTCAATTGAACAATCTCGGGCACTGCAAACTTTTTCTCACCAGCCTCTAACCAACACGTCGGAGTACGGCAGCGACGACCGTACAACATTTCATACGGAGGCATTCCAATACTGGAGTGGTAAGAATTATTATACGCAAACTCTATCAACGGCAGGTGAGAATCCCAAGATCCACCATACTCAATTACAAAGGCACGTAACATATCTTCAAGTGTCTGTATGGTTCGCTCGGTATGACCGTCAGTCTGGGGATGGTAAGCAGTACTCAAATTAATTCTCGTCCCCAACTCTCTCTGTAGACTCCTCCAGAAGTTCGAAACAAACCTGGAGTCTCTGTCAGATACTATCGACAACGGTATACCATGCCTTACAACAATCTTGTCAATATATAGTTGAGCCAACTTACTCAATGGAGCCATCTCACAAGTAGCCAGAAAATGAGCTTTTTTTTATTTATTTCTGATTGCTAAGTCCTTTATAACGCATATATCAACTTACCACTGATACTTTAACATTTATCAAATAAAATCACATCACGTTTGTCTAATCAGCATAATTATGAATTCCTTGAATCATCAAAATCCAATTCAAACACAAGTTTATTCCCATATATCTGCACAACTCCTACTACTCCACTATCCTATAAGGATTCGGTCGCACTGTTCATCTCATATCTCAATGCTTGTTATAAATTCTTCCAATGTTTAATCAAATATTTCAATCACATATTCGATTCATTCCATCAAGATAGAATTCCGCTCACCATTTTCATCCCATAGTGGTAGAACATAATTACTTTTATTGAACAATCATAATCCCTCGTAATATATCCGGACTTTATTCTCATATATACTCCATCATAACTTGTTTTCATTACTATTCTGATATTTCTGATCACCTCAGCAGTTCATAATTCTCTAATACTCTGTTTTGACTCAAACCCAATCATATCATATATCCATGAAATATATCATATTTACTCCTTTTAATAAATCATTAATCAAATACTTTGTATGACATTATACTATTTAGTCCTTCCAAGTGCACTGGCAATTTAGTTTCGTAAGTTTTATCAAATTAAATCCCCAATTCCAAGCAAGGGCACTTCCTAGCAAACGCAAGTTCTTTCACAAAATCCACAAGTCTTCATTCCACAAATCTTCATTCCATATGTTCAGGCCATTACATTTCTCTTCTTTCTTCCTTATTTTTCTAATGAACTCAATCTATCATTCTTCAAATCATATATATCTTCAGTTCATAGGAATCAATTGTTATTATAACTAGTTCTTTCACGTATATACTCCTTGTAATTAAGCATCAATTATATCCTTTACCCAACAATTCTTTACATCTCAGACTTGCTCAATCTGTAGCAATCCATCTCTTTCTTATACTTGATAATTTCAATCATTTGAGTTACCAGCTTTCAATAAAGGAAATTTCAATTCTATTCATCAAGTCAAATATACTTTAACTCGCATAATTCCAGGGTTATTATTATAAATTCTCTCGTATTTTCACATGTCTAGCATCAATTATCCGTCCGAGGTAATATTTAAATCTCTCATTCACATTCTTCTATTCATACTAATCATTGCCCCTGTCACATGTTCAACTCATCCATATATAAGCATTCACTACCTCTTTTAATCAATTACACATTCTTTTACAATCAATATTTCCACATAGTCAACATAAACGCAGCTATTACAATCTCCAAGTCATGGTTTAGATCATTCCTCTCAGAAATCCTTAACTATCGCAGAGCATGAATCATTCCTCCAATTTTTAACATAACATCATATATATTGATCCAACAATACAATATCTCAACATATCATGATCTCTTCATGTTCATCAATTATCGTCAAAAATTCATAATCTCAGTTATATTTTTATCAAAACATTCCTTGGTTGCCTCTATTACCTTCCAAGTCTCAGTAATTTATCCACTTCCCTTCTTTTTTGTACAAACATAAACACATATACAAACACAGTTTGCAAAGAAAATTTTATAACACATAGCATAGCATGAAATTTGACTAATGTAGACACATCTTTCTCTAGTACCTCATATCAAATTCACATCTTATTAAATACCACATACGTACCATCATACCATTTTCTGACAATAGCATCAAATAACTTCATGATTCAGATAACATAATAAGCACTAACTCTACTTCTAAAGAATCATTCTCTTTCAGAAGTAAGCACATACATTTAATACACATAGCCATCAAACATCTATAATTAACTCTGAAGTTAATAAACATACGCATAAACATAAATGTTATCATAACGTATCCGTTATATCATTCTTGGTCGGGTAACATCACCTTGCGTTATACCGAATGCCCTACTTCCAGACGTAGTAGGGTCCTTCCTCTTCTGTCCACTTGTTGACGAAGACCCCCCAAATGCCTCTACTCCTGGCTTTGACGAAACTTTCTTGTCTTTCCAACATTTATCCGCCCGATGTCCTTCTCTTTGACAATACCAACAAACACCTTGAGGAAAAATACAGTCGTTAATTCTATGACCAAATAACCCACATCGAACACAACGCAAAGTCTAAAATGTACAAGGCCCTGTATGAAGAAATCTACACCCGTGACACCACTGTGGGTCTTGTTCAGACCTACCTAACATAGGTCTATTGTGTTGATTTTCTTGTTTTTGACCAACTGCTGATGAGGGTTCATCAATTCTTGATCCAGATTCGAGTTCTCTTTTAATTCTACAATCCCTCGCTCTATGATCTTTTCCAAAAAAAATCCAACATACCTTCTGAGAGAAATAACAATCTTTCATCTCATGACCAGACTGGCCGCAGGTAAGACATCGCATAGTTTGGTAACTACAAGGTCCTGTGTGGTGAGATTTACACTTTCCACATCGTGATGCTCGTTGATTAATTCCACTAAACCTAGGTCCACAATTCGAGTTTCCTTGTCTCTGACCACCTTGCTCGTTTTGCTTTTGAGTATTATTATTGTTCAATCCTGAATTTATGTTGAGAAACTTGCTCTCGGGTCATGTTGTTTTTGGCTTCCATACTTCTCCTTTCCAATTCAGCTAAGTCAAAAGTTTGGGAAGAAGTACTATCCCTCCTGGTATCGTTTGAATAATCTGGGTACATAGTTCCTTGAAATGGAACTGGATACAAGTATGGTTGTTGTGTTATTTGTGCCATAGAATGAAATGAAACCGGAACCAGAAATGTTGTATTCTGAGTAGTAATAGGTTGAGAATTCTGAGTTTCAGCATTTTGGGTTATCCTTTCTCGTTCCATACGGTGAACAATATCTCGAAGTTCTTGTATCTCATCCTTCAATTTATTAATACACTTGTTCTTTTCATCCTCCTATTCACATTCCAATGTACCAGTTTGATATGCCATATCCATCATATTCACTGTTGAAGTTCCAGCTACTTCTTGGGTCACAGGAGTGTTAGTAGGGGTATCTTTGTCTGCCATATCTGTACAATCACATCACCTCACAATCTTATTAGCATAAACTGTTAGTACACAAAATACTAACTACTACAAACAACTCTAACTGACCCTAATTCCTCCGAAGGAAAGCTTGACCCGTCACGAGCCAAGTTTTAGGAATGCAACACTCTAGCCATGCATGCATCGCCAAACCTAGGCTCTGATACCAAACTGTAACACCGCAAATCTCAAGGTATTTTTTTTAATATACGCTGCGGAAGCTCATAAATAAGATTAACCATAAAACATTGTATTTACAATCAACAACCAACACTTGTTCACAAAACAATCATCAAACAACTTGGTGTTACACATGAACTCCTTCTTGATTTTGGCAATCTCAAAGGTACTGCAATATTATTCGCATAGTTTCTCCTGGAATTGACTCCAGGTGATGCTCTCATGCTGCTGTTCAGTAAAATGGCCGGTAATAGAATCCCACCAGACCATAGCGTCTCCCTTTAGCATCCTCGATGCATACTTCACTTTTAACTCGTTCTTGCAATTAAAGGCATCAAGTGCCTTCACCATCTCTCTCAGCTAGTTCAAGGTAATATTGGGATCAGAACTCCCTCGGTACTCAGAAGGTTTACAATCTAGAAATTTCTTGTATGAGCATGGTTATTTGTATCCGGGAAACGCAAACGGATAACCTCCTGGTTGTGGATACGGATAGTAGAATGGTTGTTGCATCATCTGTGTCATTGGTGGCAGAGGTGTTGTCACTGGTGGTATGGTTGCTTGTGTGGAAATCGTAGTTGGTACCGGAGTTGGTTCAGGTTGGTTTAATCTCTGCTCCATGTTATGAACCTTATTTCTAAGATCCAACAGTTCATTTTCCAGTTTGAAGATATATTCTCTTTGATCTTCCTCTTGTTCTTGGCCAGACGTCCCGGCTTGATTCACATTACTCAAGTCTTCAATTACCGGTGCCTCTGCTATAGATTGGGTCACAGGAGGAAGGATGGGCGTCTCTCTATCAACCATAATCTGTTACAATCACATCACCTCACAGCTCATTAGCATAAACCGTTAGTATCCAAAATACTAACTACTACAAACAACTCTAACTCACTCTAATTCCCCCGAAGGAAAGCTTGACCCGTCACGAGCCAAGATTTGGGAATGAAACACTCTAGCCGTGCATGCATCGCCAAATCTAGGCTCTGATACCAAACTGTAACACCGGATAACTCAAGCCATTTTTTTAAATTTGCACTGCGGAAGCTTTAATTAAACAAACTCATTTACATACAAAACCAATATTAACAAATGTACAATACTTGTTCAAAACCGACAACAACTACAATTGCTTTGGTGTTACAAAAATAACAGGCTCGTTTCACTTTAAAACATAATACCAGAGCGGGGTCAACTCTTCCTTCTACAACCTCAACATCACAAACCTACAAAAGCAACAACTCAGGGGAATTAGCACAAAGCTAAGTGAGTAGAGGCTAAACACAAAAGCAAACATCAACAGCCAATATCAAAGCATGTAATCACATATCCAAGAAGACCGGCGGTTCGGCGCAGAACCTACAACCAATGTCGGCCAAAGCAAAGGTTTACCGATAGCTCTCCACTGAATTGGCACAGTGAGTATTAGTTGTGCTATATGCTATATGATTGACGAATGATGAACTAATGAATGATGATTGATGAATTGATGAACTGTTAATGTGTTATTCTATGCTATTGATTAGACCGTTCACTTCGGTGACGGGAATGATGGGACCGTACACTTCGGTGTCGGGAATGATTGGACCGTTCGCTTCGGTGACGGGAATGATGGGACCGTACACTTCGGTGTCGGGAATGTTTAGACCATACACTTCGGTGTCGGGAATGTTTAGACCGTACACTTCGGTGTCGGGAATGATTGGACCGTTCACCACGGTGACGGGTATGATGGGACTGTTCACTCCGGTGACGGGAATGTGGGACCGACTACTACGGTAGCGGGAATGTGGGACCGACTACTACGGTAGTGGGAATGAAGGATGTAACATAAATGTAAAGCAAATGATGTGATGTCATATGGTCGATTGTAAGTAAGTGTACTCGCTAAGCTTTGTGCTTACGGTTGCTGTTTAACCTTCTTTTCAGGTGATGGCCACGGCGGGGCTCCAGCACGCGGTTGATAGCTCATATTTCCACAAGCTTCCGCAGTGTTTAAACTATTTTGTTTTAAAGATGTATTTTAAACAATTAAATTGGAATTCAAGCTTTTACGGGTTACTGCCCGGGGTTGTATTTAAAGTAATACAATATTTTAGTTATGACAGATTGCGAATTGTATGTTTGGTAAATATTTAATTGCAAAAAAAAATTGGGACGTTACAACTTGGTATCAGAGCCTTGGTTTAAGAGATTCAAATACGTTTCCGCGTTTTTGAACTTAAACCTTGGTTCGTGAAATATTTTAGACAGAGTTCTAAAACCTTTTTCAAGTAATAAATGTTACAATGAGCTATAAGCTGGAGCTAGTCCGAGTGGCCATGCGCGAGTACGAGGTATGAGTTTATGATACGAAGATCATGCTAACTGAACTGTTGAGACTATGATATACTGACTGTGATAACTAAGACTTTGTAGTCCAGATGCTCTAGTAGAATCAGAATAGAATGACATGTTAAATGCTTACATGATTACTGGTTATATGCTTGATGAGATGATTGATACATGGTCAAAGCCAGTGAATCGGGATTCCTAGTGGTAATGACCAGATCCAATACGTGCAGCGTGTTTGTAATAATAGGGCACATATTATTATTTGCACACGACACTTGTTGGAAGCTTGTCAGAATCCGGGGAATCTTGTGGATCCGGTGAGGGGTACTTGTAGGGATAAGATGCCTGTAGCCAGGGTGCCTTAGAATGACTAGGGTTGCCTGATAGCTGTATTTATGACATGAGATACGTGAATCATGAACCGATATAGTAATGAGGACTGTGTGGCAATGCTGCCTGTTAATTAAGTGCATTGTCTATACATCCAGTATGGTGACTACAAGAAATCAATCTGTGATACCGATGGGTTTTGAAAACCCACCTGATGGAGAGAAAGCAAGTGTGACGGGAGACACTGACCCCCGTGCACAACCGATCTTGAACCAAACTGAAAATGTAACTCCGGAGAATGTGGTGCCGGGAGGTGTGATGGATGATGATGAATATAGGAATGAAGCTATGACTGAGCTGGTGACTACTGTGGTTACCAACACACTGAAAGAACTACTGTCCAAGATCTTGGAGGATCTGAAACAGGATATGGGCATGATGATTGACCAAAAGCTAGGAGCCCTATGGGCTGCAAAAGAGGCTACCGCGGCTGTTGTGGTTGCTCAACCGGTAGCACAAGCTACGAATCAAGTGATCCCCGGAGGTACTTTTCTGGATTTTTCGGCGTGTCAGCCGCCTGTTTTTGATGGAGTACCAGACCCGGTGTGGAGCACCCGCTGGGTCTCGACGATAGAAGGAGCGTTCTTTACCAGCCGTTGTGCTGAGGATTCGAAAGTGTGGTTTGCTTCTAACTTCCTGAGGGGAGCCATCAAGGACTGGTGGAACTTGCTGAGAAAGATGAAAGGCGAAGCTATTGCCAGATTGAAGTGGGAAGAATTCACGAAATTGTTCTATGAAGAGTACGCTCCCAAGGTTGAAGTGGAGCGAATGATGGATGAGTTTATGAAACTCAAGCAGACTACTGAGACGGTTAATCAGACAACCGCGACATTCAAGGAGAAACTACTGTACTGTCCGGCTTACGCAAGTGATGAACGACTGCAGATACACAGGTATACGCAGATGCTGAGAGAGGATATTCAAGAGTTTGTGTCGAATGGTCACTATGCTACACTGGACCAGCTGATTGAAGGGGTGAGGAAAAGGGAATTGTATCTGATGGAAAGAAATAAAAAGAGGTCCGCTGAGCGGGCCGCACTAGGAGGAAATGCAAGCAAACAACCATTCAAGAAGCCTAATACTGGAAACTTCAAGCCCGTCGTTCAAAATTCGGGGGCAAGATGTGGGAAATGTGGAAAGGGGCACACTGGGGAGTGCCGAGCTGGAACCATCAACTGCTTTGTGTGTGGAAAGAGTGGACACTACGGGAAGGATTGTAGGGTTCACTTAAACGTGTGTTTTAAGTGCAACAAGCTGGGGCACCGCATGGCTGAGTGCCCGGAAGCTACTAGAGAGGGCAGGAAACCTGCTTGGCAGCCACCTCTCCGAATCACCGAAGGAGAGAAGGGAAAGAAGCCCGAGGTCCCGAAGCCTAGGGGTGCTTTTCAAATGTCCGTAGAGGAGGCAAAGAAGGAGCCTGATATGATCGCATGTACATTCGTTGTTAACTCTCTACCTGCACTTGTATTATTTGATTCCGGGGCGAGTAAGTCCTTTGTATTTACTACTTTTTGTAATAAGTTTGTAGTAGCACCGGTGAAGTTAGAAACACCGTTAGAGGTAGAGATAGCCGATGATAAGGCTTTGTGTGTTACCTCGGTCTATAGGGATAATGTAATAGTGATAGACGATGTACGGTTTACGGTCGATCTGCTACTGACACCGATGAGAGAGTTCGAAGTGATAGTGGGAATGGATTAGCTGGGGCGTCACCAGGCCAACATATTGTGCAAACAAGGGATCATACGAATCCAAAACCCAAGTGGGGGAGAAATCTCCATTTACGGTAAACGACAGAATGGACTGACGGCGTGCTGCACCGTGACTAAAGCGGCAAAGTATCTATGAAAGGGCTGCACGACCTTCATAGCTCACGTGGTCGACTCGAGAATGGAGAAGAAAATGTTGACAGTGTGCGATTTCCCAGTGGTATGCGACTATCTGGAGGTATTTCCGGAGGAACTGCCGGGGATTCCGCCGGACAGACAAGTGGAGTTCCGAATTGACTTAGTGCCGGGAGTGGCACCTATCGCAAAGGCGCCGTACCGCCTAGCACCGCCAGAAATGCAAGAGCAGATGTCACAACTGCAAGAACTACTCGATAAGGGCTTCATACACCCAAGTAGCTCACCGTGGGGAGAACCAATCCTTTTCGTGAAAAAGAAGGATGGAACCTTCAGGATGTGTATTGATTATCGCGAGCTTAACAAGGCGACAATTAAGAATCTTTATCCGCTACCGAGGATCGACGACTTGTTCGACCAACTGCAAGGAGCGGCCTGTTTTTCCAAGAAAGACTTACGATCGGGATATCATCAACTCAAGGTTCGAGAGGAGGATATAGCCAAGACGGCTTTTCGCACGCGCTACGGGCATTTTGAGTTCGTCGTCATGCCTTTTGGTCTTACAAACACGCCGGCAGCATTCATGGATCTGATGAACCAAGTCTGCAGACCAATGCTTGACAAGTCCGTGATCGTATTCATCGACGACATCCTGGTATACTCGAAGACGGAGGCCGAGCACGAGCTGCACCTGCGGGAAGTACTCGAAACCTTAAAGAAATAGAAGTTGTACGCAAAGTTTTCCAAGTGCGAGTTCTGGTTGCAAGAAGTTCTGTTTCTCGGGCACCTGGTTAACCGAGAAGGAATCAAAGTCGACCCCGCCAAGATCGAGGCTGTAATGAAATGGGAAATTCCGAAGAGTCCTACAGAGATTCGAAGTTTTCTAGGGTTGGCTGGCTACTACAGGAGGTTTATTAAGGATTTTTCAAAGATAGCAGTACCACTAACCAGGCTGACAAAGAAAAGTGTTCGTTTCGATTGGGGAGAAAAGCAACAGGAAGCGTTTGAGACCCTTCGGGGCAAATTGTGTGAAGCCCCAATACTAGCCTTACCAGAGGGAATGGAGGATTTGGTAGTCTATTGCGACGCATCCCATGTGGGACTTGGCTGTGTGTTGATGCAAAGGGGGAAAGTGATTGCTTGTGCCTCACGGCAATTGAAGCTGCATGAGTGCAACTACCCGACTCACGACTTAGAGCTGGCCGCAGTAGTATTCGCACTGAAATTATGGAGACATTATTTATACGGAGTCAAGTGCACCATTTATACAAATCACAAAAGTTTAAAGTACCTCGCTGATCAAAAGAATTTGAACATGCGCCAGCGGAGGTGGTTAGACTTAGTCAAAGATTATGATTGTGAGATCTTGTATCATCTGGGAAAGGCTAACGTTGTACCGACGTGCTGAGCCGCAAGGCAACCCATGCACAGTTGGATGTGAAATGTTTGAGGATGACGGTTACGACTTCGCTGTTTGAGTCGATCTCTTCTGCCCAGGGTGAAGCAGTCAAAGAAGAGAATCAGAAAACCGAGAGGTTAAAGGGCCAGATGGCGTTGATGGTTAAGGATAGCCGCGGGTTGTGGACCCGATACGGACGGATTTGGGTACCCAAGATCACTGAAGTCCGGAATCTCATTCTTGATGAAGCGCACAAGTTGAAATTTTCTATTCATCCGGGAGCCATGAAAATGTGCAGAGACTTGAAAATGGATTACTGGTGGCCAGGGATGAAGAGAGATGTGGCTAAGTATGTTGAGAAGTGTCTTACTTGTCTTCGGGTGAAAGCTGAGCATCAGCGACCGCACTGTAAATTGCAACCGCTAGAGATACCTGTATGGAAATGGGAGCATGTAACCATGGATCTGATAATGAAACTACCAAAAACGCCAAGGAACTATGATGCAATTTGGGTAGTGGTTGATCGGTTAACAAAAAGCGCTCACTTCATACCGATCCGAGAGGCGAGTTCGGCCGAGAGATTGGCAGACATCTATGTGAAAGAGATAGTTTCGAGGCACGGAGTGCGAGTGACCATTATATCGGATAGGGATGTGCGATTCACATCCAGATTTTGGAACAAGTTTCTTGAGGATTTGGGATCGAGGGTGAACTTGAGTACGGCGTATAACCCTCAAACTGACGGGCAGAGTGAACGAACTATCCAAACGTTGGAGGATATGCTACGAGCGTGTGTAATTGATTTTGGGGGAAGCTGGGTTTTTACTTACCCCTAGCGGAATTTTCATATAACAATAGCTACCACGCGAGTATTGGTATGCCACCGTACGAGATGTTGTACGGTAGGAAGTGTAGAACCCCGATCTGTTGGGGTGAGGTTGGACAGAAAGAGCTTGGCAACACGAAAATAGTGCAGAGAACCTCCGAGTATGTACAACAGGTTCGCGAACGACTGAAAGCGGCTCAAAGCCGAAAGAAGAGCTATGCAGATAAACGGAGATCAGTGCTAGAATTTCAAGTTGGTGATTTTGTATTGTTAAAGGTATCACCATGGAAAGGAATAATACGATTCAGGAAGCATGGGAAACTGAACCCAAGGTTTATTGGGCCTTTCAAGGTCATTGCAAGGATTGGAAAGGTGGCTTATCGTCTGGAGCTACCCGAAGAGTTGTCAAAGATACACAACACCTTCCATGTATCTCATCTAAGAAAGTGTTTGGCCGACGAGTCGGAGTTTGTACCATTGGAGGATATTACTGTAGATGAAAGATTGAATTACATTGAGAGACCGGTTGCCATCCTCGAAAGAAAGACCAAACGGCTACGCAACCGGGAAGTGGGAATGGTAAAGGTGCAGTGGGAGCACCGTAAAGGTTCAAAGTGGATGTGGGAGTCCGAGGAAGAAATGAAAAAGAACTACCCCGCAATGTTCGAGTGAAGATATCGAGGACGAAATCGTGTTTAAGTGAGGGAGAGTTGTAATACCCGAACTTCGAAAATAAATAAAGGAAATATTTTGTTGAGAAATAATATTGTGAATTGAATTGTAAAATATATTAGATAATTATGTTGGACAAGTTAAGTCCTATTGGGTTAAATATGTATGTACATGTTGGGCTTGAATATATAAGGAGTGATGGACTAGTTGTATATATTATTGGATTTAATGTTATTGGGCTTCTTCAAGTGTGTTATTGGGCTACCTTTTAAAAAGGTGTATATAAAGTGAAATAGCGCACAGACCCCAGAGGATTGTTACTGTTACACTGAGAAAGAGAGTTTGAGTGTGTTCTTAAACCTCACGAGAAAGCAAGGAAGGAGGTGCAAGAATCATCTGGGAAACTCAAAGAATTGCTACAAGAATCATCAGGTAATGTTTCTTACCTCACTAGGATACTGTAGGTGTCAATTTTATCTTGTTTAGATGATGATAGCATGATTTAGCTTCTGGGTTTTGGGTTCTGGGTTTATGAAGAACCAGAGAGAAAGAAAGTGATCTATGAGCTTGAAACTTGATGAAATGTCTTTAAACCTTGAAAGAGGTGTTTAAATGAATGGAGAAATGTTTTGAAACAAAAATGATGTGATTTGGTTGAGTTTTGAAAGAACATGATTTTGTCCATGGAGCCTGAAAGTTGAAAAGATGAACTGGCAGGGATGAGCCTCATCCCATGCGACTTTTGAAAAAATGAGTCGTGCGACCCTTGATTCCTTTCATGCGACTTTCGCATGGCAGCCACCCCTATCATGCGACTCTTTGTTCTAGACCCATGCGACTTCCATCTCATTTCATGCGACACTTGATACCCCCATTCGACTTTCGCATGGGTACCACCCTCATGCGACTTATGCCTATTGAACCCATGCGACTTTTCCTCTAAGCCACCCCAGTCGACCTTCGCATCATGCGACTGTCGCATGGGGCATTCATGCGACTTTCATTGTTCACCCTTATCCCATGCGACTTTCACATTACCACCCCATGTGACCTTTGAACCTATGCCATGCGACTTATGTGTATAACAACCCGACAGTTGCAATCTAAGTGAAATCCGGATGAAGGGAAATCTGAGAGTTGAGAATCCAAGTCTAACAATCCGATAAGGTTGAAATCCGGATGGGAAATCCGCTATGAATGAAATCCGATAGTCCCCATTTATGAGTTGGAAATCCGGTACTTTTCATCGACGCGACGTGTCGGTTTGTTGGACGCGACGGGTCCCCGACTAAATGGACTTTAATGTAATTCTTATTGTTACTTGCTTTGTGAAACCTGAATGTATTACGGGGGTAGACAAACGAGGGATTTGTACACGGTATTGATTGTTAGACCTATTGTAGGTGACGGTTGATCAGCAACTAACCACAAGTGTACTAGTAAGCTAAGACCGTGAGATTGAACTGCAAGACAGGTGAGTATTCTTACTTACTATCTAAACCCTATGATGTGTGTGTTAGTTGTGCTATATGCTATATGATTGACGAATGATGAACTGATGAATGATGATTGATGAATCGATGAACTGTTAATGTGTTATGCTATGCTATTGATTAGACCGTTCACTTCGGTGATGGGAATGATGAGACCATACACTTCGGTGTCGGGAATGATTAGACCGTTCGCTTCGGTGACGGGAATGATGGGAACGTACACTCCGGTGTCGGGAATGTTTAGACCGTACACTTCGATGTCGGGAATATTTAGACCATACACTTCGGTGTCGGGAATGATTGGACCGTTCACCACGGTGACGGGTATGATGGGACCGTTAACTCCCGTGACGGGAATGTGGGACCGACTACTACGGTAGCGGGAATGAAGGATGTAACATAAATGTAAAGCAAATGATGTGATGTCATATGGTCGATTGTAAATAAGTGTACTCGCTAAGCTTTGTGCTTACGGTTGCTATTTAACCTTCTTTTCAGGTGATGGCCACGGCGGGGCTCCAGCACGCGGTTGATAGGTCATATTTCCACAAGTTTCCGCAGTGTTTAAACTATTTTGTTTTAAAGATGTATTCTAAACAATTACATTGGAATTCAAGCTTTTACGGGTTACTGTCCGGAGTTGTATTTAAAGTAATACAATATTTTAGTTATGGCAGATTGGGAATTGTATGTTTGGTAATTATTTAATTGCAAAAAAAAAAATTGAGAAATTACATTCCAACTTTTTTGTGATTTGATTGCGGTATATCTCCACTAATTTCTTGCACTTCACCACGTGTATGAAGCTGGAGCAAGATTTTCATCGCCTCATCTGCTCCTCCTAGATATCTCTCGACTTTCTTTTGTGAAACTTACCATGAAATCCCACAGACTCTCTCCGTCTTTCCTTTTAATGTTATGTAATTTGATCGGATCTCTGGTATATCATTTTTGTTGCATAAAGTTAGTCAAGAAATTGTTGCTTAAATCTTGTAACTTCAAAACCATAACCTACGTGATCAATTTTTTCACCATTTATATCCATACTAGTGGTTAGCTTACCCGCGCTTCGCCTCGGGGAGTAATTACTTTTTAATCGAGTTTGATTAGATTATTCATCTATTATTTTTTATCAAGAACAAAAAAAATTAATCCACTTACGCAAAAATGGTAAATTAAATTTAGATACGAAACTTAAAAAAATTGAATCGGTTGAATTTTTTAAAAATAATTTAGCTTTCGTGTATTTTGAAACTACGTAAAATATTTAAATAATGAAAACCTATTTCACTATTAAAACATTGACTTTGATTCTATCTAATGACAAGTACTTGTATAATAAAAGAACTACACAAATTTAACATAAAAATAAAGCAAGTACTCGTATAATAAAAAAACTACACAAATTTAATATAAAAAACAAAATCCACATCCCAAGACCTTAAAGTTTACAATAAACATCTCATAGTCTAAAGAATTACAAATAATATAGAAACGTTTTGTCAAAAGAGTTAATTACAAAACAATTTTTTTGTGTTATTAAATAAATAGAAAAATGAAACAAATAAAATAATGGCGAGCTGAAGTATAAAGAGTATGAATACAAATAGGCAGATTAAATTATTTATTGCAAGTAACAGTCTACGTTATAAAACCCCCCAAACCATTTTCCGTTGTAGTCCCTACGTATAACTATCTACTTCCCATTTTTCGATGTGTATCTAACGGGTTTAAGAAGTTGAAATAGCTATATGTCCTTAAATTAACGTCATGATATTTAATGTCTACAATTCGTATAAAACTCGAGCTCGACCGAGCCTCAAACCTAATGCTGTCGGTTCGGGTCGGGTTCATGTTATCGGGTTCAATTCAATTTCGACCCACTTATTTTCATGGAAAGTTCGGGTCGAGTCATTTTTCGGATCGACCCATTTAGACCAAATGTGATCGCCGTTTTTATATTTGTATTTCGATTACGGTTTTTCGGTCCAACTACGGATTTCGTTACCAATATTTCTTTCTTTGATAAAATCGATACAATCTTTATAAGGCTCCCAAGTATCTGGATCGATCGAAAGTTCGATTCTATCTGAATAACAAAATTATGAAAAATATTAATAAAAAATTAATATTGATAATTTTCATTAGAAAAGTTTGTATGGATTTATGTAATTTAGTTATACTTAATTAGTTGTAAATACATGCATTATTAATAATAACTCAAATACATAGACTAATTTTTTAACTATGAAGATTTTTTAGATTAATATAAAAAGATATTTCTCTTATTATTTTTTTTCGAATCATAACTCCAAATGACATAATTAAAAAAAAAGTTCTATCTAGGAAAATCTTATATCTTATATAAATGTTACAACTTATAACTTTTAATATATTAAGTTAAGTGTAAATATGATTATATATATGTAACAGTTACATTCGTATCTAGTAAATTTGTAAAATCTTACAATTGGTTGCTCATATGATTAGTGATGTAAGAACTGATTTTTGTGATTATAATTCTTAAAAGAAATTAAACTTATTGTTTAAAAAAAGTAATTTTTTGTTTTCCTTTATTTTTAGTTAAATATTTTTCTTTATATTATTATTTGTTTGTGAAAATTGTTAAAGAAAGCAAAAAAAAAAAAGGGAAAGAAGCGATTGTTTGTGAAAATTGGAAAAAAAAAGAAAAAAAAGGAAAAGAAATGTTGTTGGAGTCGAACCCTGAACCTTCCACGAAGAAGTATAAAGCGCTAGCCATTCCAGCAATCTCAAATTTGGTTTATAGATTTCTTTGTTAATATTTATACATAAAGCGTTTTTTTTCTGCAAATTGTATGGTATTATAATGTGACACATGAGTTTGATGAAAAGATGACTTTCTAGACCATCGTTTGATCCGAAACTGTCTTGGAAACATAAACAATTATAACTAGTACTATGCTCGCGTACGAAGTAAAATTTTTATACATACTCTTTTTAAAAAAATATTTCACGTTTAGAAGCTTTTAGTGTAATATTGATGTATTTTCCGTGTTCACTATTGTTAATAAAAATAATATTTATAGAATGAATCAACAAAAAACCATCCTTACCACGTTAGAATGCATGAATAAAAAATATTAGGATAATAAAATTTTTGTTATTCCAAAAATTCCTTTTATCTATATGGATGCACGCTAATTATCAATTACATACATACATTACATTATATATATATATAGTGAAAATTCATTTGAGAACCGTTTTTATTACGAGAACCGTGAGAACCAATCTTAACCATCCAATTCCCCATTCTTCAATTGGATTGCTCACCCATAAATTTCTTACATGCACACTGCCACACCCAATCCCCCCACACTCTTCATCCATGAATTACATTATCCAAAATAAACGGCTAAGATTGGTTCTCGCAATAAAAACGGTTCTCAAATGAACCTTCTCCTATATATATATATATATATATATATATATATATATATATATATATATATATATATATATATAAATCTAAACCCATGATGGATTGATCTGGTAGTCCATAATGTTTTCTTAAGTTCTTTATATAAAAGAGGTCTCTCTCTCTCTCTCTCTCTCTATATATATATATATATATATATATTCCTTAATTTTATATCGAGTGGTGTTTCATTATTTGAATTAAGTTCTATTATGATAAATATTTTTAATTTTAAGTTGATACATGTACGTTTATCCATTACGCTTAAATATAAAACTTTAAATATTTTACAACATTAGATTATCACATCATGACATATCAATATAATATATTCTTAATAATATTTTGAGTGCATCAACTATTTAGCATACATCTTAGTTCATTATAAATCTTATCTATTTTTTATATAAACTTTATCGTAATAAAACAAAATTTTAGAAAATAATATATATATATATATATATTTTATCGAAAGACCAAGAAATCAATTGATTATATCAATTATGATACATAGAGGGAATGAATATAAAAAAATATATATATATTGTTTCAAGAATTACCTACCCACTGCTATTGATGGATAACAAAAATTTAAGAATATACTAATTAAAAAAATATATTACGATAAAATTTATATCAAAATTTAGATAAAAATAAGACGGTTACAAATATATAATTATGTTTTCTCCAAATTAAAATATATCACAAGTTATCAACATAATTTATAAGCAACCTATAATTAAGAGTAAATAACAAATTTCGTCCCTCTTGTTTGCACAAAACTTCACTTTTGGTCCTTTAATTTTAAAAATTACATTGATGTTCATCGTGATTTGCATTTCGTTACGAATATAATCCTTTATGCTAACTTCCGTCAGTCTCTACCGTTAAAGGCCATCATGTGGCACATTAGGGTATTTTGGTCATTTCAATGGTTATTCATGTTACCAAACACCATTTCTATTTTATTTTTTTATCAATTATTATTATTATTATTATTATTATTATTATTATTATTATTATTATCATCATCATCATCATCATCATCATCATCATCATCATCATCATCATCATCATCATCATCATCATCATCATCATCATCATCATCATCATCATCATCATCAATGCAATGGACATTCATGCGCTTATTATTAGTTCATCACTTATTTGAATCCTTAAAATTCACCAACAATGCTCTGTTTTCGCCTACCCTTCGACAGCCCCCTTTTGACCCAACAAAACCCTCACAAAACTCAATCATTCCACAAGATTTTTAATCCTATACATTCCTCATCTAGATTAAACATTATCGTTTAATTGCCATTATATCAAGTTTTCGGGGATCAAAATCCCCTTTTTTGGTTTTAAACTTGTGCATCGACAGACCCTTTTTCCTTTAAATTCTTGATGGGTTGATAATTATAACACACATGAAAATGGATTACAAGTACATAGCTTCCTAACGTGGAGAAAAATGATGAAGATTGCACTTACTCCCGCCCTTCCTTGCTCTCGGTTGAACAACAGCCCCCACGCACGTATAGGAACAAGAACGATGGTGGGCTTCTCTAAACTCTTAGGGTTATGGATTCCTAATTAGGTTTACCTTCCTAAATTAAATCCTATGGCCCAAGACTAGCAACAATTAAGCCTAGTCAATGGTGATACAATAAATAGTCCATGAACACATCAATTAGTCCATTAAGAATTTTGAATACCATCTATCACACTTAAGCTCAAATACTACTTAACCAAATCAATTAATATTTGAGTCGTTGATGATAATAATAATAATAATAATAACAATGGAAATGATTTTTATTTATAAACATAATTATATTTAATTCGATAACATGTATTACACTTTATATGGATGGTAGAAGAAATTCAAGTTTTATGAAAAAAATTTAAGAACCAACTACAGATGATGAAGGGATGAAGCAAAAACATAAAGCCCTAACTCAGAATCATATATGATGAATGGATGCACCAAGAACATAAACATTTAGATCAACCAAGAACAAAACCAAAAACGTCAAACCTAAATCAAAATTTTAAGAGGAAAGGGATGAACCAAAAACATAGAACCCTAATCTGACACATCGACCCCAAAAGCACCAAATAAAATTAAAACAAAAAGAGTAAATTACAAATTTGGTCGCTGTGATTGTTGGAATATGCCCGCTGACACGAACGAGTTAATGGCACTACCGATGAGGTATAAGCCTATTGGGTCACACACCAAGTATTGATTCCGGCAACACGATCAAGCAAAAGAGAGGAAAAGGCCAAAATGGGTTTTGGCAGGATGGTACACCGGCCGTGTTCCTGAACACGGGCCGTGTCCAGTCCAACATACACGAGGCGTATTAGCCCAATTCAAGGTCGTGTAGTTTGGGCCTACACGGGCCGTGTATATGAACACGGGCCGTGTAGTGCCTGTTAGACACGGGCCGTCTTAGCCCAATTGGGGCCGTGGACTTTGGGCCTACACGGCCGTGTAGACCTACACGGGCCGTGTACGTTCGCTGTAACAACAGAATTAACAGCCTTAAACACTTGGTTTAATGAGGGTAACTTCTCATAATTGTGGTAGACAAAGAGACCACGAGTTATCTGCTCTAAGTGAGGTTTTTGGATGTCTCTTGGCTCTTGGTTGACACTTGAACTCTCTCTCACTTGTTCATCTTGTTCTTGGGTTCTTGAACACAAGAAGCAAGAAACACATAGACTTGGGTGTTGTTTTGGTGGCTACACCAACTTACTAGCATTTGGGAATAAAGGTTGCTTAGGGTGGACTTCATTAGAGGAATCCTTGTTTGGATTCTTGAAGCCTTGACTTGCTTGAGTTCTTGAAGATTAACAAGAGGAAGATCATTGTTCTTGAGTTGTGGTATAACTTTCTTTCTATCTTGTTTATTATATTTTAGTTGCAATTCCATGTCTAGATATTGGTCCATGGGAAGTGTTTGTTTTGTTAGCTTATTATTTTGTATTATATCTTGCTTCCGTTGCTACTCGATTATGCCAAACAAATACCTTCGGTGGTATCAGAGCCATATCTAACATGGCTTTGCACTAAGGAGTCTAGAAAAACCATATAAATATTTTATACAAGAAAATTGTTTTCTTGAAATGATTTTTGGTATGGATGGTTGCTAGGCTAAAATTGATATATTTGTAGCCTACATAATATTCATATAAGTATTTTTATGTTAGAAAGTTGTTTTCTAGAAATGGTTTTTCCATGTAGATCTTTATTAGGCTAAAATTGGTATATTTGTAGCCTACTTAATATGTTAGTTTTTACATCAAGTCTCAAAAGCCATATAAATTCATTGATATAAGAAAATTGTTTTCTTAAAATTGGTTTTTCCATTGAGACTCTTGCTAGATTCTTGTTAGGCTAAAATTGGTGTATTTGAAGCCTTGTTAATATTTTAGTTTTTATATTTATATATTTGTTGTAACTTGGCATGAAGTGTACACAAATATATACTTATAAATGTATATATGAATATGTGTCACAAAAATGGTTTGGTACACTAATGCATATGTACAAGGATTGTCATTTTGGTGCCTTTGATGTTGCTGACAATCTTGACTAAAATATAGATATATATTTATATCATGGTTTTGTGTGGCACACCATGTTTCACTTATGTTGCGTTTGGTTAATTCGGTAACACGATATGCCCTTAGACCTATGTGTTGTGGTGGTTGATTGATTCGGTTTTTGGTGGCCTACGTGCCATATTGATGTAAATATTTATTTATATATTTGTTGGTGCGGCTTGCACGCCGTCTATTTTATTCCGTGTAGTTGTATAAATAGTGTAGGAATGCGACCTGCGTGTCGTTTATATATATATATATATATATATATATATATATATATTCTATGTATTTGTAAATAGTATAGAATTAGAACCGGAGAAGTCAACGGGAGTCATGGTGATGACGTCTTGGCGAGAAGGAATCAACACGCTATTGGAGGTGTTGGATTCGGTGGGAGCTCACCCAACGAGACTTTACCTTGTCCTTAGGTTTTGGCCTCGTTTTCCCCGTTGTGGCTCACGGGGAAAACGCATAGGATTTTTGGGCATGTTACCGAATTATACATACATACATATATATATATATATATTTGCGTGGTTGTGTTTTATTTTTCTATGCATGGATTAGGATTCGCATGCTAGACAATTTTTCTATAAAATTAAATAAAATACAACGTTTGTTAAAATGGTTAACAATCTCGCGCGAATAGAATTGACAAAGAAAATATAAACTTGGTATTATATTTAAAAGTGATTAAAATCGTTTTGACACTTACTTTGTTAATTCACAAAAGGGTTTTTTAGAAACCGGAAACAAAATCCCGTTTTTCAAAATGTAAATCACGCACCATCCGTAAGATGACACCACCCAAATCTAACGAAACAAGGATGATTGTCGAGCTAAGCACGAGTCATTCCTTGCGTAGTTGTGTGGAAAGTGAGTGGGGTAACTCGCACGATTGGTTGTCGAGCTAAGCACGAGCCAATTGATGGTCGGGAGTGCCACCCGTGTGTCTGTCGGACGGTTTACAATTTTAGTATATAATTCTTGATTAGTTGTCGAGCTAAGCACGAGCTAAACAAAAATTATATATTAAGATTGGTGTAAGGAAGGGATCAAACATGTCAACCGACATAATGGATGTCAACGGATCCCGCAAGTGTCTAAGAGTTGTAATAGAGATTACAATTGGTAAAATGGTTGCCGGCCTAAATAGCTTCGCCACGTGATCCGCGGCAAACCCGTCACGGTGCGAGGTGAAATAAGGTTCTTAGCCCTTGTTATGAATAATTGTTTTATCTAAAACTATGGGGTAATTATTTTAACAAGGTTTATCTAAACTAACCAAAACTCGTATTATTGTTATTTATAGATGTCAAATCATAACAATACCACGTCAAACATTTCACTTCGAGTGTTCCTAGAAAGGGAGAAACTCACGGGGGTGAACTTTATTGCATGGCTTAGGCAATTGAGGATTGTCCTTCGCCATGAGTCAAAGTTGCACATCCTTGAGGAACCCCTTCCGGAGCCACCTGCTACCAACGCGACTTGGGCCGTACGATACGGGTATGAAAAACGTGTTGAGGACACGCACGATGTTTCCTGCCTCATGTTGTCAACTATGAGCTCGGAGTTGCGAAAGCAGCTCGAGCACATGAGTGTGTATGATATGTTAAACAAGCTCAAGGACATGTTCCGACAGCAAGTTAGGCAGGAACACTATGAGTGTGTTAAAAGCTTAGTCGGTTGTAGGCTGCAAAAAGGCGGGAATGTTGGCCTTCACGTCCTTAAGATGAAGGCAAACGTGGACCAAATGGAGAGGTTAGGATTTCCTATTGGGAGAGAGCTCGCTATGGATATTGTACTCCAGTCTCTGCCCGCATCATATGGTCAGTTTGTCAAAAACTATCATATGCAAGGAGTGGTGAAGTCCTTAAGCGAATTACATGACATGTTGAAGTCTGCGGAATCTGACATGGCCAAGCATAATTCCACCTCTGCCACTCCCGCATTGGGCTTAAAGAAACAAAAGAAAAGGAAGAAGAAACCGACCCTAAGAGGAAAGGTTGGAGTTTCCAAGCCTATCCTTAATATTGAGTCAAAGGACATAAAGGATGTGCCTCAAGAAAAGGTGGTTTGCTACTTTTGTGGAAGATTTGGAAATTGAGGCCGTCACGCCTGCCCTACGTGCCGAGAGGATATAAAACTTCTCAGGAAAGAGAGAGTTAACTTTCCATCTTCAGGTACGTTCATGATTCATCGCTATTCTTCTATAAGCTGGGTTGTTGACCCGAGCGGATTGACTCACGTTTGTCACAAATTTGTTTGTTACAAAGTGTAGGTCCTTTGTTGAAAGAAAAGCATGAAGAACCAGATCTCGAACGTGAAAAACATGGTGATTGTTCTCCAAGAGAAGAAAAGGAGACTTGATCTCGCTTTTGTCACCGGTTTATTTATTACTTTGTATTATTGCCCATGCGTGGCAAGTAACATCTCTTTGTATGCTGGCTTTAATTACGGTGAGCAAAGATTTTGAAGTTTTAAGAATTGATGTTGAACCTTTTTTAAACGTTATTAGTTCAAGGTTTTATGCCATTGCTCATGTGTTGTTTTGCCCTGCGTGGCGTACAACTTTACATGTGGTGACAATGAGGTTATTCTGAAAATATGAAATTTATTATGAAAATCTATTGTGAGATATTTTGTTCAAAATTTCCCATGTCATGGCATACACATGGTTTTGTTATAAGTAATAGAGTATTCATGAATAGTTGATTATGAATCCAAAATAGTTTGGATGAGTTATCTTTGTGTGATAATCAACTTAACCACATAAACAAGAAATATATCACCTAGATCCATGTGGTTAGGATCTCGGAATGGTTTAGTCTCGGGCTAAACGCTTTGGTGTTGATCTTGTTTATTAGGCTAAGATGATTATGAGATCCTTCGCCGGAGTTTGTGAGAGGATTATAAGCTTGTTGGATATTGATCACACTTTGTGGATAATCCGTTCAAGCATACCACAAAGAATAACGAAAGAGAAGCCTCTTCATCACTACCTTGATGGTAGTAATTGCGAGACGTTTATTAGTTTAGCCATATGTCTGAAACCTTGTTGGTGTTCAGAATTAGCCAAAACAACTTTAAGAATCAATAGTGCATATAGATCAAGGTACTTTGATATAGTTAAGATGCTAAGATATCTATTATCTATATATTGGATGACCATATAGTGAATTGTAGAATTGTTTCACAATTCATATCCTACTAAGACGCATTGGTACATGGTGTCATAGAGTAGGGAACCGGGTGTTATTGATCCGGTTTATGACGGGTCGATAATGTGTGTCCGGTTTGTTGGGATATTCATTTGCCATTGTGACTAAGTCCTCAAATCCAAATTCAATTGATAGTCTATTTAGCATTTATTGAGATACGACTAGAAAGGTTCTATGCTTGTCTATCTTATAGTTCGAAGTTATTCATTCTACGTTTAGTGGGAGATGGATAAACTTGAAATCGAGAAGTTCTAATACATTTGAGGAGTTCTTCTAAGTTTTAGTTATTTAACCTTTTGAGAACAATGTTTGTTGCTTAAAAGGGGAATAAGAAAGAAACTAAAACTAAGGCATTCCGGTGGAAGAACGTGGAACTTAAATGAAGACTTGATGATGATACTAGCATATAATCTGATATCTTTGATAGATGATCAGCATGGTTATGCTGGTATGCCTGACTAAGAATCATTACTTCTTTTAATTCTGATTAGAGTCATATAGAGCCAAAGAGATATGGGTTTCTCATATCTAAGTGGTAATGACTTAATGGTGAGTCTTGTTGAGTTCGCCACCTATCGGAAGACGTAGTGGATCCAGAATTCGCTAAAAATAAAAGAAGTAAATGGTAAAGAGATGCAATCCATTTGGAATGTCCAAGTGCTTGACTTGACTCGATCCCATACCAAGGTGTATACCAAGGTGGTAGTGATGGGATTAACATGGATGGAATTGTAGACAACTTCAAATACCGACTAGTGGTAAAGTTTTTCAAGGTGGTTATGGAGAAACTTGTCCTAGTGGCTATGTTGAAGAATGTTTGATACTCGTGGATATTAATGACCGTGTTTCGTCATGAAACAATATGATGAGGAAGTGCTTATAACACTATCCGAGGGTCTTAATATACGTCCGTAGTATCCGAATTATGTCTACAAAAATGGATAAGACCACTTCGGGCTTATTCTTGCATCTTGAAGGAAAGATATCTTTGCTTACTATTAGAAGATCTTAGTGATGAGTTTTCTAAAAGCATAGATAAAACCTTTTACGTATGTCAGGGCTAGTGGGAGCTTTGTTGTATTCCTAGTGTTAAATGTCTATGGAAGATAATGTCCCGATATTAGGTTATCTGCAAACCTAATTCAGGAATTACTGCTTCATAGGGACATTTAAGAGATACAAAATTGGATAGTATTTCGTTCAAGAAATATAGAGATATGTTCTTGATGTTTGACGACTTGAATAAGCTTGGAGTAAGTAGTTACTCTAATGCGTGTTTCTGCTAGGATAACGATTGATCTTTGATCAAAGTTGATGATCCTAACTTGCGGTGTTGTTTGTTGATTCTTAAGTGTCACTAACCCTATTGTGGGCTTTTGAGACAATGAGGGTGTGATTACTTTAACTTTTTGAAAAGTAAGATCTCTTTGATGCATACTTTTGAAGTAGTCTTGTCAAAAGAGATATAATTGAGTAACAAAAGATCTTGTGGATGTTGTGGGACAAATCCACTAGTTAAGCCGTTGTTATGGACTAGTGGTGTTTGTCATACTAGGTCCATTAGCATGTCTAATGCGTATAACTTGGCTTGAATATGTTTTGGTTTATGATTGATTTGTACTTATATTTTGGGGACGTTAAGCAATATTGCAATTCATACCATATCGATTATTAAATGGAGATTTAATAATACGCCGAGGGCGGGTATTTTATGAATCCTTATTGTGTTCCATCTTAGCATGTTTAAACACTTCCGAGAATGGTTTTCATTCTAAAGCTCCACAATCGGTTATACTTTATGGGAAGGAAGTATAAATTAAGATTGAGGTAAAGAGTTGGTTTTGTTAAACGTGATTCTTGCCTATACTTGAAAGGGGTTTCAAGTGATTGGAGGACCCGCACCCGAGTTCACTTCATGGTTCTAGTCATAAGAAACTCGGGATGATGATGACGTTTCATCCTTAAACTAGAGATACTTGTGATCCCAAAGCATAGGTCTGCTTTGCTTTGATCGTTTTCTAACGCGGTCCGTAACTGGTTGTTATAAGGGAGATGATTGGGTAGAGTATTATCTATGTGGCGGGACTATGTAGTCGAAAGGAATTTGTTCCTCTATGTATAGAGAAGATATCTATGGGCCCCTCGATGATTGAGTGCTGACGTTCATATGCATGGTCGTGCTCAAGTTATATTGATGATGGATCAATGTTAACTTGGTTTGTTGGTCACCATTAATCTACAATCGAGAAACATAATCGTGAACGATCTGAAGGTTGACTTTATTCCATGCCTTGTGTTCACATAGGATATCGCGAACAAAGGGATGTATATGTTCATTTATCTTTAGGACAATCGTTTTATGATTGGGATCTTGTCAAGAGTGGCATACCCTACACTGACTTGGGAGCATAGATGTCTTGCTAGAGGCCGCTCTATGTTTGTGTTATTTTTCGTAGTCGTGCCACGTGCAAGTGGGAGTCTGTTGGAATATGCCCGCTGACATGAACGAGTTAATGGCACTACCGATGAGGTATAAGCCTATTGGGTCACACACCAAGTATTGATTCTGGCAACACGATCAAGCAAAAGAGAGGAAAAGGCCAAAATGGGTTTTGGCAGGATGGTACACGGGCCGTGTTCCTGAACATGGGCCGTGTCAAGTCCAACATACACGAGGCGTATTAGCCCAATTCAAGGTCGTGTAGTTTGGGCCTACACGGGCCGTGTAGTGCCTGTTAGACACGGGCCGTCTTAGCCCAATTGGGGCCGTGGACTTTGGGCCTACACGGGCCGTGTACGTTCGCTGTAACAGCAGAATTAACAGCCTTAAACACTTGGTTTAATGAGGGTAACTTCTCATAATTGTGGTAGACAAAGAGACCACGAGTTATCTGCTCTAAGTGAGGTTTTTGGATGTTTCTTGGCTCTTGGTTGACACTTGAACTCTCTCACTTGTTCATCTTGCTCTTGGTGTTCTTGAACACAAGAAGCAAGAAACACATAGACTTAGGTGTTGTTTTGGTGGCTACACCAACTTACTAGCATTTGGGAATCAAGGTTGCTTGGGGTGGACTTCATTAGAGGAATCCTTGTTTGGATTCTCGAAGCCTTGACTTGCTTGAGTTCTTGAAGATTAACAAGAGGAAGATCATTGTGCTTGAGTTGTGGTATAACTTTCTTTCTATCTTGTTTATTATATTTTAGTTGCAATTCCATGTCTAGATATTGGTCCATGTGAAGTGTTTGTTTGGTTAGCTTATTATTTTGTATTATATCTTGCTTCCGTTGCTACTCGATTATGCCAAACAAATACCTTCAGTGATTTGTCACTAATTTCACTCTAGATCCCTAAACTTCATTTATTACGCTAAAGGTCCTCACTGTTTGCCTTTTGTTTCACTTATGGTCCCTCGTCAGATCCTCATCACCTAAAAAGACTATAATGCCCCCCTCTTATTAATTTATTCTTTTATTTTAAATTTTATTAGTAAAACAACACCCAGCCCCTTTCCCTTCCTTGTCTTCGTCTTCATACACAGACACAACTACCACCGTCGTACTACCACCATGGCCTCCATCGTCCCCAACGTCCTCACCATCTCCGTCACTCACACTACCTGAAACCACACACTACCTGAAACCACACACTACCTTCTAACACCCACTAGAAACCACCACCCACCACCATCCGAACCTTGGAATGAAACATTCATCAACATCAAAACAGAGAAACACCGAGATTGAAACATAGTACCATACACCCAAGAACAAACCGAAACCATCCGAAATATGAAACGAACACCATAGTACCATACACCCAGATTGAAACATTCATCAACACATCAAGATCAAAACCCAGAAACACTCGTACAAATTAGATGCCAATAATACAAGAATCCCATACCCACTTATAAAATCAAAACACCAACAAAAATGCTAATCGACACCAACATAAATGTTAGATCAGAACATAGAAAATACATACCCATACTCATGTATCAAGAACCAAACCCTAATTACCCACCTACACACTTAGATTTGAACAACAAACAAGAATCTCACCACTGAAATCGCGATTTGTGACTCAAAGAGACCTACCGGTTCATCTCTAGAAAAAACGATTTACAGATGGTGCATGGATGGTGAAATCTACAGATCCTGGATGGTTGATTAAATCGCATGTAAAACCCTAAATTTGAGAAACTAACATTAGCGGTGATCATGTGGTAACCATGGTGATGTTTTTACTCAAAAAAAACTGTGGTGGTGGTTAGAGCTAAGAGAAGAGAGAGAGCGAGAGTGTGTGTGTGTGTGTGATGAGGTGAGGGCGTCATAGGCGGTGGTGATGCGGCGGTCGGTGGCGGTGGCGGTGGTTAGGGCTGAGAGAGATAGAGATCAAGAAAGAGATGATATGGTGAGGGCGTCACAAGCGGTGGTAATACCGCGATGGGAGGTGGTGGTGGTCTTCTTTGGTGGAGGGTGACAATGGTGGTCTTCTTTGGTGGAGGGGTGGTGGCCGGTGGGTGGCGGTGATGGTTTTTATATATATATATATATATATATAGTGGCCGGTGGGTGGCGGTGGTGGTTTATATATATATATATATATATATATATATATATATATATATAGAGAGAGAGAAGGATAGGTAGAAGAGAAGGGGAGAGGGAGTTGGGTTGGGAATATATACAATTAATTATTAATTATTAAAAGTCGTTTTAAATTAAATAAATGAGTAAAAAATAGGGTGAGGGGTTTTATGGTATTTCAAGTAAAAAGTTAAGGGTACTTTAGTCTTTTTAATTGTATTAGGGACCATTAGTGAAACAAAGTCTAAAAAGTATGCATTCTTATCGTAATAAATGAAGTTTAAGGGTCGTGGTTGAAATAAGTGACAAACCACAAGGACCATCCGTGTAACTTTCTCAAACAAAAATTGATGATCCACAAAATAGAACCTAACCAAGCGTTCGATGAAGCCCACATGCACACATCAATGAAGCATTTTATTTTGATTGTGGCGGTGGTGGTAGTGATTTCAAAGACGGTGGCGCCCGTGGTGCGGCGGTTGGTTCAAATGGTGGACTTCAATGATGGCGGTGGTGATGTTTGTTCGGTAGCGGTGGTTGGTTTGGATGGTGATGGTGATGGCGATGGTTGGCTCGAATGGTGGCACAAATGGTGGAGAGAGAGATTTTATAATCTTAGAGTTTGGAAATATGAGAGACAAAGAGAGAGGGGTATATGACTTTGTGGTGGTTAGCATAAAGGACCAAATTTATAACGAAATACAAACCACGATGACCATAAATGTAATTTTTAAAATTAAAGGACGAGAAGTGAAGCTTTGTGCAAACGACAGGGACGAAATTTGTAATTTACTCTATAATTAATTACATTAATATTCAATTTTATAAAACCTCTTAAAAGTTTCATAAAACCCCTCACAATTTCTATCCAACCCCTTCCCAATTATTTAACTTTGAATGTAATTTTATGGTTTCTCCACTTTCTACCAATCATAGCTTTCCATTTATCCATGACATCATCATTTTTCTTGCCATATCATATTTTTTCTCTACTCTGCCAACCATATATATTAAACTAGATCTCAAGCCCATATAAACACGGTCCAGGGTATAATGTATTTGTTAATTTTGTTTAATATTAATATTTTTTAAGTAAGTTACCGACCATACATTTTAAATAAGGAGAGTACGTACACTATCATTCTACACAAGTTGTATAAATTGTCTTGCTTTGATATGATATTCTTTTTTTAGTTTGTTATGTTGCTCTAAGTAAGCTCATATACATGCATTGGTATATGAAAAAGGAAGAAAGTGTTTCTCAAAGTATAATGAACTATCATACAAATATCTTATTTCTTTAATTTATAAAGTAAACTACCGGAATATATTATAAAGTAGGCAATGTCTGGTATATATGGTTATTATTGTGCTACCTTAAAATTGCTTATTTGTATTTTTTTAAAGTAGAGCACCCAAAGCAATCATAGTTACTTGTAAGTATGCTAGCAGCGACAAGGTAATGTAACGGTAAACACCACATGATGATTGTTTTGTAAGATATTCACATCAATTATAAAAAGCAACTTAGCATGTTATCTTAACTTTAAAGGTTTTTTTGAAATCCCTCCACCAATTCTTCCATAATTCATTGTTTTGATATCTTCTTCTATAGCATTATTCACCTCTTCATGCGTAGAGATAATTTCTTTGTTGGACATGTAAAAATGTGTAAGGCTTATCATTCCTTTCATTATATGATCAAACATGAGATAATGTCCTGGAGTGATTTAAGATCTTTACATAATTTTTGCCATGTTGGTCCACATAAACCAACCGGTAGAGCTTCATCGAATGTCACATCAACCTCATACACTCGTATGTCAGTATATATTGCATCTTTATGGCGGTGTCAAAGTTGAATAATTGTATAAATGAATTGCTTAAGTCATACATTTGAGATTGTTGACATGTTATCTTTCATGAAATCACAATATATTTCTTGAATGTAGAATAAGGCTATAATTTGTACATACTTGATATGTTGTGGTTTGTTCACTAAATGTGGTGAAGTATCTTGGTGTCCCAAGGACTTGTTGTCTTGTATAGTATATATCTGGTTGTTCGCCTTCCATATGATATTCAACCACATTAAGTTTGAATGCTTTCCTATGTTGTCATGCAACCATGTAATGATATTTTTTAACATAAGTTGACCACATTCTCATTTCCTCATTATCTAGATTTATACGTTTAGCAAAATAAACCAAAAGACCAAAATAATATAACACATTAGTTATAAACTGTGCATGATAAAATTGAAGAAAACGTTTATTGCATTCATGAAAAAATTTATTCAACATATAACATTTAAAATCGTGCAAGAATAGAATGAGATTTTCAAGATAACTTATCCACATACTCATTTTTTAATTATCTATATTTATACCTTTAAAAAAGTTCCAAAAAAATATGAATTCTAAATTGTACATGTTAAAATTAAAGGGAACGTTGGTTTCATTGATGAAAAATTTCTATCAAATATATAACATTGACAAATATAACCAAGCATAAACGATATTACCTCCTACTCCTTTTTTAAGACCGAGTTTTGTTTTACGAATTCGGCATGCTATTGTGGCTACATTCTTTTTTATTGCAATCCGCGAAGTAAAATCTGTGTAGTTACATATGTGTAGTTAAATTATTATGTCACCAAAACGGGAATATCTGTTCAATCAAACATACCATGGAATGGAGGAATTTTGGACACATCCTTTCTCCATCTCTTCGTATATAGTTGTAAAACACTTACATTGTTTTAAAAGAGAAATATTTGATAATTACATATATAGTTGTAAAACACTTACATATATAGTTGTAAAACACTTAATGAGTAATATATTTTAATAATTACATAAGTATTGTTAACCTATAATAATTGATATTTTGAGAATCATTCTTTTTGCTTTGCTAGATTGTAAATATATTGGCATTAACAATTTTAATAATTAGAAGAATTAATAAACATACAATCGTATTGAAGTAGGTCAAACAATAATGACTGGATTTTATGATAAACACTTACATTGTTGTAAAAGAGAAATATTTGGATTCTCCCTCATTGCATTATGGTATTGTTGGATTCTTAGGATCTTTATATACAATCTTGTGCATATGAAATTATAAATAGATTAATAGAGTATAAAGTAATGATAAATCATAATTGCAATTTAAGAGTAATAATTAACATTAATAAGTAATAAATTTTGATACTTACAGTAGTATTGTTAACCATAATAATTGATATTTTAATGATAAATAATAATTGCTATTTAATAGTAATAATTATCATTGATATCTAATAAATTTGTGTAGTTTAATATATGATATTAGGTTATTCTAGTAACATGTAAGTTACAAATAATTTATCAAAAATATATAACAAATATGGACCGGGGTAAAAAATATAAATTGAATTTTATAGTTATAGGTTGCTATTTTAGTGTAATAATTAACATTAATGTGTAATAAATTTGAATTGTTTTATGGGTATTGTTATGTTACTATAGTAACATATAAGTTAAAAAAAAACATTTTAAATAGAGATGGTGTAAATCATTATCAAGCTCAGTTAATAATTACAAACATGAAAACTTATATTTTAAAACTCAAACCATAGTATATTATTTTCAAATGAGCTAATTATCATATGGTGAAATACATTAGTATTTTGGAAAATACAGCCAATGATAATTATGCTACTTATCTGATAAAAGTCAAAAAACATTTTTGAGCCAACTTTAGGAGTCACAATTTCACAATCATCACTATCAATCACAACTTTGTTGTTTGTATCGTCATCCTACATTAAAATTAGGAAATCATTGTATTACAAAGCCGAAATACAAACATATTATGTGTAGATTAATTGAACAATATACACATATATACTAACACACAACACAAAGAACTTAATAATTCCAAACTTGAAACCTTATATTTTAAAACTCAAACCAAATGAGCTTAACAATTCCAAACATGAAAACTTATATTTTAAAACTCAAACAAAAGTATATTGTTTCCAAATGACCTAATTATCATATGGTGAAATGGATTACTGTTTAGGAAATACTACCAAAGATAATTAACCTACTTATTTGATAAAAGTAAAATACAAAAGACATTAATCTAAACGGTAGCCATCTCAAATCCTTAAACTTTTTCTTTCTTCACAAACTCAAGATTCATATTCACAAGAGTAGATCCTTCTACATCCCATCTTGGTCATCAATATTGCGACGTTTTCCTTATAGACCCGCGGTATTTGTTTTCGACCAACTTTAGGAGTCACAATTTCACAGTCATCACTATCAATCACAGCTTTGTTATATGTATCGTCATCCTACATTAAAATTAGGAAAAAAATAAAGTAAGCCTCGTAATTTCTTGTACTCTTTATGTACTTATCATTGTTAAATAACCATAGTTAAAGACATATAATACCTTCAATAATTCAACCTCCATAGGAAAGTTTGAAAGTATCTCATGTTCATCACTTACATTAACAACACTTAAAACAACAATGATAACACTCTTCACCTACAAAGCATAAAGGTCAATTTTTATAGGTAAAGAATAAAAGATATAGCACAAATAGTGAACTTCATTCCAACTAAACAAATCACCTCACTAATATCGTCATTACCTTTAAACAAAAAGCGAAGAAAGAAGGAAGCTTTCGAATTAATAAACCTTCGGTTGGAGCTCAAATATAATACTATTCTCATTTAGTTTCTTTACCTACAAAGCATAAAGATCCATTTTCATAGGTAAAGAATAAAAGATTTAGTACAAATAGTGAACTTCATTCCAACTAAACAAACTATATCACTAATATCGTCATTATCTTTGAACAAAAAGCGAAGAAAGAAAGAATGAAGTTTTCGAATTTATAGACCTTCGGGTGGATCTCAAATGTAGTATTATTCTAGTTAGATCTCAAATGTAGTACTATTCTCATTTACTTCTCCTCATGAATTCTAAGTCATAACCGAAAATATAACTTAATACCACATTAGAATAAATTGTATAACCGATGGTATAATCAAAGACTACACATTAGAACACTAATTGCATAACTCTACCTCACATTAATAGACTAAGTGCATAATTCATATCCTTAGTTGTAACCGACAGTAGGATATTAAAGAAGAACACTATTTGCATAACTTTACCTAAAAATAACACTATTTGCATAACTTTACCTTATAAATTCATCTTGGTAACACTTTAAGCTCAAACTTTTAATTTGGTGACACATCATTCACCCATCCATCCTAATTAACTTAGATTCAAAAATTAAGGATCAATTAAGGATGCCACATAGGATAGAAAGGTTATTAAGTTATAAGAGATATAGATACTGACACTCGAAAACTCAACCAATCAATCTCCAAAGATACGTGATTCTTACTACATGATTGACAAATCTATAATATAGAATAGCATTTACGTTAAACAATGTTGCAACTCGAGTCCGAATATCGTGAACAAAACTCCAAGTTTAAGCCCGATATCCTCATTTAATCGGCCTCCATATGACCACTTTTTTGAATTATTTACGCAATACTCCTATCAACTTGTAGTAAACTAGTAATTGACCAAAAAGAACCCCTTTACAACTTGTTCTGGAGTTTAACAAGGGGGAAAAGGAAAGGAGAGAAAAAGAAATCATTTCATTCCAAATCATTTCAAAAATGAAAGGATAGACTGCCCCTCCAAATCTCTCTATTTCCTTTCATTTTCTTCCTTAAATTAAACTCAAGAAAACTTTATAGAGGGGTTTCCTTCCAAATCATTTCCTTTCTTTGTTAAAAACAACTCGAGAACATGACGCTAATTTGTAGGTTACGAATTGGTTTAAATTAATTTTAAACAAACCATTAATCTTTTAATTAATCATCTTTAAAACCCATTAGGAAAGGAAATAAAATTAAGGTGGTGTTTGATTCGCAGAATGTTTTTGGAAGAATTAAAATCTGTAAAGAAATTGAAATCTGTCAAGAGTTCGAATTTAAATCTGTAATCTGTTTGATTATAAATACTAACCGAGTTAACGGAAGGATATACGGGTCGTTATAAATACTTTAATTCAAATAAAAGATATAATTATGAACCTTAAATATCTATTTATCTCATTTATTTATTTGAGATGCCACAGCCGATTTTATATATAAAACTAGATCTCAAGCCCGTGTAAACACAGGCCAGGTTTCAATGTGTTTTGTAATTTTGTTTAATTTTAATGTTTTTTAAAGTAATTTAGTCACTACACATTTCAAATAAGGAGAGTACGTACACTATTATTCTACATAAATTGTATAACCCAAAACAATCATAGTTAGGGAATGTAATTGTAAAAAAACAATCGTAAAAAACAACCTAGTAGGTTGTCTTAACTTTAAAGATTTTTTAAATTTCTTTCACCAGTTCTTCCATCATTTATTGTTTTGATATCTCCTTCTGTAGCCTTGTTCACCTCTTCATGTGTAGGGATTATTACTTTGCCGGATATGTCAAAGTGTGTAAGGCTTATTATTCATTCCATTATGTGATCAAGCACGGGATACTGTTCTGGAGAGATTTTAAGATCTTTGCATAATTTTTGCCATGTTGGTCCACATAAACCACCTGGTAGAGCTTCATTGAACGCCATATCCACCTCATACACTCGTAAGTGAGTATATATTGCTTGTTTTTTTAGCTACATTCCTTTTTATTGCAGGGGAAGTAGAATTTGTGTAGTTACATATATGTAGTGAGATTATTATGTCAACAAAATGGGAATTCATAGTCAATCAAACCTATGTCAAACATATCATGGAATTGATGATTTTTTGACACATCCTTTCTCCATCTCTTCATATCTAGCTGCACTTTTCTAAACCTTCGCGCAAGCGTAGCATGATAACTCCTTTGAACACCTATTACGAAAAAGGTTCATTTATTAATAATAAGAAGAAGAATCAATAAACATACAACAACAATGAAGTAGCTAAAACAATAAAAAGTACATGTTGTAAATGAGAAATATTTGGATTCTCGCTCATTGCATCACGATATTGTTAGCTATTTTAGAAATCTTATCATACAATCTTGTGTATATGAAGTTGTAAATAGATTTGGAATGTTAAAAATTGAGAAGCCTAGAAAATTTGAAATAGAGTATAAAGTAATGATAAATCATAATTACAAATTAAGAGTAATAATTAATATTAATGAGTAATAAATTTAATAGTTACATAAGTAATGTTAACCTACAATAATTGATATTTAGAGAATTATTCTTTTGGTTTTGCTAGGTTGTAAATATATTTGACTTTAACAAGTTTAATAGTTAAAAAAATTAATAAACATAAAACAATAATGAAGTAGGTAAATAAATAATGACTGTATTTTATGATAAAAACTTACATTATTATAAATAAGAAAATCTTGATATATCCCTCATTACATTATGGTATTGTTGGATTTCTTGGGTATTGTATATTTGTTCTTTAGTGTAGTAGAGACTTCACTTTGTTCTGTTGTGTATTGTGTATTTGCATGTCCACCATGCATGAGTATATATAGAAGTCTTGGTGAATCCGGTTGCATAAAGGTAAGAGACAAAGAGGATGTGGAAATATAATATTTTAATTGTAAAGGTAGTGGGTGAAAAGTAAACTTATTTTAATCAAATGTATGATAAAAGTAATTGTACTTTTCTGCAAAAGTGCAACCCATTACAATATAAAATATTAAAACCCACATCTACTGCCGTGTAGAAGTTTCTTTCTCTTTCCATGATTGTACTTTAATCAACACCATGCTTCTGATTGATTTGACTTTACCAAGTATGGGATTGCCAGCCATACTTAGTTGTTTGAACAAATCTTCAAGATCTTCGTCTGTTTGAGGTATCATTATCCTTTTCTAGAGGATTAGATCAAAACTTTTTTGTCTCATACTTGATCCAAAAAGTGCGTTTTTACTTTTACAAACAAAGATCTAAGGCATAATAGAACAACACATGTTCTGCCTTTTACATATGACTTACAATCTGAAAAGATAGAGTAGATTTGACATTTTTCACGACTCAGCTAACAGATTGTACTAGGAACTCTGATATTCACTACTCAGTTGACAAAATATATCAGTTGATCACTTTTTGCTAGGACTCAGTTGATACATATTGCTCAGCTGATCATATAGATGCTCAGCTGATCAATAGTAAACTTAGGAGGACATAAGCTCATGTATTTGGATGATCAGTTGATCAAGATTGCTCAGCTAATTAATCAAATACATCAATTTATAAGGGGAGATGACTTGTGTAAAGGAAGACTTACTTAGCTGATGCTCTAGGCCTAAGCTGATCCATTTGTTCACTCAGCTGATAGAGTGGGAACTCAGCTGATCAATTTCTTTACTCAGCTGATCACTTTCTTTACTCAGCTGATCACTTTCTTCACTCAGCTGATCAATCTGTTCACTCAGCTGATGGAATATTTTCCTCAGCTGATCAACAATTTTGCTCAGCTGATAGACTATTTTCCTCAGCTGATGGTCTTCTTTACTTGTTTTCTTCATCTGATGCTCCTTGGCTAATATCCTTTGGCTGATACTTTGAGTAGGATCTGATGCTCAGCTGATGGCTTATTTTCCTCAGCTGATGGTTCCATACTTAGCATATTTTTATATAAACTGATTCAAACAACACATGTTTGAATTCTTTCTAAGTCATACTGAATGTAGGGTTTGGTTATCATCAAATTCTATGTTTTAGGATAGGCAGAGTTGATTATTAGGGTGAAGTGATTATCTCCCCAACAATCTTCCCCTATTTGATGATGACAAAACCTTTTTCTTTTTGAAAAATCAGTTTGACTTCGAATTAAACTTTTAAGTACATTTGGCTACCTAGCTATCTGTTTTTGGTAGCTCTTTTTATTTGAACCTTGTTCTGTTTTTGTGGAATCTTTTTCTGTGTTGTACCATTTTGTTCTATTTTTGTGGAATCTTTTTCTGTGTTGTACCATTTTGTTCTGTTTTTGTGGTCTCTTTTCATTTTTCCATTTTTATATGTTTTTGATTTTCTGATATACATAAACATCACTTGAAATAACAGACTAAAGAAATGTACATAAGTGATTACAAAGATAGACTACTAACTAACTATTCTATAATTTACAATCAACTAAATAACAACAAAAACTTCAGAGTTAGAATCAGTCTTCAATCATCCCACCATGGTTCTTATTTAACTTCAAAATCTTTGGCATGGGGATCAACTACAGCTAAGACTTCACATTGGGCTTGAACAAGGGCTTCAAAGTTTTCAGTTCCAGTTCTGCCTCTTGTAGATATCCTTAGCCCAAATAGAAACTTCTTGCTAGCTTTAAGGATTTCAGACTGTCTAAAGAACCTCCAAGTGCCAGCTCTGTCCAAAAAGAATATACCTTCAACAGGCATAATTATAAACTTGCACAGCTCAGGAGTGATGTTCAGTGGAAGAGATGTGTTGAGACCCTCAAAATCTGATAAGAATTCATGCTGGGGTAGTACCTCTCTTAGCTCAAATGGTTTGAATGGCTTGGAGCCTTTCTTATGAAGATTATCAACTGTGTGCACAGGCCTATAATAGTCATCTGGAGTGAAGGCCCTCTGTGACACAGCTAGAGCTATCTAGTTCTGAATTTTCTGAATGAATTGAACTTTGAGCTTTGACTTGGATTTGAAGAGAAGGTACAGGATCTCAACTAACTCTGTGAACCGATATATGTGACACCTCTCATAGGATACAACTTCACAGCTGTTGAAGTTGTTCTGTCTTATTGCTTTGAGGTAGAGTTCACCATCACCTTTATGGACAGTGGCTCTTGTTATTGGAGTTGGTTCTGTTCTGTTTCTCAAAATATTAATCCTTTCTCTGAAGCTTTGAAGTCTTTGTTGACTTAGATTGATGAGAGCAGATAAATCAAGGTTGAAGAGGGTTTTGATGGCATCAGCATGGGATCTAGCTTTGAGTAGTTCAGTCTGAGATTTTTCTCTTGCCAATTTGTGTTGAGCAGCAGCTTGATTTCGATTTTGTTCTTGTTCTTCCTGATATGGTAGCTCTTTGGCTTGGTAGATTTCTTCAACTGAAACACCCCATGCTTGAGCCATTTGAGCATTTTCCCTTTCTTCATGTTCTTTAAGTGCAAGCTTCCTTTTCATTTGAGCATCTTCTTCAACTTGCTCATCTGTCATCTTTTGTTTGCCTTTATCCTTAGGAGCAGAGGTTAAAGCCTTTTAGACTGAAGGGGTTGATTGGACTGGTGGAGCAGATGGCTTAGGGCTCTGTCTTCTTCTTCTGAGGACGTCAGAAAGTGGAGTATCATCCTCATCATCAGAATCAGACTCTATGTTGATTTGTGGATAGCAACCCTCAGCAACTTTTCTTTTAGGTTTTGGCTTGTTTTCCATCCTTTTCAGCCTTTTGGGAAACCTTTGCTCCCCCTCAGAAGGTGCTTTTCTTTTAATAGGTGAGGGAGCTATTGCTTTCGGTGCTTCCTGCTGCATGATTTTGGTGGCTGTTTCAGCATAGGCAGCATCAATATCCTCTGAGTCAGGATCATCCTCCCTTGAAGAACTTGAGAATTTCTCCCCCTTTTTGGCATCATCAAAAGGAGGAGGGGAGTCACCTGCTACAGGCTTATGGGATGGGGTAGGGGCAGGGGTAGGGGTATGGGTTGAGGAAGGGGTAGAGGGAATTTTAGAGAGCTGAAGGGAGAGGTCATCCTTGAGATCTTTAATGGCTTTCCATAATGAGAGATGACTCATTCTGGATTGTTCTGTTAGGGTTTCTATGTCATCAAGGATGCCTTTAAGAAAAGAAGGCATTGGAAGGAGTTGTTCAGGAATGGGTACAGAAATGTTTGGGTTGATTAGGCGTAGGGTTTGGAGTTGGGATAGGAGGTTGGATATGGTTTGGTTTAGGGTAGATATAGTAGATTGAGGAAGGATGGGAATTTGTGGTTGAGAGGGAAGAAGGGTAGAAAGATGGTCTATTTTGGTAAGAATTGGGGTAAGGTTAATGGGTGTAGGGGAGGGTTGGGATGGGGTTTTGAGAGACTCAATGTCTTTGGTAAGTTGAGACAATTGAGCAGAGGTTTGGGTTTGAAAGGTTTGGAAGGTTCGGGTTAGTTGATCAAGGTTTTGGTTAATTGTCTGGATTAGGGTAAGGTTTGGGGTTTGGGTAGATATAGATGGGGTAGAGGTGGAAGGGGTGGATAGAGGTTCAAAGAACTTGGGTAAGGTTTGTGTCCCCTCATTTGAGCCTTGGTGTATAAGCCCAAATTCATTAGGGAAGAGTGTTGAGCCATGTGCAAGTGGTTGGTTTGTACCACTAGCATTGGCAGGCTGTGCTTGTGTAAGAATATAATCAATGATAGGTGCAAGATAAGTGGACTGAGTGTGGGATGCACTCAATAACAGGGAATCCCTTATTGGATCCACATTCTGTTGGGAGAATGTAGATGGTATAGGCTGACTCAATTGTGGGATAGACACAGTGTGACCTTGGGTTGAGGTTTGTCTTTCAATGAAATCAACCTTTTAGGAGGTTGTCTCAGCTAACGATTTAAGTCCCATTTTTACAGACGTATCCTGTTGTGAGGATACATCCACTGGTTCAAAGGTTGCAACATCCAATTGCTCCCCCTCAACATGAGGAAGGGTAATTGGAGTTGAGGTCAGAGGTGTGGATTGCACTCCCTCAAAGTGCTCATAATGAGTCACTTCTGGTGACCTTGTATATATGGGGCTACGGATAGGAGTAGAACTAGTGACCACAGGAGGTTCACTAGAGCTTGGATGTTGGATTGGTGTATGGACTGGAGATGAGGATGGGCTATCAAAGGTTGGGACGACCATTTGAATATCCTCAGAGGTGGAATCAGTACTATCCATACCTTGGGACATGATGTGCCTACTTCTGTCAATGAGCTCCAGAAGTTGCTCAGAGATCTCTTGTTCTTGGGCATCACCATCATCACCAAGAGGACTTAGCTCCATTGGACTGGGAGGAGCAAAATCACCAGCATCACCATCACCATGCTTAGAACCAGTGTGGCTTTCATCATCATCATCATCATCATCATCACCGTTATCATCATCATTTTCATCACTAGCATCAGCATTTTCATCAACATTTGCAGCATCTATAAGCTCTTGCATTTGGGCAGTGATTGGAGGACCTCTGTTTGCCTTTAAGAAATGGAATATCTTTTCACCCATGGCAGGGACAGGAATATGCTCAAGATGTTTTGTTAAGCCCACATAATCATCCTCTCCAATTTCCCTCATGGTTATCAGGCTTAAATATCGAATGTAGGGCACCTGCGACCTCGATGATTTCTTGGTTGTGCTCTGAGTGATTTTATCAATGAGATCAGAGAATATGACTTGAGCAAAGTCGATGCTGACCCCAAAGGCTAGGGCAAAGAGCACCAGAAGCTCGGTTTGGTTGATGAGATGGTGGCTTCTAGATTTAGGACCGAAGCAACGTATGACCACGTTGGCCAGATACTTCCATGGATGAGCAAGAGCAGAGACCTTGACTTGACCATGCACTACAGGTTCATTGTAGCCAATGGTGTCTAAAACTGTTTGAACTTCGGCTTTGGATGGAAAAGCTATGTAAGGTGGGAAGTAGGGAATACCAGTGGCTTCACGAAGTGTTTCAGCGGTGATTTGGAGATTATAGTTTCCTTGGGCTAAGGTGCAGTTGATGGTGTTGTTGTTTGGGTTATAGGTTGCGGAGTACCATAGCTCACCAATAATGATAGGGTATATGTAGTGTGGATTAGCGGTGAGACTATCAAACAGGGGATGAGCTTGAAGGAACTAAACCATTGGTTCATAACCTTGGTTTTCTCGCGAGGCAGGGATGGTGGTGCAAAGTAGAATGTTGTTAGGAGTTATATTCATCGGTTGATTGGGTGCAACATTCTCACCAGGGTTAACAGCTGGGTCTGGAATATAGGTGGCCATTTGGTAGGGATGATGAACAGTGAGTATCGAGAGAGAAAGTAAGGTAGTTCTTTGTAGAGAGAGAGAGGGAATTTAGAAAGTTTGAACAGGTAAAGGTGAATGAGAGTAAATAAAATTAACGGAAAACAAATTAATTAGCTATTAAATGAAATCTGGCAAACGGAGTAAATAACTAGGGTTAAAAAGCATTAAATGAGAGTAAAAAGTGAAAATTTACTAAGTGTAGAAGCATCAGCTGATCATAGGAGTGTATCAGCTGATGAAAAACTATTAGTTGAGGGGTATCAGCTGAGCACCGATTACTGATAGGCATCAGCTGAGCATAGTTACTCAGTTTACACAAATCAAGTAAGACTTAGATATGCTTAGATAAGTATCTTATAATTTTCAACACTTATGAATTAACAGAATCTAAATTACCACTATTCTAAACTAAAAATTAAGCATACCTAGTTTGGATATTAGGAAATTGAACCTTGCTTCACCTAATGGCTTTGTGAATAAGTCTACAAGTTGTAAATTAGTGTTGATGTAGTGCAAAGTTACCTTCTTCTTTTGCACATTTTCTCTAAGAAAATGATGTCTGATTTCAATATGCTTTGTTTTTTAATGCATGACTGGATTATTTAAGATGGAGATTGCACTTGTATTGTCACATAGAATTGGGGTGTCTTCAAACTTCATATCATAATCAAGTAGTTGATTTTGTAACCACAAAATTTGAGCACAATAGCTTCCTGCAACAATGTATTCTGCCTCTGCAGTAGATGTTGACACTGAATTCTGTTTCTTACTAGACCAACTAATCAATCTTCCTCCTAGAAGTTGACAACCACCTGAAGTACTTTTTCTGTCTAATGTGCATCCTGCAAAATCAGAATTAGAATATCCAACTAACTCAAAATCTGAGTCTTTGGGGTACCAAAGACCAAGATTAGGAGTTCCTTTGAGATATCTGAATATCCTCTTAACAGCAGCAAGATGTGATTCTTTAGGATCTGCTTGATATCTTGCACAGAGAAATGTTGAAAACATTATATCAGGTCTACTTGCAGTGAGGTATAAAAGTGACCCAATCATTCCTCTATAAGTAGTAATGTTCACTGATTTACCATCAGTGTCCTTTCCTAACTTGATAGAAGTAGACATAGGTGTTTTCATTGAAGAACAGTTTTCAAAATCAAACTTCTTGAGTAAATCTTTGACATACTTTGTTTGATGAATGAAAATACCATCAACCTCTTGTTTAATTTGCTAACCAAGAAAATAGTTTAACTCACCCATCATGCTCATTTGATAATTATCAGACATGAGTTTAGAAAACTTTTTGCATAGTTCCAAATTAGTAGACCCAAATATTATATCATCTACATATATCTGCACAAGTATCACATCACCTTTGTACTTCCTAATAAATAAAGTGCTATCAATGCATCCTCTTGTAAAACCTTTGTTAATGAGAAAAGAAGAGAGGGTATCATACCAGGCTCTTGGAGCTTGCTTAAGATCATATAAAGCTTTGTTTAGAAAGTAAACATGATCAGGTAAGCTTGACTCCTCAAAACCAGGAGGTTGTTTGACATACACCTCTTCTTTTAAATCTCCATTCAGAAATGCACTCTTCACATCCATTTGAAACACTTTGAAGCTTTTGAAGGCAACATAGGCTAGGAATAGTCTGATAGCTTCCAATCTTGCAACAGGGGCAAAGGTTTCATCAAAATCAATACCTTCTTCTTGACAGTACCCCTGTGCCACTAGCCTTGCTTTGTTTATGATGATTTCCCATTTTCATCTAGCTTATTTCTGAACACCCACTTTGTTCCAATGATGGATTTATCCTTAGGTTTGGGTACCAAAGTCCATACATTATTTCTTTTGAATTCTGTCAGTTCATCTTGCATGGCAGACACCCAGTGGGGATCAATGAGAGCTTCATCAACCTTCTTTGGTTCAATCATTGAGACAAATCCAGAATACAAGTAGATGTTGCAAGCTTTTGATCTTGTTCTAACTGGATCATCTATGTTGCTTATCACCAAATTATGAGGATGGTGCTTGAGGTCTTTGAAGGCTTTTTGGATTTCTTGGGAATTGGGATTCATTTGGATTTGGGGAGAAGAAGTTACATGTTGGCTATCAGCAGTAGAAATGAGTTCATTTTGAGTGGCTGATGTAACTTCATTATTGCAATCTGGGGGTATCTCTACTGAAGAGGGAATGAGTGATATGGAATTGGAATCCATTGATGTTGAGTCAGTTTCCACATGATTCAGTAGAGGTATAGGATTGGATGAGGATGGTTGTACATGGTTAAAAATTTGGATAGGAACAAGTTCATCTAAATCATGAGCAGCTGGTGGAGAAGGATCTACTTGCTCTGAAGGAACTTCTCCAGTTTGCATAAGATCATTAAATTCTTCACCTGAAACATTATTAGAAGAACAAGAAGCAACAAAGTCATTTTTATTGAAACTTACATTGATGGATTCTTCTATGACTTTGGTTTTGAGGTTGTATACTTTGTATGCTTTAGAAATCACTGAGTAACCTACAAACACTCCTTCATCAGCTTTAGGAGAAAACTTCTGCAATTGATCTTTTTGATTGAGTATGAAACATTGACAACCAAATATATGCAGAAAGCTGATGCTTGGCTTCCTTCCCTTGAGCACTTCATATGGAGTTTTGTTGTGCCTCTTGATAATAAGGGACCTGTTCTGTGTGAAACATGCACAACTTACTGCCTCAGCCCAGAAATTAAAGGGTAACCCACTTTCACACAACATGGTTCTGGCAGCTTCAATCAATGTTCTATTTCTTCTTTCAGCTACACCATTTTGTTGTGGGGTTCTTGGAGCAAAAAAGTTTTGAGATATCCCTTTCTCTTCACAGAAAGATTCCAGAGTTTGATTTCTGAATTTAGTTCCATGATCACTTCTAAGACTCCTCACCAGATTTCCATTCAACACTTCCATCTTCTTGATAAAACAGATAATCTCTTCAGCAGCCTCACTCTTTGCTTTAAGAAAGAAAACCCAAGTATATCTTGAGAATTCATCAACCAATACAAGAGCATATTTACTTCCACCAATACTAGCAGTTGCAACAGGACCAAAGATTTGAATGAAAGAAGAGTTAGTGACACAAGTAGGAATCCACTACTTAGTGGATCCCTGTGGAATGCACCTAGATTTCCACTTCATCTCAGGTTTCTTATGTATGAGAGGAGTGACTATGTTATAATTACAAGTCTGTTGTCTTGAATTCCCTTTTAAAGAACATTCAAATGCCTTATGCTCTTTGCTTCCACATTTATAACATTTTTGAGATTTTGTGGCCTTGGAGCATTGAACAACATGGTTTGAATGCCTATGAGATTTCTTATCAGTCATCATTTGACTAACTTGACCATTCAGCTTATGAAGCTTATCCTATAAATTTCTTAGGGTCTTTATTCACAGGCACCTTAGATTGATCTTTGTTTTTGGAAAGTTTTTGACCAATCTTTGGAGTGGCAGAAATGGGAACAATATGAACATCATTCTTTTTACTCATAGTTTCTTCTATTAAAAGAGAGTTGATTACTTCTAGATCAACTGATTGTTTAGAAGATGAGCTATGATCAGCTGACAAGTTATCAGCTGAGCATTTATCATCTACTAACTTATCAGTTGATGAAGTAGTATTAGCTAATGATTCTTCAGTTTGTGAAATGCTAAGAATTAAGTCATATGTTTTCAAGGTTTGACAACATAATGTCTCTGAGGTCTCAACTAATGATTCCTTTCCTTTAATCACATCCTTTGACTTTGTTTTATTAATATTTTTACATTCTGAAATCTTACTAGAGGATGATTCAACAGAAGGAATAATTGATTCTTTTGAGTGGGAACTTTTGCTTCTAACAAACTTATTTGTGAACACATTTTTGCCTTTAACAGTCTTGTGAAAGGTCTGTGGCAAAATGTCAGGTTTGTCTAAGATATTAAGGTTCTTACTAGAATCAACATAGTTAGCAGCTTAAGAGTAATTTCCACCAATAATAGCTTGAACTTGTTTGAGTATCTGCTCTTTGACACACTGAGTGGTCTATTCTGCAGATACACACCAAGACTTTACTACTTTTTGGAGGTCATTAAACTTTTTGGTTGCTTCACTAGTTTCTTTTACTAAGATCTCATTAAGTATCTTTTGATTAGCTAGTTCATCATTTAAGATTGTTATCTGCTTAAGTTCCTCATCCTTAAGAATTAACTTTTCCTTTAGTGATTCTACTTCTAGTTTTAGCTTCTTCTCTCTTTGAATAGCAGACTGGAAATCAATACACAAGTAATCAAACATAGCATTCTTCTCATTATCATCATAGTTAATAAATTTTCCGACCTGATACATAGAAGAAGGATCCCAGTTGGTAGTTGAACAAGCTTTAGTAGCCTTTTTCATATCTTCATCAAAGGAACTACCATCATTGTTGTTGGCCATCATGCAGAACTGAGTAGAGATCACCTCATCTTCATCTGAGGAGAGATCTTCTTCTGCCCAATCTTCTTCTTCAGCAACAAGAACTTGGCCCTGGGCTTTCTTCTTCTTCTTCTTGTCAAGGACAGCAGCAAGGAGTTTCTTATACTTAGCTTCATAATCAATCTTGCCCTCCTGCTTTTGCATAGATGAAGAACCAGTGTTATATTTGGACTTACAGTCACTGGCTATGTGGCCAATCTTGCCACACTTATAACACTCTGCTGTGGAGGCATCAAAAGTGGATTTGGGCTTGACAAACTTTGATGACCTCTTGCTAAACCTCTTGACACCCTTTCCCTTCTTGAAAGGTTTGAACTTCTTAACCAGCATAGCTACACCTTCAACCAACTCCTCCAGATTACTTTCCTCACAATCCTTCTACTCATCACTTTCTCCGGCACTCTCCTTTCCATCTCCTTCTTCATCAGAACCAGAATCAATAGCTGCAAAGCTTCTCATCTTTGTATCTCTTGATACAAGGGCAGTTGGTGCAGCTTTCACTACCTCCTTAATCTCCTTTGATGACAACTTCCTTTGCTTGACTGATTGCTCATGGTTGAGTAAGTTACCATAGAGAGCAACCAGAGACATTCCCTTAATCTTCTCACTATGTCTTAGAACAGTGACAAAGTGATCCCATGTTTCAGGGAGGGAGTCTAGAAACTTGTTCACCAAGACAAAGTTGCTCTTGGTTATGTCTGCCCTTTTCAAGTCATTAACTAGGCAGTTGAACCTGGTGTATGTCTGTGTAAGACTCTCACCTTTCTGAGCAAAGAAGAATTCATACTCTCTGTTGAGGAGGAGCTTCTTGTTCTCCTTCACATCTTTAGTCCCTTCATATGCAACTGTGAGTGTATCTAACATCTCTTTAGCAGAAGAACAGTTAAGCACTTGATGATAGATTTCATTAGGAAGTGCAGAGACAAGAGCTGATCTAGCCTTAACATCTAGGCTAACCAACCTCTTATCCTCATCTGTCCACAGATGCATGGGTTTGGTTATGATTCTTTCAGTTGTAGAGGTTTGACCTTCAGATTCTGATGGGATAGATAACACTGATGTTGGAACATAAGGACCATCAGTAACTATTTCAAGCATTTGGATATCAAGGGTGGATAGGAAAAGATGTGCTCTACTTTTCCACATGGAGAAATTTTCAGCATCAAACAGTGGGCATCTTGTTAAGGACCCACTGTTTGAGATATTCATATTGTTTGCGGATGAGGCCATATTGAGAGGGGTAGAAGCAGTTGTAGAGTAAGCAAAACAGATCTAGATATGGATTATCTAACCTGCTCTGATACCAGTTGTTAGTCCCAGATTGAGTATGCAACAACAAATGTTTGTAGAAGGGGGGGGGGGGTTGAATACAAACTTTAGCTTTTAAAATTAAAGACACACTTATATACTTTTATATAATTCTTATTGATATGAATCAAAAATTACATGTACTAGAAGCGGAAATTCTAAGTACAATAAAAGGTGGCAATCAATTTGTCTAACACATAGACAAGCTAACTCTAAAACAACTAATGTATATAGAGTGTTCAACACATGAACAAGTTTGATTCTACACAATGCTTATACTCTATGAATTTCTCAACTGGTGAGATTTTCTTTTAGTGTAGTAGAGACTTCACTTTGTTCTGTTGTGTATTGTGTATTTGCATGTCCACCATGCATGAGTACATATAGAAGTCTTGGTGAATCCGGTTGCATAAAGGTAAGAGACAAAGAGGATGTGGAAATATAATATTTTAATTGTAAAGGTAGTGGGTGAAAAGTAAAGTTATTTTAATCAAATGTATGATAAAAGTAATTGTACTTTTCTGCAAAAGTGCAACCCATTACAATATAAAATATTAAAACCCACATCTACTGCCGTGTAGAAGTTTCTTTCTCTTTCCATGATTGTACTTTAATCAACACCATGCTTCTGATTGATTTGACTTTACCAAGTATGGGATTGCCAGCCATACTTAGTTGTTTGAACAAATCTTCAAGATCTTCGTCTGTTTGAGGTATCATTATCCTTTTCCAGAGGATAAGATCAAACCTTTTTGTCTCAAACTTGATCCAAAAAGTGCATTTTTACTTTTACTAACAAAGATCTAAGGCATAATAGAACAACACATGTTCTGCCTTTTACATATGACTTACAATCTGGAAAGATAGAGTAGATTTGACATTTTTCACGACTCAGCTAACAGATTGTACTAGGAACTCTGATATTCACTACTCAGTTAACAAAATATATCATTTGATCACTTTTTGCTAGGACTCAGTTGATACATATTGCTCAGCTGATCATATAGATGCTCAGCTGATCAATAATAAACTTAGGAGGACATAAGCTCCTGTATTTGTATGATCAGTTGATCAAGATTGCTCAGCTGATCAATAAAATACATCAGTTTATAAGGGGAGATGACTTGTGTAAAGGAAGACTTACTTAGCTGATCCATTTGTTCACTCAGTTGATAGAGTAGGCACTCAACTGATCAATTTCTTTACTCAACTGATCACTTTCTTCACTCAGCTGATCAATCTGTTCACTCAGCTGATGGAATATTTTCCTCAGCTGATCAACAATTTTGCTCAACTGATAGACTGTTTTCCTCAGCTGATGGTCTTCTTTACTTGTTTTCTTCATCTGATGCTCCTTGGCTGATATCCTTTGGCTGATACTTTGAGTAGGATCTGATGCTCAGCTGATGGCTTATTTTCCTCAGCTGATGGTTCCATACTTAGCATATTTTTACATAAACTGATTCAAACAACACATGTTTGAATTCTTTCTAAGTCATACTGAATGTAGGGTTTGGTTATCATCAAATTCTATGTTTTAGGATAGGCAGAGTTGATTATTAGGGTGAAGTGATTATCTCCCCAACAATCTTCCCCTATTTGATGATGACAAAACCTTTTTCTTTTTGAAGAATCAGTTTGACTTCGAATTACAAAAGATTTAAACTTTTAAGTACATTTGGCTACCTAGCTATCTGTTTTTGGTAGCTCTTTTTATTTGAACCTTGTTCTGTTTTTGTGGAATCTTTTTCTGTGTTGTACCATTTTGTTCTGTTTTTGTGGTATCTTTTCATTTTTCCATTTTTATATGTTTTCGATTTTCTGATATACATAAACATCACTTGAAATAACAGAATAAAGAAATGTACATAAGTGATTACAAAGATAGACTACTAACTAACTATTCTATAATTTACAATCAACTAAATAACAAAAAAAACTTCAGAGTTAGAATCAGTCATCAATCATCCCACCATGGTTCTTCTTTAACTTTAAAATCTTTGGCATGGGGATCAGCTTCAGCTAAGACTTCACATTGGGCTTGAACAAGGGCTTCAAAGTTTTCATTTCCAGTTCTGCCTCTTGTAGATATCCTTAGCCCAAATAGAAACTTCTTGCTAGCTTTAAGGATTTCAGACTGTCTAAAGAACCTCCAAGTGCCAGCTCTATCCAAAAAGAATATACCTTCAACAGGCATAATTATAAACTTATACAGCTCAGGAGTGATGTTTAGTGGAAGAGATGTGTTGAGACCCTCAAAATCTGATAAGAATTCATGCTGGGGTAGTACCTCTCTTAGCTCAAATGGTTTGAATGGCTTGGAGCCTTTCTTATGAAGATTATCAACTGTGTGCACATGCCTGTAATAGTCATCTAGAGTGAAGGCCCTTTGTGACACAGCTAGAGCTATCCAGTTCTGAATTTTCTGAATGAATTGAACTTTGAGCTTTGACTTGGATTTGAAGAGTAGGTACAGGATCTCAACTAACTCTGTGAACCCATATATGTGACACCTCTCATAGGATACAACTTCACAGCTGTTGAAGTTGTTCTGTCTTATTACTTTGAGGTAGGGTTCACCATCACCTTTATGAACAGTGGCACTTGTTATTGGAGTTGGTTCTGTTCCGTTTCTCAAAATATTAATCCTTTCTCTGAAGCTTTGAAGTCTTTGTTGACTTAGATTGATGGGAGCAAATAAATCAAGGTTGAAGAGGGTTTTGATGGCATCAGCATGGGATCTAGCTTTGAGTAGTTCAGCCTGAGATTTTTCTCTTGCCAATTTGTGTTGAGCAGCAGCTTGATTTCGATTTTGTTCTTGTTCTTGCTGCTATGGTAGCTCTTTGGTTTGGTAGATTTCTTCAACTGAAACACCCCATGCTTGAGCCATTTGAGCATTTTCCCTTTCTTCCTATTCTTTAAGAGCAAGCTCCCTTTTCATTTGAGCATCTGCTTCAACTTGCTAATCTGTCATCTTTTGTTTGCCTTTATCCTTAGGAGCAGAGGTTAAAGCCTTTTGGACTGAAGGGGTTGATTGGACTGGTGGAGCAGATGGCTTAGGGCTCTGTCTTCTTCTTCTGAGGATGTCAGAAAGTGGTGTATCATCCTCATCATCAGAATCAGACTCTATGTTGATTTGTGGAGAGCAACCCTCAGCAACTTTTCTTTTAGGTTTTGGCCTGTTTGCCATCCTTTTCATCCTTTTGGGAAACCTTTGCTCCCCCTCAGAAGGTGCTTTTCTTTTAATAGGTGAGGGAGCTATTGCTTTGGGTGCTTCCTACTGCATGATTTTGGTGCCTGTTTCAGCATAGGCAGCATCAATATCCTCTGAGTCAGGATCATCCTCCCTTAAAGAAATCGTATCGTATAATCTTGTGCATATGAAATTTTAAATAGATTTGGGATCTTAAAAACCGACAAGTCTAGATAAATTGTAATAAAATATAAAGTAATGATAAATCATATTTGCAATTTAAGAGTAATATTGTTGGATATCTTACAAATTTTATCATACAATCTTGTGTATATGAAGTTGTAAATAGATTTAGAATGTTAAAAATTGAGAAGCCTAGAGAATTTGAAATAGAGTATAAAGTAATGATAAATCACAATTACAAATTAAGAGTAATAATTAATATTAATGAGTAATAAATTTGATAGTTACATAAGTATTGTTAACCTACAATAATTGATATTTAGAGAATTATTCTTTTGGTTTTGCTAGGTTGTAAATATATTTGACTTTAACAAGTTTAATAGTTAAAAAAATTAATAAACATAAAACAATAATGAAGTAGGTAAATCAATAATGACTGTATTTTATGATTAAAACTTACATTATTATAAATAAGAAAATCTTGATATATCCCTCATTACATTATGGTATTGTTGGATTTCTTGGGAATCGTATCGTATAATCTTGTGCATATGAAATTGTAAATAGATTTGGGATATTAAAAACTGACAAGTCTAGATAAATTGTAATAAAATATAAAGTAATGATAAATCATATTTGCAATTTAAGAGTAATATTGTTGGATATCTTATAAATTTTATCATACAATCTTGTGTATATGAAGTTGTAAATAGATTTAGAATATTAAAAATTAAGAAACCTAGAGAATTTGAAATAGAGTATAAAGTAATGATAAATCATAATTACAAATTAAGAGTAATATTTAATATTAATGATTAATAAATTTTGATAGTTACATAAGTATTGTTAACCTACAATAATGGATATTTTGAGAATCATTATAAGCCTAGATACATTGAAATAGAATAAAGTAATAATAAATCATATTTACAATTTATGAGTAATAATTAATATTTATGACTCATGAATATTGATACTTACATAAGTATTGTTAATATACAATAATTGAAAAATATTTGGCATATTAATAATTTATAATGTTGAAGAAATCATAAGTGAGTATAAAGTAATGATAAATAATAATTTCTATTTAATAGTAATAATTATTATTAAAGTCTAATAAATTTGAAATAGTTTAATATATGGTCTTAGGTTATTCTAGTAACATATAAGTTACAAATAATTAATAAAAAATATATAGGAATTATGGATATGAGTAAATAATATAAAGTGACTTTTATAGTTATTGGTTGTTATTTCAGTGTAGTAATTAATATTAATGTGTAATAAATTTGAATTATTTTTTTTGGTGTTGTTATATTACTATAGTAACATATAAATTACAACAACATTCTCAATAAAGATTTTGTAAAACAATATGAAGTTCATTTAATTGCGCAAAAACTAATAATTCCAAACATGAAAATGTAGATTTTAAAACTTAAATCAAAGTATATTATTTTTAAATGACCTAATTATCATAATACTACCATAAATAATTAAGCTACTTATTTGATAAAAGTAAAAAAAAGACATTAATTTAAACGGTAGCAAGCTCAAACCCTTCAAACTTTTTCTTTCTTCATAAACACAAGCTTCTTCTTCGCAACATAACATCGTTCTACGTCCCCAACTTTGTCTTCAATATCTTGATGTTTTCCGGATGAACTTACCACATTTGTTTTTGAGTCACCGTTAGGAGTCACAATTTCACAATCATTACTATCAATCACAACTTTGTTGTTTGTATCGTTATCCTACATTAAAATTAGGAAATATATAGAGTAAGCTTCAAAAATCTTTCACTATTTATGTTCTTTTCATTTTTAAATAACCATGGGTAAAGACAAGAATACCTTTAATAATTCAACCTACATAGGAAAGTTTGCAAGTAACTCAGGCCGATCACTTACATTACCAACGGTGAAAACATGATTGTTATTGGTAATGTTGTACGTTACAATGCTCAACATAAACACATATAATTTTTCGACCATTATATTCAACTCATAGGGAAGACATCAGTTTTGATGGGGATCGACTTGAAAATGTCGTAAGCACTTTTTACAATAAGTCTAGCACGTTCACGATGAAAGAGACAAGGAGACACAGAACCCGATGTGTCTTTAACATGGATTGGAGGTTATACCTACGATAAATATTACGGGTTATGTCTTGCAATTGGTATGTATACAATACCAATAAAATCATGGTTATTTAAAATTTAGAATCCTTACTTATACTCAAAGCCAAAACCTGTCTAACCACACTTGTTACACTTTCATTCCTTGAAATCTTCAATTGTATATTGGTCTAGAGAATCATTAATAACACTCTACAAACACTTGCTACATGCAACATAATACAAGAGTTAATCTTTTTGCACACATAAAATCTTCCCAACAATTATAACTTTCTTCACCTGCGAAGCATAAAGGTCAATTTTCATAGATATATAATAAAAGATTTACTACAAATAGTGAACTTCATTAAAGTAATACAAACTACCTCACTAATGTTGCGCAAATTGTTAACCAAAACACATTTACAACCTGGTGCAAACTCACTTAATTTATAACCAATATTCAAATATTCAATGTTTGCATACTTCTCAGGTGTGATTGGGACTTTAGGATTAACTAAGACACTATCACGTCAAGCAAAAAGACACAAACAGTTAGAAGCACATCTTACATAATTATACACACAATGAATTAATTTTTACAAGTGTATTTAGATATGAACATATACCGCTCTTTAAAACTCAACACGACAGGATTTTCAGAATTGAAAATAAGTTTTGTCCCAAAATAGCAGTTTAATACTTTAGGTTTGCCTGTCTATATCTCTTATAACTTAATAACCTTTCTAAAAATGAGAAAATACTAACTTCAAGTGGAAACCCCTTGCTGATTTCTTTTACACGTGAATTTGGTAGAAAGTTAACACGATAAAAATGTGTAGTAATCTTAACATAACCATTGTTATCCGCATGACTGAAATTAGTAATAGCATAGACACGTCACTCAACAATCAAGTCTTTGAATTTAACAATCAAACTTTTCTTTACGGTGGCGGAAATCCTTGTTACCTTTAAGTAAACAAAACAAATAAAAAAATTGTATATAAGATAAACAAAAAATCATATACAGGGTAAACCAATATGTTAATGTAATCTTTTAAAAAAAAGAAGTACCTCCGCATCCATCAACACCATTTCGATACAATATGCTTTCGAAGGTTTTATATAGACATGCTGCTCCCACAATCGAACAACACGGACCTGAATTTTCCACCCACCGGCATCGGGGTTTACCTCACTTAACAAATGATATTTGGAGGCCATTATTTTAGAACAAATTAACAAATGTGTAAACGGTGCAATATGCGTAAACTAAAGCAAAGAGAGAAGAAAGGTTTGGAATTTATAAACTTTTTGTTGGAGCTCAAATGTAGTACTATTTAGATGGGAGCTCAAATGTAGTACGTACTACCCTCATTTACTTCTCCTAATAAATTCTAAGGCATAACTAAAAATAATATTAATTTAATACACTAATTGCATTATGCATGTTAAGACATAACCGAAAAAAAATACTCAATACACTAATTGAATAGTATAACTCTAAACATAACTGAAAAAAATACTTAATACACTAATTGAATATAATAACTCTACTAAGACACCCGAAAAGAATAACATAATACATGTTAAATCATAACTGAAAAAAATACTTAATACACTAACTGAATATCATAACTCTACTAATACATAACCGAAAAGAATACTTAATACACTAACACATAACCAAAAAAATCTTAGTATACTAATAGAATTGCATAACTCTACAAAGACATAACCGGAAAAAAAATATTTAATACACTAATCGAATATCATAACTCTAGAAAAAACCGAAAAAATACTTAATACACTAATTGAATAACATAACTCTACAAAAACATAACCGAAAAGATTACTTAATACACAAACACATAACCAAAAAAATACTTAATACACTAAAAGTTAATGATAGTTAATGAAGCTCATAATTGAGTGAGAATATACATTGTCTTCAAACCCAAACTCCTAATATGTTGACACATCATCCACCCACCTAGGCTAATTAGCTTGGATTCAAGAATTGAAGCTCAATCATGCATGCCACATATGTTTTGAACCTTACTAAGTTATAAGAGATATAGAATATAAGAATTTCAATTTTAACAAATAAATTAACAAATATTATCCGAAAATTCAAACGATTTAACTTAAAATCATTTATATGATTTTTGAATTTTATAAATTATAACAATTTATAAATAACTTAATCAATCATCACATATATTTATTAAACTAATAAATATATATAATTAATTATATCTTTGGTTGATAATTCCGTAAGTTAAAAAACCAACTTCTATTACGTAATAACCTTTAAGAAACTATTTCATCAACAATTACTCTTCAATTTGGGGTTGTATTACTATAGCTACTCGAATTATATACACTCACCCCTTGAGTATCTTTTGACATTAGATATGACATTTTGTGTTGCCGACTATGCACACAAATCCAAACAAAAACTAGTACCATATACAACACACCACCAAGTCAACGTGCATTTGACAACTTAAACATTGAGCATTTGTATCAAATTAACTACCTACACCAATCCATATACCAACAAAATCATTTGCTAAACATAACTTGATGAGTTAGTAATTTTCACATTTAAAACAAGGTATCCATGGGATATCCTCATCTGAAGGATACAATGAGAAGCACAACCCAATCCACAACTTAGTTCACTTGATGGCCAATCCTATAACAAGAGTTACACAAGACCATCTTAAATAACTTATGCCAAAACAGATGTTCTAAGTCCTAAACAAGTGTTAAGATCGATAGATCCCAACCCAAATAGGTTAAACCACTTTTAAAATCCAAAACACAATTTCAAGCTGCATGGGGGTGGATTGCACCACAGTCCAAAGTTTGAGCTTTTTGCAAATATTGACACTTTTGCATCAATGCGGCGGTTATGGGTCTGTATTGCGAGAAAGTTTAAAATCATGATGTGGCTACGAACATGTCATATTCCGATTTGTTTTTCAAACTTAACCATTTCACTGCCAAATCAAAAGTAACTCAATTACAGCTTACAAACGGGATATTTGAAATAATTTTATCATAAAATAAATTTCAAATATCCCGTTTGTTTCGTATAATTCGAAGGAATGTAATTGATTTTAATTCCATTCAGCTTACCTAAGGAATGAACTTTCAATTACTTGATGGAATGTAAACATTCTAACAAATGAGATTACATTCAAAAACAAGTTTACCAAACATAATACAACACGGAATATGATTTCAATTTCATTCAATTTCTTCTAATTCTGTGAAACAAATGAGACTAGTAGGTTGTTAATTTCAAGTTAGAAAGATAAAATTTTGCTTATTTCAAGTTTAAAACATTTGAGATTTCAAACAACACATTTAAATACACATCTCTTAACAATCGCATAAATTTCTTTAGTAATGTGTTTTAACTTGTTTATAAAGGTTGAGAAGTTGAGTCATGTTGTAGTAGTAAATGTAAGTTTAACTCACTAACCAAGTATATTAGATGATATTTTCTAATTATATATTTACTAGTTTAATACTCCGTATATAAACACGAGGATTGTTTATGTAAATTTTAAACATTTATAGCGTGAAATCTTAAGCATATAATAAATTCATATATCGATAACAAATCAAGAAACATTCATGAAAATCAAAAAATGAAGAAAGAAAATTGATATACTCACATATTTGTGCTGATAGTTGTTAAATTTAAGGAAAAAAATATGTTGGCTTTTTATTTTTCCCATCAACTGTTTTTATTGATTTTTTAAAATAATTTTTTGAAAAATAAAATAAAATATGGTAAAAGATATAATTGTTAAATCGAAAGATGAACAAAGAAAATTGATATACTCACAGATTTACGTTGATAGTTGTTAGCCATTTTAAAAAATAAATAAGGATGATTAGTGGAAAAAATTCTAAGAATAATTTGAAGCCATTTTGAAATAGAGGATTCTAATTGATAAAGGATATTCTAAAAATAGTTTGATAACGTCACAAGTCTATTCTTCACAAAACATTTAGTTAAAAGAATAAACCACGTAATTAGTTTTTTTTAACCCATTTAGTGATTACCGGTAACAAAAGTAAATTTGAGTGCAATGTCCCAAGGTTTAAAATAATTACTTATTTATATTATAATTATTTATTTATTTAAAATTATGGAATCATAATGATAGTACAAGTCTTAAAAGAACTATAGGGACTATTATCGATAATACACATGAAGATGAGTAGTCCATAACAGGGGTGTTTAAAATAATCTGAATTTGTTAGTCCCATGTTTAGAATAGTTAGATTTGATGAGACAAACTATAGCTATGTATAAATGATAGGTTAAGATTTAGGAATTATGTAAGTCTGCTATAGACTGACTAGTCAGCTTAGGCTGAGTAGTCGGCGTATAAACAGATATAGAGTTTTCTATGTAAGTACTAGATAGCTTAGTGACTTCTAAGCTGAGATAGGTTTTAAGAGTGAAGACTTGAAGATTCAAGAACTCGGCTTGACAAGGTCAAGACTGAGTAAGTCAGCTCAGCATCAGAAGTCAGTTCAAGAATTTAAGTAAGTTCTAAATTCTGGTATAAACTCTCTATATCTACGACATTTAAATTAGGATATCTGAACCTAATTTAAACTATCTATTAGTTGGATAGAAATCTCAAACGGAATTAATTAGATATGTTCTAATTAAGGAGTTTGTTACGGTTTTAAAGAAAAGATAAGTTCTATCTTTAAACTGCGATTTGTTCGTAGATATATCAAGTATAAGTATAAACCTGCTTATGGGTTTCAATACGTACGAACTAACGAATGTATGAGAACACATACGAATTGAACACAACGACGACTGCATAAGTTGCAAGACTGCATAAGTTGCAAAATGTACGTGTGTTCGTGATACTTGATACGCGTGTGTTGCGATAACTTTGTAAGTTCAAAGTTCAAGAGAGTTTTCAAGAGTTCTTGTTAGTCAGTTTAACAAGAAGTTCGATCATCAATTTGTTTGTGATTCAAGAGTGTTTAGAGAGAGAGTTGAGTTTATAATCATTGTAATATCAAATCATCCTGTTGATTTAATTAGAGAGTGATAATAGTTATTGTTCTGTTTGATCATTGAATATACGTTTGATTAATTTGATTATTTATTTAAAGTGTATTCAACCCCCTTATACACTGTATCGGTTGCTTGTTTACCCTCTTTGGGACCAACAGAATTCAAACATCCATTTGAAAAATTCAAAAATCTGGTCCGAATATTCTAATATCCGAATTTTTAGATTCGGATTCATATAGTGATATTTAAAAGTTTAGGATATTTCAGGTATCCGATATCCGAAAAATATATTTTATTTTTACTTTTTTGTTTTTATATTGCTTATTTGTTTAATTTTCTTAACATATATAGTTTTCTATAGATGTATTTTTCATTTTGAAGGAGCTATTTTTTGATAAATAAAGTTTAAAATATGGTTATTTGGTAATTATGTTTTAAAAATTATCTAAAAATATGCTTTAAAATTTTTTAGATATTTTGGATATCCGATATCCTAATCCGAAAATTCAAATATTTGAAATTTCGAATTCGAATGCTGAAAACTAATTATCCGAATTTTCAGATATCTCGTTTTGAACACCCTTAGTCTATGGGCTATATAATACTTATATATACATATAAGTTTTGTCTTTTAAAAATCAATTAACAAAATCAATAATTAAAAACACCTTAGAAATTGATGGAGAACTAAAGCAAGGAAGCAAGCTTAATTGGGACTGACTTTTAAGGGTATTAGGCTTAAACCGATCAATCAAACATAAGATATGATCAATTTTACTTCTATATTTGTTTAATTTTAAGATTAAGCCCCAATTTATAGCTTTAATTGTTGAATTGATGTGTTTAGATTCAATTAGTATGTTTAAACAACTACATTAGTTGTTTGACTTATAGAAGAACACTTCTATGTAAAAGGATTGGTTTTTAAAAGCTAAATGGGTCAAAACAATAGTTGTTCATATGAACAGTCTAGCTAAATGCTACACAATCCGTGTAACTTATACTTTCGGTAAAGAATTCATCAATTAATTGTATATTTGTGATTACTGAATAAGAAATGTGTGATTGCTTAGTTGCTTGACTTGAAGAATCACTATTGTGTATATTTGCAGTTAGTTTGTGAGTATACTGAACTCTCTCTTTACTCTAATAATGTGATATGTGAAATGATACAGTACAGAATGTGTTACGGTATATAATACAGTTATGACTTGGTATCAATTTAAGTGAAAGAGGGAGATCCAGTATGTGTTATTCGATCTTTTATACAATGTTATAGATCTTTTATGTCTTTCTCATGTTTGTAATAAATTGTTAGTGGAGTATACTTACTAAGCGAAGACTTATCCGTTTGTTTGTTATATTTTTATAGGAGATCATAGAAGGATAAGGGTAAAGCCCCAACTACTTGAATTAGACGATAGGCTTCTATCTTTTGTAAATGACAAACAAACAGATAAGTACAATCTCATCTTTTGTATAAGTTTCAGAAAAGTTTGTTTATTCAACAATGATATTTAAACAACTAATTATAAGTTTTTTAGAAAATAGATCTTTACTTAAACTTCAATCCTCACATTTACAAAAGCATACTCGTAACACAATAGAACAAAATTAAAAAGATATTGAGTTATTATGTTTTCACATGATATATGCTTATAGTAGCATTCATTAATACGTATTTAAATATTTAAGAATGTTCCTATGTGACAATTGATTCTATGGGGCTGTTTGTTAAAATTTGAATATTTAGTATATGCTTATAGTAGCATCCATTAATACAAGATTTAAATATTTAGTAAAAATAAATATCAAGCGGTGTTTGTTAAAACAAAATAATTAAGCACTAAATGATTCCATGTCCTAAATAATACAAAGGTTTTATATGAAATTTGTAACATCGCCTTTGAAACCTTAAAATCAGTTAAAATTTGAGTTTTCAAACTGCATGGGTCCGTTTGTAAATTGAATGTTTACCTGTTAGTTATCTTAACCGAATTTCAAAACTAAAGCAGCAGAATTTTTAAAACAATAAACAAACCCAAGCCTATTAACTATTACAGTTTAAAGCACATGTTTGGCGTATATACAAATATACAAAACAAAAATAGCCAAACATAACAACCGGTGTTACTTTAAACTAAACCGACCATTGTATATACAAATACCAAGTGTAGTGTTCCAACAAAAGCCTGTACAAAAGCATAAGGGTCTCCGTCTCACCAAGCCTGCTATTCTTTGTCTGAAAAAGGGAAACAACAACAAGATTAGTTATTTAAAATAGCTAGTGAATACAGACAGGTATGAGTACAATAATAGCAAGTCATGAATCAAGAATGAGCATACAATGCTATCCTAACATATAGCGGTAATGCTGACATGTCCAGCAGTGCTATATCTTGCCAGATAGCTAGTCCGGCTCAATAACAACCACCGGGGGAATCAAACACTGCCAACCGTGCTGGTTTCATCACATAAGTGACTCCACCTGCTCGTTACGGAGCTAAAGGCTCATTAGGCTCAACCAGTTAAGGCAATCACCCCAAGAGTTTAAAGGAATGGCACTCGAGTACCATTAGTCCCGAACAATTGCCCGAAGACCCCTGAGACCCAGCCGAAGCTGACCTTTCATACACATATGTTTGGACGTTTCACATAGCTCATCATTATCCCATAATAGGGATCATAGCATGCATGCTTTCACATATGAATTCATATATATCAAAATATTACAATAAATATACATGTACTTAAATACATGTCAAATATATCATTCATCATGTCAATACTTGTTTCCTAAGCTTATATATATAAATATACAAGTGTATGTGCAATAAATAGCATACCGTGTTCATTTAAACAAATAGCATTCAAAAACCTCCTTTATTGGATTCATAAGAGCCGGTACTCACCTTGGTGCTCAAAACAACTCAAATATGTATTTGTCCTTCCTTGGATGTTTAATTACCTATTGTACACATATAAGTCCACTTAGAATACCACATATCACATACAAATGCTAATCCTAGTGTTAATTTCTCTAATTGTGTCTAAGTTAGTAAAAATGCATAAACTAACCTAAATACCTCTAAAATGGTCAAAAGTGATACAACTATAGTTCTTATACCCTGTACATTGAAAAACAACCATTTGTTTGCTGCATACTTGGTCGCGCCGCGACACAGCTTCAGAGCTGCGATTTTGTGCCCATGCAGCTGCTGCTTTCCATACAATCCCAAATTTAACATGTTCTTAATTAATTCCAAGTTATGTACTAAGTTTGGGGCATCATTTGGAGTCTATAAACATTAACCTAACATGTTTTAACATAAGATTCAAGTTTGAATCATCAAATCACCATTTAAGACCTATTTGGTCAATTTCAAGAATTACAATCAAGTTATCATTTTTAATACCCAAAATCAGTCCCAAACAACTTATATATCATACTAGAACAGATTACTATCAAGAAATCTAAACTTAAATGGTCAAAAGAGTGGTAGAACCTTACCAAGAGCAAGATGATGATGAAGAAAGGATTAGAAGCAGATTATGGACTTGATTTCTTGTTTATTTCCAGCCTTTGTTTGATCTTAGCTTTGATTCTCCTTCAAGAACACAAGAAGGAACAAGATGAGAGGTGTGTGTATGTATGTCGTGGTGTGTGTGTGTGTGTTGGAGGTGAGTTGGCTGACTCACCAATATGAGGACCGACTTATGGTTCTCATTTATCTATAAGAGGTATTTTGTTCCCCTTTTCAACATACAACACGACACCCGAATAACCGTTTCAACTAACGGGGATATTTTTGGAAACCTCGTTTGAAACCATTTATTATTTTATCATTCTTTTCTAATTTCATTTCTATTTTTAATTTCACATTTAACTGGCCAATAGCTAATTTCTATTAATTCTTACAAATATATTTATATTTAATTCGTTTAAATAAATTGACATACCAAATGGAGCGCACGAATAGGCCCAATTTGAGGATGTTACAACTCTACCCCCTTAAGAAGATTCCGTCCTCAGAATCTGTTCATCTGGGAATAGTGAGGGTATCGTGCCTTCATGTCATCCTCAGTTTCCCATGTCAGGTTGGGACCTAGGTTGTGCTTCCACTTGACAAGAACCAGCCTGATCATCTTCTTACACAGCTTCTTTGTCTTTGCGTTAAGAATTTCAACTGGCTCCTCTACAAGGCATTTAACTGAATCAACCTTCAACTCTTGCAGAGGTAGAAATTGGTTTTCTTCAACTTTACACTTTCTCAAATTGCATACATTGAAAGTGTTGTGAATACCAGATAACTCGGGAGGTAATTCAAGAGATACAGTCTGCTCGTTGACTTTTCGGGTAATTCTGAATGGACCAATATAATGTGGACTCAGCTTACCTTTGCGTCTAAACCAAATTACACCCTTCCAAGGGGATACCTTCAAGAAAACCCGATCACCCACACTGAATTCAACAGGTCAGCGCTTTGGGTCTACATATATCTTTTGACGATTACGAGCCGCTTTTAGTTTCTCCAGAGCTATCTTGACTTTATCAAAAGTGATGTGCACAATCTCAGGTCCGGCATACTGCTTCTCACCCGGTTCAAGCCAACAAGTGGGAGTGCGACAACGCGCCTCCCGTATAACATCTCATATGGTGGCATCCCAATACTAGAATGATAAGAGTTATTATTAGCAAACTCTATCAAAGGGAGATGAGAATCCCAAGAACCACCATATTCAAGTACACATGCCCTAAGCATGTCTTCAAGAGTCTGAATTGTTCTTTCAAACTGACCATCCGTTTGTGAATGATAAGCAGTACTCAGATGAACCCGTGTGCCAAGCTCACGTTGCAAGCTTTGTCAGAAGTTAGACACGAAACGAGAGTCACGGTCAGAAACAATAGAACAAGGTAAACCGTGACGAGTGACTATCACGTTGATATAGAGTTGAGCTAGGTGTGTCAATGATGCAGATTCGTTTGTAGCAAGAAAATGGGCACTTTTTGGTCAATCAATCAACAATGACCCAAATCATATTATGCCCCTTCAGTGTCTTAGGTAGCTTGGTGACAAAATCCATTGTAATATGATCCCTCTTCCATTGTGGAATGTCAAGCTGTTGCAGATTGCCATAAGACCTTTGATGCTCGGTTTTGACCTGTGCACATATTTGACACTACTCCACGAATGAAGCAATGTCTCTTTTAAGAGTAGGCCACCAATACAGTTTCTTGAGATCATAATACATCTTTGTAATACCTGGATGAATAGACAACCTAGAATTTTGTGCTTCCTGTAATATCATATCACGGTTGTCTCCAATAAATGGTACCCAGATTCGGGATTGAAAAGTCTTCAAACTCCGACTATCTTCAGCTAGCTGATCCTTTATCTTCCTCGTAGTCTCAGCTTTCAGACTTTCCTCCTGTAGAGCCAATTGCTGTGATTCTTTCAATTTTGAAATAATATCAGGAACCACAGTTAGCTTCATAAATTTGGCTTCAGTTGAAACCCCTTTTCGGCTCAAGGCATCAGCTACTACATTAGCTTTGCCCGGATGATAACGGATCTCACAATCATAGTCTTTGATTAACTCAATCCAGCGTCGTTGCCTCATATTGAGTTCTTTTTTAGAAAAGACATATTGTAAGCTTTTGTGATCCGTGCATACAACACATTTTGTGCCATATAAGTAATGTCTCCACAGCTTCAATGCAAATACTACTGCTGCGAGTTCAAGATCGTGTGTTGGGTAGTTCTTTTCATGCGGTTTTAATTGCCTTGAAGCATAGGAAATCACATTATCGGGTTGCATTAAAACACAACCCAATCCAGAATAAGATGCATCACAATAGACGATAAAATCCTCCGACCCGTTAGGCAATGTAAGAATCGGAGCTTCACATAATAGCCGCTTCAAAGATCGAAAGGATTGCTCCTATGCATCAGACCATACATAAGCAACATCCTTCCGTGTCAGTTTAGTAAGAGGACCAGCGAGTTTAGAAAAATCACGGATAAACCGCCGATAATAGCCAGCTAGACCAAGAAAACTCTTGATCTCAGTGGGAGTTTTGGGAACTTCCCAATTCATCACTGCCTCTACTTTAGCAGGGTCTACTTTAACACCATCCCTGCAGATAACATGGCCAAGAAAGTGCACCTCCCGAAGCCAAAACTCACATTTAGAAAGTTTGGCATAAAGTTGTTCTCGTCCGAGAGTATCGAGAACTTGACGAAGGTGTGATTCATGTTCAACTTTGGTTTTTGAAAAGATTAGAATGTCATCGATAAAGACTATCACGAACCTGTCCAGAAATGGACGACAAACTCGGTTCATGAGATCCATGAAGATAGCTGGTGCATTGGTTAAGCCGAATGGCATAACCAAGAATTCATAATGGCCGTAGCGTGTATGAAAGGCAGTCTTCGGTACGTCTTCAGTATGAACCCGTACCTGATGATACCCTGATCGAAGGTCAATTTTGGAAAAACATGTTGCTCCCTGCAATTGATCAAACAAGTCATCTATGCGCGGGAGTGGGTATTTGTTCTTTACAGTTCGCTTATTAAGCTCCCTGTAATCTATGCACATTCGCATAGTGCCATCTTTTTTCTTGACGAATAGAACTGGAGCTCCTCAACGAGAAGAGCTCGGGCGTATGAAGCCCTTGTCAAGTAATTCTTGTATTTGATTCATCATCTCGCGGATCTCTGAAGGAGCGAGACGATATGGAGCTTTAGCCACCGGAGTAGCTCCTGGAATAAGATCCATCTTATATTCAAAATCCCTGACTCGAGGCAGCCCGGGTAATTCATCTGGAAACACCTCAGGATATTCTAACACTAACCTGATGTCTTCAACTGGTTGCTTCTCCATCTTAGCATCAATAACATATGCTAAGTAGGATGTACAACCTTTCGCCAATGATTTAGAAGATTTGATAACTGAGGTGATAGGAATGTCAGATTCCCGTCCTTCCCCCCTTGCTATTGCATAAGACCCATCTGATAAAGGAAACTTGATAATCTTCTTAGAACACAGAATCTCAGCATTGCGAGTACTGAGCCAATCCATTCCAATCACAATATCAAACCCAGCAATAGGCATGATAAGGAATGAAGTAGGGAAACTAACGCCATAGCGGTCTCTACTGTAATCGGATCAATTAATGCAGATGTAGGCAATTGCAGCTTATGACAAAACGATACCGAGACAAAAGAATAAGTAGCCCCGGAATCAAACAATACACATGCTGGGTATAATTAACAAAGAAAGTACCCGTAATCACATCTCCAGCAGTCTTGGCCTCCTCGGCCGTCATCTGAAACGCACGCCCTTTAGCACGTGGGGCGCCGTCTTTCTTTGGCTCAGAAGATGAACCACCAGCTCGGGTATTAGAACTCTGTGGGCATTTGGCTATTCTGTGCCCAGGCTGGCGACATCTGAAGCAGACATCCTCCTTAAACTTGCAATCCTCCACTGGGTGGCATTTAATACCACATCTAGCACACCTTCTGGTAGCTCTAGAACACTCACCAGAATGGGTGGAACGGCATTGGTTGCACCATGAGCCTTCAGATTTAGGCTTCTTGTATTCTCTAGATTTTGTAGCTGCAGAAGATTGTCCTTTTAAAGGACTTGGGTTAGAAGAGGACTGGAACTTCCTCTTGTTGCTTCCTCCTGCAGATTTACCCCTGCACTGGATGCGATCACCCTCCATTTGTCGAGCTATTTCAAAAGCTCGATCCAGATCACTAGCCGCTCTAACATGAGCCCGAAATTCTAATGGTAGAGTGGCAACAAACTTCCGTATCCTCAGATTCTCATCAGTTAATAAATGTGGTACAAATCTCATTTTATCAGAAAAAGCACTGATATGTTGCTCCATAGTCTTATCTCCTTTCCGGAGATTGTTGAACTCACGTTCCAGCCGTTGTTAGTCCCATGTTTAGAATAGTTGGATTTGATGAGACAAACTATAGCTATGTATAGATGATAGGTTAAGAGTTAGGAATTATGTAAGTCTGTTATAGACTGACTAGTCAGCTTAGGCTGAGTAGTCAGCGTATAAACAGATATAGAGTTTTCTATGTAAGTACTAGATAGCTCAGTGACTTCTAAGCTGAGATAGGTTTTAAGAGTGAAGACTTGAAGACTTGAAGATTCAAGAACCCAAGATTCAAGAACTCAGCTTGACAAGGTCAAGACTGAGTGAGTCAGGTCAGCGTCAGAAGTCGGTTCAAGAATTTAAGTAAGTTCTAAATTCTGTTATAAACTCTCCATTTAAATTCGGATATCTGAACCTAATTTAAACTATCTATTAGTTGGATAGAGATCTCAAACGGAATTAATTAGATATGTTCTAATTAAGGAGTTTGTTACGATTTTAAAGAAAAGATAAGTTCTATCTTTAAACTGTGATGTGTTCGTAGATATATCAAGTATAAGTATAAACCTGCTTATGGGTTTCAATATGCGCGAACATACGAATACACACGAACACGTGATACTGCATAAGTTGCAAGACTGCATAAGTTGCAAAACGTACGTGTGTTCGTGATACTTGATACGCGTGTGTTGCGATAACTTTGTAAGTTTAAAGTTCAAGAGAGTTTTTCAAGAGTTCTTGTTAATCAGTTTAACAAGAAGTTTGATCATCAATTAGTTTGTGATTCAAGAGTGTTTAGAGAGAGAGTTGAGTTTATAATCATTGTAATATCAAATCATCCTGTTGATTTGATTAGAGAGTGATAATAGTTATTGATCGGTGTGATTATTGAATATACGTTTGATTAATTTGATTATTTGTTCAAAGTGTATTCACCCCCCCCTTCTACACTGTATCGGTTGCTTGTTTACCCTCTTTGGGACCAACAACTGGTATCAGAGCAAGTTTCTTCATAAGTTGAAGATCAAGATCCGTTGTCAAGAGGTTAAGATGTCAACTAGCAAGCAATCAAGTCATATACCGACAATGGCGGCAAAAGGGTGTCCTATGTTTGATGGCACTGACTATCCTATGTGGAAGTTTAGAGTTATGCTATATCTGAAGTCGGTGGATCACAGGATGAGTAACGTGATTCAAGATGGCCCAATCATACCAATGATCCATATTACTGCCACTGACAAAACTGTTCCCTCTGGAGAAACTCCCAAGCCTGAAGCATCTTGGACTGAGGAAAATCGTAAACTGTTCAATCTTGATGACAAGGCACAGAGCATTATAGCAAATGCTTTGACAAATCCTCTTCTGCATACTGTGGTTGGGTGCCAAACTATAAAAGAGATGTGGGATACTCTCAGTGTTACGTATGAAGGCACTGACTTGGTCAAGCAACATAAGAAGACAAATCTGAGTCGTTCTTATGAGACTTTCTTTGCTAAAAAGAATGAAACTCTGGCAGATTTGTTTACCAGATTTCAATGCTTGATAAATGATCTGATCTTGGTAGGTGTCAAGAAAGATGAGAATGAGTTGGTACTCAAGTTCTTGGATGTGTTACCAGAACAATTCAATGAGATCACCATTGCACTTCATGCTGGAGGAACCTTCGGAAAATATGATCTCAGATCTATATATGGTTTCCTTCTAAATCATCAACAGATCATGGAACAGAAGAAAGTGGCCCAGCAACAACTAAAAGAATCTATAAACAATGATGGATCTGCATTAATTGCAGAGAAGAAGAAAAAGGGATCTAAAAAGTCTCAAGCTGAGGCTGACTCTGAATCTGAATCTGAGGAAGTAACTCTTAACTACGGTTCAGATGATGAAGAAATGGATTCTCTTACTGAACAAATGGCAATGTTAGCAAGAAACTTTAGAAAGTTCAAAAGAGGAAGTGGTCAACCTGACAGAAGAAAAAGTGGTAAGTCTACTTTTGATCCTAAGAAAGCTAAGTGCTATAACTGTCAAAGGATAGGACACATAGCTGCTGAGTGTAGAGTTAAGAAGGGAGAATCAACTTTAGTAGCTGATAAGAATGCCTACAGAGCTGATAAATATAAAAAGGAATATCAAAGGCTCAAAGGCAAGCCAAATGAAAACACCAAAGGTCTTCTTGCTGAGACTTGGGATACTGAATCATCTACTTCAGATGATGATGAGCCAAATAGGTGTTTTATGGCCATTGAGGATGAAGAGAAACAAGTTGCCAATGAGTTAGAGGACAGTTCCTTTGATGAGGATCTAGCAGAAGCAACTAAGCTGAGTAAGCAAATCAGTAACTGGGATCCTGCCTCAATGTATAAGGTAAATAACTTTAGCTCTTACACTGATGAACAAAAATGTCTAATGTTCAACTATTTGTTGAATGACTTCAAAACCTCTCTCACAGTTCAATCTAGTTTGAAAACTAAAATTTCAAAATTAAAAGATGAACTTAAACACTCTGAAACTCTCTTAAATGCTGGTAAAAAGACTCAAAGTGATTATGTATGTCAGCTTCATATAAACAAACTTCTAAGTGAAGAACTACAGGAATCAAAAGAACAAGCTGATAATCTAAGAAAGATATGTGAATCTTGGTGTAAGTCATCAAGAGAAGCAGAAAAATATATTAACCAGCAGATACCAAATCAAGTAAAAGCAGTGCTAGGGGGAGATTATAGTGCTGCTGCTGATGAAATCATCGAAGATCAAGTCAGTCTTGAAGACAAAACGATGAAATCAGATAATATACTCCCAAAAACATTCTTAAGGAACAAGGATGGAAAACATGTCAAAACCAATAAGTTTGTGAGACCAACTCAAAGTCCCTAGGTTATTCATACAAACCATCAAGCTGAATGTTCTAGATCCAACGGAAACTGTAAGTCAGTTTTCAAAAGATTAGATTACAATCCCGTGAGAACAACTATCTTTGACAGAATATCTCACGTCAACTCAAAAAGACATAACTCTCAAGCCAAATATGAAAGGATGTCTAAGAACAGGAATTTGTCTGTAAGTCAGACTTCACCAAATAAGGGTAACCATAAAGCTGACAAAGGTAAGTCCAAAGTCAGTGAAAATCAAGTAGACAAACTGTCTAAAAGAATTGAAAGGTTATCCACATCCTATGACCCAAAAACTGAATCCAAATTTAATGTTGGAAAACTCAAAGAAATCATCCAAACACCCATCTTTAGAAGAAAATGCTACAAGTGTGGTGATAGAGGTCATGAGGCCAAAGATTGTGTAAGTACCAATCTTAGACCTGAAACGGTAAAGGATGATCAGTCCAAAACAGACTCAGAATTTGTTTGAGCTGATCAAGCAAACTCTAAAGGATCAGCTAAGTGCTCATCCTCAGAACCCACCAAACAGTGGGTTCCAAAAGGAAACTAATATGTTTAGTTGATCATGTGCAGGGCTCCTACAAGTGGTATCTAGACAGTGGATGCTCAAGGCACATGACAGGAAGCAAGGGGATTCTAAGTGAATTCCAAAACAATGAAGGACCCAAGGTGACATTTGGGGATAATTCTCAAGGAAGGACTAAAGGTTATGGAAAGATAACTGCTGGAAAAGTCACTTTAAAAAAGGTAGCATATGTTGAAGGCCTTAAACACAATCTGATAAGTGTCAGTCAACTGTGTGATGAGGATTATGAAGTCTCCTTCAGAAAGCATGCAGGAACAGTTTATGATAAGAAGGGAAAACCAATAATAATGGCAAAAAGAGAGAGAGATATCTATTTGTTAGATCTCAGCTCCGCAGATCCTTCTACTGAAACCTGCTTGTATTCTGACTTAACTCCAAAGCTGAGTTGGTTATGGCACAATTGACTATCTCATTTAAATTTCAAATATATTAACAAATTTCTACCAAAGAGTTAGTCTCTGGTCTGCCTAAGATCACATTTGCTAAAGACAAACTCTGCTCAGCTTGTGAAATGGGAAAACATCATAAGGGATCCTTCAAGTCCAAACAGAAATTTTCAATTACAGAACCATTGCATATGTTGCATTTGGATCTATTTGGACCTATTAGCACCCCAAGCCTAAGTGGCAAAAAGTATACACTAGTGATTGTTGATGAGTTCACAAGATTCACTTGGGTGGTTTTCTTAAAAGCCAAAAGTGAAGCTGCATATGAGTTAATCGGCTTCATAAGACAAGAAGAGTTGCAAAAGGGTAAGTCTCTTAAACAGCTCAAAAGTGATCATGGGACTGAGTTTAGAAACTCAACCCTTGAAGGCTTTTGTGAAGAGAAGGGAATTATCCAAAATTTCTCATCTGTAAGAACTCCACAACAAAATGGAGTTGCTGAAAGGAGAAATAGAACCTTAATTGAAGCTGCCAGAACCATGCTATGTGAGGCAAAGCTCAAGCTGAGCTTCTGGGCAGAAGTTGTAAGTACAGCCTGCTATACCCAGAATAGATCAATAATAGTTAAAAGACATGGTAAAACACCTTATGAGATGTATCATGGCAAAAAACCCAACATTGGATATTTCCACATTTTTGGTTCAACATGCTATGTGCTAAACCAAAGAGATCAGCTCCATAAGTTGGAACCTAAAGCTGATCAAGGTATATTTGTTGGATATTCTTCAATCTCCAAAGCTTACAAAGTTTTTAATCTTAAAAGAAAGGTAATTGAAGATTCAGTACATGTTACGTTTGATGAGACAAGTATTGACAAATCCGACAGAGCTCAAGCTGACCCAGTTAGTCTGAGTGAGCTTGAGAGGAACAAAGAAGATCTCACATCAAATCCCATGTATGTTATGGATGATTCTCATGATGACGATGGTGATAAATCTGACAAATGTGCATCATCGAAAGAAACTATCCATATTGAAGATAATCAGCCTGAAAGTCTCAGTGAATCATCAGGTACATGTCAAATTGAGGATCTAAGTGATCTTTCAATTCCTACTAAGACTGAAGAAGTAAGTCCTATTCAGCCTGAGAGACATTGCTCAGACTCAGACCAAGAACCTCAGTCTCCCACTACAACCTTCAGAGTATTAAAAGATCATCCTCTTGATGATGTCATTGGGAACATTGACGATGGTGTGTTAAATAGATCTAAGGCAAATGCAAACTATGCTGCCTACTCTAGTTTTCTATCTCAAATGGAACCAAAGAAAATTGAAGAGGCTCTAAAAGATGAAGATTGGATTGAGGTTATGCAAGAGGAGCTGACAGAGTTTCAAATAAATAAGGTCTAGACCCTTGTCCCTGCCTCCAAAGGAAAAACAATTATAGGCACTAAGTGGGTCTATAGAAATAAAATGGACAAGGATGGAGTAGTGATTAGAAACAAGGCAATGCTAGTAGCTCAGGGGTATCAACAAGAAGAAGGTATTGATTATGATGAGACCTTTGCCCCTGTTGCAAGGATTGAAGCTATAAGGTTGTTTCTAGCCTATGTAGCCTTCAAAAAACTTTAAAGTATATCAAATGGATGTTAAAAGTGCATTCCTAAATGGAGCACTACAGGAGGAGGTCTATGTGAAACAACCCCTTGGTTTTATTGATTCTAAACATCCAAATTATGTCTATAAGTTAGACAAGGCTTTGTATGGACTCAAGCAAGCTCCAAGAGCCTTGTATGATACACTATCCACCTATTTGCTCTCAAATGATTTTGTTAGAGGAAGTATTGACAAAACTCTATTCATAAGAAAGAGTAGAGGACATGTCATTCTGGTTCAAATCTATGTGGATGACATTATCTTTGGTTCAACAAACCAAGGTCTGTGTGATTGGTTCTCTAAGATAATGTCCAATCAATACAGAATGAGCATGATGGGTGAGATGACTTATTTCTTGGGACTTCAAATCTATCAGAAAGAAGATGGTATATTTATTAATCAGAGCAAGTATGTCTTTGATCTGATTAAGAAATATGGATTAGAATCAAGCCATCCCGCAAAGTCTCCAATGTTACACAATGTCAAGCTCCACAAGGACATTGATGGAAAATCTGTATGTTAGACTACATATAGAGGAATGATAGGTTCAGTACTCTATTTAACAGCAAGCAGACCTGATATAATGTTTGCTACATGTGTTTGTGCACGATATCAGGCTGATCCAAAGGAATCACACTTGCTTGCTGTTAAAACAATACTCAAATATCTGAAGGGAACACCGAACTTAGGTTTGTGGTATCCCAAAGGATAAGGATTTGAGCTGATAGGGTACTCAGATTCAGACTTCAGAGGATGTGGTCTTGATAGAAAGAGTACTACTGGATGATGTCAACTTTTGGGTGGAAAATTAGTTAGCTGGACAAGCAAGAAACAAAACTCAGTGGCAATTTCAACAGCTGAAGCTGAATATGTAGCTACAGGGAGCAGTTGTGCTCAAATATTGTGGATGCAACATCAGCTTAAGGACTTTGATTTGCTTTATTCAAAGTCTCCCATATTTTGTGACAATCAAAGTTCTATTGCCATTACACACAACCTAGTGTTTCACTCAAGAACCAAACACATTGAGATAAGACATCACTTCATCAGAGATATTGTAGAAAAGGGAAAGATAGAGTTAGTCTTCATTGAGACTGAAGATCAGCTTGCAGATATCTTCACTAAACCAATTAAAGGCACAAGATTTACAACTCTACTTGGTAAACTTGGCATGCTCAACCCTTAATTGGTATGTTCCATTCTTTATCTCGGTTCCATTTTTGCTAAGTGCTACATTTGACTAAGTGTCAAAATCTAAGCTGAGTGCTACATCTAAGCTGAACACTCAGGATAAGTTGAGTATTCCGTTCTGAAGTGTGGTCAGTTCCACATATCTAGGTTAGTCCTAACAAATGGTAAGTCCAAAATATTTACGGTGTGTCCTGTAAATAAACGTCAGTTGTTTAGAATTTTTTTATATTCTTATCAAAAAAATATCATTAATCCTGTTAGAATCCGGTTCAATATAACAGTGTGCATTTGTGTAACTTACAATAAATTTAGCTGTTATAACAAACTGCGTAGACGTTTTTACGGTAACGGTCATATTTATTACCCTCAGATAACGGTAACTTTTCTCTCCCATTGAAAAGGTATAAATAGAGAGACTCTTTACCATATTTCGTTTACTTTTACAAATTCTCTATCTTCTTCTCCATTCTCTTAAACCCTAACATTGTTGTGTGCAGAGTTCATTGCTCAGTGCTAATCCTTACTACTGCTAAGTGCAATTCAATACGATAAGTTCGATTTCAATGGAGGGTTATACACTTAATTTAACTGAACAAATGATCCGTAGTGGAAATTTCAAGAACAACGCACTTCCCACCTACAAACAAAACAATGTCATCGCCTGTATCGACATTCCAAAGTCCAAAATTGGCAGGGGATATGAGGAGTGGGTTTCCTACATTCGCAAGGGACCCCTGGCACATGCATTTCTTCGTGGTCCTATTGTGCTCATTCCTCAACTTCTCACGGAATTCTAGTATACGTGTAAACTGGATGCAACTCAACCGGTCATACGGGGTACAGTCCTAAGTGGACAAGTGGCGATAGAAGTTGATGCAAATTGTCTTCGCCGAATTCTTCATCTCCCGGTTCATAATCAGTATGAAGCGACGGTTTCTAGGGAAACATCACGAAGCGTTTTACCCTTAATGGGTCATCCTCAAGTTATTGGCGTCATACGGAAATCTATTTTCTAGACGGCATGGGGATTTATGGTATCCACTGTGGTTCGTTCCCTTGGATACAAGGTGGGTGGCCTGGATAATGTTAATGACTTTGAAATGCAAGTGTTATACAACTTATTTTATGATCGACGATTGGCTTACGCTGAGTTGATCTTTGAGGCATTCAAGTCATTGGTCACCAAGAACATAAGGGACACCATTGTGCCCTTCGTAAGATTTATATCCATGGTCATCGAGGACAGGTTGGGTAGAAGATATACTGCCCAATATGAGTCAACCCCTACTCCTGTTCTCAGCTACAGAATGTTCGCCTATGATATTTTCCTTGAGCACCCCACAATGAGTGCTCAGAAGAAGGTGTATGTACAGATTCTGACTCCTGAGTCAAGTGAAGCTGAGACAGAGGAGGAAGCTGCGGAAGAAGTGGGTGACGGTGTTGGTTCTAAGGCTGAGTCCTCTCAAGCTGATCAACCTAGGACTCAGCTCAGACCCCGTGCTCAAAGAATTTCCTCCACCACTTCGAGTTCTGAGCAAAGGAGTTTGTTTCCTAGCTTTGAGTCTCCACTACTAGGTGCAGCAGGTATACTTTCGCATCCGTTATCTCCTTCTCTCTCTTTTACTTCTCCACCTCCAAAATTGGGAGATAAGACTGAGTCAAGCCCAACTCAGTCTAACCCCTCTCCTTCACCTCAAACATCTCCATCTATCTTACAATCTAAATCCAACCTTGCTCAGCCCACTGCTACCAAGGATATATCCTACACCTATACTAGGAAGACTGCCAAAGGTGGTCCTTCCTGGTGTATGAAAGGTTCATTGACAGGTCGTGCTAGAGTGTGTAAGAATGGAAGAGAAGAATGATCAATGTCGTGAGGTATGGTAGTGGGGTGAGCTAGGCTTAGTGGTGAGGAGGGGGTATGGGGCCCACATTCTCACCTATTGAGGAACACTCACTAGCCACTCCTACGGTGGAAATACACTCCTCCGCTGGACATGAGGACTTTGAGGTAAGAAGAAGACCTGAGGAGCCCAAGCTGATGACCACCGATGCTCAAGTCATTATGGAATATCTACAATCTCAGTTTGAGCTCCTGCACAAGAAAAGGAAGAATGATAAAGCCAAGTTGATGCGAAAACTTCATGATCTTTCGACGTCAGTAACCAACTTGGAAAGCTTTGTGCTCAAATTCAGACCCTCCCCTATTGATGATGACAAAAAGGGGGAGGAAGAATCAAAGAAATGTGATGATAAGGTTGAGGGGGAGCATACAGAGGAAGTACAATTTGAGGAACAAGCTCATGATCAGTTTATGAGTACTATAGATCAGCCTTCCCAACAACAACAACAGGCTCCAATAGTCCAAAATACCACAACTTCACAAACTCAACCAGAAACTCCACATGAAGAAACGTCCCAAGCTGCTCACACCAACCTTCCTCAAGCTGAATTGTCAGAATTTGTTGAAGCTGAGTCTGTTCCAACTTCACAAATATATAAAGGGAAGAGTAAGGTGTTCGAGATGGTAAAAAGAAAGAAAAGAAGTGTTATGCCTCTAGCAAAGAAAAGAAAGGTCATCATTGTTGAGCCAGAGCCAGAGCAACAAGGTAAGTCTCAACTAGTTGCATATGAATCTGACTCAAGTGATGAAGCTGATGTGTAACACCGTAAAATCACAAGCCATTTTTTTTAAATACGATGCGGAAGCTTTTAACAAACAAACTCAATTACATTCAAACCAATATTTACAAACTATACAAACATTGTTCACAAAACGGGTATCATTGTTGTGTTACAAAACTATAGGCTTGTTTCATTCAAAAATAATATCAGAGTCAGGTCATCTCTTTCCTTCTGCCAAACTCACAAACACGAACATGCAAAAGCAACAACTGAGGGGAATTAGCACAAAGCTAAGTGAGTAGAGGCTAAACACCAAAAGCAAACATTCACGATCAATATCAAAGCATGTAACCACGTATCCCGAGAAGACCGGCGGTTCGGCGCAGAACCTACAACCAATGCCGGCCAAAGCAAAGGTTTACCGATAGCCCTCCACTGAATTGGCACAATGCACTCCCCCTCTGGTGCAACATATGCACCTGTAAGGCTAACACTGTTCCACCAATCAGTGAACGAGCCCAGCCCAATTCTACGTATAGCTGACTTCCCAACGTAACTCGAATTCATACTAAGAGTGCGTATCGACCAAATATTCATGCAGCAGATATCAACAATCAATATCACAATCAATATCACAATCAACAGTTCAATCAATCCAATCCAATCACAATCATGCATCACACCAATAACACTAACCGAAATCTTTACCATCCGCGATCAACGCCCACTCACCTCAAAATCAACACGGGCTCAGAAGTCTAAACTTACTGAGTCTTTGGATTGCCTGAAATCACAGCAACAATCAAATCAGTCGCGAATATATAAATATATCTTCTCATATATATTTATATCTCAAATTTATCAAAACATCTCAATTAAATCACATAATAAATAAAATATCTCAAACCAAGCAAAAATATACAAACGTATGCAAATAATCTGATTTGGGGCCTGTCGCGCCGCGACGTGCATCGGATTTCAAATCCGAGAAATAACATTCGGATTTCATGCGGATTTCATCAAGGATCGGATTTAGAAGTCAGATTTGCCATGGTTTCGGATTTCCATACGGATTTCACATGTTCAAAAGCACCACACTCGGATTTCTCTTAAATCCGAAACCCTACTTTCGGTTTCTTGAAGGTCGCGCCGCTACACACATAAATTCAGATTTCATCTTCTTCCAAGTGTTGGAAGCATACGCAATTACCCGATCCCTTTGCATAAGTACACATCCCAATCCCGCAAACAATGCATCGCAATAAACAGTAAAATCATCCGTTCCACTTGGCAACGCAAGAATGGGAGCCCGGCACAACAACTGCTTCAACATCTGGAAAGCTTTATCTTGTTCACTACCCCAAACAAACTTCACGTCTTTCCGAGTTAACTTAGTTAACGGACCCGCAATCTTCGAAAAATCTTTAATAAACTGCGGTAGTATCCAGCCAAACCCAGAAAACTCTTTATCTCTGACGGTGTCTTTGGAGCATTCCAGTTCATCACAGCTTCCACTTTAGAAGGATCCACTTTCACTCCTTCATTACAGATAACATGCCCGAAGAATTGAACTTCCCTTAACCAGAACTCGCACTTTGAGAATTTAGCAAACAAATGTTCTTTCTTCAGAGTTTCCAAAACTTGTCTCAAATGTTGTTCGTGCTCCTGTTCAGTCTTAGAATAAATTAGAATATCATCAATAAAGACTATCACGAAATCATCCAAGAATGGTCGACAGACCCTGTTCATCAAATCCATAAAAATCGCAGGTGCATTGGTTAAGCCGAACGGCATAACCAAGAACTCCCAGTGCCCGTAGCGCGTACGAAAGGCTGTCTTTGACACATCCTCCTCAGATACTCGTACCTGATGATATCCCGATCTCAAATCAATCTTAGAAAAGAACGAAGCTCCTTGCAGTTGATCAAACAAATCATCGATTCTCGGCAACGGATACTTGTTCTTAATTGTTCTCTTATTCAACTCACGGTAGTCGATACACATACGCAACGTACTGTCTTTCTTCTTGACAAACAATACCGGTGGTCCCCACGGGGACGAACTCGGACGAATAAACCCTTTATCAAGCAGATCCTGAATCTGCATCATCATCTCCCGGATCTCTGAAGGTGCCAACCTGTACGGAGCCTTTGCTACTAGCCTAGAACCAGGTATTAAGTCTATTTTAAATTCCACTTCACGAACCGGAGGCAATCCTGGCAACTCTTCTGGAAACACTTCCGGGTATTCCGTTACCACCCGGATATCAGTCATTGCTTGTTTCTCTTTCTTCCCGTCAATCACATATGCCAGATACGATTCACACCCCTTACCCAACACTTTCCTTGCTTTTAAACATGAAATCATAGGGATCACTGACCCTGCCTTCTCTCCCCTAGCTATTACTCGCGAACCATCAGCTAGTGGAAACGAGATCAACTTCTTGTGACACTTGATACTAGCTTGATTCAGACTCAGCCAATCCCTCCCAAGCACCACATCAAACCCCGACAATGGCATAACAAGAAAATAAACAGGAAAACACACGTCATCTATATCAATTTTATCCCCAGCCACAACAGTCGTGACCGGAACCATCATACCATCCGCTACTTCTATCTCTAAAGCAGTAGCAAGTTCAATCACAGGCACATTTAATCTATCACAGAATTCCACAGAAACAAAGGAGCGATTTGCTCCTGAATCAAACAATACTCTAGCAGGAGTAGAGTTTATTAGAAACATACCCGTGCTCACGTCGTCAGTGGTGGTGGCATCATCCACCGTCATTTTGAACGCCCGACCCTCAGCAGTGGGTGGGTTCTTTCGTTTTTGACCCATTGAAGACGACCCTCCAGCTCCTCCTCCCCCAGACCCTGACCCTGTCTTTTTGCCCATCAGGCAATCACCAACACGGTGTCCCTCCCTCTGGCAGTTCCAGCACACACTCCTCGGGAACCTACAGTTCTTCAAGTCATGGCCAAACTGACCACAATTCACGCATCTCCTCGTTTGGGCCGTACACTGCCCATTATGATAGGATTTGCACCTACTACACCAAGGTGCCCGTTGAGTAGACCCACCTGAAGTAGGTCTTCGATTCTGCTCTCCCTATCTGCCCCCGCTACTCTGCCCTCCCTGTCTCTGTTGAGCGTTATAGTGTTCAAATCTCAACTTCTGTTGGGAAAGTTTCTCCCCGCTCAACTTGTTTCGTGCAACAATGTCCCCTTCAGCCAATTTGGCTAAAGTGAAAGCCTAGGACAGTGTGGTAGCCCACCTGGTGGCGCCTCTGTAATCTGGGTGCAGTGCCCCCACGAAATAGGCAATCTTTGATTCCTCATCAGGTATCCAGTGCTTAGCAAATCTCATCTTTTTGTTGAATTGTTTTATCAGTTGGTCTACAGTCATATTCCCGGTCATCTGCAGATCCATGAACTCCTTCTTGATCTTAGCCATCTCAAAACACCCACAGTATTGTTCGCACAATTTCTCCTGGAATTGACTCTAGGTGATGCTTCCCTGTTGCTGTTCAGTGAAATGGCCTGTAATGGAATCCCACCAGACCAACGCATCCCCTCATAGCATTCTTGACGCATACTTAACCTTCAGTTCATCCTTGTAATTACAGGCATTGAGTGCCTTTGACATCTCCCTCAACCAACTTAATGTCGCATTGGGATCAGAACTCTCATGATACTCCGATGGTTTACAATCAAGAAACTGTTTATAGGTGCACGGTTGTTTATATCTAGGAAACGCAAACAGATAAGCTCCTGGTTGTGGATAAGGATAGAAGAATGGTTGCTGCATCATCTGAGTCATTGGTGGCAGCGGTGTTGTAACTGGTACGGTTGTTGATTGTGTAGAAATCGCAGTTGGCACTGGGATTGGTTCTGGTTGTTGTTGTTGTTGCTGTTCCATTCTTTGAATTTTATCTCTGAGTTCAACTAACTCGTTTTCCAACTGATAAACATAGTCACTATGCTCCTCTTCCTGAGCCTGACCCGATGTTCCCACAGTAGCCGGGTTACTCAAAATATTCAGTCACTGGTGCTTCAGATGTAGCTTGGGTCGTAGGAGGAAGGATGGGACTATCTCTTTCAGCCATTATCTGTTACAATCACATCACCTCATAACTCATTAGCATAAACCGTTAGTATCCAAAATACTAACTACAACCGACAACTCTAACTCACTCTAATTCCCCCGAAGGAAAGCTTGACCCGTCACGAGCCAAGATTTGGGAATGCAACACTCTAGCCGTGCATGCATCGCCAAACCTAGGCTCTAATACCAAACTGTAACACCCTAAAATCACAAGCCATTTTTTTTAAATACGCTGCGGAAGCTTTTAACAAACAAACTCAATTACATTCAAACCAACATTTACAAACTGTACAAACATTGTTCACAAAACGAGTATCATTGTTGTGTTACAAAAACTACAGGCTCGTTTCATTCAAAAATAATATCAGAGTCAGGGCATCTCTTTCCTTCTGCCAAACTCACAAACACGAACCTGCAAAAGCAACAACTGAGGGGAATTAGCACAAAGCTAAGTGAGTAGAGGCTAAACACCAAAAGCAAACATTCACGATCAATATCAAAGCATGTAACCACGTATCCCGAGAAGACCGGCAGTTCGGCGCAGAACCTACAACCAATGCCGGCCAAAGCAAAGGTTTACCGATAGCTCTCCACTGAATTGGCACAATGCACTCCCCCTCTGGTGCATCATATGCACGAGTAAGGCTAACACTGTTCCACCAATCAGTGAACGAGCCCAGCCCAATTCTACGTATAGCTGACTTCCCAACGCAACTCGAATTCATACTAAGAGTGCGTATCGACCAAATATTCATGCACCAGATATCAACAATCAATATCACAATCAACACTTCAATCAATCCAATCCAATCACAATCATGCATCACACCAATAACATTAACCGAAATCTTTACCATCCGCGATCAACGCCCACTCACCTCAAAATCAACACGGGCTCAAAAGTCTAATCTTACTGAGTCTTTGGATTGCCTGAAATCACAGCAACAATCAAATCAGTCGCGAATATATAAATATATCCTCTCATATATATTTATATCTCAAATTTATCAAAACATCTCAATTAAATCACATAATAAATAAACTATCTCAAACCAAGCAAAAATATACAAAAGTATGCAAATAATCGGATTTAGGGCCTGTCGCGCCACGACGTGCATCGGATTTCAAATCCGAGAAATAACATTCGGATTTCATGCAGATTTCATCAAGGATCGGATTTAGAAGTCGGATTTGCCATGGTTTCGGATTTCCATACGGGTTTCACTAACTTAATCGGATTTCACATGTTCAAAAGCACCACACTCGGATTTCTCTTAAATCCGAAACCCTACCTTCGGTTTCTTGAAGGTCGCGCCGCGACAATAGTGTGTAGCGCCGCTACACACATAAATTCAAATTTCATCTTCTTCCAAGTGTCGGATTTTCAGTCCAATTTCTCCAAAATTCATTCCAACTTCATAATTCTTCCATCTAAATACATATTTAGCACTTACCAAGCCTATAAACCAGTAAAAACATGTTTTTACTTCTTCATAACATGAAATCATTCAAAACCCATTTGCAAACTTTCTTTCAAACTTAAAATGGTATAACATCATAAATTCATGCTTTTGAATACTTAAACACATCAACATGTATCATAACAAGTTACAAACACCATATTACCTTTCTTTTGAATTAAAGATCACAAATACTTGATTTTTGAAGTTCAAGTTGGCAACTTTTCTTCACTCTTGGATTTTCTTTCAAATACACATACAAACACCTTTTCACTTTAGCAAATATGAGCTGATGACATATACACGTACACATATACTTTTCTAAATTAAGCAGGAGGTGGCAACTAAGAATCTTTGAAATCCTATTCTTTCTATTACTCATGCATGCCCACATACATACATACTTGTACTTCTTTTTCCTTTTTAATTCCACCATAATCATATATATATTTTTAAACTTATATTTAATTTAATTTCACATAACATTTAATAAACACACAATCGCATAAAGCAAATCAATCACGTACCGCCAACCCGCTAATCTCCTAGCCCAGGGTTGCGGGTGTTACATGATGCAGCACAGAAAGCCAGTGACATGCTTGCTGAGCAAATGTTACAAGAGATGGCTAAAGAACTAGGCATGACAGTGGAGGAAATAAAAGAGCAGCAACGACAAGCTGAAATTCAAAGAGAAAAGGCTAAAGCTGAGGCTGCCAGAGCTGAAGCTGACTATTCGGGACCTAGAGCTGCCCCAATTCCCTACTCAGATGTGGATCTAAGGCATTGTTATAAAAGAACTGTAACACCCGCAAACCTGGGCTAGTAGATTAGCGGGTTTACGGTATGTGTTTATTGTGTTTTAATTATTTTAATTTAATTATGTGATTAAGTGAATTAGTTTATTAAATTATTTAAAATAGAATTAATAGTATGTATCTATGTATTGTGTGTATGCATGCATATAGTGGGTTTAGCCACGTGGGGTGTGTGTTGGAAGTTGTTGTCACCTACCTTGCATGTTAATTGTGTGTGTATCTAAAAATTTCACATTATTTACAAACAAAGAAGTGTATGTGTGTGTGTTTCTCTGCCAAAGAAGAAACCGAAGAAAAAGAAGAATTATCGGATTTTCATATTTGTGTATTAAATCTAAGTTAAAGGTTAGATATTTATATGATGTAATTGCATGCAAGTTTAATTAGTTTGATAGTTAAGTAAACATGAATATATGTAAAACACTAGGATTGAATTTGTTGGAAACATGAGTTTTTATGGGTTTTATATGATCATATTAAAAATATATGTTAGTATGATGTTTTGATGCATGAAATATGTGTTTTATGATGATAAAACATGTTTAGAATGATATTATGAATTTATAAAAGAATCTGGGTTTGAGATATAATGTTATGAAGGTGGCGGATATGATGAATGTTGAAGTTATCGGATTTGGTGGAAGGAGATGGTAAAACCGATACTCATAGAAACCGATTGTTTGTAAAACCGATAGTCCAAATCCGGAAGTTTGGAAATCCTATACATTAGAAAACCGAGACATAGAAATCCTTGACTAAATCCGATTGGTATCTAAGAAATCCTACACTTGATTAAACTAGTCTTAGGAATCCGATTCATGTGTAAATCCGAAACTTGGAATCCTTAACCCAAATCCGATACATGTAAAACCGGGACTTAGTGAAATCTGATTAAGGAAAATCCGACAATTTTGGGATCCATCGGATTACCAAATCCGATAATGGTAAAATCCGACATGGTGTTGCGGATTCTTAGAATCCGATGGTTTTGGAGAAATCCGATACTTTGGGTTGATTTATATTTGTTTATTGATTATTGGTGTTATGAATAAATTATAAATATATGTCAGATATATTTAAGAGATTTGGACTGATTGGTTGTTATTGTGTTTTCAGACAATCCAAAGGCTCAGTAACATTAGATTTCTGAGTACTTCAACTGAGATTGAAAGGTGAGTGGATGTTGGATGCGAATGGTAAAGATTATGTTTAATATTACTGATGTGAGGCATAATTGTATGTGATGAGTTGATAATTGGAACTGTTGATTGTATGACTATTTGTTCGATACACACTCTTAGTATGATTTTGAGTTGCGTTTGAGAAGTCAGCTATACATGGAATTGGGCTGGGCTCGTTTACTGGTTGGTTGAACAGTGGTAGCCTTACTATTGTATATGTTACTTTAGAGTGGGATTTCACTGTGCCAATTCAGTAAAGGGCTATCGGTAAACCTTTGCTTTGGCCGGCATTGGTTGTAGGTTATGCGCCGAACCGCCGGTCTTCTTAGAGTTGTGATTTCATGTTTAGTATTGACTTGATGTTTGCTTTTGGGTTTAGCCTCTACTCACTTAGCTTTGTGCTAATTCCCCAAAGTTGTTGCTTTTTGTAGGTTTGTGTTTGTGAGTGCTCGTGGAAGGAGAAGTTGACCTGACTCTGATGACTAGATTTAAAATGAAACGAGCCAGTCTATTTTGTAACACAGAATTATGTTTGTTGGATTTTATGAACAGATATTTTGCTTTTTTGTAAAAGTTTGTGAATGAAAAGAATGTTTAATTAATTAAAGCTTCCGCAGCGCAAATAATAATATAAAAAAATGACTTAGATTTTATGGTGTTACAGTTTGGTATCAGAGCCTTGGTTTGGCGATGCAGGCACGGCTAGAGTGTTTGCATTCCCAAATCTTGGCTCGTGACAGGTTAAGCTTTCCTTCAGGGGGAATTAGAGTGAGTTAGAGTTGCTTGTAGTAGTTAGTATATTGAGTACTAACGGTTTATGCTAATACGTTGTGAGATGGTGTGATTGTAAACGATATGGCTGAAAAAGAGACCCCTATCCTCCCTCCTGTGACCCAATCATCTGCAGAGGCACCGGTGATAGAAGACTTGGATACTACTAACCGAGCAGGAACATCTGGCCAGGAACAGGAAGAAGATCAAAGCGAATACATATTCAAACTGGAGAATGAACTAATGGATCTTAGAACTAAAATTAATAAATTGGAACAGAGATTAACCCAATCTGAACAAACTCTAGTACCAACTGCGATCTCTACTCAGGCAACCATACCCCCAGTATCGATGCCCCTACCACCTATGACACAGATGATGCAGCAACCGTTTTATTACCCGTATCCACAACCGGGAGCTTACCCTTTTGCGTTCCCTGGGTTTAAGAAGCCATGCACGTATAAACAATTTCTTGACTGTAAGCCTTCAGAGTATAGTAGAAGTTCTGACCCTAACATAACCCTGAACTGGCTGAGGGAAATGGTAAAGGCACTAGATGCCTGTAACTGTGAAAACGAATTGAAGGTGAAATATGCATCAAGAATGTTGAAGGGTGATGCTATGGTTTGGTGGGATTCAATTACTGGCCATTTTACTGAACAACAACAAGAGTGCATTACTTGGAGCCAGTTCCAAGAGAAACTTTGTGAACAGTATTGCGGAACATTTGAGGTTGCAAAGATCAAGAAAGAATTTATGGATTTGCAAATGACCGGAAACATGACAATGGATGATTTGATCAAACAATTTAATTAAAAGATGAGGTTTGTGAAGCACTGGGTACCAAACGAAGAGTCCATGATTGCTCACTTTGTTGGAGCACTGCACCCCGATCTTCGTAGCACCACTAGATGGGCTACCACTTTATCACAAGCTTTTACATTGGCTATGACAGCGGAAGGAGATTTAATTGCTAGGAACAAGTTGAGTGGGGAGAAAATTGCCCAACAAAAATCGAGGATCGATCATTATAATACCCAACAGAGACAGGGCGGACAGGGCAGTGGATATAAATAGGGAAACCAAAATAGGAGGTCGAATGTAAGTGGGTCAACACAGAGGGCACCGTGGTGTGGTCGGTGCAAGTCATACCACAATGGGCAGTGTACGCCCGAAACAAGAAGATGTGTTAAGTGTGGCCAGTTTGGCCATGATCTGAAGGATTGCAGGTTCCCGCGCAGTGTTTGTTGGAACTGCCAAAAGGAAGGGCACAGAGTGGGGGAACGCCCGGTGGGAAAGAAAGTTGGGTCTGGAGCAAGGACGGGGACGGCTGGGGGATCATCTTCAGCTGGTCAAAAGAGGAAGAATCCACTTACTACTGAGGGTAGGGCCTTTAAGATGACGGTGGAGGATGCCACCACTACTGACGATGTCATAACCTGTATGTTCCTGATTAACTCTATCCCTGCAAGAGTGTTATTTGATTCTGGAGCTAATCGCTCGTTTGTGTCTGTGGAGTTTTGTAACAGATGGCATGATGGTTCCAGTCACGACTGCTGTGGCTGGAGCTAAAATTGATATAGATGGTGTGTGTTTTCCTGTATATTTTCTTTTCATGCCTTTATTTGGTTTTGATGTGGTATTGGGTATGGATTGGTTAAGTTTGAATCAAGCGTGTATAAAATGCCATAAGAAGTTGATCTCGTTTCTATTAGAGGATGGTACAAGGGTGATAGCAAGGGGTGAGAAAGCAGGGTCTGTAATTTCAATAATTTCATGTTTAAAGGCTAAGAAAGCATTGAATAAAGGATGCGAGTCATAAATGGCATATGAGATTGATGGGAAAAAGGAAAAGAAAGCTATGACAGACATCCGGGTGGTAACGGAATACCCGGAGGTATTTCCAGAAGAATTACCAGGGCTGCCTCCAGTTCGAGAGGTATAATTCAAGATGGATTTAATTCCGGGTTCTCGACCAGTGGCTAAAGCACCATACAGATTGGCGCCTTCAGAAAACCGAGAAAGAAGACATAGATTCAAGAGCTGTTGGATAAAGGGTTTATCCGTCCAAGTTCATCTCCGTGGGGTGCACCAGTATTATTCGTAAAGAAGAAAGACGGTACATTACGTATGTGCATTGATTATCGGGAATTGAACAAGAGAACGATAAAGAATAAGTACCCGTTACCCAGAATTGATGATTAGTTCGATCAACTACAGGGAGCTTCCTTCTTCTCGAAAATTGAGTTTAAATCGGGTTACCATCAAGTACGGGTGTCAAAGGAGGATATGTCAAAGACAGCTTTCCGTACGCGATATGGTCACTATGAGTTTCTGGTTATGCCATTCGGTCTAACCAATGCACCAGCGATAATTATGGATCTCATGAACAGGGTCTGTCGACCATTTCTTGATAAGTTTGTTATTGTCTTCATTCATGACATTTTGATTTATTCGAAGACTGAGATAGAGCATGAGCAGCATTTGAGACAGATCTTGGAAACTCTGAAGAAAGAACAGTTGTATGCAAAGTTCTCGAAATGTGAGTTCTGGTTAAGAGAAGTTCAGTTTTTGGGGCATATAATTTGTAAGGAAGGGGTAAAGGTAGATCCTTCAAAGGTAGAAGCAGTGATGAACTGGAATGCTCCAAGAACACCATTAGAGATAAAGAGTTTTCTGGGATTGGCTGGTTACTACCGCAGATTTATCAAGGATTTTTCTAAGATTGCGGGTCCGTTAACCAAATTAACTCGGAAAGATGTGAAGTTTATGTGGGGTAACGAACAAGACAAAGCTTTTCAGATATTAAAAGAATTGTTGTGTCAAGCTCCAATCCTTGCTTTGCCAAGTGGATCTGAGGATTTTACAGTGTATTGTGATGCATCATTGGCTGGTTTAGGGTGTGTATTAATGCAGAGAGATCGGGTGATTGCTTATGCTTCAAGACAGGTAAAACCACATGAAAAGAACTACCCGACTCACGACTTGGAGCTAGCAGTTGTGGTATTTGTGCTCAAACTGTGGAGACATTACTTGTACGGCACCAAATGCGTGATTTGTACAGATCATAAGAGCCTGCAGTATGTGCTTACTCAGAAAGAATTGAATATGAGATAGAGACGCTGGGTAGAATTGATAAAAGATTATGACTGCGAAATTAGATATCACCCTGGAAAGGCGAATGTGGTCGCAGATGCCCTGAGCCGTAAAGGAATTGGAAACCCTATTCAGTTTATGCGAATTGAGATAGTATCTGATCTGATAGATAGACTGAAATCTGCTCAATTGGAAGCCCTAAAAGAAGAAAATTTGAAGACTAAGATAATGAAAAAGCGAAAAGATGAATTGAATGACGATTCTCGTGGATTAAAAACGTTTAAAACTCGTGTGTGGGTGCCTAAACTTGGAGAACTAAGACAATTAATTTTGACAGAAGCACACAAGTCAAGACTGTCTATACACCCAGGAAGCACTAAAATGTATAACGATCTGAAAGTGCTTTACTGGTGGCCTACAATGAAGGCAGATGTGGCACATTTTGTGGAATCGTGCCATATCTGTGCATAAGTAAAGGCAGAACATCAGAAGCCTTACAGGTCTTTAAAACAATTAGAGATTCCAGAATGGAAGTGGGAACACATCACGATGGATTTTGTAACAAAACTACCACGAACTCAGAGGAATCATGATATGATATGGGTGATAGTGGATTGTTTGACAAAGAGTGCTCATTTTCTAGCCACCTGTGAGACAGCTTCGTTGGGTAAACTGGCACAACTATACATAGACGAGATCGTTGCGAGGCACGGTATACCGTTGTCAATTGTGTCTGATAGAGATTCAAGGTTTGTATCTAATTTTTGGAGGAGTTTGCAAAGAGAATTGGGAACTAGAGTTAACTTGAGTACAACTTATCATCCTCAGACAGACGGTCAGACTGAATGAACCATACAGACACTCGAGGATATGTTGCGAGCTTGCGTATTAGAGTATGGTGGATCTTGGGATTCACACCTGCCATTGATAGAATTTGCGTATAATAACTCTCATCACTCCGGTATTGGAATGCCTCCGTATGAAATGTTGTACGGACGTCGCTGCCGTACTCCGACTTGTTGGTTAGAGGCGGGTGAGAAACAGTTTGCAGGACCCGAGATAGTACAGTTGACTGTTGACAAGGTTGCTATAGCCAGAGATAAATTGAAAGCAACCAGAGATAGACAAAGAATGTATGCTGATCCTAAACGACGTCCTGTAAAGTTTGATGTGGGATAATTAGTATACTTGAAAGTTTCCCCGTGGAAAGGTGTAATTCGCTTCGGCAAGCGTGGGAAGTTGGCTCCCCGTTTCATCGGTCCTTTCCGTATCTGTCAGGTTGTGAATGATCAAGCAGTTACCCTAGATCTTCCTGCAGAGCTTGCTGGAATTCATGATACATTTAATGTCTGTTATATGAGAAAGTGTAAGATTGATGATGAAAGCCAGATTCTCCCAATGCATGAGTTAAATGTTGATTCCAAGAAGAGACTGATAGAAGAACCAGTTAAACTGTTAGATAGAAAGGTGACCAAACTTCGAAACAAGAAAATACCTATGGTATTGGTCAAATGGAAACACAGTTTGGGTTCCGATTTAACCCGGGAGACGGAGGCAGAGATGAAAGAAAGGTATCCCCAGTTATTTTGATGCATGAAATATGTGTTTTATGATGATAAAACATGTTTAGAATGATATTATGAATTTATAAAAGAATCTGGGTTTGAGATATAATGTTATGAAGGTGGCGGATTTGATGAAATGTTGAAGTTATCGGATTTGGTGGAAGGAGATGGTAAAACCGATACTCATAGAAACCGATTGTTTGTAAAAACGATAGTCCAAATCCAGAAGTTTGGAAATCCTATACATTGGAAAACCGAGACATAGAAATCCTTGACTAAATCCGATTGGTATCTAAGAAATCCTACACTTGATTAAACTAGTCTTAGGAATCCGATTCATGTGTGAATCCGATTCATGTGTAAATCCGAAACTTGGAATCCTTAACCCAAATCCGATACATGTAAAACCGGGACTTAGTGAAATCCGATTAAGGAAAATCCGACAGTTTTGGGATCCATCGGATTCCCAAATCCGACAATGGTAAAATCCGACATGGAGTTGCGGATTCTTAGAATCCGATGGTTTTGGAGAAATCCGATACTTTGTGTTGATTTATATTTGTTTATTGATTATTGGTGTTATGAATAAATTATAAATATATGTCAGATATATTTAAGAGATTTGGACTGATTGGTTGTTATTGTGTTTTCAGACAATCCAAAGGCTCAGTAACATTAGATTTCTGAGTACTTCAACTGAGATTGAAAGGTGAGTGGATGTTGGATGCGAATGGTAAAGATTATGTTTAATATTACTGATGTGAGGCATAATTGTATGTGATGAGTTGATAATTGGAACTGTTGATTGTATGACTATTTGTTCGATACACACTCTTAGTATGATTTTGAGTTGCGTTTGAGAAGTCAGCTATACGTGGAATTGGGCTGGGCTGGGCTCGTTTACTGGTTGGTTGAACAGTGGTAGCCTTACTATTGTATATGTTACTTTAGAGTGGGATTTCACTGTGCCAATTCAGTAAAGGGCTATCGGTAAACCTTTGCTTTGGCCGGCATTGGTTGTAGGTTCTGCGCCGAACCGCCGGTCTTCTTAGAGTTGTGATTTCATGTTTAGTATTGACTTGATGTTTTCTTTTGGGTTTAGCCTCTACTCACTTAGCTTTGTGCTAATTCCCCAAAGTTGTTGCTTTTTGCAGGTTTGTGTTTGTGAGTGCTCGTGGAAGGAGAAGTTGACCTGACTCTGATGACTAGATTTAAAATGAAACGAGCCAGTCTATTTTGTAACATATAATTATGTTCGTTGGATTTTATGAACAGATATTTTGTTTTTTTGTAAAAGTTTGTGAATGAAAAGAATGTTTAATTAATTAAAGCTTCCGCAGCGCAAATAATAATATAAAAAAATGACTTAGATTTTATGGTGTTACAAGAACACATTTTAATCACAAGATTGAATCAATTACACTGAGTAGAAAAGGAGAATGGGTAATTATCAACTTTGTACTAGACAACAAACAAGAAATTGGTCTAGATATGAGATGTCTGTACAAGTTGGGGTTCTCAGAGTTAAAACTCGTAGCCACAACTATCAAGCAGATGAAAAAGAGTCAAATCAGACAAGAGATAGTTGATGTGCTTAAGACACTCTTCATAAGAATTGATCAGTTAGGTGAGATTCCTGCTGATGAAATTGATACTTTCCTTAATCGAGGCAAAGCTGCAAGTGTTAGAGCAGCGAGCCAGCGAGCTAAAAGAGACATCGGTTTACAAGTTCCAAAGGGAGTTGAATTCAGAGAAAACACTTATATTACTCAACCTTTGGAAGGATTCTTGTATCTTGATGTGGAAGGTAATCAATGTTTCTTGAGAATAGCATATCTTCATTTGGCAAATCTGGAGTTGATTCTGTACTTGAGAATTCTATGTAATGACTCAACTCAGAACTCAGTATTCAGATATCATCTCCACAAAGAAATCTAATCAAGAAAAACTGAGATGAGAGAGCTGCCAGAAGGTGAAGAGATTGTGAATGATGCTATCAAGAAAGCTGCAATCTGGGAACTTAAATGTTATGATATGTGGTTAGAAGTTGGAGATCCTATTGATTAAATAGATAAGTTCTATAATTTTGTAAGCACTAAGTGTGTAGAAGCTAATCATAAAGATTAAGCTACAATGTAAATGATATGTTCATTAATACAAACTCAAGTTTGATATGTTCAACTCTTTATTATTTGATATGTTCAAAATTATGTTTGATATGTTCAAACAGACAACTTTGTAAGTTTAAGCTGATGATTGATATGTTCAATTATAAACTGATATGTTCAGTTGTATAAGTTTTGTACGTTCAGAACTTAAATTAATTCTGATAAGTTCAGTATCTAAGTAATTGTATATTCAAATACTTAGAATACAAGTCTTAGAATAGATTTGTAACATAAACATCTTGTAAGTTCAAGATATGGTAAATAAGCATGGATCAGTTCAATACTTATTTCAAGAACTAACTTTGGTCAGTTCTAGAGTGGTTCAACATAATTCTGTTAACCTATAGCTACTTTGATTCAATATTTTGTCATCATCAAATAAGGGGAGATTGTTAGTCCCATGTTTAAAATAGTTAGATTTGATGAGTCAAAATATAGCTATGTATAGATGATAGGTTAAGAGTTAGGAATTATGTAAGTCTATTATAGACTGACTAGTCAGCTTAGGCTGAGTAGTCAGTGCATAAACAGATATAGAGTTTTCTATGTAAGTACTAGATAGCTTAGTGACTTCTAAGCTGAGATAGGTTTTAAGAGTGAAGACTTGAAGACTTGAAGATTCAAGAACCCAAGATTCAAGAACTCAGCTTGACAAGGTCAAGACTGAGTGAGTCAGCTCAGCGTCCGAAGTCGGTTCAAGAATTTAAGTAAGTTCTAAATTCTGTTATAAACTCTCCATTTAAATTAGGATATCTGAACCTAATTTAAACTATCTATTAGTTGGATAGAGATCTCAAACGGAATTAATTAGATATGTTCTAATTAAGGAGTTTGTTACGATTTTAAAGAAAAGATAAGTTCTATCTTTAAACTACGATTTGTTCATAGATATATCAAGTATAAGTATAAACCTGCTTATGGGTTTCAATACGCGCGAACATACGAATACACACGAACACGTGATACTGCATAAGTTGCAAAACGTACGTGTGTTCGTGATACTTGATACGCGTGTGTTGCGATAACTTTGTAAGTTCAAAGTTCAAGAGAGTTTTTCAAGAGTTCTTGTTAATCAGTTTAACAAGAAGTTTGATCATCAATTAGTTTGTGATTCAAGAGTGTTTAGAGAGAGAGTTGAGTTTATAATCATTGTAATATCAAATCATCCTGTTGATTTGATTAGAGAGTGATAATAGTTATTGTTTTGTGTGATTATTGAATATACATTTGATTAATTTGATTATTTGTTTAAAGTGTATTCAACCCCCTCCTTCTACACTGTATCGGTTGCTTGTTTACCCTCTTTGGGACCAACAGCCGTTCCATATCATACTCAGTGCAGTACTTCTTCTGCACTTTCTCTGAAAATTGCTCCCAAGATAAAGCTTCAAGTACCTCATTTCTGATAGAGGCTTTGACCGTGTCCCACCAGAATATGGCACGACCCTTCAACATCCGAACTGCATACCTGACGCGGTACTCGGATTCACATTCGCAAGACTCAAAGGCCTGCTCCATCTCTCTGATCCACCTCATGGTAACTACGGGGTCATCACTCCCCTCGAAGGTAGGTGGGTGGCACGATAAGAATTTCTTGTAAGATCATGGCTTACGGGTTGGTTTACCCAAAGCAGAGTTGAGTAGAAGCTTCTTTGCAGTACGAAGCTCCTCCTCAAGGCGTCTGATGTACGCCTGTTGCACGTTATCAGCTGGTGCACCCTCAGAATGGTGCTGAGACTGCTGATCTGCAGCCTGCTGAGGTATATGGGAGGCTTCGTCCTCCATTTCCTTTAGTGCCTGTTCAGTAGTACCCGGTTGTGCAGACATATTCAACTTTTGCTATATGAAAGAAGGATTATTCATTATAGCAATTATACTTACACATAAACATATAGACTAGCTATTAACAAGTACTTATCATATAACTCTCATACTCAAACCCCTTTACCCAATTAGGAACACTTCATAATGGTCGGGCCCGAGTTTGAGATTGAATACTCTTTCAAGTACCCAATTCCCTCAAACCTAGGCTCTGATACCTAACTTGTAACACCGCCTTTGTAACCTTAAAATCAGTTAAAATTTGAGTTTTCAAACTGCATGGGTCCGTTTGTAAATTGAATGTTTACCTGTTAGTTATCTTAACCTAATTTCAAAACTAAAGCAGCGGAATTTTTAAAACAATAAACAAACCCAAGACTATTAACTATTACAGTTTAAAGCACATGTTTGGCGTATATACAAATATACAAAACAAAAATAGCCAAACATAACAACCGGTGTTACTTTAAACTAAACCGACCATTGTATATACAAATATCAAGTGTAGTGTTCCAACAAAAGCCTGTACAAAAGCATAAGGGTCCCCATCTCACCAGGCCTGCCTATTCTTTGTTTGAAAAAGGGAAACAACAACAATATTAGCTATTTAAAATAGCTAGTGAATACAGACAGGTATGAGTACAATAATAGCAAGTCATGAATCAAGAATGAGCATACAATGCTATCCTAACATATAGCGGTAATGCTGACATGTCCAGCAATGCTATATCTTGCCAGATAGCTAGTCCGGCTCAATAACAACCACCGGGGGAATCAAACACTACCAACCGTGCTGGTTTCATCACATAAGTGACTCCACCTGCTCGTTACGGAGCCAAAGGCTCATTAGGCTCAGCCAGTTAAGGCAATCACCCCAAGAGTTTAAAGGACTGGCACTCGAGTACCATTAGTCCCGAACAATTCCCCGACGGCCCCTGAGACCCAGCCGAAGCTGACTTTTCATACACATATGTCCGGACTTTTCACATAGCTCATCATTATCCCATAATAGGGATCATAGCATGCATGCTTTCACATATGAATTCATATATATCAAAATATCACAATAAATATACATGTACTTAAATACATGTCAAATATATCATTCATCATGTCAATACTTGTTTCCTAAGCTTATATATATATATATAAATATACAAGTCTATGTGCAATAAATAGCATACCGTATTCGTTTAAACAAATAGCATTCAAAAACCTCCTTTATTGGATTCATAAGAGCCGGTACTCACCTTGGTGCTCAAAACAACTCAAATATGTATTTGTCCTTCCTTGGATGTTTAATTACCTATTGTACACATATAAGTCCACTTAGAATACCACATATCACATACAAATGATAATTCTAGTGTTAAGTTCTCTAATTGTGTCTAAGTTAGTAAAAATGCATAAACTAACCTAAATACCTCTAAAATGATCAAAAGTGATACAACTATAGTTCTTATACACTGTACATTGAAAAACAACCATTTGTTTGCTGCATACTTGGTCGCGCTGTGACACCCCTTAGGGTCGCGCCGCGACACAGCTTCAGAGCTGCGATTTTGTGCCCCTGCAGCAGCTGCTTTCCATACAATCCCAAATTTAACATATTCTTAATTAATTCCAAGTTATGTACTAAGTTTGGGGCATCATTTGGAGTCTATAAACATTAACCTAACATGTTTTAACATATGATTCAAGTTTGAATCATCAAATCACCATTTAAGACCTATTTGGTCAATTTCAAGAATTATAATCAAGTTATCATTTTTAATACCCAAAATCAGTCCCAAACAACTTATATATCATACTAGAATAGATTACTATCAAGAAATCTAAACTTAAATGGTCAAATTCGTTTTACCTATTTTTGACCTAAATCTAAAAATGAAGAACAAGAGTGGTAGAACCTTACCAAGAGCAAGATGATGATGAAGAAAGGATTAGAAGCAGATTATGGACTTGATTTCTTGTTTAATTCCAGCCTTTGTTTGATCTTAGCTTTGATTCGCCTTCAAGAACACAAGAAAGAACAAGATGAGAGGTGTGTGTCTGTGTATGTCGTGGTGTGTGTGTGTGTGTTGGAGGTGAGTTGGCTGACTCACCAATATGAGGACCGACTTATGGTTCTCATTTATCTATAAGAGGTATTTTGTTCCCCTTTTCAACATACAACACGACACCCGAATAACCGTTTCAACTAACGAGGATATTTTTGGAAACCTCGTTTGAAACCAGTTATTATTTTATCATTCTTTTCTAATTTCATTTCTATTTTTAATTTCACAGGCCAATAGCTAATTTCTATTAATTCTTACAAATATATTTATATTTAATTCGTTTAAATAAATTGACATACCAAATGGAGCGCACGAATATGCCCGATTTGAAGATGTTACAAAATTGACTTTGAATGTAATAAGCTGTTTGATAACCAATTCTGAATGAACAATGTGAATGATGTAAAATATCATTTTAACCTTAATATTGATGTATTATATGATATGATATGATTGTTAACAAGGCAACGTGTGAAAGAAAGGGTATCGGGGTTTTTACTTGGTGCTTAATGATTCATAATATACTTTAAGATATAATGATTCAGTAGTATTTTTCTGTATTCAACACAATCTTTATTTAGAGACGACAATCAAACACACTAAATGTTAAACGATTCAACATTAAGCGCTGAATGGTTAAGCAACAAACAAACAAACAAACAGCCCTAAAACAACATTTTTGGGCACTAAAACAACAATTTCATTACTAAACACCAATTAGAAAAAACAACAATTTTAAGCATAAAAAAACACTCTTCTATTATATATGATTTATGATTATATATAATATTACATACAAATAAAATTTTAGTTTTAGATCCTTAATAAAGAATGAACCACTACTTAGGACTTGTCCAGTGCTATGGAACTATGAAGAGTTTTATCTTACCGTGAGGTCTTTGAGTTCGAGCCTTATTATGGAGGTTTTCAGAAAACCATGGAAGAGAGTTTTACTCTCTCATACCACATGGTTTAGGGTTTGCATACTGCCCTATATAAATGTCACTGCAGATCCAACCCACTAACATAACTTCTGTTAAAAAAAATTTAAAAAAATTAAAATAAAGCATGAACCTTTTCGTAAACACATCCTTTTTACTCTAAAAAAATTGTTAGTTGGTTGCCAAACTCACGTCTTCTTGAGAATACAAAACCAGTTTAATTTGCTAAGAATGACATTGGATAACAATACTTTTCTCAGCCTGGCAGCACTTACCATCTTCGGCCCAAATTCAATTCAAATCTCAGCTCATTCTTAAATTACTGCTTAAATCACATCTAACGTCTTCTGGGTTTCGTCTTCTTCATCGATCTGATCTGATTTGATTTGATCTGATCTGATCTGATCGATCAGAATCAACAAAAATGGCGATGGCGAGGGCAAGCTCTGGCCTCGCATACCCTGATCGATTCTACGCTGCTGCTACTTACGCGGGATTCGGTGGCTCTCCCAATTCCTCTTCAAAAGGGGTCACCTCTAAATTCTCTAATGATGTCGCTCTTTTGCTTTACGCCTTGTATCAGCAGGTTTTAATTCGCATTCCCTTTTGTTTATTGCAATCTCTCTCCTTAATTATCAATTGCTTATGTTTCCTGAATTGATCTAACAATAGTCTTGCTTTCAACTTCATTAGGTATAGGGTTTTGGACTTACGCTTGACAATTGGGAATTTTGTTGTTTTGGAATGTAAAATTAAGAAATTGAGTGTGTTTCTAAGTTTTTTCCTCCCTTTTGCCATCTGATGTGACATTATAGATCCATCATAACATTGCAGTTGTCCTAAAATAAGTATTTGTATGTTATAAACCCCTCTATTCAAGGGAGAGATCTAAATTTTTGTTTTTTAATGTCCAACCTAGTACAATCAAGTTCAAAACTTGTTATCTCCCTTTTTTAAAATTGAACATTGTTATATTTCTAGTATTTGATTTTTTTCTGTGAAATCTGAAGTTCTTACGAATGAGGGAGCTGAAAAGTAACTACACCTAGAAATGGAAACAAGAGTTTAGCTTTTCTTTTTATTCATTTTGGAATGGACGGAATCTTACAGACTAATGGCTAGCTATTGCAGTAACACAGTGCAAATATGTGATTGGACTTCTTTTTCAAGTTTTTAGATGGTTACATTAGAAATGTCAAGGATTGGCATATTTAATTATTTATATTTAATATAAAAGTATGTTTTATGAAAGCTAATGATAAAGTGTATTTTGCATTATATCACATTGTGTTCTTCATGATTTATCGATCAATCATGTCCATTAGATTACCAGGCATACATACTTTATGTTGTTATTAGTTTATCTCACACATTAACTAGAATAAAATATACGCTAAAATTGTTTCTGTTTCTAGCTTGTGCCTACTTGTTTGTTATTATCATGTCTATTTCATTATGCAAGTTTATTTTTCTGTGCACCTACTAATTGACCTGCACTTTTGAGTTGGCTTGACTCGATTCCTTAAGTCCTTATTTGTAATAATACATACTAGTAGGTTACCCACTTACCCGCACTAAGCGACAGAGATGCCAAAGGTGACTATCGATGGCTATGATGAGAGAAGAGTGTATTGTTAATTGTACAAAATCTACGATATCTCATGACATTAACTTGGCTTATCTATTGAGGGGAAAATGTGAAAAACTTGGACCTAAGTGAAAAGAACTATACATGATCAAGGAGGCTAATTCGAATAGATCCTACTTGATTTATTTCTTAGATGATAAACTTATATATAATGTATGTTTGAACAAAATAGACATCGGACCATTAGATTCTTCTTTATTGTAAAGACAACAAATGAAAATATCTTATTTAGACATGAATAAAGTGAGACAGTGAATTGTGTGGTAACTCCAACGTTAAATATAAATAATACATTAGTTCGTGTTACATGATTTGGAATAAGTATCAAGTGGTGGTGGTGGCGGCCTAAATTATTGGTTTTCTATGTAAGGAATTTGTAATGACATAATAAATGGAGAAAAGATGAAGGGGTCTGAATGTATGTTTTCTATAAAAGTAAGTAGTTTTAAAAAGTTTAGGAGAGAGAGTGTGGGAAGGATCGTACAAGGTGAAGAGGCTACCGAGAAATCCGATCTAATGGGAAAGATCATACAAGGTGGATGGATCATACAAAATCAAACCTAACACTTATTCATAGTCTTTGACATGTCTCAAATTTTAGAAAATTTTACATTTAAGTCGATGACCGGAATATTATTCATGTTTAATTTTAAGTTAACTTGAAATGAATAAAATGATCATTTATGTAAATATAATTGGTGACGATCCAAATATTATTAAAGGACAAATGTAACACATGATAATTTTTCAAAATACGTAATGCTTTATATAAACTTAAATTGACTTATACTCATATATTTTTAATTTCTTGACATTTCTTGTGTTAAAACTATAAGTGGTAAAAGAATTTAACGTTACATTTCAGTAGGAAAAAGACAATGATAGCTCATATTAGACATTTACCTCTGTAACACTTATAGTGTTGAATTGTTGATAACCGGAGCAATGAAGGTGTTATAGTATTGTTTTTCGAGTTCATCTCGTCTTCTGTTCATAATATTGCATCCAAAGTTCATCTTTTTGCAGGGTTATTTGTTTATATAGGGCGGTTTATGTACAAAAATCTGTTGTATTTTGATTTGATTCTGCAAATTATAGAAAAAACCATTTTACCTTTCTCTGTTTATCTTTATACAATTTTTTTAGTGTATATAATGCTATAATAATATAAATTACTTTTTCTTAAATTTAATCTTATTCGTAATTCAATTAATACCAACTAGTTGAATGATCCATGCCCGGTGCACGCACGGGGGAGCTGTAAAAAACCTTAAACATCTAAGGTGTAATGAAGCATAAATAAAATATATAAAGTAATTTAAACAAACATAATCATATCTATACAAAGAATAACTAATAAAACAACATATACAAAGACTAACTAATAAAACAACATATTTATTAACTGTTCGAAGATTGAAATTAAGACAACTTTCATATTTTTTGTAGTACTTCTTTGTTCACATTTAAGTCCTTTTTGTTGGGTTACCATCATCATCACAAAGAAGAACCTTTAAGCCCTTTTTGCTTGTGACACGAGAAACAAGAACATAGAACTGTCCATGTGAAAAAACTGGATGTTTAAAAAACAATCTAGCTTGACATAATGACTGAACATGATTTTTATTAATTGTCACAGCAAAACCAAACCATCATAGGGAATTGTCTGTGTTAAAACTCAAATGAAGTTCTTGCAACCGAAGGAATTAGCTTCATTCTAAAATATATGTAACATCTCCAACATGTGAGCCAAACCTGGTAACAGTATACAATATGTATGCTCCTTCATTATGACTTGGTATATGCATAAATTTGCAGCGGCCAAATATTCTTTAAAATGATTTTGCTTTTGCTTCAACAGCTTAAATTCCTTATAAGGCCTTGCATATTTCCCTACACATTAGAATATACCATGTCATAGGGATGAGCGCGGTTCCAAAACCGAGCCAAACCCGAAAATGCCCCAAAGTAAGAATCGAGGACCAAACTATTTGTTCCTAATCGGTTCTCTCAGTTCTGGGTAAAAAACCGAACCTGGTGGAACCGAAAACCGAAATATGGGATATATAGGAACTGAGAACCGACTTGAAAATGTGTAAATCGGTCCGGTGCGGGATTGGGTCGGTTTGGGACAAATGGGCTTTTTGCTCATCCATATACCATGATCCCACAATTATACATAAGGAAAAACAAAATGATTTGACTTTTGAGGTCAAATCTATTACCTTCCAATTTTAAAGTTCAAATCTGTTAACCATATGGAAATAAAATGAAATTATAAAAATTTATAAAAAATTAATACACTTAAAAAGTATTAAAATTATTAAATTAAATATCTAAAACACCAAGTTCCAGACGACGAATGTGAAGTATGTCATTAGATAAATATTGTCATGTCTAGCTTATTCACTTGTGTATAAACACGGGGGATTCTTAACGTAACTTTTAAATATGTATAGTGTGAAAGACTAAAACGATAATAAAAGAAAATTTATAAACAATAGATAGTGATATAAACACTAACTAGCTTAATACCCGTTGTATAAACACGGGGGATGGTTAAAGTAAATTGTAAATGCTTATGGTGTTAAAGAGTACTAACATATATAGTAAATTGTTAAAAATAACTGAGCCGAGCCGAGCTCAGAAGTATAAATAGATTCTTCAAGCTTGAGCTTTAAAATGAAGGCGTGATTGAGCTCCAGCTCAAGCTTGGAATGCTGTGACTCGACTTGATTACAGTCATAGATGCACTCTTCTTTGTTACTCCCGTTAGAAATCACCAGCTTTTTAATTTCTAACCAAATTGCATAAGTCTTTTGCCTTTTCTTTGTTTTAAAGTGAATTCCTTCATCCACTTTATTTCCGTTACTGTTAGTAGATGTATGATTTGTTGTGTCATTTATTTAAAATTTGAAATGACTGAACTAGTAGAAGAATTTGCTTCAAAGTATTATCCAATGGTGATGATGAAACTTCAGGGAAGACAATTGTATATATGTGAAAAAATAATAGATTATTATGTACAGAAACAATATACTTGCTACAATGAAATAATAAGATACTCCCAAAATGAACATATATATTTTAAAGAAAAGCTAAACACAATAATGGATTCCCTATACAAAATCATTACAAATTTATTGACAAAAAAAACTCTTTCTTGATAAAAAATCATGATTTTAGTAGGGTACAGCAATCTTAAACTACTATTAGCACAAATACTTCTACTTGAAAACAGAAAAGTGAGACCAAAACACTTGCCCTGACATTTTAATAAAGGACATTTATTTGTTATGCAGTTTACCAATAAAACATATTTATATGTAAAAGATTAGTTATCTTGACTGGTGTCTTTTTGAGTTCCTGAAAGAGGATTAATGCTTGATTGGTTTGAATCGATCAAACTGCACCTAGTGGGACCGACTTGGTGTGTGAGTGGAGTTGGCTTCCTTAAATAATGTTCATGTTTGACATACCTGAAATGCTAACCGTTACATAGTATAGATGTGTGTGTTTATGATCCATAATCGTGCGTGCTTGTGTATCTACGTATACACATCTATATATCTCAACTCCATTACAATGCATTTGATTTAAACTTAGAATCCTTTGATTATAATGATTGAAGATTTGAAGTACATATATGCCCTCTCCAATAACAACACTTTCCATAAGCAGAAAAAAACCCAGAAGCAAGTCGATAACCTGAACCAACGAGCATCTACAGTTTCAATTTAAGCAGTTTATATAAGGAAGAAGTAGGAGGATATTTGTTTTACTGCTTCTCGAGCGTACCCTGTTCTTATATATGCATTTGCATATGCCTTTTTGCATAGTTGTGTGTATGCCTTGTTTGTATCCTGAATATTTTATAATTCTGAATCCTAACATGGCCTTTGAGATATGCTGCTGATGAGTTGATAGTTCCCAGTGTTTCCTTTCGTTAATCAAATTTTATTTGTTGAATAATAGTTTGATAAAGGAAATTTTGTTTTACATCAGGCAACTGTTGGACCATGTAACTTACCAAAGCCAAGAGGTTGGAGTCCAGTGGAACAAAGCAAATGGACAAGGTTTGTTTACTAAAGCTACTGAATAACATGCAATATGAATTTTTATGTGTTAATTGAAATATGAATTTAGGCTTGCTTCACTTGCTGCTTGCTCTTTACTTGCTTACTATCCAAGACTAAATTACAAGTTTTTTACTATTTGTATTCTTTCTTGGCCTCTGCTTCTTCACTAACTAAAGTTCTACCAACCTTTAATCTTATATGTGAAAGATATTACTCTCCCTCGGTTTGAAATCACGTGAGCAGAAAGTTAAATAAATATGAAAATGCACCATAGAAGTTTAAACACAGGTTAAGCAATAGTTAAAAAAAATATATAGTCTTCAATAAATATTCATGCTAGTATGCAGAAGAAAACAGATAAATCGTTTGGCTTGGCAATTGCCTTTTTTACCTAGGAAATAACCATGAAGAGACATTTCAAGTTTTTATTAACATCTGTACAATAAAGTGCTGTTTTACTTTTTAATACAACATAATATATTTATAAACATAAATGTTGATGACTGATGATATTAAGTACAATATCTAAAAACAGGACATTGGACATGTAAAAACAAGAAATAACATTATATTAACATCTTACCATTAAACTAATGTTTACCATTTTCCTATTGCAGTTGGAATGGTCTTGGAAACATGGCTTCCATTGAAGCGATGCGCCTTTTTGTAAAAATATTAGAGGTATATTTAACTTTTATCTATCATAAAATTAGAGTACTATGCTATAAAGCCCATATTAATTTGTCTTTTTCTGTGTGGAATAGGAAGAAGATCCAGGATGGTATTCAAGGGCATCCAACTTTATTCCTGAGCCTGTTGTAGATGTAGAGATGAATGTGAGCCTGCAATTTGCTTCTTTTACATACATGCGGTTAACTGTAATCTAAATTGGAATATATGCATCTGGTGCAGCATAATTCAAAGGTGGAGCTATCAACTAAAAATGAAGTGGGTTTGCCCGAAACGAAAACAATCCCCACCGAGAATGGGAATTCTGTGGAAACCCAGGATAAAGATATAATGGTGGAAGGATTTGGTTCTGTTGGTGTGTATGACCAATGGGTGGCACCTCCGGTTTCTGGTCCATGCCCAAAGCCCCGATATGAGGTATTATTTTCCTTCAGGTTCTGGTCAAAGTTTATCCTTTTTCTTTTTATTTTACGATTTTTGAAATTGTTTTTCAAATTGGCAGCATGCAGCAGCTGTTGTTGATGATAAAATGTACATATTTGGTGGAAATCATAATGGACGTTACCTAAATGATCTTCAGGTATGTGGCTACATGGCCAAAATTAATTACATCACCTTTTTTTTCTGGCATTAATGTTACGTCGACAAGATTCCTCTATTTTATCTTTCTTGAGTTGCATCTCAATTTTAGTGTGGATTTGTTACAGACGCTTGATTTACGAAATTGGACATGGTCAAAGGCTGAAGTCAAGACAACTTCCGAGGCTCCAGTGACAGTTACTCCTTGTGCTGGGCATTCCTTGGTCAGTAGCAAGATCTATATTCTCTTTTTTGTTCTTTTATTGTAATTTCTTAATATAGAACTGTTTAACTGAAGTCTTGCAGTTCTTACATATTTGTTTTTGTGGCATATGATTTTGACAATTTATATATTGTTGATCTCTAGATACCGTGGGAAGGGAATAAGCTCATATCAATTGCTGGACATTCAAAGGATCCATCAGAAGTTATCAATGGTTTGTTTTAACTTTATCCTTTATTTCATTTTTACCAAAAAAAAGGAGTAATATGTACCTATAATAACTATTGATTCTTATTCATAGCCATCTGTTAGTCAAGCATACACTTAATTGCAAGATAGGTGACAGTTCTGCTTGATTTTAGAACTTTACCCACTTTTTTATCTTTCTCTTTTTTGCAAGATTTAGTCTCTTAGTGTACTTGCTTTAATCTACATTCTTATATTATAACAGTAAACGCATATGATCTGCAAACATGTACTTGGTCAACCATGAAGACCTATGGAAAACCACCGGTATAGATTCTTAATCTCCTGTCATTAGTTTATTATCTACTTTCTCGTATGTTCTATTCTACCTAATTCAGAAAATTTTCTCAATTAAACACAAGTTTTTTACTTCTAGTATGCAATATCTGTCATGCTATATGCAGGTTTCACGTGGAGGTCAATCGGTTACACTTGTAGGGACTAATTTAGTCATATTTGGTGGACAAGATGGAAAGAGAACTCTCTTGAATGACCTGCACATTTTAGACTTGGAAACCATGACCTGGGATGAAATTGAAACACTGTAAGATCTTTTTTTTTTTTGGTTTCTCTTCATATATGGTTTCTTTTGCTTCTATAATGAAAACTGCCAAATATATAAATTTGAGGCATACTTGTTTTCCTATTCATACAGAGGCGTGTCACCTTCTCCAAGATCTGATCATGCTGCTGCAGTACATGCAGAGCGCTATCTACTTATATTTGGTGGTGGCACTCATGCAACTTGTTTCAATGATCTTCATGTCCTTGATTTGAAAACCGTGAGATAATTCAATCTTATTATGATGTTACTGCCGATTGTCAAACTTGAGATTCGTTCTTATCGATTTAAATTAAAAATTTAGATGGAATGGTCACGACCAATTCAACAAGGAGAGATACCAAGTCCACGAGCTGGCCATGCTGGTGTGACTGTTGGAGAGAGTTGGTTCATTGTTGGCGGTGGTGATAATAAGAGTGGTATGTATTTGGCACTTCACATTTCTCTTTTTGGTTTTGGTGGTTATGGTCGTGATTTCAACCCTTAACATATAAAAGGGTTGATTCGCGTGCTGTTTTATCTCTAAGGTGTCAAATGTAACAAAAAATAATCAGTCAAATGGGTCGAAAGGTGCCAAAAGTCTATTCTTTATGCAAACGTCGTAAATTCTTATATTAAAAAAAATTAGATTAGTACTGAAATAATGTAACTATGTATATCATATTTGATGTGGTAATTAGATATAAAAAGCCTAAACTAGGTGTACAAAAAATGTTGTAAGCCGATCCATACCAAAAATATTTGTTTTGACTCGTTACCCAACTTTTTCCACATCTTTGATAATTGCGTTTTCTTTAATCTTGTATCCTTTTCTTTTCTGCAGGAGTTTCAGAGACAGTTGTCCTGAATATGTCTACTTTATCTTGGTCAGTTGTTACAACTGTTGAAGGACGCGTTCCTCTTGCTAGTGAGGTATTTGCTTTGCCAAAAAAAAAAGATAAAACAAAAATTATTTGATGAATATTTTGAAGTCCTAATCTGACAACAATTCTTGACTTCTTCAGGGTTTGAGTTTGGTAGTAAGCTCCTACAATGGTGAAGATGTTCTAGTTTCTTTTGGAGGGTACAACGGGCGATACAACAATGAGGTAACAAATGAGCCTCTTTTTCACTCATTTAATGCTTTCAAGGGTATTTTAAGTTGGTTTTGTGATCTTTTTAGGTCAACTTACTCAAACCCAGCCACAAATCAACCTTGCAAGCAACTATGTCGGGGACACCTGCCCTTGATAGTGGTTCTGGTGTACAAAACGCGACAAATGGCACTAGAGATGTTGAGTTAGAGGTTGAAACTGCACAAGAAACAAAAATTAGGGAAATAAGCATGGACAATAATGAGCCACAGGTAATTCACTTTTTTTACTATGATCTAAATGCTCGGGTTGGGCTGGTTGGTTAACATGTCAAAGCAAGTTAAGATTAAAACCGGATAGTTTCTGGTACAGGTAGAAACGAGTTGGTTTGACCTGATAGGCTGAAACACGTCTCTTATAACAAATAATTAGTGTCAAATATGATTAAAAAAATTATTTATTAGATTATAAATATTTTTTACTATAATAATGCTGGATGCTTTATGCACTTAAAATACACTTTAGTTGACTTTTGAACTTTTTGACCTGTTACAGTTTAGAACAATGTTCTAATTTCACATGTTTGGCGCGTTAGAGATAAACATAAAGCAAATTGACTGAATTAAAAGTGAAGCATGTAGAAATTGCAACCCATGTCAAGTTTACGCGTCATCAACTTTTATATAGCCTTGGAGGGTCAATACAGGCCCATCCTCTAATTATGCGCATGAAATTTGAAACGTTTCTGCTACAGCTTGCCCATGATAATCATGGAAAAAGAGTTATCATATTTGAAATTCTTCCATATTCCTGTAAATATACATGTGTATTGTGTAAATATGGTTCATCATTATGCAGACAAATGAAGTTGAGGAAGTGAGTGAACGTTTCATATCCGCCCTTAAGGCAGAAAAAGAGGAATTAGAATCAACACTTAGCAAGGAAAAGTCACAATCCCTTCAGCTAAAGCAAGAGCTGATAGAAGCTGAATCCAAGAACACAGAATTGTATAAGGTAATGTATTTCCAGTAAATCTTGAAATTCTAATTAAATTACTAAATATTTTCAAAATTAACTATGTACTATATATATTGCAATTATAATCTTCCTTGAGGTTTTAATAAGCTTTTATTTTGTATGATTTATTATTATTTTTAAAAACCGAGTATTTATATAATCTATAAAGTAGGGACGAATTATACACTGTATCTACATATGACATAACTATTCCATATGGACACTCACTCCATACTTCCATTCCTACAGGCCTAGCAAACATAACTATGCAATGCCTGTCTGTGTTATTTTTTCAGAGTTGTGCATGCAAACTAAAATAAATCTAAATATAGGCCGCATTCTAAAGTGGAGAAGAAAACTGAAATAAATACGAGTTTTGTTGTACAAGTTCAACTTCATTTGCAATTTTTACGATTCTGCAGGAACTCCAGTCTGTACGTGGTCAGCTTGCTGCGGAGCAGTCAAGATGTTTTAAACTAGAGGTAACCTTTTATCTTAGTGATGTACTGAGGTGGTAATTTTGACCTTGTTTATAGGTAAATGAGTTGATTTGGGCCATCTTTTACTAATGGGTCAATCGAGTATAATATAAAAAATTTATTTAAAAGGGAAATGGGTCAAATGTGTCGAAAGCAGCCCAAAGTGTATTTAAAAATGCACAAAACCTCCTAAACTAATTTTATAAAATTTTTTAACGGAAAATGTCACTGATTTTAGTATTGTAGTAACATAATTTTATAATCATATTAAACGTATTAACGATTCATAAACCTACTTTCAAAGATGAATCTTACAGTAAATCTGATTTTACTAAATTACCCGTGTTTAACGATTGGATAACTGTCATGTTGTTGGTTCCAGTTTCATTTTGCGTAAATTGTTAAAAAAGATGTCATCTTTACATTGCTAGTATGGTTTTAAAGTGGGCTATGATTTCTTCGAATTGAACTATCTTTTTTGCCAAAAAAATCAATAGGTGGATGTTGCAGAGCTTCGACAAAAGCTACAAACAATGGACACCTTACAGAAAGAACTTGAAATCCTGCAAAGACAAAAGGCAGCTTCTGAAGAAGCTTATGCAAAACAAAAGCAAAGTTCAGGTGGGGTGTGGGGATGGCTGGCTGGGACGCCACCCCCTACCGAAAAACCAAACGACGCATGACAACTTAAAACGTCTACATATATAATATTATACCCATTTTCATACTCAAAATCCCTTTTCTAAATTCATTTTTCTATAAACTCTTGTTTCCTTTTTGTCAATCTCTTGACCAGTGTTTGACTTGGCATAAGGTATTTAGGATTTTGTGTTGGTCACAAAGAAGACATAGCTAAATGTTGCTTCTATTTTTTCATTTTTGTTTGGGATTTTGAACTTGAAGTGAAATATTTGTTGAGGTTGAAGATAGTTTTCTTGTTTTAGACTAATGATGATGGTATATAGCCATGGATAAGTTTTGTGTCTTTAATATGTTGCACTTGTTTTCAATCCTTCTTTTTTGTTGAACTATGAGTAAACATAGAGAGTTGTAACTCATTTTGATGTGTAGATTCTTTCTTCTCTTGTGCTCCTAACATGATGTTGCCATAGTGAATAGATTAATGTATTGAGTTGGGCTAAATCTAGAGCTGAAACTTTATTTATATTTTTTTTAAAGGAGGAAAATAAATTATTTGTAGAAAATCAAAGAAAGAAGTGTTCTCAAGTTTCGTTTAAAAAAGGGAAGGATACAAAGGGGAAAGTTTAGAGACTTATTTCGCCTTTAGTTCTTTCCTCCTACAATCGGGTTGATTTGAAATGAACGGATTTCATTTTGTTTTCTCTCCTTTGTCAATTTGAGAACGCAAAACTAGAGTAAGAAAGTGCACGTGTTGTATGCATGGACATGTTTGATAAATGTTTGATAATCGATATCTAAATAATTTTAAATAAGGTATAAGAATAAACAAATAAAATATTAAAATAGGGAAATATGATTGATTGACATGTATTTTAGTAATTAGGTTTTCTAGCTTTTTATTTAAGTTTTTCTTTTTGAAATAAAAAACGCCTAATATATATATATATATATATATATATATATATATAACACCTTAATCTATATTTTGATCAACTTTAATCGGATGTTAAGCTTAGGTGCTGTTTGTTTACTGTTTAATGGAACAATTCAGTGTTGAATGTTGAATCATTCAGAGTGTTTGATTGCGGTCTTTGAATGAAGGTTATGCTGAATGATTTATCATAATGATGCTAAATTATTCTACCTTAAAGTACATTCTGAATCATTAAGCACAAAGTATTTTTATCCTGATACTCCTTTATCACTTTGTCTTGTTAGTCAATCATATCTTATAATATAATATATCAATATTAAGTTTAAAATGATAATTTGCATCATTCACATTGTCATTCAGAACCTTTATCAAACAACATGTCACATTCATAGGCAGATTCATTCAGAGCCTTTGAATTATTCAGACCACAGAATCATTTAGTGTTTAATTATTTTGTTTTAACAAACTGCCTTTTAGTTTCATATTCTCTAAACTACTTTAACATTGTTATTATGATAATGAGGATTGAGATCTTCATGATTGTCATGTTCCTTCATAACAAATACAAGTGAGCCGTTGTTTAAAACAAACCATGACCCTTTGTTGGATCCGGTGTTTTTATAGTAAGGGTGTTGGAATTTATGATGAGTATAACTTGAATGTTGTCAAGTTCTCTTGTCCCACTTAGGAGGAGTGAAGAAGTTTGGTAGGTTTATAAGATATTTCCCTCCCTTATCATTCAAACCAAATGGTGGGTGTCAAGTAGGACTTCCCCACACGCGCGCATAGATGTGTTCCCGCGAGTGGCGCGTGTAGGCACACTACGCATCATTGTTAGGAGCTAAGGAGCTTTTGTTTTTGTAAAGCGGGTTCGTGGTTCAGTTACTTGATGCGTGCGAGACGGGTCGGTTTATCCGGGTTTGACCTGGTCTGCAATGTCCGGAACCTCCCCACGATATTCTCAACCAATGAGACTGTAGGTTTTGCTATAAATATCACATGCAGTCTCCTCCGAACCTCACCCTGCGAAAAACAGCTTGCTCTCCCTCTCTCTGCGATTTTTTGCTATCATTTCTACCATCATCCTTCCGAAGAAACCAAGTTCTTTGCTGTAGAACTTCTGTTTGAGGTTGCATTAAATCCTGGGTTTGTTACGTTTGAGGCTTACAGCGATATAGGCAACTTAAACACCTTTAAGGACAAGAGTTTCAACCGTGCGGTTCTTCAACCTTGCTTCATTGTGATTCGATCACTTCACGTTGGTGTTTATGATTTGTGTATTGTTTTCTATTGTCCGATAACGGGACACTCTCATTCTACCTTTCTTATACTGTATTGATCGAGGAGGATCAATCAGTGGTTGGCATACAACTTGGTAACTATAATAATAAAATCAGATTTATTATTGTTTTTTGTGTAACGTCCCGATTTTATATTTTTTTAACAATTACTAAGGCATATGACTAATAATCCACCATAATTAGAACATTGTATACGTTAATTACAACCCCGGGTGGAAACCCATAAAATCATAATTTAATTGTAGTAGTTTCGGAATACATCAGGAAAATTCAAGGTAGTTAAAACATTGCGGAAGCTGGTTGGAGATGAGCTATCAACCGCGTGCTGGAGCCCCGCCATGGCCATCACCTGAAAAGAAGGTTAAACAACAACCGTAAGCACGAAGCTTAGTGAGTAGTTTACATACAACAACCAAATCGTCACTTCATCAACTTGTTTCACGTATAGTGCATCAATCATTCCCGCTACCGTAGTAAACGGTCCCAACATTCCCGTTACCGAAGTAAACGGTCTCGTCATTCCCGTCACCAAAGTGAACGGTATTATCATTCCCGTCACCGAATTGAACGGTCTTATCATTCCCGTCACCGAAGGGAACGGTCTTATCATTCCCGTCATCGAAGTGAACGGTCTAATCATTAAATAAAGCATATCGTATCATATAACTCATAACACATGTCATAATCACATACATCATCAGTTGGGTTGTAAGTAAGAATACTTACCTGTCTGCAGTCTTAGTTTCTCAATAAACAGCTAGTAACAATTGCTCGGTCACGAGTCCAAAGTACGACCTACAGTGCACATTGTCGTATCAAGTTTCAATATTCAAGGTCGGACCTTATATTCTCACTAAAGTCGGACCACTACAAAGGTTCCAAAGGGTTGGACTATCTGTTACTTATTCATAAGTCGCATGACCACTCTATATGTAGGTGTATAAGTCGCATAGCTCACTAAATATATATCTGAAAGTCGCATGGAGCAATCAATATGTATTCATATGTACACCTTAAGTCGCATGGATCATATACACATGCATAAGTCGCATGGCATGTCACGCCTCTATAATATATGTACTAAATGAAAGTCGCATGAAGCCATCTATGAGTTAACATGAAAGTCGCATGAAGCCATCTATGAGTTAACATGAAGTCTCATGAAACCATCTATGAGTTAACATGAAAGTCGCATGAAACCATATGTGAGTCAACATGAAAGTCGCATGAAGCCATATGTGAGTCAACATGAAAGTCGCATGAAGCCATATGGGAGTTAACATGAAAGTCGCATGAAGGAAATCATAAAGTCGCATGGAGTAATGCCTAAAAGTCGCATGGAACCCTACATGCATACCCAAAGTCGCATGAACAACACACACACACACACACACATATATATATATATATATATATATATATATATATATATATATATCAGAAAGTCGCATGGGCATACACAACACACTCAAGGTCGCATGAGCATAATAAGTCGTCCTTGCTAGTTCTCATTTTTCATTCTACAGACTCCATAGCCAAAATCCAACTCTTTCAAAACTTAACCGAATCATCTTATTTTTATTACAAAATGTTTCTCCACTCATTTAAACACTTCCTTCAAAATATAATCATGTTTCATCAAGTATTAAAGCTCATATCTCAAATTCTTTTCTCTGGTTCTTCATAAACCCAAAACCCAGATGCTAACTCATGCTATCATCATTCAAACAAGCTAAAATTGATAACCACAACATCATAGTGAGGTAGGAAATATTACCTGATGATTCTTTTAACAATTATTTAAGTCCACAAGTGATTCTTGGCTTCTTACTTCTCTGCTTCTCGAGAGGGTTTTTGCACACACAACACACACTACTTTCTTTTGAACTAATAAAACAGTAACAAGGTTTTTGGGGGATGTGCCCTATTCTTCTCTCTCTCTCTCTCTCTCTCTATATATATATATATATATATATATATATATATCTACTTAACAAGGCCTAAGCCCACTTAAATCAACAAGCCTAATAGAGCCTAATCCACATGAATATATATATATATATATGTATATGTACACACACACACATAGTCCAATTAAATTAAACTAGTCCATTTGTCCAACCATTCATCCAAGCCCACAAAAATATCGAATTTATTTCACAATTAAATTCATAATCCAACACAACTATCATTTTCTCAATAAAATATTCTTTTTATTTATTTTTGAAGTTCGGGTATTACAACTCTCCCCCACTTAAACATGATTTTGTCCTCGAAATCTTCATGCCAACATTGCAGGGTAGTTCTTCCTCATCTCCTCTTCGGACTCCCACGTCCATTCTGAACCCTTGCGGTGCTCCCACCGCACCTTTAACATTCCCACTTCTCTGTTGCGTAGTCGTTTGATCTTTCTTTCGAGGATCGCAACCGGTCTCTCGATGTAGTTCAATTTCTCATCTATGGTGATGTCCTCCAATGGCACAAACGCCGACTCGTCGGCTAAACACTTTCTTAGATGAGATACATGAAAGGTATTGCGTATCTTCGATAACTCCTCGGGTAGCTCTAAACGGTAATCCACCTTACCAATCCTCGCAGTAACTTTGAAAGGCCCAATAAATCTTGGATTTAACTTTCCTCGCTTTCTGAATCGTATCATTCCTTTCCATGGAGATACTTTTAGCAATACATAATCACCAACTTTGAATTCCAGTAACGATCTATGTTTATCTGCATAGCTCTTCTGCCGGCTTTGAGCCACTTTAAGTCGTTCACGAACTTGTTGTACATACTCGGAGGTTTTCTGTACTATTTCCGTGTTGCCAAGTTCTTTCTTTCCAAACTCACCCCAATAGATCGGGGTTCTACATTTCCTACTGTAACACCGTATTTTCAACCCAAAAATTTTTATTTTAAAATACACTGCGGAAGCATTTAAAATACTAATAGCATTTACAACTGAAAACATACACAGTTTCCACAACCAATCCATAGTTTAAAAATATTAGTATTAGAAAACTACGACTCGTCACAAATATAAACATCAGAGGCCTAGGCAATTACTCCCCAAGCTAACCACTCTCAGCCGAGCCGCTGACTTACCAAAACCTGTAAAAGAGTGAGAGGTGGGGGATTTGCAGTGAATGGAGTAAAACCACAACAGATACATCCGCTAGAACCGCAGGATATCAACAACAACAAATAACAGATAATCGAGCCCCGGGAAGACCGACGGTTCTGCAGGAACCTACAACCAATGCCGGCCAAAGCAAAGGTTTACCGATAGTTCATTTGCTATTCTCACATAGTATTATCCTTTAGTTGCAACAAATGCATCAAAAGGTCACAATACTGATTAGCCAATATCAAACAAACCCAGCCCATGTGCCCAGCCGAAGCTGACTTTCCATCCAACATGTATACATAACACCGACGCAACAATCAATTAACAAACAAGCAGTTAATCAATTATCAGATATAAAATCTATCCATGCGTCAAACCATAAACAGTTGCAACCTAACCGGTTACAACTAACATCATCTGTGAGTAAACATCCACTCACCCCGAGTTTACGAACTTCCACTCAGTGATCTTATGTTACTGAGCCTTGTCTGTTCCTGAGAACACAACAAATCAAAATCAGTAACTGACTCATAAATATATATCAAACACATATATTTATATCTCATTTGATCAAACATAAACATGTTAGATTCACATATGTACATACATGTAACACATAGCATTAAAGATTGCAAACAAACATGAAAATCCACAAAACCACGGACGCGTCTCGTCCAAGAAACCGACGCGTCGCGTCGAAACCAATCTATCGGATTTCCATAAATCCGGACCTCAATGTCGGATTTCAAGTCCCGGATTCCATCTTGTCAGATTTTGAGTCTCCCGTATTTCAAAATATTGGATTTTGGGTCTCGGATTTCACTCATCGGATTTCTCTTTCGGATTTACAAGAATCCGCCAAATTACGAGGACGCGTTGCGTTCGATGAACACTTGTATCATCTTCCTCTACATTCCAGCCGACTTAACTTTCCAAAATCCAACATTTCCATTCGAAATCAACTATCAATACTTCTATAACATGTATAAACATCATATATCATGTAAACAACAACAAAACACATCAAATCCCCTTATAAACACCATAACATGCCAAACCCACTTGACAAGTTTACACATAAGCTTTAACCATGATGTTTTCATGAAACCAACATGAACTTAACAACACATCATATCATAATGACCAGAATCATGCTAGGAACATAGTCATACCTTTACTTTGAATTTACACACAACAAATCCTTGCTTTCACTTTTCAAGTTTATGCTTTCTTCTTCTTTCTCTCTCAAAACACACACAACACACACTAAAGCATATTTCAAAGTGTTTCTTAACTCTGAAGTTAATCCATATTATACCCACGTATTCATTTCTCGAAGGAAAAGTTTAGACAAATATCTCATTTCCTAACCACCTGCTCGCATACATCCGCACATATATATATTTATAAACCAACACACACACACATATATATATATAACTAATTTAAGAGTATAATTACTAATAATTAGTTAACCATTAATCAAATAGTAATCACTTATTAACATACCAAAGCCTAAGTAAATACTAGGCCCAAATACAGGATGTTACAAAACCTCCCCCCTTAAAAGGATTCCGTCCTCGGAATCTATTCACTTTCGAACAATCGAGGGTAACGAGCCTTCATATCGGCCTCAGTTTCCCACGTCAAATCTGAACCCAAACTGTGTCTCCATTTAACCTGAACCACCAGAATCTGTTTCTTGCGCAGTTTAGTTACTTTCCGATCTAGTAGTTTAATGGGTTATTCCACTAGTTTCTTGCTTGAATCCACTTTAAGATCATGTAAAGGAAGTATCTGGCTCTCATCTTCCACTTTACATTTCCGCAAGTAACAAACGATGAATGTGTTGAGAATACCTGACAATTCCGTAGGAAGATCAAGTGTAACCGTCTGATCATTAACCACCCTTTGGACACGAAACGGCCCAATATAACGAGGAGCTAGCTTTCCCCGCTTTCTGAAACGGATAACCCCCTTCCAAGGTGAAACCTTCGGATAAACCAATTCACCTTCAACAAAAGTAACATATCTACGGTGTGGATCGGCATACATCTTTTGTTGATCTCTCGCAGATTTTAACCTTTCTCGCGCAATAGCCACTTTATCTGCGGTGATCTATACAATATCAGGCCCTGCATACTATTTCTCACCCGCTTCTAACCAACACGTAGGAGTATGGCAGCGACAGCCTGTAACACCCGGAAATTCTGTTATTAAATTAACGCGAGAAATGTACAAGGTGGTATACGAGTTACTAATGGATATATGAGATTGTATGTGGTTATAAACTAGAAGGGCTAAAACCGTCAAAACGGAAAATTGGAAAGGTTGAGGGACTAATTGTGCAATTAGTCCATAGTTTAAATATAAATAGCCAACTTTGACTTTCTTATAGTCAAAGTCTTCACAAACTCATTTGCAATTTCATTTAAGATCTGGAGCAGAGGTTTTCATTGGAATTTTGGAGCTAGAACAAGAGGATACAACAAATATTATTTGATCACAAGTGGAGGTAAGAGTTCTTGATGATATACTTTGAAGTTTTATTGGGTTTTAGTTGATTATATGGTGAATCACATATTTTAGATTGTTATTGTTGTTATTTATAGATTAGAAGTTGTTTGGGATGTAGGAAAACATCCCAGAAGCGTTTTTATGTATTAAAGTTGGGTTTTGGGTGTGTTTTGGCCGGAGACAGCCAGTAAGTCGGCCAAACTGCTGCTACCAGTTGAAGGGCACGGGTGTGACCTTCAAGATCCAACCGTGCCCTTGGCCGTACCTAAGGAGGTACGGGCGTGACCTTTAGGGTACGGGCGTGCCCTGTTCTAGAAAGGCCAAGAGGGTGCCTAGAGACCACGGGGTGGTCTGGATGTAAGGCATGGGAGTACCTTGTGTAAGGCACGAGCGTGCCTTGCGAGGCACGGGCGTGCCTAGTGTTTTGTTTAGTTGTTCAGTTCAGTGGATGCATGTGTTGATGTATATTCAGTATTATTTCATGTAGAAGCTTATCAGAGTCGCATTCGCTAGATTATTATTGATTGTGGACTGTTATAGCATCACAGACTATAAGGTGAGTCTTCTAGACTATTATTCATATTTACGGCATTTATGTTATTATATCAGGTTATTGATATGTTAGGTCACTCAGATATGGGTGCTATGCTTAGTAAGGTTCAGTAGTGTTACAGTAATGTTACAGTATATATAATATGTGTGTTAAGCTTACTGCTATGTACAGTAAGGCTCAGTAATAATAAGCATGCTGCTTTGTGCAGTAGTGGCTCAGAATTAGCACAGTACTGGGGCTCAGTTAATTAATCAGTTATCAGAAAGCATACTGCCTTGTGCAGTAGTGGCTCAGTTAATTAATCATGTGAATCAATAAGCATACTGCCTTGGGCAGTGGTGGCTCAGTTAATTACTCAGAGATTTATGATCAGTTATTGTCAGTATTTATCATATGATTATATTCATGTGTTTATATGATTGGAAGTCTAGTTTACTCACTAAGCTCTCGCAGCTTATCAGATATTATTTTCTAAAATGTTTTGCAGGTTTTATCAAAGACAAGGGCAAAGCTTCAGTTTGACGGTTGTTATGTTTATAAAGAAAACAGTGTTTTGAAACTTAACGCCCGGTTGTTTAGTGAGAAAACATCTTTTGATGTAAATATGTAACTTTCAGGCTTTTGTATGAACCCGAGGGTTCAAAACAGTTTTTGTAGCTTTCGCTTATTTGTAAAATAACTCTTTTATTTCTAAAGGAACTTGAGATATGGTTTTATTTATGTTTTAAAAATTGGGGCGTTACAACTTGGTATCAGAGCCAAGGTTTGAGGGATCTGGAGGTGTGTTATGCATCCTCTGGACTTAAACCATGGTTCTGCGGATTTGGTCAAACTGGAGGCTTGCAGCTTGGTGAGTATACTAGTAATTATATTGATATGTGTTATGTGAGCATTATGTGTCAGTGCATGATGTGTTCAGGACAGATATGATATGTATGCTTACAACTATCAAGAGTTGGTTTTACATGTGCAATCATTATGAGATAAATTATGAGATGAATATGTGATATACTTTATTAGAGATACATGGCCTAAGCCTGTGAATCGGGACTTTTTGTGGTAAAGTTAAGATCAAACGTGTGTAATGTGTTTATAATAATATAAGAGCTCATATTATTACAGACATATGATACGTGTTGGAACTTAATGAAATCATGAGGAATCTTGTGAATCGGGTGAGGGGTACTTGTAGAAGTAGTACACCTAAGCTTATAGATGTATAGAATGCCTTAGTATATGCAGAAATACTTTGGATCAGATGATAGGTGTACTGATATGTTGGATGTATTAGTAACTGTTTGTTATAGAGGATGGTGTGATAGAGCTACCTTTTCCTAAATGCTTTATCTATACTACCAGGTTGGTTAATACAAGAGGTTCAAGAGCAGTTAATAATGTTAAGGGTGGTCCCAGTCGTAAACCCGAAGGGGTAGAGACCAGTGTGACAGATTAGCATGTTCTTTTAGGAACACAGTACGATGGGGAGGGAAGAGCCCCAGAGATAAATCAGGAAGTACCAGAAGCTGCAATTAGAGAAGTTGTAGTGAGGGAAATTAGTAAAGCGTTGGAAAGAAGTATTCCTTATATCATAAAATAGGTTGTAGATCAGGTAAATGATCAGAATAAGGAAGTGATTAGGCAGGAAGTCGCAGCTAGGTTAACTGCTGCGGGTGTTGGGGTTAATCTTCAACCTCAAGTTATTATACGTGAAGCCCCGAAAAGCTGTACATTCAGAGACTTTGCAGCTTGTCAGCCACCGTTGTTTCATGGGGCAACTGATCCAGTCGTCAGTCACAGATGGATCTCCGAAATTGAAGGTGCGTTTCACACCTGTTTGTGTGCACCTGAGAATAAGGTGAGATATGTAACCAATCAACTGAGAAGTGCAACTAAGGATTGGTTGGATATGGAGGTAAAACAAAGAGGTTATGTTCAGATTGAGGTTATGACATGGGAAGAGTTCAAAGAAATTGTTTTCGAACAATTTGTACCACAGGCAGAAGTTGATAAGATTGTGGATGAATTCCACAAATTGAAACAGACAAAGGAGATTGTACCAGAGATTAATGCGAAGTTTATGGAGAGGGCTCGTTTTTGCCCAGACTATGTGGCAAATGAAAAGATGGTGATGTACACGTACATGATGGTGCTCAAGCCTAGCATTCGAGAGTTTATTGATGCTAGTAAGCATCAAGCAGTGAAATCCATGATGGATGCTGCAAGGGCTAGAGAGTTCGAATTGGTCAGACAGGAAACAAAAAGATAGCCAGTGGAGAAGGCGACGCCAGTATATAAGAAACCGATAGTTGAAACTCAAGAAAAGATGGTGATGCAGAAGACATATCCAGTTTGTTCGTTATGCAAGAAACGTCATTTGGGAGAATGCAGGGTTGGTTCTTTGGCATGTTATAAATGTGGGAAACCTGATCACTGGAGCAGAGATTGCAAGAATCCGATCAAGGTGTGTTATAATTGTTATCAGTCATGTCATCAGAGGTCTGAATGTCCCTATCCAACCGCAATAACGGCGCTTACCAATTCCAAGTCTACTTCAACTTTACCGTCCACGCATATTCTGAGATGAAGAGGGAGAAGGAGTATAAACAAAGCCAGGTGTAGTTCGAGGTATATATCTTGTCAAAAGTTTGTATGCTCGTATGTTATTTGATTCTGCTACAAGTAAATTGTTAGTATTTAGCTATTTTGTAAAGATTTCAGTCAAGTGTGCTAGAACTAGATACAGTTAGATTCCTTGTTGAAACTATAGCCATGATTATGAGAGAATTCCAAACAGTAATTGGAATAGACTGGTTTGATAGTAACCAGGTTAAAGTATTATGTGAGCAGAAAGTGATATGAGTTCATATCCCAAGTGGGAAAGAACTAAATATATGTGTTAGTACCAAAAACCAAAAAGTTATATGTATGGCAAGTTTATAGAAATAGGAAGTATCCTCAGTATGGATGTACTATTTCTTTATATTATGTTACGAGTAATAGTTAGAGAAGAAATAAATGATTTTTAAAGATGCGAAAGTAGTATACGAATATTTGACGTGTAAACCGAAGAAATACCAAGGTTACCATCAGACGGGCAGATTGTGGTCAGTATCGTTAGGGGATTGTTAACAGAAATTTTATGAAACGACAGTTTCTGTGCTACCTGAATTGATTGAAGAAATGACAGTAGTTTGAGTATGCTTTGTACAGTGGCAGGGATTGTGTTTTAATGCAGAGGGGCAGAATTATTGCTTACACCTTTACAATTAAAATAGGATGAGGATGAATACACCGACTTGCACTTGATAGTAGTATATGTGACATGTTATGTATATGATACGTGATGGTTATACCCCTATAGTGGGTGGATATGTGGATGTAAGACTATTGTTGGTGCGCCGCAATAGCATTCATAAGTGATGTAAGACTATCGTCAGTGCGATGCGATAACATTTAGAGATGAGTAGATGTAAGACTACCGTTAGTACGCTACAGTAGCATTCAGTGTGATATGATGGGATTATGTGTTTTTATGTGTGAAGTGTTGTTTACACTAAGTTATGATAGTTGGAAATAATAGTTGAATGAGAAAGACCTGTAAAGGTGACAGAAACAGTGGTCAGAATTAGTGGAGGATTGTAAATAGAATATTATGTTATTCAGAGTAAGGCTAATGGTATAGCCGACAGTTTGAACAGGAAATCAGAAATAGTACTTATATGAAATAAGAGTTAATTACAAAAATGGTCCCTGTGGTTGTCGCTGATCTTCACTTTTGGTCCTTAAACTTCAAAAATTACGAAAATAGTCACTGTGGTTGATGTTTTATTTCAGAATTGGTCCTTTGGTGTAACAGACGTTACATTCCAACGTTAAGTGGCGACATGTGCTTCTCACGTGAGGGCCTTTTGGTCATTTGCTCACCCTCTCTCCTACTTTATGTCATTGATGTACGTCAGTTACCATTTTCCCTCGTAAACACCTCTCTCTTCCGTTCTTAGTTTCTTCCTTTCTTCTTCAACTGATTCACGATTGTGTCCAAAATTAAACCCTAAAAATGGTGCTTTCTTCTTGGCAGATACGAGCGACGGGCGAAGAGTATGACTTGGATGAAGTATATGGTAACATTTTTTATCGAACCATTTAATTTTCTCGCATGCATTTTTGTGTTGTTACTCTGAAATCATCTTTTGTTTAACAATACAGCATCTGATTCGAGCCTATTTTCGTTAAAGATCCATCATGGAGGTATGTTTACAAAAAAACCAGGGCGAAGGTACGTTAATGGAAAGGTAAATTTCGTGGATGTTATAGATATAGATGCATTCTCTATCCATGAAATTCATTACATGAGGGAAGAGTTGGGTTACAGTGATCAAGGACCTTGGTATTTCCATTTTTTAGTTCCTGGTTTAGATTTAGATTATGGTCTTCGCGCTTTAGGGTCTGATATTGATGTTCATATTCTTAGTAAGTACACTGTGAACAATAAGTTGATATCAGTTTATATTGAACATTTGTTTAGCACTGTTGGAACATACCTTACCTCACCAAAGACTTCAAATGTTACAATTGTGGAGATAGTAGATGAGGATAGTGAAAAGGGGAAAGTGGTTGCCAAAAGGTCTTGTAAGAGAAAGTTATTGCTTGAGTGGAAATCTAATGAAGAGACCAATGATGTTGACTTTGATCAAAGTAGCCAAAGCAATGTAGTTGAAAAAGAATCTTTAATGCCTAAAAATTTAATTAAAACCACTGAAAATGATCCTTCACATGTTAAAAATGTAATTGAAACCACTGAAATGGAAGTTGAGGAGAGGGAAATGGAAGTTGAGGATCATTACAATGTTATTTTTCCAAATGTTGAGGATAGGGAAATGGAAGTTGATCCTTCACATTTTAATGACTTTTTTGGTAATGAGATTTTTAGTAATGACTTTAACCCATTTGGAGATGATAATGTACAACAAATGAGTAATGTTAATAGTGATAAAGGTAAACCAATGGAATTTAATGAGGAAGTAGAGGTTGATTATGGCTTAGACACAGAGTGTGATGAGGATGAGGAAGAAGATAGTGACTACATACATGATGAAGATAACAATGTGAGTGAGGTAGAGGTTGACATGTCCAATTTCCAATGTCATATTGATGAAGATGTTGAGTTTATGGTAATCAAGGGCAGTCTTCTAGGGTAAATGATCCAGTTGTTGAAGAGGTGTTAGAGAATGATGATTTTCAAAGTGGGGATGAAAGTGATGGTATTGAGCTTGAAAAACACAGGAAAAGAAAACTTAAAGAACTTAAAAAAAATCAGAATCATCAAGTGATATGAACAAAACACAGTTCTATGTTAGTCAAACATTTGGTAATAAAAAAGAAGTGAAAGATCATATAAAGAAACATGCAATTGAAAGCAGAAGACAGTTAAAAATTGTCAAGAATGATAAAACTAGAATTAGAGCAGTTTGTGATGGTCAAATACCTAGTTTTGAAGAAAATACAAGTGGTTCCTCATGTAAGGGCATTGAGGGAGATTTGCAAGTTGATGAGCAGGATACACCAAAAAAGCAAGTGGGGGGTAGGGGTAAGAAGGGAAATAAGTATGCCTTTAATTGTCCTTGGGTTCTGCATGTGTCCAAATTAAAGGATGGTGAGACATGGATAGTGAAGACATTAAAAGAGGAGCATATCTGTCTTCAGTCTCGCCAAATTAGGGCTTGCACCTCTACTTTTCTTGGAATAGAAATTGCAGATCAGGTATTATTTTAATTACTTCATTTGCATAATTTAATTACTGCATTATTTTAATTTTTTTAATTCTACAGGTTGAGTCAAATCCACATATCCCTATAAGATCTATTCAAGAACAAATGCAAAAGAAGCTTTCAATTGGGGTTTCAAAGATGAAGGCATACAGGGCAAAGGTTCATGCTTCAGTTCAAGTGATAGGTGATTACCAGTCTCAGTACAAACTGTTGAGGGACTACTGCATGGAGTTACATGCAACAAATGAAGAAACCATAATTAAGATAGAGGTTGAAGAAGGTAACAATGAGGGACAGGATAGGATATTCAAAAGGATCTACATTTGTTTAGGACCTTTGAAAAAGGGATTTAAAGCACTTGGAAGGGAGTTATTAGGTTTGGATGGGGCATTTATGAAAGGACCATACCCAGGGGTGATTCTTACAGCAGTTTGGCTAGATTCAAACAATGGAATATACCCTGTGGCCTATGGTATTGTGGAAGCAGAGACATATAACTCTTGGAAATGGTTTTTGACATGCCTTAGAGATGATCTGGAGTTGGAGGAAAGGTCTAACTTCACTTTCCATAGTGATAGACAAAAGGTAAAATCAAAACAGTCCCTAATTATGTATATCTAATTTCACATTATTAATGATATTACTCCTGCAGGGTATACTTCCTGCCATTGCAGATGTTTTCCCCTGTGCAGAGCACAGGTATTGTGTTAGGCATATTCATGATAACTTGAAGCTTCAATGGAAGGGGGCAACCTATAAGGATCTGTTATGGAAGTGTGTTACATCAACAACCATGCAACAATTTAACAAGTCAATGGAAGAACTTAGGAGATTGAATGAAGGTGTATATAAATGGCTTGCACGAATTCCCCCTATTCATTGGTCAAGAGCTCACTTTTCAGGTTCGTAGTTCTACCTTTATATTATACATAATTCACAGCTTAGGCAGATTATTAAAAGGTTTATATGATGACATGGAGGGCTGTTTCTGATGTGTTATTAAACAACATGTGTGAGGTACTTAATAGGCAGTTAGTTGATGGAAGAGATAAGCCTATCATAACAGCATTAGAGTTTACTAGGGAGTATTTGATGAAGAGGATAGTTAATGTCTGCAAACTGATGGAAAGATGCAATGGACCACTTACCCCTACTGCAACTAAGATTTTTGACAAAATCAAAACAGAAGCTTCACAATATACTGTTTTATGGAATGGGGAATCTAAACATCAAGTGAGTGGGCCTTGGGGAGATCAGTGTGTTGTGGACATTAGCCAACAATCATGCACATGTAGAAGATGGGAAATCACTGGAATTCCATGTAAACATGCTGTTGCATCCTTATGGCACATGGCACTGAATGGACAAACAGTGGGAATACCAGAATCATATGTTCATCCTGTTTGTAGGATGGATACATGGAAAAAGGTATATGCCCATAAGATCAATCCAATCAATGGTAGGAGTATGTGGCTAAAGAGTGATGTTCCAACAACTTTGTTACCACCAAAGCATCACACACCTATGGGAAGGCCAAGAAAGATGAGAAAGAGGGGATATGATGAAAAAGATAGTATGGTTTCAGATGGAAAGTTATCAAGAAGGATGAAGACTGTTACTTGTAGCAAGTGTAAGAATGTTAGACATAATTCAAGGGGATGCAAGGGTCAAGGTGGACCATAGAGGACAACAACTTAAACATGTCATGTTATGGAACTTCTCTTTTGAACATGTCATGTTATGAAACATTTCTATTTTGAACTTGTCTTTTGTTTAATTTCTGTGTTGGGATGTAATGGAACAAGTATGTTTTTATTTGTAGACTGTCATGGTTGTTTGCAGTTTGTCACATGGAACAAGTATTTGCAGTAATGGATCAAGTATCACTTTTGTTTTATTTCCCTGTGTAATGGTTATTTGTTTTCACTTGCAATGAAATATGGATCAAGTATCACTTTTCTATTTGCAGTAATGGCACAAGTACGTTTTTATTTCCCTGTGTAATGGTTATTTGTTTTCACTTTTGTATGTCATGGTTATTTGTAGTTCACTTTTGTATCACTTTTGTTTTATTATTCTGTGTAATGGTTATTCTGTGCAGTTAACATGTGTGAATCAACAATTATTTTACACAACGAACAAAACACTTCACTTAACATTTCATAATAGTCAACAATTACATTAAACATGATACAGTACCAACCATTACACCAACAAACATTACACTAACAAACATTACACAAACAACCATTACACTAACAACCCTTACACTAACATCCCTTACAATAACAACCCTTACACTAACACCATTCAACTACCAACCATTGCACTAATTGCAACCATACTTGGTAACCTTGAACACAAGCCTTCCAATCACCCTCATAGAATCCTCATCAAGTGCAAACTTCACCCACTGCTTAGTCTTCACTGGAATGAGAGTCTTTAAACTCTCAAAGTCACCTTTGATGACCACATGATCACTAATAAGATTTGTCCTCCTACTATCACCATGACACACCATTTGAAATTGGTACCTACATCCATGCACTACAACAGTACAATGATCATACACTGAAAGCCCGTACCTCCTTACAAAGTAAGCTGGGATGGTATGAAATTATAGACAAAAACTATGTTACAAATAAATGTGTAAACATGAATATAGAACAAGAAGATAGAAACCATACCATTCTGCCATTCTTCCAAATGTGCTTCTCAAATTGAAGAGTGAATTCATTCCTCCCCATCTTGCAATGAAATGAGATAGTAGGATGTGGAAGAAACACTAAAAGATTTATAGACACTGCAATGTCATTGTATGATGTCCTTTGCAAGAGAATCTTATGTCATGTCTACTATTTACAAATAGTTGGATTCTCATAGGTAAGAATCTATCAATCAGAAGATGTGCAGTGTAGTGTAACATCAAATATATGTACATCCAAATAGGTAAGAATCAGCCCATTGCATTGCATTGAATTAAGATTTCACAGTCACATTTGGTCAAATGTACATTCAAACAAAAATTTGACCTTTGTTGTCCAAATGCTTACCAAATTCAGTTAAACACGTAGCTTAATGATATACTAGGTAAATTACAAAACCTAACCAACTTACAAAAAACAACCATTTCATTCTTCTTGCTTCACACTGTGCTTGTTTTAGCTTCAATTCATTTGAGTTCTTTGATCTCAACAAACCGGGTATAATATCCATTGCTCGTGGGCACATAGGGGGATCAACCCAACCTACAAATCTGCAACTAGAAACCTACAAAAAAAAACCCAATTTCAACATCAAAACAGTCGAACCCTATAAATTTGGGGATTCTTACATTCTGTGGACAACAATAAAAACGTCGACCAGGGTTTTGTTGAGTCCAAGACATGCGTATGATGGCTTCCTTGCCGCACCAGCATCTTGCCATCCTCAAATCTGAAAGTCGACAAGATATTCACTTGTCTTGATGAAACCGTTGATGAAGATATAGAGAAAAGAAAATATATTATTTATATATATATAATAGTGTCAGTCAATGACATAAAGTAGGAGAGAGGGTGAGCAAATGACCAAAAGGCCCTCATGTGAGAAGCACATGTCGCCACTTAACGTTGGAATGTAATGTTTGTTACAGCAAGGACCAATTCTGAAACAAAACATCAACCACAGTGACTATTTTCGTAATTTTTGAAGTTAAAGGACCAAAAGTGAAGATCAGCGACAACCACAGGGACCATTTTTGTAATTAACTCATGAAATAATTATCTAAATGTCAGTTATAACACTCTTATTCAGAGGTGATAAGAACAGTTCAGTGACAAGTGATCAAAGGTGGAAAGTATTACAACGAATGGATAAAAAGGGAACAGGTAGTCAATCAGATTAAAAACAGTTATGAGATGTTAATTGGATATGGTCGTATATGAGTCTCAGGTTATGGGGGTGCGTGTAAGACACACCTATATGAAAATTCGTAAGTTTATAGTGATGATGTAGCTAGAAGTTACTAAGGATATGAATACCTAAGAGTGAATTATTGATAGCTGGAGGTGAAATGAGAAATAGTCAGAGAAGTGGGAAAATATCATTAAAGTTATATAATTTGTTTTCATTAGAGAAAACTTATTATTCAGAGCAGTTAACAGAGGTATGTGTGAAAGAAATTGTATCTTGTGGTAGTACATCTGTTTCTATTGAATCAGACAGGGATGCTAGTTGTGTTTTCAGAATTTGAAATAGCTTTCATATTGAGTTGAGGGATAAGTCTTATCTCAGTACAATCAGAATGAAAGGGATATACAGTTGATGGAAAATATATGTTATGATTGTGTTATCGATTTAGAAGGAAAGCCGGGGGTATAAATTTGTTTGACAAAAATTCATGTTATAACAGATACCAGTCCAGCACCAGGATGTTAATGTATGATATTAATAATGAACTTTAGTGTATTGGGTGATGTGAGTCAGACAGAGTGGGGTAGTACATAAATAGTACAGTGAAAGACAGAACAGATTCAGAAGGTATGTAATAGATTGTAAGATGTTCAGGATAGACAGAGGGGTTATACAGATAAACAAAGATTATCACATCGGTTTCAATGAAGAAGTATGTATTATTGACAGTGGTACTGTGGAAGAGATGATCAGATTCAGAAAAGAGAGAAAACTAAGCCCGGAATTCAATCAGTTATTCAGAATTATTGTACATATGGGGAAAACCAGTTTATAGATCAGAGTTGTTAGAAGAGTTGTTATAAATTCAGAACACCTTTCGTGAGTTATATTTCAGCAGATGTTAGAAGTTGAATCTAATAAACAGAGTAGAAGGGTCAAGGAACCGGTAAAGGTATAGAAGAGGGGTTAGAATATGCATGAGGGCCTGTACAGGAAATGATGATATTTATCCAGAACTTTACGGCAGTTGATTTCGAGGAAGAAATCATTTCAAGTGGGGAAGAGTTGTAACACCCGGAAATTCTGTTATTAAATTTACGCGAGAAATGTACAAAGTGGTATACGAGTTACTAATGGATATATGAGATAGTATGTGGTTATAAACTAGAAGGGCTAAAACCGTCAAAACGAAAATTGGAAAGGTTGAGGGACTAATTGTGCAATTAGTCCATAGTTTAAATATAAATAGCCAACTTTGACTTTCTTATAGTCAAAGTCTTCAGAAACTCATTTTCAATTTCATTTAAGCTCTGGAGCAGAGGTTTTCATTGGAATTTTGGAGCTAGAACAAGAGGATACAACAGATATTATTTGATCACAAGTGGAGGTAAGAGTTCTTGATGATATACTTTGATGTTTTATTGGGTTTTAGTTGATTCTATGGTGAATCACAGATTTCAGATTGTTATTGTTGTTATTTATGGATTAGAAGTTGTTTGGGATGTAGGAAAACATTCCAGAAGCGTTTTTATGTATTAAAGTTGGGTTTTGGGGGTGTTTTGGCCGGAAACAGCAAGTAAGTCGGCCAAACTGCTGCTACAAGTTGAAGGGCACGGGCGTGGCCTTCAAGATCCATCCGTGCCCTTGGCCGTACCTAAGGAGGTACGGGCGTGCCCTGTTCTAGAAAGGCCCAGAGGGTGCCTAGAGACCACAGGGTGGTCTGGGTGTAAGGCACGGGAGTACCTTGTGTAAGGAACGAGCGTGCCTTGCGAGGCACGGGCGTGCCTAGTGTTTTGTTCAGTTGTTAAGTTCAGCGGATGCATGTGTTGATGTATATTCAGTATTATTTCATGTAGAGGCTTATCAGAGGCACGTTCGCTAGATTATTATTGATTGTGGACTGTTATAGCATCACAGACTATAAGGTGAGTCTTCTAGACTATTATTCATATTTACGGCATGTATGTTATTATATCAGGTTATTGATATGTTAGGTCACTCAGATATGGGTGCTATGCTTAGTAAGGTTCAGTAGTGTTATAGTAATGTTACAATATATATATATAATATGTGTGTTAAGCTTACTGCTATGTACAGTAAGGCTCAGTAATAATAAGCATGCTGCTTTGTGCACTAGTGGCTCAGAATTAGCACAATACTAGGGCTCAGTTAATTAATCCATTATCCGAAAGCATACTCCCTTGTGCAGTAGTGGCTCAGTTAATTAATCATATGAATCAATAAGCATACTGCCTTGGGCAGTAGTGGCTCAGTTAATTACTCATAGATTTATGATCAGTTATTGTCAGTATTTATCATATGATTATATTCATGTGTTTCTATGATTGGAAGTCTAGTTTACTCACTAAGTTCTCGCAGCTTATCAGATATTATTTTCTAAAATGTTTTGCAGGTTTTATCAAAGACAAGGGCAAAGCTTCAGTTTGACGGTTGTTATGTTTATAAAGAAAACAGTGTTTTGAAACTTAACGCCCGGTTGTTTAGAGAGAAAGCATCTTTTGATGTAAATATGTAACTTTCAGGCTTTTGTATGAACCCGAGGGTTCAAAACAGTTTTTGTAGCTTCCGCTTATTTGTAAAATAACTCTTTTATTTCTAAAGGAACTTGAGATATGGTTTTATTTATGTTTTAAAAATTGGGGCATTACACGCCCATATAATATCTCATAAGGTGGCATACCAATACTCGAATGATAAGAATTATTGTACGCAAATTCAATCAATGACAGGTGGGAATCCCAAGAACCTCCATATTTCAACACACAAGCACGCATCATATCCTCAAGTGTCTGAATTGTTTATTCAGTTTTAAGGATGATAAGCTATACTCAGATTAACACGCGTACCCAACTCCCGCTGTAAACTGTTCCAGAAATTAGACACAAACCTGGAATCTCTATCCAATACAATCGATAGCGGTATACCATGTCGGGAAACAACTTCATCAATATATAATTAAGCCAATTTGCCGAGTGATGTTGTTCACTGGTAGCCAAGAAGTGAGCACTCTTGGTTAATCTATCAACAATTACCCAAATCATATCATGATCTCTCTTGCTACGTGGAAGTTTAGTTACGAAATCCATCGTTATGTGCTCCCACTTCCATTCTGGAATCTGCAACTGTTTTAATGATCCATAGGGTTTCTTGTGCTCTGCCTTAACCTGTTTGCAAATATGGCAAGACTCCATAAACTATGCAACATCTGTCTTCATCGTAAGCCACCAATATAGCACCTTCAGATCGTTATACATTTTCGTGCTACCTTAATGAACAGATAGTCTTGATTTATTAGTCTCAGTCAAAATCAAACTTCTAAGACCTTCAAGCAAAGACACTCATACACGAGATTGATAAACCTTCAATCCCCTAAAATCATTATTCAAATAATTCTTTCTTTTCAACATAATCTCTAGATTCAGATTTTCATCCTTCAAGGCTTCCGACTGAGCTGCCTTCAATCTATCAATCAAGTCAGAAACTATTTCAATTCGCATAAATTTAATATTATCACTGACTCCCTAGCGACTCAAAGCATCGGCTACCACGTTGGCTTTTCCCGGATGATAACGAGTTTCGCAATCATAATCTTTAACAAGTTCCAGCCTTTGTCTCTGTCACATATTAAGTTCTTTATGAGAAAATACATACTGTAGGTTTTTGTGATCCGTACAAATAACGCATTTTGTGCCGTAAAGATAATGTCTCCATAATTTTAACGCAAAAACCACAACTGCAAGTTCTAAATCATGGGTTGGATAGTTCTTCTCATTAGGTTTCAACTGACGAGAAACATAGGCAATAACTCTATCCCGTTGCATCAACACACAACCCAATCCGGAAAATGATGCATCACAGTAAACAATGAAGTCATCTAAGCCATCCGGTAGAGAAAGAATAGGAGCCTGACATAAGAGTCATTTCAATGTCTAAAAAGCCCTTTCTTGTTCATCATTCCAGTTAAATGGAACCTCCTTGCGAGTTAATTTAGTCATGGGATTCGCAATTTTATAGAAATATTTAATAAACCGTCAATAATAACCTGCCAATCCCAAGAAGCTTTTGATCTCAGAAGGCGACATCGGAGCATCCCAATTCATTACAACTTCTACCTTCGCCGGATCAACTTTAACCTCATCTCTGCAAATGAAATGCCCCATAAAGTGAACTTCCCGCATCTAGAATTCACATTTCGAATACTTAGCATATAATTGCTCCCGTTTCAAAGTTTCAAGAACCTGTCTGAAATGTATCTCGTGATCAGTTTCAGATTTAGAATAAACTAGAAAGTCTTCAATAAATACAATCACCGATTTATCCAAGAACGGTCGACAAACCCGATTCATCAAATCCATAAACACAGTAGGTGCATTAGTCAAACCAAACGGCATGACTAAGAATTCGTAATGGCCATACCGGGTACGGAAAGCAGTTTTGGCAACATCTACGTCAGAAACTCGTACCTGGTGATAACCTGATCGCAGATCAATCTTTGAAAAATAAGAAGCATCCTGCAACAGATCAAATAAATCATCAATCCTCGTTAGAGGGTATTTATTCTTGACTGTCCTCTTGTTCAATTTTCTGTAATCAATACACATCCGTAGCGTGCCATCTTTCTTTTTCACAAATAGAACCGGTGCACCCCACGGCGATGAACTCAGACGAATAAAGCCCCGATCTAGAAGATCCTGAATCTGCTTCATCATCTCCCTAATCTTAGAAGGAGCCAATCTGTAAGGAGATTTTGCCACTGGATTAGAACCTGGTATTAAACGGGAGGTAACCCAGGTAACTCATCCGGAAATACTTCAGGGTAGTCAGATACTACTCGCACATCAGTAACTTCCCGATTTTCCTTTCTCGCATCAATAGCATATGCCAGAAAACATTCACATCCCTTACTCAAGGATTTCTTAGCTTTTAACAAAGAAATGATAGGAAACGCAGACTTATTTCTTTCTCCTCCAGCCACCACATGCGACCCATCAGACAACGGAAAAGAAATCAGCTTCCTATGGCATTTAATGCTCGCTCTATGCTTACTCAACCGGTCCATCCCCAAAACCACATCAAAACCAGCCAAAGGCAATAAAAGGAATGACATTGGGAAACATCTACCATTAATATCAATTTTAGCTCCGGTCACAGAAGTTGTAACAGGAACTATCTTACCATCTGCTACTTCTATCTCAAGTGGTACAAGAATAACAGTAGTAGGCAATTTTAATCTATCACAAAATGCCAAAGAAATAAAAGAGTGATTCACTCCATAATCAAATAACACACGAGCAGCTAGGGAGTTTATAAGAAATATACCGGTGATAACCTCATCGGTGGCAGTAGCATCACCTACTGTCATTCGGAACGCCCTACCCTCAGGTTTCAGAGGGTTCGTTCTCTTCTCTCCCCCTGAGGATGATCCCCCAACTTCCCCTGCCCATGTCCCCGTCCCGGCTTTCCTCGCCGTAGGACAATCACCAGCCCGATGTCCTTCCTTCAGACAATTCCAACAAACATTATGAGGGAACCTGCAATCTTTCGCCTCGTGCCCATGAGTTCCACAACGCATGGTTTGAGCAGTACACTGCCCAGTGTGGGTGGATGTACATCGGGTACACCATTGCGATTTTACATTCGTACCCCCCGTTGTCGTCTTCCAATTCTGGTTTCCCTAAGACTGATTACCCTGCCATCTCTTCTGCTGTTGGTTACCCGCATGATCATACTTTGACTTCTGCAAAGCCGCTTCATCTCGGTTCTGTTTGTCTCTAGCCTGGATGTCCCCCTCAGCAGACTTGGCTAAGGTGAAGGCCTGGGACAATGATCCAGCTAGCCGAGTTGTACTTCTATACTCCGGCAACAATGCTCCAATAAAATGTTGAACCTGGGAAGGTTCATCAGGCACCCACTGAGTCACAAACCTCAGTTTCGCATTGAATTGTTCAATTAATTCATCCATAGACATCTTCTTCGTCATACGTAACTCCAAAAACTCCTGTCTTATCTTGTTCAACTCAAATGCATTGCAATACTGCTCACATAGTTTATTTCGAAATTGATCCCATGTAATCGCATCCATCTGAGCTCTAGATAGATGTGTAGTAATGGAATCCCACCAAACCATCGTCTTCCCTTTCAACATCCTAGTCGCAAAACAAACTCTCATTTCATCCTCGCAATGACAAGCATCCAGGATTCTAGTTGTATCTCGCAACCAGTTCAAAGTAACATTAGGATCAGTGCTTCCATGATATTCGCCAGGTTTGTAATCTAGAAATTGTTTATAAGTACATGGTTGCCTGTATCCCATGTTTGGAGGAAAACCCATGTAAGGATAAGAATAAGATCCCTGAGGAAACAACGTATAGAAAAACGGTTGAGACGTCGGTTAAGATACTGGTGGTAGTGGCATTGACACTGGAGGAACTTCTGCCAGAGTAGTAATTGCTGGAAAAATCGGTGGTATCTCAGGTGTAGTTGAAGCTATGGTAATGACCGGTGGTTGAGTTACAGGAACCTGTCTTTGTTGTTCCAGTTCCTTTCTCAAATCCTGAAGTTGGCCCTCTAACTGAAAGATGTACTCGTCCCTTTCATCTTCAACAGTACCAGAAGTACCAGCCTGTTGCAAAGTTTCTGCCGTTGCAGTAGGGATTTCTGCTGTGGACGAGACAGTAGGGGCACCAGTTGAGGTTTCACGATCAGCCATTATTTTCTATAACAATCACATCATCTCACGATTTATTAGATAAATCCGTTAGTACATAACATACTAAACTCCACTACACTCCAATTCATCCCAATCCCACACCCAAGGAGTAATCGACCTACCACGAGCCAAGATTTGGGAATGTAACTCTTCCAACTGTGCTCATATCGCCAAACCAAGGCTTTGATACCAAACTTGTAACACCGTATTTTCAACCCAAAAATTTTCATTTTAAAATACACTACGGAAACGATTTAAAATACTAATAGCATTTACAACTGAAAACCTACACAGTTTCCACAACCAATCCATAGTTTAAAAATATCAGTATTACAAAACTACGGTTCGTCACAAATATAAACATCAGCGGCCCAGGCAATTACTCCCCAAGCTAACCACTCTCAGCCGAGCCGCTGACTTACCAAAACCTGTAAAAGAGGGAGAGGTGGGGGATTAGCACAAAGCTAAGTGAATGGAGTAAAACCACAACATATACATCAGCCAGAACCGCATGATATCAACAACAACAAATAACAGATAATCGAGCCCCGGGAAGACCGGCGGTTCTGCAGGAACCTACAACCAATGCCGGCCAAAGCAAAGGTTTACCGATAGTTCATTTGCTATTCTCACACAGTATTATCCTTTAGTTGCAACAAATGCATCAAAAGGTCACAATACTGATTAGCCAATATCAAACAAACCCAGCCCATGTGCCCAGCCGAAGCTGACTTCCCATCCAACATGTATACATAACACCGACGCAACAATCAATTAACAAACAAGCAGTTAATCAATTATCAGATATAAAATCTATCCATTCGTCAAACCATAATCAATTATGTTACTGAGCCTTGTCTGTTCCTGAGAACACAACAAATCAAAATCAGTAACTGACTCATAAATATATATCAAACACATATATTTATATCTCATTTGATCAAACATAAACATGTTAGATTCACATATGTACATACATGTAACACATAGCATTAAAGATTGCAAACAAACATGAAAATCCACAAAACCGCGGACGCGTCTCGTCCAAGAAACCGACACGTCGCGTTGAAACCAATCTATCGGATTTCTATAAATCCGGACCTGAATGTCGGATTTCAAGTCCCGGATTCCATCTTGTCGGATTTTAAGTCTCCCGGATTTCAAAATATCGGATTTTGGGTCTCGGATTTTACTCATCGGATTTACAAGAATCCGTCAAATTACGAGGATGCCTCGCGTCCAAGCTAACGACATGTCGCGTTCGATGAACACTTGAATCATCTTCTTCAACATTCCAGCCGACTTAACTTTCCAAAATCCAACATTTCCATTCGAAATCAACTATCAATACTTCTATAACATGTATAAACATCATATATCATGTAAACAACATCAAAACACATCAAATCCCCTTAAAAACACCATAATATGCAAAACCCACTTGACAAGTTTACACATAAGCTTTAACCATGATGTTTTCATGAAACCAACATGAACTTAACAACAAATCATATCATAATGACCAAAATCATGCTAGGAACATACTCATACCTTTACTTTGAATTTACACACAACAAATCCTTGCTTTCACTTTTCAAGTTTATGCTTTCTTCTTCTTTCTCTCTTAAAACACACACAACACACACTAAAGCAGATTTCAAAGTGTTTCTTAACTCTGAAGTTGATCCATATTATACCCACGTACTCATTTCTCAAAGGAATAAGCATGAGGTGTAAGTTTAGACAAATATCTCATTTCCTAACCACCTGCTTCCATAAATCCGTACTTATATATATATATATATATATTTATAAACCACCACCACACACACACATATATATATATATAGATATATATATATATAACTAATTTAATAGTTAATTACTAATAATTAATTAACCATTAATCAAATAGTAATCACTTATTAACTTACCAACGCCTAAGTAAATACTAGGCCCAAATACAGGATGTTACACGTACCGTACATCATCTCGTATGGTGGCATACCAATACTCTCGTGATAACTATTGTTATATGAAAATTCTACTAGGGGTAAATACAAATCCCAACTTCCCCTGAAATCAATCACACAAGCTCTTAGCATATCTTCCGGTGTTTGAATAGTTCGTTCACTTTGTCCATCAGTTTGGGGGTGATACGTTGTACTCAAGTTAACCCTTGTGCCCAAATCCTCATGAAACTTGTTCCAAAATCTGGATGTGAATCGTACATCCCTATCAGAAATTATGGTTACCGGCACCCCGTGCCTTGAGACTATCTCTTTTACATAGATATCGGCCAATCTCTCGGCCGAACTAGCTTCTCGGATCGGTATGAAATGGGCGCTTTTTGTTAATCGGTCCACCACTACCCAGATCACGTCATAGTTCCTTGGTGTTTTAGGTAGCTTCATTATCAGATCCATAGTTACGTGCTCCCATTTCCATACGGGTATCTCCAGCGGTTGCAATTTACCATGCAGTCGCTGGTGCTCGACCTTCACTCGTAGACATGTAAGGCACCTTTCAACGTACTTGGCCACATCTCTCTTCATCCCCGGCCACCAGTAGTCCATTTTCAAGTCTCTACACATTTTCGTGGCTCCCGGATGTATAGAAAATTTTGACTTGTGCGCTTCATCAAGGATGAGATTCCGAACTTCTGTGAATTTCGGTACCCAAATTTGTCCGTATCGGGTTCACAACCCACGGCTATCCTTAACCATCAATGCCATCTGACCCTTTACCCTCTCGGTTTTCTAGTTTTCCTCTTTGATTGCTTCACCTTGGGCTACTGAGATCGATTCGAATAGTGAAGTTGTAACAGTCATCCTTAAGAGATTTCACATTCAACGGTACATGATTCGCCTTATGGCTTAGCGCATCTGCTACAACATTAGCTTTTCCCGGATGATACAAGATTTCACAATCGTAGTCCTTGACTAGGTCTAGCCATCTCCGCTAGCGCATGTTCAAATTCTTTTGATCGGAAAAATACTTTAAACTTTTGTGATCCGTGTATATCGTGCCCTTGAATCTGTACAAATAATGTCTCCACAACTTGAGTGCGAACACCACAACGGCTAGCTCCAAATCATGATTCAAGTAATTGCATTCGTGTGGTTTCAGTTGTCGTGAGGTGTAGGCAATCACTTTTCCCCTTTGCATCAAAACGTAGCCAAGTCCCACATGGGACGCGTTGTAATAAACTACCAAGTCCTCCATTCCTACCGGTAAGGCTAGTATCGGGGCTTCACACAATTTGCCTCGAATGGTCTCGAATGCTTCCGGTTGCTTATCTCCCTATTCAAAACGAACACTTTTCTTTGTCAGCTTGGTCAGTGGCGCTACTATCTTCGAGAAATCCTTAATAAACCTCCTGTAGTAGCCGACCAACCCTAGAAAACTTCGGATCTCCGTAGGACTCTTTGGTGTTTCCCATTTCATCACTGCCTCTATCTTCGCGGGGGTCGACCTTAATTCCTTCCTGATTGATCAAATGCCCGAGAAATTGGACCTCCCGCAGCCAAAATTCACACTTGGAAAACTTCACGTACAACTTCTCCCTCCTCAAGGTCTCGAGTACTTCCCGTAGGTGTAGTTCGTGCTCGGCCTCAATTTTTGAGTAAACCAAGATGTCATCGATGAATACTATCACGGACTTGTCAATCATTGGTCTGTAGACTCGGTTCATCAGATCCATGAATGCTGCCGGTGTGTTTGTGAGACCAAAAGGCATGACAACAAATTTGGAGTGCCCATAGCGCGTGCGGAAAGCCGTTTTGGCTATATCCTCCTCCCGGACCTTGAATTGATGATATCCCCACCGTAGGTCTATCTTTGAGAAACAGGCCGCTCCTTGTAGTTGGTCAAACAATTCGTCGATCCTTGGCAACGGATAACGGTTCTTAGTCGTCACCTTGTTGAGCTCGCGATAGTCTATGCACATCCTGAAGGTTCCATCTTTCTTTTTCACAAAAAAGATCGGTGCTCCCCACGGTGAGCTACTTGGGCGTATGAAGCCCTTATCAAGCAGTTTTTGAAGTTGTGACATTAGTTCTTGCATATCTGGCGGTGCTAGCCGGTACGGTGCCTTGGCGATGGGTGCAACTCCCGGCACTAAGTCTATAAAAAACTCCACTTGTCTGTCTGACGGAATTCCCGGCAATTCCTCCGGGAATACCTCCAGATAGTCGCATACCACTGGTACATCGGAAACTGTCAGATTCTTCTTTTCCATCCTTGAGTCAACCACATGAGCTGTGAAGGTCGTGCAACCCTTGCATAGATACTTTGCCGCCTTGATCACGGTGCAACATGCCGTCAACCCATTATGTCGTTTACCATAGATGGAGATTTCTTCCCCACTTAGTCTCTGGATCCGAATCATCCCTTGCTTGCTCTCTCACAGGAGTCGGTAGCAGATCTATAGTAAACTGTACATAGTCTATCACTATTACGTTATCCCTATAGATCATGGTAACACGCAAAGCCTTGTCATCGGCTATCTCTACCTCTAACGGTGTTTCTAACTTTACCGGTGCTATTACAAAAAGCAAAAGATACAAAGGACTTACTCGCCCCGGAATCGAATAATACAAGTACAGGCAGAGAGTTAACAATAAATGTACCTGCAATCACATCGGGCTCTTTCTTCGCCTCTTCCATAGTCATTTGGAAAGCACGCCCCCGAGGCTTTGGAACCTCGGGCTTCTTTCCCTTCTCCCCGTCGGTAATCCTCAGCGGTGGTTGTCAAGCGGGTTTCCCGCTACCTCCAGCTGCTTCTTGGCACTCGACCATGCGGTGCCCCGGCTTGTTACACTTGATGCACACATTCAAGTGAGCCTTGCAATCCTTCCCATAATGTCCGCTCTTACCACACAAAAATTAGTTCACGGTTCCCATTCGGCACTCCCCAGCATGCCCCATTCCACATTTTCCGCATCTTGCCCCCAAATTTCTAATGGCAGGCTTGAAATTCACAGCATTCACTTTCTTAAACGGTTGTTTCCCAACATTGATGCCTAGTGCAGCTCGTTCAGCTGACCTCTTCTTGTTCCTCTCCATCAAGTATCACTCCCTCTTTCGTGCTCCTTCAATCAGTTGGTCAAGTGTAGCATACTGACCATTCGATACAAACTCCTGAATATCCTCCCTCAGCATCTGCGTATACCTGTGAATCTGCAACCTCTCGTCGCTTGCATACGCTGGACAATACAACAATTTCTCTTTGAATATCGCGGTTATCTGATTAAGCGTTTCAGTGGTTTGTTTGAGTTTCATGAACTCATCCATCACTCGCTCCACCTCAACCTTGGGAGCATACTCCTCATAGAACAATTTAGTGAGTTCTTCCCAGGTCATTCTCGTAATCACCTCACCCTTCATTTTCCTCAACAAATTCCACCAATCCTTGGCCGCTACCCTAAGGGAGTTAGAAGCAAACCAAAACTTTGAGTCCTCAGCACAGCGGCTGGTAAAGAAGGCTCCCTCTATCGAAGAGACCTATCGGGTGCTTCGTACTGGGTCTGGTACTCCATCAAACACAGGCGGCTGACACGCCAAAAAAATCCCTCAAGGTCCCTCCTGGGGCCACCAGATTAGCAGTTTGTGCTACTGGTTGAGCGACTAAAACAGCCGCAGTAGCTTCCATTGTAGCCCATAGAGCTCCTAGTTTCTGGTCAATCATAGTTCCCATATCCTGTTTCAGATCCTCCACGATCTTAGGCAGCAGTTCTTTCAGCGTGTTGGTAACCACAGTGGTCACCAATTCCGTCATAGCCTCATTCCTATATTCCTCGTCATCCATCACATTTTCTGGCACGACGTTCTCTGGAGTCACGTTTTCAGGTTGGTTCAAGACTGGTTGTGCACGGGGGTCGTTCTCTCCTATCACACTAGCATTTTCTCCATCAGGTGGGTTTTCAAAACCCGTTGGTATCATGGATCAGTTTCTCGTAGTCACCATACTGGATGTATAGACAATGCACTTAATTAATAGGCGGCATTGCCACACAGTCCTAATCACTATATCAGTTCATATTTCGCGTATTTCATGTCATAAATATAGCCATCAGGCAACCCTAGTCATTCTAAGGCACCCTAGCTACATGCATCTTATCTCTACAAGTACCCCTCACCGGATTCACAAGATTCCCCAGATTTTGGACAAGTTTCAACAAGTTTTGTGTGCAAATAATAATATGGGCCCTATTATTACAAACACGCTACGCGCATTGGATCTGGTCATTACCACTAGGAATCCCGATTCACTGGCTTGGGCCATGTATTAATCATCTCATCAAGCATATAGTCAGTCATCATGTAAGCATTATCATGTCATCCCATTCTGATTCTACTAAAGCGGTTCAACTCCAAAATCTCAGTTAACATGATCATCATATCATAATTTCATACCTTGTACTCGCGTGTGACTACTCGGACAAGCTCCAGCCGATAGCTCATCGTAACATTTAACATTTGAAAAAGTTTCAAAACTTTGTCAAAAATCCTTCACGAACCATGGTTTAAGTTCAAACACGCGTAAACGCATTCGAATCTCTTAAACCAAGGCTCTGATACCAAGTTGTAACGTCCCGAGTTTTTTTAACAATTACTAAGGCATACGACTAATAATCCACCATAATTAGAACATTGTATACGTTAATTACAACCCCGGGTAGAAACCCATAAAATTATAATTTAATTGTTGTAGTTTCGGAATACATCAGGAAAATTCAAGGTAGTTAAAACATTGCGGAAGCTGGTTGGAGATGAGCTATCAACCGCGTGCTGGAGCCCCGCCGTGGCCATCACTTGAATAGAAGGTTAAACAACAACCGTAAGCACCAAGCTTAGTGAGTACTTTACATATATCAACCAAATCGTCACATCATCAACTTGTTTCACGTATAGTGCATCAATCATTCCCGCTACCGTAGTAGACGGTCCCAACATTCCTGTTACCGAAGTAAACGGTCTCGTCATTCCCGTCACCGTAGTGAACGTCTCCTCATTCCCGTTACCGAAGTGAACGGTCTCATCATTCCCGTCACCGAAGTAAACAGTCTTATCATTCCCGTCACCGAAGTGAACGGTCTTATCATTCCAGTCACCGAAGTGAACGGTCTCATCATTCCTGTCACCGAAGTGAACGGTCTTATCATTTCCGTCACCGAAGTGAACGGTCTTTTCATTCCCGTCATCGAAGTGAACGGTCTAATCATTAAATAAAGCATATCGTATCATATAACTCATTAAACATGTCATAATCACATCCATCATCAGTTAGATTGTAAGTAAGAGTACTCACATGTCTGCAGTGTTAGTTTCTCAATAAACAGCTAGTAACAATTGCTTGGTCACGAGTCCAAAGTACGACCCACAGTGCACATAGTCATATCAAGTTTCAATATTCAAGGTTGGACCTTATATTCTCACTAAAGTCGGACCACTACAAAGGTTCCAAAGGGTCGGACTAGCTGTTACTTATTCATAAGTCGCATGACCACTCTATATGTAGGTGTATAAGTCGCATAGCTCACTAAATATATATCTGAAAGTCTCATGGAGCAATCAATATGTATTCATATGTAGACCTTAAGTTGCATGGATCATATACACATGCATAAGTCGCATGGCATGTCACGCCTCTATATAAGTCGCATAGTTATATATATATATATATATCAACTTAATGTCACATGAAACTATATATGTGCTACATGAAAGTCGCATGAAGCCATCTATGAGTTAACATGAAAGTCGCATGAAGCCATCTATGAGTTAACATGAAAGTTGCATGAAACCATCTATGAGTTAACATGAAAGTCGCATGAAACCATATGTGACTCAACATGAAAGTCACATGAAGCCATATGTGAGTCAACATGAAAGTCGCATGAAGCCATATGGGAGTTAACATGAAAGTCGAATGAAGGAAATCATAAAGTCGCATGGAGTAATGCCTAAAGTCGCATGGAACCTTACTTGCATACCCAAAGTCGCATGAACCATATATATATATATATATATATATATATATATATATATATCAGAAAGTCGCATGGGCATACACAACACACTCAAGGTCGCATGAGCATAATAAGTCGTCCCCGCCAGTTCTCATTTTTCATTCCACAGACTCTATAGCCAAAATCCAACTCTTTCAAAACTTAACCAAATCATCTTATTTTTATTACAAAATGTTTCTCCACTCATTTAAACACTTCCTTCAAAATATAATCATGTTTCATTAAGTATTAAAGCTCATATCTCAAATTCTTTTCTCTAGTTCTTCATAAACCCAAAATCCCAAAACCCAGATGCTAACTCATGCTATCATCATTCAAACAAGCTAAAATTGATAACCACAATATCATAGTGAGGTAGGTAACATTACCTGATGATTCTTTTAACAATTCTTTAAGTCCACAAGTGATTCTTGGCTTCTTTCTTCTCTGCTTCTTGAGAGGGTTTTTGCACACACAACACACACTACTTTCTTTTGAACTAATAAAACAGTAACAAGGTTTTTGGGGGATGTGCCCTATTCTTCTTCTCTCTCTCTCTCTCTATATATATATATATATATCTACTTAACATGGCCTAAGCCCACTTAAATCAACAAGCACAATAGAGCCTAATCCACATGAATATATATATATATATATATATATATATAGTTCAATTAAATCAAACTAGTCCATTTGTCCAACCATTCATCCAAGCCCACACAAATATTGAATTTTTTTCACAGTTAAATTCATAATCCAACACAACTATCATTTTCTCAATAAAATATTCTTTTTATTTATTTTTGAAGTTCGGGTATTACATTTTGTATATGAACAAATGAATTATCACTAGTTACATAAACTTGTTAAAGTTCGTTTGCTTGTATCTGTCGAGGATATCTAATATATATTTAATTATCAAGTTTTCTTTGTTAATCTGAAATATTTTCCAACAATCTTAAAGGTGTTTATCTTTTAATAGTTTTAATTGGTGAAACTATTTATTTTCAGATTAACAACTTCGAATGGACTCCGAATTGCCTTCTACCAACTTTCACTTGATGAACCAGGAGTTTGTCAAACTTGACCGATTTGATGGCCAAAACTTCACGCGTTGGGTGGAGAAGGTCAAGTTTATGCTGATGGTCCTGAAACTCTACTACAATCTGGACCCGAGTTTGCCTCGCATTCCTGGAAATCCCACTCCCGCATAGGGGAGTGAACCGAATCAGAAAGTAATTTTTGATCTGGAAAAAACAGAGGTTGAGGAGGAAGGAGGATGAGGAGGAAAGAGGATGAGGATCTGTGCATGGGGCACATCAAGAACTCACTCTCTGACCGCTTGATGAAAGCATTAGAGTTGAAGTATAAGGCACATGAAGAAGGTACTAACAAGTATCTTGGGTCTAAATACCTAGACTTTCATATGGTTGACGACAAACCGATCTAGGAGCAAGTGCATGAGCTTCAAGTTCTAGTCAACAAGATGAATGTGCTTTCAATTGCCCTTCCAGAGTTCTTCCAAGTTGGCGCAATTAATGCGAAATTCCACCCTCTTGGAAAGACTTTTCCAAGTGCATGATGCATAAGTCTGAGGATTATAGCTTGGATGACCTGCTGAAGCACCTTCGCATTGAGGAGGAAACGCATAACAGGGACAAGCGTAATAATGCTAGTTCGAGTGTGCATCATGTTGCTGGGGCTCTTGGCCGAAAAACAAGCAGCCATGGGGCCAGAATAAGGGTAAGAATCTTGGGCCTAATAAGCCCAACTTCAAGAAACCGGCCAATCAGCAAAAAAAGACCAACTTCGCCAAATAGCCGAAGAAAACTGGACCGTGTCATGTCTACGGAGAGACTGGACACGATGCAAGGGCGTGCAAAGATCGAAAGTCCGGACCTGCTGCAAATTCGGTTGAAGGGCAAGAGCGGCTCGTGATTGGTTCGTGGACACCGGGGCCACAATTCATGTTAGTGGACAGAGGAGTGATTTCGGTACCTATCGTCCTACACCTCCGGGGACTCATGTGGTATGTGCGGATGGTCATCGGGCTGAGGTGTTGGGTACCGGCGACAATATGATGAGGTTTAATAGAGTTCGCACGGTAACCCTAAGTAAGGAACTTCATGTCCCTACAACCAAAGGGCTTGTTCCTGCGTACAAGTTTGACAAAGGCGGGTTCAAGATGGTGCTTGAAGAAGTCCGCATTGAAAGCAGTAAAGAGTGGGATGTATGTTGGGAAGGCAGTGTCTGTGGGGGGTATGTATTGTTTGAGTCTTGTTAGTGATGATGAGGTCAATAATGTAATCGTTTCTTCTATTGGTAGTAGTGATGTAACTTCGAGTGTTGGAAGCCATGATGTAACTTTCCCGTTTGCTAATGAAATTGATTATTCTGGTTATTTTGTTTGTTCTATTTCTTTATGGCATAAACGTTTAGCACACAAATATCAAAAATATTGAAAAAAATGCAAACTAAAGGAATGTTAAAATTTGACAAAGAGTATTTGGGGAAATGTGAAACTTGTGTTAAATCAAAATTTACAAAGAAACCATTTCCTTCTTTTATAAGAAATACATCATTACTTGAGTTGATTCATACAAATATATGTGAACTTAATGGAATACTTACTTGAGGAGGTAGAAAGTATTTCATCACATTTTGCGATGACTTGAGCCGATATTTATATGTTTATTTGTTGAGATCAAAACATGAGGCTTTTGATGCGTTTAAAATATATAAGGCAGAAGTCGAGAATCAACAAGAGAAACGAATTAAAATTCTTCGTTCAGATAGAGGTGGAGAATATTTCGCAACAGAGTTTGATGCTTTTTGTGAAGAGAATGGCATGAAACATGATGAACCTCACCATTCACTCCCCAACAAAATGGATTGGCTGAAAGAAAGAATAGAACCCTTGTTGAGATGGTCAAGTGTATGTTGAACCAATCGGGTTTGCCAACTAATCTGTGGGGTGAGGCACTACTAACAACATGCCATGTCTACAATAGGATCACTAGTCGTGTGATTCATGTGAGTCCATATGAGTTATGGAAAGGGAGAAAACCAAACATCGACTACATGAGAGTCTGGGGGTGTTTGGCTTACTACAGAACACCTGATCCTAAGAGATCCAAACTGTGAGACAAAGATATTAAGAGCATATTAGTTGCTTATGTAATTAATAGAAAAACCTACAGACTTTTGGATAAAGAATCAGGTGTTGTAGTAAAATCCAGAGAAGTGGAATTCTTCGAAGACAAGTTTTCAAAAGATGATGAAAGCTCAAACGCCACTTTAACTCTAAGTACTTCTCGAGATGTTCCTGAATCTTCTCGATATATAGAAGAGCCAAGAAGAAGTACTAGAGTTAGAAAAGAAAGGAATCTTGGAGATGATTTCTTGTCTTATTTGGTTGAAGGGACACAAAAGAAAGTGACGAGACAGGTCATTTTCGCCATTAACTTGGAAGATGACCCTAAGACCTATACTGAAGCCATGTCATCTAGAGATGCTCCTTTATGGAAGGAAGCTGTCAATGATGAGATGGATTCAATCTTAGGTAATGGAACTTGGGAGTTAGCTATTATTCCCAAGGGAAAGAAACCTATTGGATCCAGGTGGATATTTAAGAACAAATACCACCCAGATGGATCCATATCTGCCTATAAAGCAAGATTAGTTGCAAAGGCATATAGGCATAGAGAAGGCATCGATTATTTCGATACCTATGCTCCAGTTGCTAGGATCTTATAGCAATATCTGCTTTGAAAGGATTGTACATTCATCAAATGGATGTGAAAATAGCCTTTCTTAACGGATACTTAAATGAGGAGATTTATTTGGAGCAACCAGAAGGGTTTGTGATTCCTGGACAGGAAAGTAAAGTGTGTAGTGATTAAATCCTTGTACGGGCTTAAGCAAGCTCCTAAACAGTGGCATGAGAGATTTGATGCTACTGTGACTGTTTCGGATTTCAGCATAACGGTGCTGATAGGTACATTTATTCTAAGTGCACATTTGATTACAAAGTCATCATTTGCCTATATGTCGATGATATGTTGATCATTAGCAATCACCTAGAAGGTATTTTTTGAAACGAAGAAATACCTATCCTCAAACTTTAAGATGAAAGATCCTGGAGAAGTGGATACCATTCTTGGTATTAAGATGAAACGAATAGGCAATCAGATTCCTCTAAGTCAGTCTCTCTACATAGATAAAATTCTGGCAAAGTTTCAGCATCTGAATATAAAGGAGTTTAATACTCCTTTTGATTCAAGTGTGAAACTCAATGTGAACTCTGGTAGAGCAGTAGCTCAGCCAGAGTATGCGAGTGAAATTGGTAGTATAATGTATGCTATGCATTGCACTCGACCTGACATCGCATTCATTGTAAGCAAACTAATGTAACATCCTCAGCTTAGGCCTAGTTGTAAATTGTACGTGAGTGTACGTAGTTAACGTAATAGACGAATATTTGTTTGTGTAAACATGTTAAGTTAATGAATAAAAGTATGTTTGAATTAATGTTATGTGCGATTGTGTGTTTATGTGTATGTACATATATATGTAAGTTAAGCATGTATATATGTAGTTAATTAGAAAGTAATTAGAAAAAGAGGAAAACCCCAAGTGAAGTAAGAGGCCACCGCCTCTGGAATTAGAAAAATATATGTATGTGTATGCATGTGTTTTGTTGACCTTACTAGTCAAGCAAAGAAAACACACACACATTTCTCTCGTCTCTCTTTGTCTCTCGGCTCTCTCGGATTTCCGGAAAAGGAAGAAGAACAAGAAGAAACCTCGATTGTTTAATCTACAAAGGTTAGCAAACATAGATCCAAGTATATAGAAGATTGCATGTATGTTAGAGTCACCAAATCATGCAAGAACACCATAAAGAACATGCAAAATCTTACTTTAAAGTGGATTTTGCATAAATTGTGTTCTTGTTGGGATTTAATGTGTTTAAGTTGTTTATACGCCTAGAATATGATGTTCTAATGAATTCTGGGCTTGAAACCAACGAATTTGAAGTTGTTAGAATGACTTATGAGTGTGTCGGAATTTCAGGCTAAGAAGGTGTCGGATTCCGAGACCTTAAAGGTATCGGAATCCGCTATTTGTTGAAAACCGAGGGAATTGTCGGAATCCGATATAAGTGTCGGATTCCGCATGTCTATCGGATTTCATGTCCAAGATTTCCTAAGTTGCGGATTGCAAGTGTCGGATTGATGATTGCCGGATTCCAAGTGTTGAAATCCGATAGTATTGGATTTCATTCCCAAGTATCGGATTTCCATGTCTCGGATTTTCCTTCTATGTGTCGGAATCCACAAGTGTCGGATTCTGTGTGCATGGATGGATTTCTAAGTGTTGAAATCCGATTGATGAGTATCGGATTACATGGATCATGAGTGTCGGATTTCATGAATCCGACAGAACCATCGGATTTCCCCAAATCCGACAATTCTGGAGGATTTGTGTTAAGTCCAAAATTAAGTGTTTGTTTTGTGTTTCTTGTATGCACATATGAATGATTAATGTAAGTAATGATATGTTAGGTGAACTTATTGTATTTGAGGACTCAAAACCAAATACTTGTGCGTAGTAAACTGCTCGAGTGAGTGCATGCTTTCATGAGACTCAGTAGAGTAAGGCTTGCATGCTAAATTACTATGTGAATGTACTATGTATGACTAACTTGCTTTTGCAGGTATACTCAAGGAGGTAAGTTTATATGTTACGAAGTATATTAGGTGCATGCCAGTGGGTCCAGAATGGAACCACTTAGTTGATATATGATGCTATGCATGAATAACTACTTGAAAGATATTATATATGATGGATCCCTGTGGGATCAAATGTACGTATATGTGTATGTGCACTGTCTGCAGACTATCTGACGAATGGGTAAGGTCAGTCGGTTGTAATTGGATCCCATGATTCGGGATTTCACGGTGATTCAGGAGGCATCCTAGATCCTAGGTTCTGCAGAACCGCCGTGCCTTTACGTGAGTGGTGATCAGCCGGTTGTAGCTGGATTACCTGTTGGGGTTTGTACAAGTTTTTAAAATATATTTAATAGCAACGGAAGCGTGAAAATGTGTACAACAATTTTAAACTCCCCACCAAGATCCATATGCATGTATAAAAACTATAAACAACCATAGGGGGTTTAAGAAATACAATTTGTGTAGCGTGAACCGGAATCGATGGAGACTAGACACAACAAGGAACCAAGTGTAGCTTCCCTCCAAGGTATCCACACGTGAGCAACATCCAACACCAACCAAGTGCTAGCCCTTTCAACCCTATATGTAGACAACACCAAGTATAAGCAAGAAAAAACTTTTCTTCTTCCTAACTTGTGTTCAAGTCTACTAATTGTTGTGGTTCTTTCAACTCTTTGAAAACCACCAACAATAATATATTGTAATTGTGTTGCATGAGAGAAGAAAACAAGTTGATTATATGATAGTTTAAGTCTCTACTTAAACAAGCAACATAACCAACAAATAAACAAGAAAGATTACTTGATTGTAAAACAAAATCTCTCCTTTTGTTTTCATGAATGTGAAGCCGTAGGCTTCAACACCAAAAATTGTTTTTTTTCTTTCTTTTTCTTTTGTTGTGCACTGCACACACACACCCTCCAAAATCCTTCTCATTTTTTCACAATTTATTCTCATCCCTTTAAAATCAATTGAGAATGGGGGCCTCCCAAATGGTGTCCTACGGCACCCTCAACAACCAACACAAAAAAGGGACCTCCTTCAATATCTAAGTATGTATGACATGTAGTGTCATCATGAACAAATTGAGAGGGCGGTCCTCCACATGTAACATGTAGTGTGATTAAAATAGGTATCACCATACCTTCAAGTAATGTTAAGGAATAGAAGAGGAGGGGCCATATCCTTTCTCTTGTGAAGTATTTATGTGTGTGTATATATATATATATATAAACATATGTTTTATCCTATAAAACATGATATAAATACTTGCAACATGATATCGTCAAATTTAGATATATATATTTTAAGTGATATCTGTTTTATTTTAGCCTGTTATTGTTCGTAAATAAGTAAAAGACACTTAATTATCATCATTTATTGAATTACAGGTTAAAAAGGCGGAATATGAGAAGTTTTGATCAAAACAGGGAAGGAACTGAAGAAATAAGAAAAGATGTCCGCGCCGACACACCTCCACTGTTTTGATAATATCTCACTCATACAAACTCGGATTGAGGTGATTCAAAAAGCCACGGAAACTAGACTCAGAGGGCTACAAAATCACTTTTATGGTCAAAGTCTGAAAAAGCAATGTCGCGGCGCGACACCTTCTAGAATTGCGGCGCGACAAAGCCTCAGCTTGGGCCTAGTTGTAAATTGTACGTGAGTGTATGTAGTTAACGTGATAGACGAATATTTGTTTGTGTAAACATGTTAAGTTAATGAATAAAAGTATGTTTGAATTAATGTTATGTACGATTGTGTGTTTATGTGTATGTACATATATATGTAAGTTAAGCATGTATATATGTAGTTAATTAGAAAGTAATTAGAAAAAGAGGAAAACCCCAAGTGAAGTAAGAGGCCACCGCCTCTAGAATTAGAAAAATATATGTATGTCTGTGCATGTGTTTTTTATTGACCTTACTAGTCAAGCAAAGAAAACACACACACATTTCTCTCGTCTCTCTTTGTCTCTCGGCTCTCTCGGATTTCCGGAAAAGGAAGAAGAACAAGAAGAAACCTCGATTGTTTAATCTAAAAAGGTTAGCAAACATAGATCCAAGTATATTAGAAGATTGCATGTATGTTAGAGTCACAAAATCATGCAAGAACACCATGAAGAACATGCAAAAGCTTACTTTAAAGTGGGTTTTGCATAAATGGTGTTCTTGTTGGGATTTAATGTATTTAAGTTGTTTATACGCCTAGAATATGATGTTCTAATGAATTTTGGGCTTGAAACCAACGAATTTGAAGTTGTTAGAATGACTTATGAGTGTGTCGGAATTTCAGGCTAAGAAGGTGTCGGATTCCGACACCTTAAAGGTATCGGAATCCGCTATTTGTTGAAAATCGAAGGAATTGTCGGAATCCGCAAGTCTGTCGGATTTCATGTCCTAGATTTCCTAAGTTGCGGATTGCAAGTGTCGGATTGATGATTTCCGGATTCCAAGTGTTGAAATCCGATAGTATCGGATTTCATTCCCAAGTATCGGATTTCCATGTCTCGGATTTTCCTTCTATGTGTCGGAATCCGCAAGTGTTGGATTCTGTGTGCATGGTTGGATTTCTAAGTGTTGAAATCCGATTGATGAGTATCGGATTACATGGATCATGAGTGTCGGATTTCATGAATCCGACAGAACCATCGGATTTCCCCAAATCCGACAATTCTGGCGGATTTGTGTTAAGTCCAAAATTAAGTGTTTGTTTTGTGTCTTATATGCACATGTGAATGATTAATGCATGTAATGATATGCTAGGTGTGACATCCGTCACCAAAGCAGGTTAGCCAGTTTACACTGTAACTTAATTTTATGTTTCATGCGTTTGATTTCTCTCAGAAACCCTAAAAAAATACAAACGAGTGATAAGTATTAGAAGACATACTTTCCCCATGCTCTATTCAAACCATGACGTTTAGATAATTCCATAGTTACATGTCTAAAGTGTGTAACTGATTCATTACATGCACCTTGAATGCACATCAAGGGTGACACAAGTTCAAATATTAAATTGAGCTCAGGAAAATAAGAGTGCAAGTCTTAGAACATTTGTTGTAAGTACATGAACTCTGTTAGGATTCGAGTAATTCCTAAAGAAGTATAGTGCACTAACAAGCAATCACATGACACCAAAATTAAAGTAATAATAATAACAACACAACAAATAAGTTGGAACTACAAACCAAAATAATAAAACCGTAGAACAACTCTTAAAATTTAATAACTTAAACTAATAATATAAATTGTAACACATGAAATATCAAATGCACCTATAAGAGATGTAGCTTGCTAAATAGAAAACAATAAAGATATTAAGTAACAATAAATAAATAAATAAATAAATAAATAAAGATTTCGGCCAAACTCATTTAAAAGGAAAAGAATAAGTTTTTATGAAAATAGAGAATTGTTTCCTAATCCTAAAGAAATTCCACACATAAAAAAACACCAACACCATAAACCCTAGCCCCCCATCCATCGAAAATTCTGCAGCCCTACTCCCTCATCTTCGATTCCTTGAAGGCCAAGAACAAGTTTTGGTGGTGTTCTTCAAGATTTCAAGAGATCAAGTCACATTGGTCATCATTCGAAAACATTTAGGTATGAATCTATTCTTAGGTATCTTAAATCTTTTCTTGTTCTTTTCCATCATCTTGGCTAATGAAGCAACTCCTAAACTAAACACCCAAGAACATCTAAAATCAAGTTTAATACTCATGAATGCCGATTTTTACAAACACTTGTGTTATACTTGAATCAAAACCACCTTTTAAAAGTTTTGAGATTCTGACAGAAACTTTGAGTCATGTTTAAAAGGTCATAACTTGAGCAATTCGTGGACTTTTCTATCGTACTTTAAGTCTAAACAGACATACTTTGAGTCTACTTTCTTCTCCATTTGGTCTCATCTCAAAACAATATCGTTTGGTCGTCCAAACAGATTAAAACTTTTTGGTGCGCAAATCTGGATTTTTGGGACAGAAGCATGGGTAACTTACCCACACTATAAAACTCTTATTTTGATAAATAAAACCGTGAGATTCATACAAGAAAAAGCTTTATGTGTCTATAGGACTCTGTAAAAATTTTAGAAAGTAATTCCTTCGTTTACTATTTTAAATAGAAATAAACTTTATGTCGCGTAAAACAGTGGTGTTTTCGGATAGGTTGGTTATCACGAATTTATTTCAATATAAAAGTAAAAGAATAAATTCTGGAAAAATTAGAGTTGCATCTAGAGACATGGTAGTACATCTCATAAAAATCTAGGAATTTAAATAGGTTATTTAGAAGGGTAAAAAATACGAAATATGACTACAAATTCTGCGAGAAAACTACTTGAATCCTTAATGGTAATTCTAAAACCATTAAAAATTAAATAATGGAATTTATAACAAGTCTAAGTGATAACACAAGTATAACCTACATAAGAAAGACATTATTCAAATTATTGGATACAATACGATGGCAATCTATCCAATTCAGATTGCTACCTAAGAGTTTCACACCATAAGAAAACTAACGTCACGAAACCTATTGTAGATCTTTGAGCGGGGTTTCATCTCACTAGCTACTATCCACATTCAAGGTGAGTACTCGTGGCCCCTTTTGCATGTTTTTCTTGGGGGAAAATGACACTCAATGAAATCCTTTATTTTCATGCCGTGAATTGAAATTCTTTTCTTTTTGACAACTTGGATTATGTGTTACATGCTTGTGTGAACCCGATGATGGGTTAAGTCAATTAAACTAACCCGATGATGGGTTAAGCCAATCAAACTAACTCCGTGATGGGTTAAGTCTAACCCCGTGATGAGTTAAGTCAATCAAATGAACCCGGTGATGGGTTAAGTCAATTGGATTCAAATTTACCCAACTTAGTGCTCCAGCTAGTAGGCCTTGTTGGATGACAAATATCTATGAGACATTGTGATCCGGTTATCATTATTCAAAATGGACATTGTGGTCCGGTTATCATTATTCAAAATGGACATTGTGGTCCGGATGTGATTACTCACATTGGACATTGTGGTCCGGTTATCATTATTTATATTGGACATTGTGGTCCGGATATCATTATTACAAGTATGTGTTACCCTATATCCATTGTCAAACTAATGTATACACGGTAAATCAATTATTTTGTTTAAACGTGCGATGTCACCAACCTTTGTGTTGACATTTTTAGAGTGTTCATTTTCAGGTAATACTTACGCTAACGCTTAAGGAGCCTAGAAGACTCTAGACGGACCTTAGTGTGACTCATAGCGAGAACCGGGCTATTACTATTATTGTGTGATGTGTGTGCTTGTTGATACTTCGAATTTTATTTGGTTTTGGGCTTGTTGCCCTTATACCTGACCCGGGTTGTGGGGTTTATTTTTGTACGTTCATTTTCTTTTTGTTGGACGTCTATGTTGCCGTGGAACCGACTTAACACGGCACAAGTCTCCTCTTGTGTCGGGGAAACGTCGTGACACGTTGGATTAATTGCATTTAGTGAATTTCTCTATTTTATGTCAATGTGTTATGACGATCCTCTCCGTCACACTTCGCGTTTCCACCTTGGCGGGGTGTGACAGATTGGTATCAGAGCCATTGATTATAGAGAATTAGGTTGATTGACCTAGACTATAACCTAGGCACCACATATAGTTGCATAATAGGAACTATGTGTGCTTTTTATACGTCTAACCTTCGAAATTATGACTAACAGCTTGACCATGTCGAAAGAAGGTTACCCATCGTACATTATACCTCCGCCTTCCGGGACAATGACAAAGCCACACCGCGTAAACGGAAAAGGACCTCTCATAAGGGCAACGGCTCGCAAAAGGGTCGCCCCTGGTCAAAAAATCACGTTGACGATGCCACAAGGAATATTTAGTGAACCATCGGTACAAGGACCTTTTAAGTCACGATGCCACTATGTAATTTAGTATTATGCATGGTAGGGCATTCATGAAAGCCTGGACCTATAGGGTTTTGTAGTTACCTATGCCAATGGATCGACATGGCTAGTTGTATCTAGAGTGAAGTCACGATAAGTATGGATGCATAGCGTCTGGCCAACGCCATGTACACATACCTACCATGAGGACCCTCGAGATAGAACGGGACATGCTGTGAAATAAGCTATGGTTTAGGATTCGGTTTGACACTCGAGAGAGCAATAGTTACTAACTACGCGTACTGTGAAAGTACTTTAAATTAATCCATAAGTCTACCTTTCATATAGGAAATGCCTCCAAGAAGGTCTAACCGCTTGAATGGAAGCGGACGCGGTAGGGGTGGTACCGGTGGTGCCAGTGGTGCTGGTGGTACTAGAGGTGACGAGACAATAAACCCCAATATCACTGATATGATAGCGCAACAACTCCAAGCTCTTATCCCCGCTATCGTAACTCAAATCAGTAACAACTTCAACAACAACAATGCGGGTGGAAACAATCACAATGGAGGTGGGAATAATAACAATAACACAGATGGAGAAGGTGAAGAAGAGGAATTGGAGGGAGAGATTAACAATAATACAGGGGCCGGATGCATGTATAAAGAGTTTCTGGCCTGCAAGCCAAGGGAATTCGGGAAAGGTGGCGCCTTAACCTTTACCAAATGGATAGAAAAGATGGAGACAGTCATGGATATCAACAACTGTGCTGAACACCAGAAAGTCAGGTATGCCGCGTGCTCTTTGGTGAATAAGGCGCTAACCTGGTAGATTCAAGCAAGAGGGAGGCCTGCTGCAATAGGTATGACTTGGGAGGAATTCAAGGCACTGATGGAAGAAGAATTTTGTTCAAGCACTGAAATTCAAAAGTTGGACGAAGAGTTGTGGAACCATAAAATGGTGGGTGCAAACCACGCTGCTTACACTGATAGGTTTCATGAACTAGCCAAACTTGTTCCACGATTGGTTACTCTAGAGTCTAAGCGGATTGAGAGATATATTGCGGGACTCGTACCCCAAGTCCGAGCCGTGGTTAAGGCAACTGAACCACTAACAATCCAGAGTGCTATACTTAAAGCTGGAGTACTGACGGGGGAAATGGTTAAGAATGGAACCTTAACAAAGGGTACCGAGAAGAGAAAGGAGGACGGGGAACCAAGTAAGCAAGGGAACTTCAAGAACAACCATAAAAGGTCGAGGGTAGCAGCCGGCTTTGTGGCAGCTAACCCTGCGAGGAAAGAATACACCGGTCCTGCGCCAAAGTGCTCAACTTGCAACTATCATCACTTCCAACATGTACCATGTCGACACTGCTCGACCTACAACCGTTTTGGGCATTTTACTAGAGATTGTAGAACCGGGGGAAGAATGATCGCACCGGTGAAGGCTATGAATCCAACGGGAGGTCGGGGAGTGTGTTATGAGTGTGGCAGTGTTGACCACTATAGGAGCATGTGCCCAAGACTGAACCGAACCCCTGGTGTGGGGGGAAACCGACCAAATCAACCAATGGCTATAGAAGGAAACCGAAACCATGGAAACAACGGAAACCAAGTTCGTGGGAGGGCATTTGTGATGGGAGCCAATGAGGCTCGCCAAGACCCCAACATCGTTACCGGTACTTTCTCTTTAAACAATTGCTATGCTACCGTATTATTTGATTCGGGTGCTGATTATAGTTTTATCTCCAATGAATTCGAATTAACTGTGGATATGAATCCTAGCGATTTAGGCACTAGCTACATTATAGAGTTAGCAAATGGTAAGGGGGTAGAAGTCAACAAAGTTTTTCGCGGTTGTAAATTAGAATTGGAGGGTGTCACTTTTAGCATAGATTTGATACGTTTTGGGCATGGGAGTTTTGACGTGATCGTGGGAATGGATTGGTTATCAAAGTACAAGGCCAAAATCATATGCCATGAGAAGATAGTTCGAATTCCCTTGTCGTGTGGCGAGGTACTAATGGTTCATGGAGACCGGTCAGAAAGGGAGACGAAGTATCTTATGAGCGCGAAATCTGAGGAGAAGAAAGTCGAAGAAATACCGGTGGTTCGAAATTTTCCAGAAGTCTTTCCCGAAGACTTAACTGGATTACCTCCTATCCGACGGTGGAATTTGGCATTGACTTAATACCAGGAGCTATTCCCGTGGCAAGGTCACCATACCGTTTGGCACCATCAAAGATGTAGGAACTGTCTAGTCAACTACAAGAATTACAAGACAAAGGCTTCATCCAACCCAGCCATTCACCCTGGGGAGCACCCGTACTATTTGTCAAGAAGAAGGATGGGTCGTTCCGAATGTGTATTGACTATCGTGAGCTGAACAAACTGACTATCAAGAATCGTTATCCTCTCCCTACTATAGATGATTTGTTCGATCAATTACAAGATTCAAAATGTTTCTCCAAGATAGATCTTTGATCCGTCTACCATTAATTGAGGGTACGCGAGGACGATATACCAAAAACCACGTTCAGAACCTGATACGGGCATTTTGAGTTTAGAGTCATGCCCTTCGGATTGACAAATGCGCCCGCAGTGTTTTTGGACCTGATGAATCGAGTATGCAAACCATTCCTGGATAAATTTGTTATCGTCTTCATAGATGATATATTAATTTATTCCAAGTCCAAAGAGGAACACGAAGAACATTTGAGATTGGTTTTAGAATTGCTTCGGAAGGAGAAACTTTACGCCAAATTCTCCAAATGTGAGTTCTGGTTTAAGGAAGTACACTTTCTCGGTCATGTAGTTAATGACAAAGGAATTCATGTGGATCCTAGCAAGATCGAGGCCATTAAGAAATGGAGGACTCCTACGACCCCATCAGAAATTCGCTCATTCTTGGGTCTAGCGGGTTACTACCGAAGGTTTATTGAGAACTTTTCAAAGATCGCCAAGCCGCTCACCTTACTAACTCAGAAGGATAAGAAATTTGATTGGAAGCAAGAGCAAGAGGAAGCCTTCCATATCCTGAAGGATAGGTTGTGTAACGCTCCAATCCTGACACTTCAAGATGGTTCGGATGACTTCGTGGTGTACTGTGACGCCTCACATCAAGGATTAGGTTGTGTCTTGATGCAAAAGGGTAAAGTAATTGCATACGCATCTCGACAATTGAAGATACACGAGAAGAATTACACTACTCATGATTTGGAACTGGGTGTTGTGGTCTTTGCACTCAAAATTTGGAGACACTACTTTTACGGTACGAAGAGTGTTATTTACACCGACCAAAAGAGTTTGCAACACATCTTCGATCAAAAGGAGTTAAACATGAGGCAGAAATGGTGGGTCGAACTTTTTAGTGATTTTAATTATGAAATCCGTTACCATCCTGGAAAGGCAAACGTGGTAGCAGATGCACTTAGTAGGAAGGAAAGGATTAAGCCCAGACAAGTGCGAGCCATGAGCATGACAATTCAATCAGGTATCAAAGGAAAGATACTCGAGGCTCAACTAGAAGCGATTAATGATATGAATAAGGAGATGTTGCGTGGGCTGGATAAACAATTGGAGAAAAGAGATGATGGAGGATTGTACCTGATGGAGCGAATCTGGGTTCCACAAACGGGTGACCTAAGGACACTAATTATGGATGAGGCTCATAAAACCAGATACTCCATTCATCCGGGTGCGGATAAAATGTATCATGACCATAGGGATATGTACTGGTGGCCTGGAATGAAAAAGGACATAGCTATTTAAGTAAGCAAATGTCTGACTTGTTCAAAAGTAAAGGCCGAACACCAAAGGCCTTCGAGACTATTACAACAGCCGGAAATTCCCGAATGGAAATGGGAAAACATAACCATGGATTTCATCACAAAGCTCCCAAGGACTAGTAGTGGGCACGACACCATATGGGTCATCGTGGACAGAATGACAAAGTCGGCCCATTTTCTAGCAATCCGGGAGGATTACAAAATGGATAAACTAGCTAGAATTTATATCAGTGAGATTGTGGCGAGGCATGGGGTGCCCTTGTCGATTATATCCGATCGAGATAGTCGATTTACGTCGCGATTTTGGCAAACACTGCAGAAAGCCTTAGGGACAAGGCTAGACATGAGCACAGCGTACCACCCTTAGACCGATGGACAGAGTGAGCGTACGATTCAAACACTAGAAGACATGTTGAGGGCGTGCGTTATCGATTTTGGAGGTAGCTGGGATACGCACCTCCCATTGATCGAGTTTTCCTATAATAATAGCTACCACACGAGTATCAAATGTGCACCGTTTGAGGCACTATACGGGCGAAAATGTCGATCACCTGTTGTTTGGGCCAAAGTGGGGGAAGGTCAGTTAATAGGGCCGGAAATTGTTCAAGAGACGACCGACAAGATCTTTCAAATCAAGGAAAGACTCAAGACTGCAAGAGATCGCCAGAAGAGTTACGCCGATAATCGGCGGAAACCCTTAGAGTTTAATATCGGTGATCGAGTACTACTGAAGGTATCACCATGGAAGGGTGTAGTGCGCTTTGGAGTGAAAGGAAAATTATCACCAAGGTATGTCGGACCTTTCGAGATCATCAAACGTATTGGTCCAGTGGCTTACAAGTTAAGACTACCACAAGAACTCGGTGGGATACATGATACTTTTCATGTATCCAATCTGAAGAAATGCTTGGCAGATGCGGACCTACATGTACCGTTAGAAGAAATCAAGATAGACTCAACTCTGCGTTTTGTTGAGGAACTGGTAGAAATCCTAGATCGGGAGGTTAAACGCCTAGAAAGGAGTAAAATCCCGATAGTCAAGGTCCGATGGAACTCTAAACGAGGACCAGAGTTTACTTGGGAACGGGAAGACCACATGAAGTCCAAATACCCACACCTATTCGATTCAATAAGCTCTAGTAGAAGAATGAACAGAAATTTCGGGACGAAATTCTTTCAACTGGGGAATGCTGTGACATCCGTCACCAAAGCAGGTTAGCAAGTTTAGAATGTAACTTATTTTTATGTTTCATGCGTTTGATTTCTCTCAGAAACCCTAAAAAATTCCAAACGAGTGATAAGTATTAGAAGACATACTTTCCCCATGCTCTATTCAAACCATGACATTTAGATAATTCCATAGTTACATGCCAAAAGTGTGTAACTGATTCATTACATGCACCTTGAATGCACATCAAGGGTGACACAAGTTCAAATATTAAATTGAGCTCAGGAAAATAAGAGTGCAAGTGTTAGAACATTTGCTGTAAGTACATGAACTCTGTTAGGATTCGGGTAATTCCTAAAGAAGTATAGTGCACTAACAAGCAATCATATGACACCAAAATTAAAGTAATAATAATAACAACACAACAAATATGTTGGAACTACAAACCAAAATAATAAAACCGTAGAACAACTCTTAAAATTTAATAACTTAAACTAATAATATTAATTGTAACACATGAAATATCAAATGCACCTATAAGAGATGTAGCTTGCTAAATACAAAACAATAAAGATATTAAGTAACATATAATAAATATATATATCTATACTATTATATAAAGCACTTAAGCTTTTTTATTAAAACTCTTAAATTTTAAGTTACTTAAGATTACCCTCATCTACCAAAAAAATGATTCCATAAAATAAACTTAATAACATTCCTTTTTTATAAATTTCAGAATATTCCCTTTCCATAAATTTCATAGCAAAACATACAAAACAGAATATTCCATAAATTTAATAATATTATATAAATTACAGAAAGTGAAAATATATAATATTCGCTTTTCATCTACTAAATAAAATTACAAAATTACATTAAAATTTCATTCCCTTTTCACCTGCTAAATAAAAATTACAAAGTTACGTCTTGTGTGTCCTCTTGATTAATACCTACCAAAACAACTCCTTACAAACTATTTTTATTCACCGTCACCGCATTGCGCGGGTATCCCGCTAGTATATATATATATATATATATATATATATATAAAGATTTCGGCCAAACTCATTTAAAAGGAAAAGAATAAGTTTTTTTTGAAAATAGAGAATTGTTTCCTAATCCTACAGAAATTCCAAATATAAAAAAAACACCAACACCATAAACCCTAGCCCCCATCCATCAAAAATTCACCAGCCCTACTCCCTCATCTTCGATTCCTTGAAGGCCAAGAACAAGTTTTGGTGGTGTTCTTCAAGATTTCAAGAGATCAAGTCACATTGGTCATCATTCGAAAACATTTAGGTATGAATCTATTCTTAGGTATCTTAAAAATTTTCTTGTTCTTTTCCATCATCTTGGCTAATGAAGAAACTCCTAAACTAAACACCCAAGAACATCTAAAATCAAGTTTAATACTCATGAATGCCGATTTTTACAAACACTTGTGTTATACTTGAATCAAAACCACCTTTTAAAAGTTTTGAGATTCTGACAGAAACTTTGAGTCATGTTTAAAAGGTCATAACTTGGGCAATTCGTGGACTTTTCTATCGTATTTTAAGTCTAAACAGAATTACTTTGAGTCTACTTTCTACTCCATTTGGTCTCATCTCAAAAAATTATTGTTTGGTCGTCCAAACAGATTAAAATATTTTGGTGCACAAATCTGGATTTTTGGGACAGAAGCATGGGTAACTTACCCACACTATAAAAGTCTTATTTTGATAAATAAAACCGTTAGATTCATACAAGACAAAGCTTTATGTGTCTATAGGGCTCTGCAAAAATTTTAGAAATTAATTCGTTCGTTTACTATTTTAAATAGAATTAAACTTTCTGTCGCGTAAAACAGTGGTGTTTTCGGTTAGGTTGGTTATCACGAATTTATTTCAGTATAAAAGTAAAAGAATAAATTCTGGAAAAATTAGGGTTGCATCTAGAGACATGGTAGTACATCTCATAAAAATCTAGAATTTAAATAGGTTATTTAGAAGTGTAAAAAAATACAAAATGTGACTACAAATTCTGCCAGAAAACTACTTGAATCCTAAAAGGTAATTCTAAAAGCATTAAAAATTAAATAATGGAATTTATAACAAGTCTAAGTGATAATACAAGTATAACCTACATAATAAAGGCATTATTCAAATTATTGGATACAATACGATGGCAATCTATCCAATTTAGATTGCTACCTAAGAGTTTCACACCATAAGAAAACTAACGTCACGAAACCTATTGTAGATCTTTGAGCGGGGTTTCATCTCACTAGCTACTATCCACATTCAAGGTGAGTACTCGTGGCCCATTTTGCATGTTTTTCTTGGGGGAAAATGACACTCAATGAAATGCTTTATTTTCATGCCGTGAATTGAAATTCTTTTCTTTTTGACAACTTGGATTATGTGTTACATGCTTGTGTGAAATAGATGATGGGTTAAGTCAATTAAACTAACCCGATGATGGGTTAAGTCAATCAAACTAACTTCGTGATGGGTTAAGTCTAACCCCGTGATGAGTTAAGTCAATCAAATGAACCCGGTGATGGGTTAAGTCAATTGGATTCAAATTTACCCAACTTAGTGCTCAAGCTGGTAGGCATTGTTGGATGACAAATATCTATGAGACATTGTGGTCCGGTTATCATTATTCAAAATGGACATTGTGGTCTGGATATCATTACTCACATTGGACATTGTGGTCCGGTTATCATTATTCATATTGGACATTGTGGTCCAGATATCATTTTTACAAGTATGAGTTACCCTATATCCATTGTCAAACTAATGTATACACGGAAAATCAATTATTTTGTTTAAACCTGCGAGCTCACCAACCTTTGTGTTGACATTTTTAGAGTGTTCATTTTCAGGTAATACTTACGCTAACGCTTAAGGAGCCTAGAAGACTCTAGACGGACCTTAGTGTGACTCATAGCGAGAACCAGGATATTACTATTATTGTGTGATGTGTGTGCTTGTTGATACTTTGAAATTTATTTGATTTTGGGCTTGTTGCCCTTATACCTGACCCAGGTTATGGGGTTTATTTTCGTACGTTCATTTTCTTTTCGTTGGACGTCTATGTTGCCGTGGAACCTGTCAGGATCGAATATAACCAAGAATTATCCTTATGAATTTAAACTAGAGTTAAATAAAAGACAATATTTGAGTTTGATCACAATCAACTAAGAAGTTGCGGAATCACACTTAATTGATTAATAAAGGTTTTAATCACAAGAACAATTTAATTAACTCAAAGAATAACTTCAAAACTCAAGATGTTTATTAATAATCAAGGATGATTATACTATCCACTTACACCTCCAATCTAATTCTTTTGTTAGACGAAGAACACAATTTGTTCTTAGGTTTCAGAGAAACTTGGAGGCTAATACACTTTTTAAAAAACTTATAAGCAATACGAATAAGTGTAAACTATCGATCAATACTAACAAATTATTCTAGAACAGAATATTTATAACCCTCTTGGTCTTCCTTGAATAGTTGAAGTTTGTTAATCTTCTATCTTGCGAGATAATCTTGATAATCTTCAAATCTTGATAAGATATCTTTCAAATCCACACAGATAGTAGTTTCCATAAATATCTTCAACAGAAACTGTTTGTTAAATAAACAGTTCTGAACTTCTTCTAACAGTCTTCTCTTTGATGTCTTCCAACAGTTGTTACACTTGAACCAACAGTTCTGGATCTTTTGTATTAACAGTTTCAAAACTGTTTTCTCAAAATTTCTCTAACAGTTTTGTCTTTGCATGTCTAACAGTTTTAAATTACTTAGCCAATTTCCCAACAATCTCCCCTTAACTTAAGATATTGAACAATATACTTAAGTTGTTTTATATGGTTCAACCATAGAAAAATTAACATAAGCAAATTAAGTATGCAGAACTATTTCAATCAAAACATGAAGATTGAACTTTCTTGGACTGTAGGGATTCCAACCTTTCTTTAAGCCTCTGAAGAAGATTTTCTTTAACTTTAGCAGGGCCAAAGAATTTTTCTTTTATCAAATACGAGAGCTTTGTTTTATTATGCTCTATGAATTCAATATCAAACCATTGAGTCGGTGCATTTCCCATCACAATGTTATAAGTCTTTGACTTAGAATACACCTTGACAGTACTTATTAGGAATGCCTCCTCAGCTATCAGCATCGGCATTACTCTAAGAGGATCACAGATGCTTGTTAGATGTCTCATCAGCACTCTGATTTCAATACAAGAAGCTTCTCTATAGTGCCTTAGACCATATTCATACATTTCTTGCACATCTCTTCTGGTCACACTATCCATTAATTGCAAGAAGCTTACATAGCTCTCAATAGGTTCATGCTCTCTAACAATGGTTACCCCTTGTTTCCCTGTTTCAATCCTTAACAATTCAAATCTCCACTCAGTTATGTGGGATTTTTGACCAAGTTGAGCTTCCACCAGTTTTTCTAATTTCTGTTCAACCTCCACTCTAAACTTGTCTTGCAAGATAGTTTGAACCATACCAGCCTTTGCTTTCTCTTTAGATGTTTGAACTGTTTGGGATTGTTGAGACTGTTTAGGTTGAGATATTTGCCTTTTCTTTTCAGCTGTTTGCTTTGAAAGTGGAACTGTTTTCTTTCTTTCAACTCTCTTTCTTTTCACTCCCTTATTTTCCTTATTTGCCTTTTCTTCCTCATCAATTTCCTTTGTGATTTCAGCAGCCATCTCTTGAGCTAATTCAAAATCTTTTTGCTCTTGTTGCTCCATCTCAGCATTTAGCCTTTGTGCAAGCTCATGGTCATGCTCTTCTTGTTGTTCTTTTGAGAGTTTTAACTTTGGAATATTCACAACAACTTCCTTTCCCTTTCCTAGCACAGGAGGCATTTCCTCATCTTTCTTTGATTCTTGAATTGCAATGCCTTTGAACCCTGGCTTAGGTGCAATTGGCTCTAGTTTAGACACTTTGCCATCCAGCCACCCATCATCTATCTTTTGAGCCATTTTAAATGTGCTAATATTAAGTGTTTGAGCACCAACCTCAATCAAATGATTTTTTTAGCTTTGGACCATGATTTGAATACCGCTGTTGTAGGATAATCCCCAGACATGATCACCCTATTGATCAAAACTCTATCAACAACAGATAATTTATCTTCTTGTGATTGAGCACTTGCAACTGTTTGAGCAACTGTTGTTTGTGGAGTTGCAACTGTTAGTAATTATGGTGCAGCTGTTTGTTGCTCCTTTATGATTGCCTTCTCCCCCTTTTTGATTGGAACTGTTTGAGAGGGAGTGGCATGAATCTGTTTGAACATTTGATCATGGATTCGAAGAACATCCGTAGCTTTCTTTAGAGTAGATGACAAAGCTTTGATTTGATTGTCTTGCTGAATAATAAGCTCATTATGTTTGGCAAGCAGCTTGTCTTGTAAGGTGCTCCTCTTTTTGAGGTAGAGGAAGGCAGCAAGAAATGGTACAAGTTCAGGATTCGTCAAAGCCTTTTGTTTCATACTAGCCTCAATGTCAGCAAGTGTTGCAACCTCAAAGATGTCATCGGCAGATAAAACTGGCGGGTCACTCCTAGAAGTTCCCTCACCAGTACCCCTTTGTTCTTGGTATTGGGGATTTCCAAAAACTGTTTGACCAGCCTTTGTTCCCGTGGGTGAGGTCTTACTTATGTTGACACTGCCCTGCTCACCCCTTGCGGATGAAACAGTAGTGCCAGCCTCAAGAACCACATGATCACCCTCTATTGGAGCGATCACCTCCTCAGCGTGCTTGGGAGACAGCACAATGGGTTCCCTTTGGATATTCTGCACAGGTGAATGCACCTGTGTAGGGCTTACACTTTGGGATGGTGGGACTGTTGTGGAAGGAGCACCAACAGTTCTCTTCCTCTTTCTAAATGTTATAAGTGAGGGGGCTTGTATTGTAGCTCGAGAAAGGTTAGCAGAGGGAGATATTTGAGTATCGTGAGTTGTGGGTTCCAGAGTTGGTGGTGTAGCAATAGTTTGGGCGTCATGCTCAACTCTGGCAGCTCTGTTTCGTGAAAGAAACTCCACCATTGCAGAGAGTGGTGGAGTGATGTAACCAGAGAAATTCTTCCCATTTATCAACAGTTTGCTCAATGTGGAGGCCACATGAGCAGAGGGAATCAGAACCATCTTGTGAGTTTGAAGATTTGGCAATAAAAAATTTAAACATGTACTAACAGTTCAAAACTATTAGTTGCAATTTGTACTGTAGATCCCTGAACACTTACATAAATAGTTGTTAGACTGAAGACTAACAGTTTCAAACTATTAGTGTGAAAACACAAAATCACAGAAAGAACAGCTAACAAACCATTATTCTAAGTTAATCATGCCAATGTTTGAGATGAGAAAGTTAAATCTACTCACATCAAATGCTTTAGTGAACAGATCAGCTAACTGATCATCAGTATGAATTTTTAAAACTTGGATTAACTTTTTCTCATTGCAGTCTCTGATAAACTGAAATCTGATCTCTATGTGCTTTGTTTGGAATGCTTCACCGGATTGTTAACAATGCTGATAGCACTTGTGTTATCAACATAGATAGGAGTATTCAAAAGAGTCATACCATAATCCAGAAGCTGATTCTGAATCTATAATACTTGTGAACAGCAACTTGATGCAGTAATATATTCAGCCTCAACTGTTAAAGTGGACATTGTTGTTTGTTTCTTGCACTGCCATGATACCAGCCTTGAGCCAAAAAATTGACATCCTCCAGAGGTTGGATTTTCTATCCACATTAGCTCCACCATAGTCACTATCAGAGTATGCCACCAATTTAAATGGTGAATCTTAGGATACCAAATACCTAGTTTTTGTTGGCCTTTGAGGTACCTAAAGATCTTTTTTACAGCAAAGAGGTGTGACATCTTGGGACTGCATTGAAACCTGGCACAAACACACACAACAAACATTATATCTGGTCTAGAAGTAGTTAAATACATTAATGAACCTATCATAGACCTATACAAGTGTATGTCTACATCCTCCCCCTCAGGATCTGCTCCCAACTGTTTGTGTTTTTCCATGGGAGTGCTTGCCAGCTTTGCATCTTGATAGCCAAACTTGTCTAGAATGTCTTTGACACACTTTGACTGACTGAGAAAGATACCAGATGGCTTTTGCTTTACCTGTAACCCCAAGAAGAATGTAAGTTCTCCCATGGAACTCATCTGGAATCTCTTATGCATGATGGTTTCAAATTCCTTGCAAATATTGTCATTGGTGGATCCAAAGATTATATCATCAACATAGATCTTTACAAGTAGGATCTCTATTTCAACAATCTTTGTAAACAATGTTTTATCAATTGTGCCTCTTTTGAAACCCTTTTCAATCAAATGAGATGACAATGTCTCATACCAAGCTCTAGGAGCCTGATGTAACCCATACAAGGCTTTATCCAACCTATATAGCCTATCAGGATACTTTGAGTCTTCAAAACCAGGTGGTTGACACACATATACCTCCTCATCAATAGTTCCATAGAAAAAAGCTGATTTGACATCCATTTGATATACGTTAAATCCTTTGAAGCTTGCAAAGGCAAGGAACAATCTAATTGCTTCTATTCTTGCAACTGGTGCAAAGACATCATCATAATCTATACCCTCCTCTTGAGTATAACCCTGTGCAACAAGTCTAGCTTTATTCTTGATGACTATACCTCTCTCATCCTTCTTATTTCTAAACACCCACTTTGTGCCAATTTCTCTTTTGCCTCTAGGGAGTTCTACCAACTTCCACACTTGTTGAATTTGGAAATGTAAAAGTTCCTCTTGCATTGCTTCTACCCATGAAGGGTCCTTCAATTCCTCTATTGCTTTCTTTGGTTCTATCTGAGATAGAAAGCAGGCATTTACATCAAACTGTTCAAGAGTTGCACCACTGTTTTCATTTTGCAGCATAAATCTTGTTTGAATGGAGGTGGTAGGATCACCTATAATCTGTATTGTACGGTGATTCTTGTGAACTCTTGATGTATGGATGTTCTCTTCAGGCAGGACATTCTCCAAATTTGACATATCAACCTCAGAGTCTCTTTCATTCCCAGAAGTGTTACACACTTGATCAGCAATTGATTGATGTTCAGATGCATGGGGTTGGTTAGGAACATGAGAGTTCATGTTAGCATCATCATTTATTTGACCATCAGCATTGGAAGAATTATTTTCAGTCAAAGGAAGCACGACAAAGTCTTTAGGCACTGTGTTTTCATCAACAGTTGTTGGAGTTAAACTAACAGTCTCAAAACTGTTGAGACTGTTGGAAACAGTTTGTTGGTCTGTACCAACAATTGAGGGAACATCTGCAACTGTTTCTATAGAAAACTCAAAAGACAAAGATTTGGTTAGTGCATCAATATCAAACAACCACTCAGGACCATTACCTGCAACATTGATCCTATTCTTATTGAAAGATACATGCATACTCTCTTCTATGATCCTAGACACATTGTTGAAGACTCTATAGGCTTTGCTTTGAGTAGAGTAGCCTACAAAGAATCCTTCTTCAGCCTTGCTTTCAAACTTTCCTAATTGGGACTTGGTATTGACGATAGTGCAGGGACATCCAAATGGTTTCAAAAAGTTGATCAATGGCTTTCTGTTTAGAAACAACTCATAAGGAGTTTTTCCTTTGGACTTGACAACTTGTACTCTATTCTGAACATAGTAGGCAGTGTTCACAGCTTCTGCCCAAAATGTCATTGGGAGCCTAGAATCAGCTAGCATTGATCTAGAAGCCTCTATCAAAGTCCTATTTCATCTCTCAGCCACTCCATTCTGTTGTGGAGTCCTAGGAGCACTAAACTGTCTTTCAATACCTTTTTCTTCACAGAAACTATTTAGCTCATAGTTCTTGAACTCAGAACCATTGTCAGACCTAATGACTTTCACCTTTAAATCAGACTGATTTTCAATTCTCAGAATAAGAGAGTTAACTAATTCAGCAGTTTCATCCTTAGATCTAAGAAATTGAACCCAAGTAAATCTGGTGAAATCATCAACTATGACTAAACAATAAGATTTCTTCCCTATACTGACCACAGATGTAGGACCAAAAAGATCCATATGCAATAATTGTAAAGGTGCAGAGATGGAAGAAACTTCTTTGGTCTTAAAAGAAGTTTTGTGTTGCTTGCCTTTGAGACAAGCAAAACAATGATCATCGCATGAGAATTCCTTTTGAGGTAACCCTCTTACCAAACTATTTTTAGCTAACAAATTCATGGTTTTAAAGTTCATGTGACACATCCTTCTATGCCAAATGGCAGACTCATCATGAGATGCCTTTGAGAGTAAACAACTTAAACATTTTGCTGAGTAACATTTTGTGTATCCAAACAGTAAACATTATCCTTTATTGGTGTTCTTAAAAGAATATCCTTTTTAGTTAACTTAAAATCTTTGAAAGGATAATGCATTCAGTATCTGTAAACAACACTTTGTTTCCAATGTCACAGATTTGGGACACACTCAGCAGATTGTATTTGAGTTGTTCAACAAAGTAAATATCATTAAAAGTAAGATTACCTGCATCTACAGCTCCCTTACCTGTGATTCTTCCTCCCTTTGGATTTCCTCCAAATGCTACATATCCTCCATTGATTCTTTTAAATTCCTTCAAACAGTGTGGAATTCCAGTCATGTGCCTTGAGCATCCACTATCCACATGCTAGATTGCTCCTTGATTGGCCCTATGAATGCTCTACACAAAATAAACTTAGTTAGTAGTAGGAAGTACCCAAGCCATGCAGGTCTTGGGTACACCATTCATGTCATAATACTTAACCACAGATTGAGTTTTCTTAATTTCATCCCAATTATATTTCTCTATTCTTTGTGAAGAGTATTTAGTGAGAACATGTGGTTTCCAACTGTTGTGATTAACATGTGACTTGGTTTGACTTTCAGGAGGATTATCAGCTTTAGCCTCTTCAGAAACTGGTTGTTTCTGCAATTTTACCCAAGCCAAACAAACATTCTTTGATTTTGGCTTAACAATTGAAGAACTGTTAGACTGTTTTGGCTTAACAGTTGAAGAGCTATTAGACTGTTTTGGCTTAACAGTTGAAGAACTGTTAGACTGTTTTCTGGTACTTGTTTTCTAGGTCCTATAAATTTGTTGGTTATGATAACAGTTGTGAGCCAAGTGATTTGCTTTCCCACAAATGTAACATTTTTTGGTTTTGACTATAGGTAACCCATTTCTTTGTGCCCATAACTATTTTCTATTTCTTTGATTTCCCCTCACTGGTGCTGAATGAGGAAACTTTTGCACACCATGCTGTTTGCATGTGCAAATAGGCACTTCTGTATGCTTCTTCACATGTTTGTATTTGGATTGCAATTTTGAAACTTCAATCTTTTGCTTTGCAACTGCCACTTCACCAACCTTCTTCTTTCCTTTGGTTTTAATACTAACAGTTGAGGTTTTAGGATGAAGACTGTTAGGGCTTTCTTTGGAACTGTTAGTGTAAAGGTGGGGACTGTTTTCAACAGTAGTGAAACCATTTATAGAAGTAACAGTTTTGAAGGGTTTTGGTTCACTGGTGGAGGGTACAGAGGATGCTTTAACAAACATCACATGTTGTGAAGAGGATTTAGGTGCTTTAGGTTCACAACAGATGTGATTTTCAATTGGAATGACTTCATCTTTCTTCACACATCCCTCCTTCTTCTCATTAATCACCTCATACACAACTCCCTCATCTTCACTTTCAAGTAATGGATCAGATGACTTTAATTCTTCTTCTAGTGGTTCATTGACATACCTTTCAGCTACATCAGTCATGAGAGTTATATAGTTATGATTGTATGGAGGTGGGGTCTGTTTATAGCCTATGCCTGTTTTTACTTTGTTTGAGATCTGTGATTTCAAAACAGTTTCAAGTTTAAGAGATGAAGCTTTGAACATGCTCAAATCCATGTCCACACCATTCAATTTCTTGGTTAACTCATCTATCTTACTCTCTTTCTCACTCAACTTCTCCTTAAGACTATCAATCTCCTCTTGAAGTTGCTCTTTCTCCAACTTATGATACTTTCTATCATAATCCATTTGCAGTTCATTAGCCTGATAATCTTTGATTTTCTTTTAAAAGCTTTCAATTATAGCACTGGTTTCATACCTTCTTTCTTCCATTTTGCTTAGAGCAGCACAAACCTTTCTGTTGTGCTCTTTATACCTTTTAACTATAGCTCTACATTCACCAAGACATAGTTTAGAAGATACCTGAATGTCTCCTGTTTCTGATGAATCCATGTTGATGGAGGAGTCAATCAATGCCATCAATGCTTTGTTGTGAGTAGCTTGCTCAGCTTGATCACTCCAATCAAACCCATAACCTTCTTGAGAGACCAATGCTGATGAGGTATGAGTTGAATTTTGACCTTGATGCTGGCTTTGTCCACCAGATCTGCATTCCCTAGCAAAGTGACCATGTTGTTGACATTTGAAACATCTTACTTTAGATTTGTCAAATCCAGTCTGACCATCAGCTCTGAAGTTCATGTTTTGTCTTCCTGTTCTTTTGATGAATCTCTTTGCTTTTACAGTTAGCATAGCCATCTGCCACTTGAGATCCATCTCCTCAAGATCATCTGGATGCACTTGTTCAAGATCCTCATTTGTAAGGGTTGAATGTGCATGACTGGCTAAGAATGCTTCAAGCACTGCATAAGAAGTACTCACATCTACTCCAGTAACAGTACCTACACAACCATCAACAGAGTTAGTTAAAGAAAGATTTGAGTCCATACCTGAGGATGAAAGAAGAGCAGCATTGTGACTAGGGGTCATAGACTTCCTTTTTCCTTCAATTTCCCCTTCAAACACAATCAAATTGTTGTAGAGATCATCTAATTCTATATCTTCCAAAGAATACTTAGTTCTCCATTCTGCAGCATACACTATCCATTCATCACCTAAGGACCTGAGAAACTTTCTATTGATCTCATCTTGCTCTATTCTAACATTTGCACTCTCAAGTTGACTTACCAGCTTATGGAACCTATCAAAGATTTGACCGATACTCTCATTCTTTCCATTAGAAAAGTTCTCATAAGCTTGTTTGAGAAGATCCGTTTGATTTCTTTTGGAACTTGCATTCCCTGAAAACCTTTTTTCTAAAGCATTCCACAATTCATGAGCACTTTCAAACTTCTTAAACTGATGTTGATACTCATTTGGAATATCAATCTGAAGAATGCTTAGAGCTTTCATCTCTAGCATCCTCTTTTTTCTTTCAGCATCTGTTTTTGGTGGTGGTTTCTTCCTTGGTTTTCCAGTTTCATCTAAATCAACAGGAGTTGTGGGTTCATTCTCAATGATTTCCCAAATGGCATAGTCCATTAATTGAACATGCTGCTTGATTCTCAGTTTCCACTTCTCAAAATCAGTTGGTTTGAGCATGGAAACACGAATGTTTGACCCAGATCCAGTGTTATCAGAAGATCCACCAGACTCCATTGCAATACAGTGATTGAGAATTCACAATAAAACTATAGAAAGACTTTAAAACAATAAAACACAGTAGATTTGTGAAAACCTTCAACTGGTGATCAAAGGAACCTTAATATTAAGGCTCTGATACCACTTGTCAGGATTGAATATAACCAAGAATTATCTTTATGAATTTAAACCAGAGTTATATAAAAGACAATATTTGAGTTTGATCACAATCAACTAAGAAATTGCGGAATCACACTTAATTGATTAATAAAGGTTTTAATCACAAGAACAATTTAATTAACTCAAAGAATAACTTCAAAACTCAAGATGTTTATTAATAATCAAGGATGATTATACTATCTACTTACACCTCCAATCTAACTCTTTTGTTAGACGAAGAACACAATTTGTTCTTAGGTTTCAGAGAAACTTGGAGGCTAATACACTTTTTGAAAAACTTATAAGCAATACGAATAAGTGTAAACTATCGATCAATACTAACAAACTATTCTAAACCAGAGTATTTATAACCCTCTTGGTCTTCCTTGAATAGTTGAAGTTTGTTAATCTTCTATCTTGCGAGATAATCTTGATAATCTTCAAATCTTGATAAGATATCTTTCAAATCCACACAGATAGTAGTTTCCATAAATATCTTCAACATAAACTGTTTGTTGAATAAACAATTCTGAACTTCTTCTAACAGTCTTCTCTTTGATGTCTTCCAACAGTTGTTACACTTGAACCAACAGTTCTGGATCTTTTGTATTAACAGTTTCAAAACTGTTTTCTCAAAATTTCTCTAATAGTTTTGTCTTTGCATGTCTAACAGTTTTAAATTACTTAGCCAATTTCCCAACAAAACCGACTTAACACGGCACAAGTCTCCTCTTGTGTCGGGGAAACGTCGTGACACGTTGGATTAATTGCATTTAGTGAATTTCTCTATTTTATATCAATGTGTTATGACGATCCTCTCCGTCACACTTCGCGTTTCCGCCTTGGCGGGGTGTGACAGATTGGTATTAGAGCCATTGGTTATAGAGAATTAGGTGGATTAACCTAGACTATAACCTAGGCACCACATATAGTTGCATAATAGGAACTATGTGTGCATTTTACACGTCTAACCTTCAAAATTATGACTAACAGCTTGAACATGTCGAAAGAAGGTTACCCATCGTACATTATACCTCCGCCTTCCGGGACAATGACAAAGCCACACCGCATAAACAGAAAAGGACCTCTCATCAGGGCAACGGCTCGCAAGAGGGTCGCCCCTGGTTAAAAAAATCACGTTCACGATGCCACAAGGAATATTTAGTGAACTATCGGTACAAGGACCTTTTAAGGAGTCAAAAGAAGAAGATCCTTCTAAGGAGACATTTGAGGAGGAACCCTCCAAAGGGGCAACCAAAGAAAAGCCGATAGTAATATCGAGTGATGAATCGTTCGAGGAAGAAATCGACTCGGACCTCGAGTCCGACGCACGGAGTTAAGATGTTTAGCACTAACTATTTAACACCACTATAGGAGGAATAAGTATATTTGGTTTACATTATTTCCTATGTACGTGGCGAAAGTAGTACATTATAAATAAAGTGTTGATTTATTTTCAAACTATTTGTCTCTTTGCTTCAAGTTTATATTACGTGTTGATACAATGACTTTTCCCTATGAAGTTTTGTGCATATCATTTGTACTTCTCTTAAGGGAGAACTTTAGACTCTACTACACAATTCATGAAATTCTTTGTTGAGGCGTCCCAAACAGACGTGAAACTATACATGATTACTTGACTCTACAATTCTTTATACATGTGTTATTTTAGGTAAGGAAACGGATGCATGAATACTTCAATAACCATGGGTGAATGAAATTATATAGGCTTAGAATCTTTGGTCTACGTTTACTGCATGTTCTCGTTTGATTGTTGCTTTAGGGTAGGATTAATTATTCGAATGACTATGTAATTTAGTATTATGCATGGTAGGGCATTCATGAAAGCCTGGACCTATAGGGTTTTGTAGTTACCTATGCCAATGGATCGACATGGCTAGTTGTATCTAGAGTGAAGTCATGATAAGTATGGATGCATAGCGTCTGGCCAACGCCATGTACACATACCTACCATGAGGACCCTCGAGATAGAACGGGACATGCTGTGAAATAAGCTATGGTTTAGGATTCGGTTTGACACTCGAGAGAGCAATAGTTACTAACTACGCGTACTGTGAAAGTACTTTAAATTAATCCATAAGTCTACCTTTCATATAGGAAATGCCTCCAAGAAGGTCTAACCGCTTGAATGGAAGCGGACGCGGTAGGGGTGGTACTGGTGGTGCCAGTGGTGCTGGTGGTACTAGAGGTGACGACACAATAAACCCCAATATCACTGATATGATAGCGCAACAACTCCAAGCTCTTATCCCCGCTATCGTAACTCAAATCAGTAACAACTTCAACAACAACAATGGGGGTGGAAACAATCACAATGGAGGTGGGAATAATAACAATAACACAGATGGAGGAGGTGGAGAAGAGAAATTGGAGGGAGAGATTAACAATAATACAGGGGCCGGATGCACGTATAAAGAGTTTCTGGCCTGCAAGCCAAGGGAATTTTACGGGAAAGGTGACGCCTTAACCTTTACCAGATGGATAGAAAAGATGGAGACAGTCATGGATATCAGCAACTGTGCTGAACACCAGAAAGTCAGGTACGCCGCGTGCTCTTTGGTTAATAAGGTGCTAACCTGGTATATTCAAGCAAGAGGGAGGCCTGCTGCAATAGGTATGACTTGGGAGGAATTCAAGGCACTGATGGAGGAAGAATTCTGTTCAAGCACTGAAATTCAAAAGTTCGATGAAGAGTTGTGGACCCATAAAATGGTGGGTGCAAACCACGCTGCTTACACTGATAGGTTTCATGAACTAGCCAAACTTGTTCCACGATTGGTTACTCCAGAGTCTAAGCGGATTGAGAGATATACTGCCGGACTCGTACCCCAAGTCCGAGCCATGGTTACGGCAACTGAACCACTAACAATCCAGAGTGTTATACTTAAAGCTGGAGTACTGACGGAGGAAATGGTTAAGAATGGAACCTTAACAAAGGGCACCGAGAAGAGAAAGGAGGAAGGGGACACAAGTAAGCAAGGGAACTTCAAGAACAACCATAAAAGGTCGAGGGTAGCAGCCGGCTTTGTGGCAGCTAACCCTGCGAGGAAAGAATACACCGGTCCTGCGCCAAAGTGCTCCACTTGAAACTATCATCACTTCCAACATGTACCATGTCGACACTGCTCGACCTGCAACCGTTTTGGGCATTTTACTAGAGATTGTAGAACCGGGGGAAGAATGATCGCACCGGTGAATGCTGTGAATCTAACGGGAGGTCGAGGAGTGTGTTATGAGTGTGGCAGTGTTGACCAATATAGGAGCGTGTGCCCAAGACTGAACCGAACCCCTAGTGTGGGGGGAAACCGACCAAATCAACCAATGGCTATAGAAGGAAACCAAAACCATGGAAACAACGGAAACCAAGTTCGTGGGAGGGCATTTGTGATGGGAGCCAACGAGGCTCGCCAAGACCCCAACATCGTTACTGGTACTTTCTCTTTAAACAATTGCTATGCTACCGTATTATTTGATTCAGGTGCTGATTATAGTTTTATCTCCAATGAATTCGAATTAACTGTGGATATGAATCCTAGCGATTTAGGCACTAGCTACATTATAGAGTTAGCAAATTGTAAGGGGGTAGAAGTCAACAAAGTTTTTCGCGGTTGTAAATTAGAATTGGAGGGTGTCACTTTTAGCATAGATTTGATACGTTTTAGGCATGGGAGCTTTGACGTGATCGTGGGAATACATTGGTTATCAAAGTACAAGGCCGAAATCATATGCCATGAGAAGATAGTTCGAATTCCCCTGTCGCGTGGCGAGGTACTAATGGTTCATGGAGACCGGTCAGAAGGGGAGACGAAGTATCTTATGAGCGCGAAATCCGAGGAGAAGAAACTCGAAGAAATACTGGTGGTTCGAAATTTTCCAGAAGTCTTTCCCGATGACTTAACTGGATTACCTCCTATCCGACCGGTGGAATTTGGCATTGACTTAATACCAGGAGCTATTCTCGTGGCAAGGTCACCATACCGTTTGGCACCATCAGAGATGCAGGAACTTTCTAGTCAACTACAAGAATTACAAGACAAAGGCTTCATCCGACCCAGATATTCACCCTGGGGAGCACCCGTACTATTTGTCAAGAAGAAGGATGGGTCGTTCCGAATGTGTATTGACTATCGTGAGCTGAACAAACTGACTATCAAGAATCGTTATCCTCTCCCTACTATAGATGATTTGTTCGATCAATTACAAGGTTCGAAATGTTTCTCCAAGATAGATCTTCGATCCGGCTACCATTAATTGAGGGTACGCGAGGACGATATACCAAAAACCGCGTTCAGAACCCGATACGGGCATTTTGAGTTTAGAGTCATGCCCTTCGGATTGACAAATGTGCCCGCAATGTTTATGGACCTGATGAATCGAGTATGCAAACCATTCCTGGACAAATTTGTTATAGTCTTCAAAGATGATATATTAATTTATTCCAAGTCCAAAGAGGAACACGAAGAACATTTGAGATTGGTTTTAGAATTGCTTCGGAAGGAGAAACTTTACGCCAAATTCTCCAAATGTGAGTTCTGGTTTAAGGAAGTACACTTTCTCGGTCATGTAGTTAATGACAAAGGAATTCATGTGGATCATAGCAAGATCGAGGCCATTAAGAAATGGAGGACTCCTACGACCCCATCAGAAATTCGCTCATTCTTGGGTCTAGCAGGTTACTACCGAAGGTTTATTGAGAACTTTTCAAAGATCGCCAAGCCGCTCACCTTACTAACTCAGAAGGATAAGAAATTTGATTGGAAGCAAGAGCAAGAGGAAGCCTTCCAGATCCTGAAGGATAGGTTGTGTAACGCTCCAATCCTGACACTTCCAGATGGTTTGGATGACTTTGTGGTGTACTGTGACGCCTCACACCAAGGATTAGGTTGTGTCTTGATGCAAAAGGGTAAAGTAATTGCATACGCATCTCGACAATTGAAGATACACGAGAAGAATTACACTACTCATGATTTGGAACTGGGTGTTGTGGTCTTTGCACTCAAAATTTGGAGACACTACTTGTACGGTACGAAGAGTGTTATTTACACCGACCAAAAGAGTTTGCAACACATCTTCGATCAACAGGAGTTAAACATGAGGCAGAAATGGTGGGTCGAACTTTTTAGTGATTTTGATTATGAAATCCGTTACCATCCTGGAAAGGAAAACGTGGTAGCAGATGCACTTAGTAGGAAGGAAAGGATTAAGCCCAGACAAGTACGAGCCATGAGCATGACAATTCAATCGGGTATCAAAGGAAAGATACTCGAGGCTCAACTAGAAGCGATTAATGATATGAATAAGGAGATGTTGCGTGGGCTGGATAAACAATTGGAGAAAAGAGATGATGGGGGATTGTACCTGATGGAGCGAATCTGGGTTCCACGAACGGGTGACCTAAGGACACTAATTATGGATGAGGCTCATAAAACCAGATACTCCATTCATCCGGGTGCGGATAAAATGTATCATGACCATAGGGATATGTACTGGTGGCCTGGAATGAAAAAGGACATAGCTATTTAAGTAAGCAAATGTCTGACTTGTTCAAAAGTAAAGGCCGAACACCAAAGGCCTTCGAGACTATTACAACAGCCGGAAATTCCCGAATGGAAATGGGAAAACATAACCATGGATTTCATCACAAAGCTCCCAAGGACTAGTAGTGGGCACGACACCATATGGGTCGTCGTGGACAGAATGACAAAGTCGGCCCATTTTCTAGCAATCCGGGAGGATTACAAAATGGATAAACTAGCTAGAATTTATATCAGTGAGATTGTGGCGAGGCATGGGGTGCCCTTGTCGATTATATCCGATCGAGATAGTCGATTTACGTCGCGATTTTGGCAAACACTGCAGAAAGCCTTAGGGACAAGGCTAGACATGAGCACAGCGTACCACCCTTAGACCGATGGACAGAGTGAGCGTACGATTCAAACACTAGAAGACATGTTGAGGGCGTGCGTTATCGATTTTGGAGGTAGCTGGGATACGCACCTCCCATTGATCGAGTTTTCCTATAATAATAGCTACCACACGAGTATCAAATGTGCACCGTTTGAGGCACTATACGGGCGAAAATGTCGATCACCTGTTGTTTGGGCCAAAGTGGGGGAAGGTCAGTTAATAGGGCCGGAAATTGTTCAAGAGACGACCGACAAGATCTTTCAAATCAAGGAAAGACTCAAGACTGCAAGAGATCGCCAGAAGAGTTACGCCGATAATCGGCGGAAACCCTTAGAGTTTAATATCGGTGATCGAGTACTACTGAAGGTATCACCATGGAAGGGTGTAGTGCGCTTTGGAGTGAAAGGAAAATTATCACCAAGGTATGTCGGACCTTTCGAGATCATCGAACGTATTGGTCCAGTGGCTTACAAGTTAAGACTACCACAAGAACTCGGTGGGATACATGATACTTTTCATGTATCCAATCTGAAGAAATGCTTGGCAGATGCGGACCTACATGTACCGTTAGAAGAAATCAAGATAGACTCAACGCTGCGTTTTGTTGAGGAACTGGTAGAAATCCTAGATCGGGAGGTCAAACGCCTAGAAAGGAGTAAAATCCCGATAGTCAAGGTCCGATGGAACTCTAAACGAGGACCAGAGTTTACTTGGGAACGGGAAGACCACATGAAGTCCAAATACCCACACCTATTCGATTCAATAAGCTCTAGTAGAAGAATGAACTGAAATTTCGAGAGGAAATTCTTTCAACTGGGGAATGCTGTGACATCCGTCACCAAAGCAGGTTAGCAAGTTTAGAATGTAACTTATTTTTATATTTCATGCGTTTGATTTCTCTCAGAAACCCTAAAAAATTCCAAACGAGTGATAAGTATTAGAAGACATACTTTCCCCATGCTCTATTCAAACCATGACGTTTACATAATTCCATAGTTACATGCCTAAAGTGTGTAACTGATTCATTACATGCACCTTGAATGCACATCAAGGGTGACACAAGTTCAAATATTAAATTGAGCTCAGGAAAATAAGAGTGCAAGTGTTAGAACATTTGCTTTAAGTACATGAACTCTGTTAGGATTCGGGTAATTCCTAAAGAAGTATAGTGCACTAACAAGCAATCATATGACACCAAAATTAAAGTAATAATAATAACAACACAACAAATTAGTTGGAACTACAAACCAAAATAATAAAACCGTAGAACAACTCTTAAAATTTAATAACTTAAACTAATAATATGAATTGTAACACATGAAATATCAAATGCACCTATAAGAGATGTAGCTTGCTAAATACAAAACAATAAAGATATTAAGTAACATATAGTAAATATATATATCTATACTATTATATAAAGCATTTAAGCTTTTTTCTTAAAACTCTTAAATTTTAAGTTACTTAAGATTACCCTCTTCTACCAAAAAAATGATTCTATAAAATAAACTTAATAACATTCCTTTTTTATAAATTTCAGAATATTTCCTTTCCATAAATTCCATAGCAAAACTTACGAAACAGAATATTCCATAAACTTAATAATATTCCATAAATTACAGAAAGAGAAAATATATAATATTCGCTTTTCATCTGCTAAATGAAATTACAAAATTACATTTAAATTTCATTCCCTTTTCACCTGCTAAATAAAAATTACAAAGTTACGTCTTGTGTGTCCTCTTGATTAATACCTACCAAAACAACTCCTTACAAACTATTTTTATTCACCGTCACCGCATTGCGCGGGTATCCCGCTAGTATATATATATATATATATATATATATATATATATATATATATATATATATATATAAAGATTTCGGCCAAACTCATTTAAAAGGAAAAGAATAAGTTTTTTTTGAAAATAGAGAATTGTTTCCTAATCCTACAGAAATTCCAAATATAAAAAAAACACCAACACCATAAACCCTAGCCCCCATCCATCAAAAATTCACCAGCCCTACTCCCTCATCTTCGATTCCTTGAAGGCCAAGAACAAGTTTTGGTGGTGTTCTTCAAGATTTCAAGAGATCAAGTCACATTGGTCATCATTCGAAAACATTTAGGTATGAATCTATTCTTAGGTATCTTAAAAATTTTCTTGTTCTTTTCCATCATCTTGGCTAATGAAGAAACTCCTAAACTAAACACCCAAGAACATCTAAAATCAAGTTTAATACTCATGAATGCCGATTTTTACAAACACTTGTGTTATACTTGAATCAAATCCACCTTTTAAAAGTTTTGAGATTCTGACAGAAACTTTGAGTCATGTTTAAAAGGTCATAACTTGGGCAATTCGTGGACTTTTCTATCGTATTTTAAGTCTAAACAGAATTACTTTGAGTCTACTTTCTACTCCATTTGGTCTCATCTCAAAAAATTATTGTTTGGTCGTCCAAACAGATTAAAATATTTTGGTGCACAAATCTGGATTTTTGGGACAGAAGCATGGGTAACTTACCCACACTATAAAAGTCTTATTTTGATAAATAAAACCGTTAGATTCATACAAGACAAAGCTTTATGTGTCTATAGGGCTCTGCAAAAATTTTAGAAATTAATTCGTTCGTTTACTATTTTAAATAGAATTAAACTTTCTGTCGCGTAAAACAGTGGTGTTTTCGGTTAGGTTGGTTATCACGAATTTATTTCAGTATAAAAGTAAAAGAATAAATTCTGGAAAAATTAGGGTTGCATCTAGAGACATGGTAGTACATCTCATAAAAATCTAGAATTTAAATAGGTTATTTAGAAGTGTAAAAAAATACAAAATGTGACTACAAATTCTGCCAGAAAACTACTTGAATCCTAAAAGGTAATTCTAAAAGCATTAAAAATTAAATAATGGAATTTATAACAAGTCTAAGTGATAATACAAGTATAACCTACATAATAAAGGCATTATTCAAATTATTGGATACAATACGATGGCAATCTATCCAATTTAGATTGCTACCTAAGAGTTTCACACCATAAGAAAACTAACGTCACGAAACCTATTGTAGATCTTTGAGCGGGGTTTCATCTCACTAGCTACTATCCACATTCAAGGTGAGTACTCGTGGCCCCTTTTGCATGTTTTTCTTGGGGGAAAATGACACTCAATGAAATGCTTTATTTTCATGCCGTGAATTGAAATTCTTTTCTTTTTGACAACTTGGATTATGTGTTACATGCTTGTGTGAACCCGATGATGGGTTAAGTCAATTAAACTAACCCGATGATGGGTTAAGTCAATCAAACTTACTCCGTGATGGGTTAAGTCTAACCCCGTGATGAGTTAAGTCAATCAAATGAACCCGGTGATGGGTTAAGTCAATTGGATTCAAATTTACCCAACTTAGTGTTCCAGCTGGTAGGCCTTGTTGGATGACAAATATCTTTGAGACATTGTGGTCCAGTTATCATTATTCAAAATGGACATTGTGGTCCGGATATCATTACTCACATTGGACATTGTGGTCTGGTTATCATTATTCATATTGGACATTGTGGTCCGGATATCATTTTTACAAGTATGTGCTACCCTGTATCCATTGTCAAACTAATGTATACACGGCAAATCAATTATTTTGTTTAAACCTGCGAGCTCACCAACCTTTGTGTTGACATTTTTAGAGTGTTCATTTTCAGGTAATACTTACGCTAATGCTTAAGGAGCCCAGAAGACTCTAGACGGACCTTAGTGTGACTCATAGCGAGAACCGGGCTATTACTATTATTGTGTGATGTGTGTGCTTGTTGATACTTCGAATTTTATTTGGTTTTGGTCTTGTTGCCCTTATACCTAACCCGGGTTGTGGGGTTTATTTTCGTACGTTCATTTTCTTTTCGTTAGACGTCTATGTTGCCGTGGAACCAACTTAACATGGCACAAGTCTCCTCTTGTGTTGGGGAAACGTCGTGACACGTTGGATTAATTGGATTTAGTGAATTTCTCTATTTTATATCAATGTGTTATGATGATCCTCTCCGTCACACTTCGCGTTTCCGCCTTGGCGGGGTGTGACACTAGGTGAACTTGTTGTATTTGAGGACTCAAAACCAAATACCTGTGCGTAGTAAACTGATCAGGTGAGTGCATGCTTTAATGAGACTCAGTAGAATAAGGCTTGCATGCAAAAGGACTATGTGAATGTACTATGTATGACTAACTTGCTTTTGAAGGTATACTCAAGGAGGTAAGTTTATATGTTACGAAGTATATTAGGTGCATGCTTGTGGGTCCAGAATGGAACCACTTAGTTAATATATGATATTATGCATGAATAACTACGTGAAAGATATTATATATGATGGATCCTTGTGGGATCAAATGTAGGTATATGTGTATGTGCACTGTCTGCAGACTATCTGACGCATGGTTAAGGTCAGTTGGTTGTAACTGGATCCCATGATTCGGATTTCACGGTGATTCAAGATCCATCCTGGATCCTAGGTTTTGTAGAACCGTCGTGCGTTAACGTGAGTAGTGATCAGCCGGTTGTAGCTTGATTACCTGTGGAGCCTCTGGCTCTGTGAACGATGTTTGGTGGACTGCTTTATGCTCCCCCACCAACGCGGTTTGTCGTGTTTGATCCCTTGGTCTGAGTTGTTGAGCGGGATTGATTACCCTGCAAGACACGACTCTTATTGATCTTGTCAGCACACCGCTATGTGCTAAGCTAGCAATGATTGTTTATGTATGATATGAATGATGCATGACTTACTGTATTGATACTTGTGATTGTATGTACTCACTAGCTAAGCGTTAGCTAATGATGCTATGTTTTCCCTTTTTAGGTAAAGACTAGATGTCCTGCGAGGCAGGTAGCTTTTGGGATGTACATTGCCCCTTGTGGGTGGAACACTTGTAATTATTATGTTGTAACGTAAATTAACACTATGGTCGGTTCCTCTACTTGGTAACACCAAAGTTATTTTGAAGAGATGTTAATGTAAATAACAGTTTGTTGTTTTAAAAAGAAAAATTTCCGCTACTAAATCTGATTATTATGAAAAGTAACTGTTTTATGAAGCGGTGTTACAACTAATTCAGTGTACTGTCAACCCTGGTGTAGAACACTCGAAAGTAGTAAGTAGAGTGTTGGGGTACCTGAAAAGGACTAGTACCTTGGAAATGACATACACATCATCTTCGGGTATATTAGAAGGGTATTCTGATGCTAGCTGTATTGATCAAACCAGTGATTCAAAATCCACAAGTGGTTGGATTTTCACTTTAGCTAGAGGAGCTATTTCTTGGGCGAGTAAGAAACAGATGTGTATAGCTCACTCGACTATGGAAGCCGAGTTAATTGCTTTAGCTGCGGGAGGCAAAAAGGCAAAGTGGATTAGTGATATACTCTTGGACATCCGTCTGTGGGATGTTCCAATGCCTTATATTCCCATGTTCTGTGATAGTGAGGCCCCGTTGTATAAAGTATACAATGCTGTGTATAATGGGAAGTCGAGACATGTTAGTCTCTAACACAACTTTGTGAGACAACTTCTTGAGAACGGTACCATCAAATTTGTCTTTATCAAGTCAAGTAAGAACTTGGCATATCCCCTCACCAAACCTCTGACGAGAGATTTGGTTGGAACTACCACAAGAGACATGGGTCTAAAACCACAGTAGAATCGGTTAGTGATGGAAACCCAACTTGAATTTAGTGCTCCTATCTCTCAAATTTAAAGGGTAACAACGAGTCACTTAACCGATAGAAGGTACTATCAAATTTGATAGGTCCATGTGTGGTAAAGATAGTACGTCCTTGACAAGAACTAGGTTGAGTTCACTCTCTTAACAAAGTTTTGGAGGCATTTAAGCAACGAAGGTGTTGTTAAACTTTGCCTATATGACCTAAAGGTGGTGTCGCCTTGAATGAAGATTAGTGGTTTATCTTCTAGAGGGTCATGAAAAGGATTTATAGCGCATGGCCATATTCACGCTCAGTGAAAACAGGAAGGTATTATGTGATATGTGAAGGTGGGCCGGAGATATCACTAAGTTCTTGGTTTAAATCCATAGGATACCATTGAATTGATTTCTCTTTGTTTACTTGCATCAAACTGGGTTTAATCTTCGTAACACCTATGTGATATTGCATATCTGAATGACAGAAAACTTTCTAGCATGGTGGGGGATTGTTGGAATTTATGATGAGTATAACTTGAGTGTTGTCAAGTTCTCTTGTCCCACATAGGAGGAGGGAAAGAAGTTTGGTGGGTTTATAAGGGATTTCCCTCCCTTATCATGTAACACCGTAATTTTAACCAAAAAATTTTATTTTCATAATCATTGCGGAAGCGAATAATTAACCAAAGTGTTTACAACTGTACAAACACAACTGTTTAAAATATCAGTATTACAAAACACGGCTCGTCACAATTAAACTATCAGAGTCCTAGGTGATTACTCCCCAAGCTAACCACTCTCGGCCGAGCCGCTAACTTACCAAAACCTGTAAAAAGAGTGAGAAGTGGGGGATTAGCACAAAGCTAAGTGAATGGAATAAAACCACAACAGATATATCAGCAAATAACCGCATCAATATCAACAACACATAATAGATAATCGTGCCCCGGGAAGACCGGCGGTTCTACAGGAACCTTCAACCAATGCCGGCCAAAGCAAAGGTTTACCGATAGTTCATTTGCTATTCTCACACAGTATTACCTTAAGTTGCAACAAATGCATCAAAAGATCCCAATACTGATTAGCCGATAGCAAACAAACCCAGCCCATATGCCCAGTCGAAGCTGACTTCCCAATCTTCATGTATACATATCACTGACGCACAATTAATTAACAATCAACAGTTAATCAATTATCAGATGCACAATCTATCCATGCGTCAAACCATGAAAACATGGGATAGGAGTCAATCCATGAAAAGTGGAACTGCCCCCGATTTCCAAAACCTCCCCATGATATTCTCAACCGATGAGGCTGTAGAGTTGGCTATAAATATCACCTGTAGTCTCCTCAGAACCTCACCCTGTGAAAAACAGCCTGGTCTCCCTCTCTCTGCGATTTTTGCTATCATTTCTGCCATCATCCTTCCGAAAAAACCAAGTTCTTTGCTGTAGAACTCCGTTTGAGGCTGCATTAAATCCTGGGTTTGTTACGTTTGAGGCTTAAAATGATATGGGCAACGTAAACACCTTTAAGAACATGAGTTTTATCCGTGCAGTTCTTCAACCTTGCTTCATTATGATTCGATCACTTCAGGTTGATGTTTACGATTCGTGTATTGTTTTATATTGTCCGATAACGGGACACTCTCATTCTACGTTTCTTATACTGTATTGATCGAGAAGGATCAATCAAGGGTTGGCATACAACTTGGTAACTATAATAATAAAATCAGATTTATTATTGTTTTTTGTATACGAACAAACGAATTATCACTAGTTACATAAACTTGTTAAAGTTCATTTGCTCGTATCTGTCAAGGATATCTAATATATATTTGAGTTAATTACAATATTGGTCCTTTGAGTATACCACTTATTTCACTTTTAGTCCATTCTTTCAAAAAGTTGCGGATTAAATCCTTTAAATGAGTTTTGTGTACACAATTGGTCCTTTAACCGTTAACTTTAATGGTGTTGCTGTCAAGCTTTTTAAAATACCCATTTACCCCTTTTTGCCATTGTCTCTCTTTAACCTCCACCATTCTTTGTTCTAAGAAAATCGGTGTTCAAATTAAAATTCGTAGCGGCGGTCATGACTACGAAGGAATCTCGTATATTTCGTCGGAACCTGATTTCATCATCCTCGATATGTTCAATTTCTGGTCGATTATAGCACATTTTTTTGGGTAATTCCGACAAATTGGTGGCATTAATGGACAAAAATTTTCCGAAATTGGGTTTAAAAAAGGAAGATTGCATAGAAGTAAGCTGGATTCAGTCGGTACTTTATTGGGCTAACTTCCATTTAAACACGACAGCGCCGGATATCCTCTTAGACCGCCACTCCGACGATGTTAACTTCGGAAAATGAAAGTCCGATTATGTACAAACCCCAATAACAGAATTTGGGTTTACATCAATTTTCAATAAATTGGTTGAATTGGGGAAACTTGGCTTCATTTTCAACCCTTACGGCGGGAGAATGTACGAGGTTCTGGCAGATGCAACCCCATTACGGTTAAGTGAAGCAACGGTTGTGATGTTTTTGAATCCGTCGCTGACCACCACGAAATGAAGAACACAAACAAATCAAAAAAATGTAAAATCATAACCGAGACATTACGGTCACAATCAATTTCAAACCCAAATCAAAACCTAGAAATCGAAATTAATACCTATGAATCTTACCTCCATTGTCACCACCTCCGGCCATATCAAAGGTCAAAATAAAACCACATAAGGTTGAACACTACAGAACTGGAATTTCAAACCAAACTTGCCTTGAACTAGAACCAAAATCCAACTCGAGTGGTTTGTTTTTTTCCATTTGATAGATCTTGGCGGAGATGAAAGAACACCTAAATTGATGAAGACTTAAACCGGATTAGGGTTTCTCTTGACCCATCTACCAAAGCGATTGAGGCTTGAACCGAATTAGGATTTCTCGTAACCCTAATCGATGAAGGCTTAAACGACATGAAAAGGGAGAGATGAAAATACAATTTGGGGGTTGATCTGTCATCGGCAACGGTCGTTGTGGCTTGATCAGTGGCTGGCTGACGATTGCTAGTGGTGGCGGCCTAATATGTGGCAACGATTATGTTACTAGATATAGAGAGAGACAAGATGAGAGAGATGTGTGAAGATGGTGGCTGGAGCGGCTGTGGCAGTCCTGGCGGAGAATCGAAGGATGAACGGGGAAGAAATTAGGGTTTCAAGAAGGAGATGAGAGATAGGGTCAAGATGAGAGAGATTTGTTAACTGTGACGGTAGAGAGAGAAAGTGATGTGAACTGATTTACTTTTCAATTTTAAGTTTTTATTTTTTAAAGAGTTAATTACAAAATTGGTCCTTTTAAAAGGGTAAAATGGGTATTTAAAAAATCTTGACAGCAACACCGTTAAAGTTAACGGTTACAGGACCAATTGTGAACACAAAACTCATTTAAAGGATTTAAACCGCAACTTTTTTAAAAAAAGAACTAAAAGTGATATAAGTGGTATACTGAAAGGACCAATTTTGTAATTAACTCTATATATTTAATTATTGAGTTTTAAGTGTTAATCTGAAAATCCAATAAAGGGAACATCACTGGTTATGTTCTTCTCAACTTGAGAGAATCTTAATCCGATTCTAAGTATCAAGAGGAATAAACTAGGATACAAGTAGCAAATTGTGACCCTTTGTTGGATCCAATGTTTTTATTTTAAGAGAACATTACTATTTACGTTCTTTTTAACATTAGAGAACCTTAATCTAAGAATAAGTATCGGAGAGGAATAAACTAGAATGCAAACATCAACCCTCGTAAAAATAGTTTGAATTCTAAAAATAAAATAAAAATTTATATTTAAGAAATTAAAAGCTTGTAAAAGATGGGGAGTGGAAATTGAAAATACATTCAATTGGCGGGGGCTTACTTTTGCGCGGCATCACCCTGGATTGCGTTTCGGCATCGCAGCTGCAAGTTTCACACACAACACCACGTAGTGTGTGTAGTTCACTGCTCCTCCTCCTACCAAATTCGATTGAATGGAATTTCATCAATTCCAACATCAAAAGATGCATCGTCGCTCACAAACTCCTCTTAAAAATCTCTTCTTGAACGCTTTCCCTAAAACTGAATTCAATCCTCTCTTCAACAACTCTCATCACTTTTACACAAAGAAGTCATTAATATCTTCCTCCTTCACTTCTTTACATCTTAACCCAACTACAGCTGAATCCCATTCCCCTGTTATGAGAAACCTCATACCTAGAAAGTGGGATAAAGATAAACTAAGATGGTTTTCGGGAAAACTGCGTGATTGTGCAGAAAATCGGTCTGTTGATGAGGGTAAAACGATTCATAAGCAGATTATGGAAAGTGGTATTGAATTAGATTCTCATTTGTGGGTGTCGCTGATTAACTTCTATGCCAAGTGTGGGTGTTTGAGTGACGCTCGCCAGGTGTTAGATGAAATTCCCCAAAGAGATGTTGTGTCTTGGACAGCTCTTATTAGTGGATTTGTAGGTGAAGGGTTTGGTACTGATAGCCTCCGCCTTTTTTGTGAGATGTATGAAGAAGGCGTTAGACCGAATGAGTTTACACTAGCTACTGTTGTGAAAGCTTGCTGTGTGTGTTTGAATGTAGAATTTGGTAAGCAGCTACATGGTGTGATTGTTAAAGCTGGGTTCTTTTCTGATGGGCATGTTGGCTCTGCTCTTGTTGACCTTTATGCAAAATGCAGTGAGCTTGAATATGCAGAAAAGGTGTGCCTTTTCTTGCCTGAACAAAACGCAGTTTCGTGGAATTCATTACTTAATGGGTTTGCTCTTGCGGGTGATGATCAAAGGGTTTTGCGGTTATTTTGTAAAATGAAGGAAAGCGAAATGAAGTTTAACAAATATACACTGTGCACTATTCTCAAAGGGTGTGCGAGTTCTGGAAACTTAAAAGCAGGCCAGGTTGTGCATGGTATGGCAATAGTAAGTGGATGTGAAGATGAAGAATTTGTGAGTTGTAGCCTTGTTGACATGTACTCCAAATGTGGGCTTGCAGATGATGCACTAAAAGTGTTTTGGAGGATAAAATCTCCAGATATTGTGATATGGAGTGCCATTATCTGTTGCCTTGAGCAGCAAGGAATGGAAGAAAAGGCAGCTGAACTATTTTGCATGATGGTGACTTTAGGATTGAGACCAAACCAATTTACCCTTACAAGCATTGTGAGTGCAGCTAAAGAACTAAGTGACATACGCTATTCTCAATGCCTACATGCTTGTGTTCATAAATATGGTTATGCAAATGAAACTGTAGTCAATAATGCATTAATCACAATGTATATGAAGATTGGATTGGTTGATGATGGTTTCAGAATATTCAATACAATGAGCCACTGGGATTTAGTTTCGTGGAATGCTCTTTTATCAGGGTTCCATGACTGTGACACCTGTGATGGACTGAGAATCTTCCAGAAGATTCTAATAAACGGTTTCAAACCCAACATTTATACATTTATTAGTACTCTACGTTCTTGTTCTAGTTCCTCAGATAGTGAATTTGGGAAACAAGTGCATGCACAAGTTGTTAAAGAAAATCTTGATAGTGATTGTTATGTGGGAACAGCGCTGATTGACATGTATGCCAAGTCCAAATGCATTGAAGATGCAGAAAAGATTGTTAATCGGTTGCATGAAGTTGATCTTTTCACTTGGACATCAATTATTTCTGGTTGTGCACAGACTGATCAAGGTGAGAAATCGATTCACTACTTCAATCAAATGCAAAAAGATGGGGTTAAACCCAATGAGTTCACTCTTGCTGGCTGTTTAAGAGGTTGTTCTGGGATTGCAAGCCTAAAAAACGGTAAACAATTGCATTCTCTTGTAATTAAAGATGGTTATATTGATGACCCGTTTGTTTCAAGTGCACTTATAGACATGTACGGAAAGTGTGGGTGCATTACTGATGCCCAAATGATTTTCGAGGTAATGGAATTACATGATACCGTATTGTGGAACACAATCATTAATCAATACTCACAACATGGCCAAGAAGAGAAAGCTCTTGAGTCTTTCGAGGATATGTTATCAAAAGGTGTCTCACCTGATGGAGTTACTTTCATCGGAGTACTTTCGGCATGCAGTCATTTAGGTTTAACAGAGATCGGGAAGAAATATTTTTACTCCATGACTGACATCTATAAAATTCCTCCAAGCATCGAGCATTATGCATGCATGGTTGATATTCTTGGTAGAGCGGGGAAATTTAACGAGGTTGAAAGTTTCATTGGTGAAATGAAGCTAACTCCTAATAGTTTGATCTGGGAGACACTTCTTGGAGCTTGTAAAGTTCACGGAAATGTAAGACTTGGTGAAAAAGTTGCAGAGAAACTTTTTCAGATCGAGCCTGAAGTAGATTCTAATTATATTATGTTATCGAACATTTTTGCAGCCAAAGGGATGTGGGATGATGTAGCTCGAGTTAGGGCATTAATGTCGAATCAAGGGATTAAAAAAGAACCAGGGTGCAGTTGGGTTGAGGTTGATGGTCAAACCCATGTTTTCTTATCTCAAGATACTTCTCACCAAAGGGTACTTCAAATCCATCAAAAGTTGGAAGAATTGGAGCAAGAACTATTCTCAGTTGGTTATATTCCAAATACTGATTATGTGCTTCACAATGTCCCTGACAGAGAGAAGCGTGAAATTCTTTCTCGTCACAGTGAAAGATTGGCTCTTGGGTTTTCGCTTATCAATAATAACTCGAATAAAATCGTTCGAATATTTAAGAATCTTAGAATATGTGGAGATTGTCATAATTATATGAAGTATGTTTCAAGTATCACAAAAAAGGATATTGTTATACGTGATGCTAAACGGTTCCATCATTTTCAAGATGGTGCATGCTCGTGCCAAGATTACTGGTGAAACATGAAGGCTTTTTTATTTTGAACTGCATGTTTCTATACCTGTAAGTGATACAATGTTATGCTCTTGTAAGAGAAATTTTGTATATCAGAAAGTCGGTCGATATTATATGTAGCATTACATGATAACTGATATACTTTGTTTGTCATATAGTATATGTGATGAACACGAAATATATCAAGAATATTTTTAGAAAGTTTACGTGAATTGAGAGAGGATGATGTGATCTTGCCTCAACTTATGCTTGATTTAAATATCTTTACTCTTTTAGGGAACCATCTGTTGATGATAATGGATTAATAAATAGATATGTTGATTTTCGGGTGAATAAAAGGTTTAGTACCCAAGTTTCTATGTTCTCTATCGCCAATCGACACTGAAATGGATGTGTATTTGACTATAACCATCATTTATGGTTTATCGATGTTAGCAGTTGTATCTTCTTACACAATTTGATTGCATATGTTTCCTAACTTATCACTTAAATTGTTTAGCTTCATCTCTGTCTGAAACTTTTTGGAGATTCAGTTAATCTATACGTTTTTTATAACAACTCTTTTGATCTTTCCTGATGTGAATGAACAGGCCATCAGAATCTAATTATTACTGCTCTTTTGCTGAAGGTTATTTTTACCCGATGTGGATCGATAAGAGGCTGCTGGAGCCTGGAGTCTGGTGGAACAAAACAAATGGACAGGATTGGTCTTATGAATAGCTGTATGCATAGCTAATTTACTACATCCTTAAGGTTACCACACTTTCCCACATAAGGCTACCTATTGTATGTATATATGTACATAATAAAAAAACTATTTTTTCTCTGATTTATGATTTTTATTTCAAACAACCAAAACTTGAATGCGTGATTAAGTGAGTAGTATCTAGAGAAAATCTTCTTGTGTTATTCAGGTCCCACTAGCTCGAGGAAGTTGGTTACTGTTTGTGTGCCTCTGATTCGCTCAGATGTCATGCCCGTTGGATACGAAAAGGTTACCTCTGATCTCACTGGATGCTCTGAAGAAAACTTCCCTCTTCTTGTTGACTCCAAATCTCCATCTTCTTGTTGCTGACCTGGATTGATGTCGTCTTCACGTTTAATCATGGTTTATCGTAGGCTTCTGATACGAACCATGCAAGACAAGTCCAGGGGTTCTGGAGTAATTAATAGTTGTTAAAAAGGCTGACTTAATTATGTTTCTGTTATTTAAGTTTCGTTAACTAGTGTGATGGAGGGGACATCTTTTGTTTTGTGGAGTCCTGGACTTTGGAGACCTCTGGCTTCTCGAATTTCAAGAACTGTCTGTATTCTTCTTCTTCTTATATAATAGACTCAGCTGACTGTTTACCCATTGATTCCTATCAGAGCAGATAACATCTTTCACTTCGAGAAGCTAGAGCTGGGGCGGACCTGCCTATAAGGTAGTGGTGGCACGGGACACTAGCCAATTTTGTCCGTATAGTGTAAATTTTGATTTTTTCGAGGCGGTGCTACCATCGCGTAGTGTAAATTCCGATTTTTTCGAGGCAGTGCTACCATCCATTTCAAATGGTGCCACCACTAATTTCAAATCCTGGGTCCGCCCCTAAGCTAGAGGTCTCCTAAGTCAAACAAGTGTACAAAACACTCCACATAACTACTCGGGGAAACTTCAATAAGTGAGGAAATTGTAAAGACATAACTAACTCATCCTTGCAAACAATTATTATTACTCCAAACTCCCTAGAATTGTCTTGGACAGTTCGTATCGGGCTCATAATGATCTGTTCCAGCAATATGAAAGAGGTAAATCATGTTATCTAGAATTGAAAAGCATGCACCATGGTTTGATTCTTGATTTCCTGGACCTTCACTACTTATTTTATGTCCTCTAAGTTGCTAGACTTCCATCATGCATTGTAGGATTTTATAAAATTTTTGTGTTTATAGTTAGTTAAATTGTTGGACCTTATTTTTTTTGTTTTTGAAGCGGGTTTTGGCTTATGTTAAAAGATAGTTCTTGTCTACATGTTATTTCATGAAAAGTTATGATGTTTGCACGTAATTTGATGCAACCTAAGTTCTAAGGTTATCTTATTTATGGAAGTTATTATTTCAATTATTAAGTAATTTTATATTAAGAAGTAATTTAGTTTTTATTGTAGTAGAAATTAGTGTTTATCATATTATCTATAAAAGGGAAAAGTTCAAACGAGAACGGTTTTTCGTACGAGAATTACGAGAATCAATCTTAGCCGTCCAATTTCCCCTTCTTTAATTGGTTTGCCCACCCATTAATTCTTTATATGCACCTTGCCACACTCAATCCCTCTAAGCTCTTCATCCATGAATTTCACTTACCATTTGAATGACCAAGATTGCTTCTCGCAGTTCTCGTACGAAAAACAGTTCTCGTTTGAACTCTCCCCATCTATATTACGAAGAATGTTCAATATAGTCCATAATTAATTCATAGTCCTAAAAGACTAATTTTAGCCTTTGGATCAATTTTATCAATGGTCCAGATTAAATTTTAAAAATTTGGGTGGAGTGGCATTTTCGTAATTTTTCGTAATTCACATGTGATTAAATATTAAAATTTCAGGAGTATGTTTTTTAAATGGACTTTATTGAACACAATGTGAAATGTTCAATATAGTCCATATTTAATTCATAGTCCGGAGGGACTAATTTTAGCCCTTGGATCAACAGCATCAATGGTCCGGATTGCATTCTAAAATTTTGGGCGGAGTGACATTTTCGTAAATTTTCATAATTCACATATATGTGATGCTTTTACAAATCACATGTGATTGTATACTGAATCACATGTGATTATATACTGAATTTTAGGACTATATTTTTTATACGAAACACAACTCATTATATAGATATTACCAATACCTTTAAATAGATAGCAATATAGAATATATTATAATATTACAAAATCCAAGATCAACTAACACATGAAATTGCAATATAAAATTAATGTGAAATTATAAGAGAAATGAAACACGAAATTATAAGATAAAAAGAATACAAAATTACAAGACCAGTGAAACACGAAATTAAACATGAAACAATCAATAAGAATCACATACTTCACATCGTAGAGAATGTTGGTTGGTGGTATATTTCGCGTCTACGAGGTTTATCAAATCCGCTTTTTTGCCTTAATTGTGTCGTCAACATTATGAAGAACTAGAAAACTAGTACTTGTAAGCAGAATTATTTGTTCTCGAGTGATAAACCATAATATAAAAAAACATAAAATCAATATGCTAGACATGATGTTTCTTACTAAATTTATGCGAGATTTATAGGCAATATAATGTACCTTGTTATGAATGACGGAAGGATGAAAGAACACAAGTATGAGGAGAGAATTCTACTTGTTTGAAGTGTGATGAAAGATAATTGAGTCTAATAATGAAATTTATAATACTAAAAAGTGAATTTATTTTATAATTTTTTTTAACATCAAAAGAGATAGTTATGTTAATGAAACCAAATGGGCTTGGTGGTAAGAGAGTTTTTCCAGTGAAGGAGAGGTCTTGGGTTCAAGTCTCTCTGGAGGGTTTCTTCCTAGGAGTAGCTGAGGGTCACTCCCTCGTTGGTGAAAGCAGCCTACCGAATTAATTAGAGGGGTGTAGTTGGAGTGGTTCGAAACCGGGACCCGGATTAGATCAACCGGTTTTGATCCTGTGCCACTACCGCTGAGACGAAGCTGTTGAAAAAAAAAATGTTAATGAGATTGTGTCTCAAGTACATATCACACCCAATGAAACTGACCCACATGAAAGGTACAAATATTTAGGCGCTAAGTACCACCAATTCCAAAACAACAATATCATATAACCCACATATAGAACACTCAAAGCTTTTTTCTATTATTGATTTGAGAATATAACCAATAGTTCTCTTATTGATTTGAGAAAACACACTAATTAATGTTTGATATGGGTTTACACATATATATAGCCAAAGTGTGTGGCGGTTAGACCATGAGTATAGCAATCCCTCAATCTAAATCAACCCAACTGTCACATTAGTTTCTTTTACCTTTTCTTTACCAACCCAAAATTCAAGTAGCACCTTTCTCAAATCAATCCAAACATTTTCTCACTCATTCTCTCTCTACAAAACAAAAAAAAATAAAAAATAAAAAAAGAAGAATGGCCGGGTTGCTCGAGTGCCGGAAACCAAAAAAGGAGGAACCCGAAATCGACCGTAGCGGTGCTCCCGAAGGAGCCGACCTTACCCAAATGAACCCAAAGGGGCTCGGGTAAGGCTTTACGCATGGCCTTAACGGCGGTTGTTGACTATTATAAGAATTGGAGAGAATATGTGTCTAACATAATTACGAGGATTTGATCACTATTATAAGGTTAGAAAAACTTATGATAATTGTTCTTTTTTCAATGTGGGGCCAACTCAAACTCTAATAAAATATTAAAATTATATTAATCTTACTAGGTTTCAAGCAGTATAAACACAGATTAGGATATAAGGATCTTGGTTTTTTTTTCTTTTTTTTATGATTTCACTTGGGAGATAATCTTTTCACGTACATTTACAAATGTTGGAATGAACGTTCATAAATTTCGATTTGGGCTACAACTGTAGTTGTTTTTTTCGGTGCTCTTATGAGTATTTTTGAAAGAGTATGGTTATATAAAGAGTTGTTCCACATTAGTTTATTGGTTAAATATTGGGTTTAGTTCATCAAAATATATTCAACTTGTCACGTTTTGCTTTTGTGTGTATCGTACTTTAAAATTTTCTATTATGTGTATCGAACATTTAATTTGTTGTAATTTTCTATTGTTTCTGTTGCATATATATTTTAAGTTTGATACACACAATAGAAAGTTTTAAAGTTTGATACACACAATAGCAAAACGTGACAATTTAAATACATTTTAATGAACTAAACCCTTAAATATTTTCTATGACATAGTTTCGGTAAATTATAATTTAAAAAAGGAGCATGTGATTATTTGAACAGAAAAACTATTAATTATAAAATGTTACATGTAAATTTAGGTGGATCATAAGGACAATCTTAAAATCCAAGAAAGATGAACCTAAGGGTCTCTACATGGAAACAATTATGGACAAAAATCAAATGTAAAAGAAAAAACAATTTTGTTGCCTTTGTGGGTTATAAGCTTCTTGGCACCACCACATCATATACATGTCATTCCAGTACTCATTACAAGGAAAAAGGGCATTAGGGGCGACATATGTCGCACCTAATACCCCTGAAAGTTGCCACTATTGGTATTAGGGGCGACATTGCCTCGCCGCTATTATCCAAAATGTAGTGTCTATTAGTGTCACCCCTGTTGCCTTATAACGCATCTGTTGATGTCGCCCCTATTGACCGGATTTCTTGTAGTGACTGTAGTTATGTGAAATTGCAAATGTAACCCATGACCATAAACAACTACACCCTTAATGCAGGTCTACAGACAAAAAAGTACAAGATGGCCTAAGTGGACATCAATAGAACATTAGAACCCAAATGAAGGTATGATACCAGATTTCCATACTTATGAGCATTTCAATCTTAACACCACTTGAGACTTGACCAACTAATCAAGGCCTATTATGTCCAAAAAATAATAGTGTTCATAATATATCTTTTTTACCTGTACTTTAATATTAACAGGTTAAACGGGTCTGTTAATAATTAGTTTTATACATTAATTTTATCGAGTAGATCTAACAGATTACAACTCAACATACCACAATCAAGTATCACGTAAACCTTGTAGAAGGGAGAATTCTCACTTCATGCTAGAGAAAAAAAAGGAAAAAATAAATAAATAAAGGAAAAGTAGTAACCAGGCAAGGAAGAAAGAAGAGAAGTCAACTTGTGGGTGTTTGGATCATATAAATCAGCGTTTAGACAAAGAGAAAAAGCTACATTAACAAAGAAAACAAAGTCATACAGTTACAAAGAATCATAGATTTGAGTATTTTGATTTGCAAAACAAAGAGCACGTGAACAATTAAGCCAAGCCAGATGTAATTTTCAAAACAAAAACTATTATTTTTACGTAATTTGATCACTAATCGATCAGCGCGTAAAGTTAGGCCAATTAGCACGAGTCAAGTGTATGGTATTTTCTTCTTTTGTTTCAAATTTTCAATCATCTTTCATGCATGCATTAACAAATCTGTTATCTAATCAGGTTTATCCAATAATAGTTTAATTACCTTTTTCATTATTGTTAACAGTTGAATCAGAAAACAAATGATAAATTGAGAATTGGTCGGAGTTCGTGTATGTATATGCGGGTGCCATAGTAATGGAGAGGAACAAGTATGTTATATGAAAATAGGAGAACACAGAAAGAATATATAAAACTTGTGTATACATATTGAAGATACACACATACATTCATTATGACATTATTACAGGCATGTAATATGTGTATATATAGTGGAGGGAAAGCGACGGTTGGTGGGACTTTTCCCGGAAAAAACTGCCGGTGGCAGTTGAAGGTGGTGGCGCCGCCCCTTATCCCCGCCAAAATATACACATCTGAGTTTTGTACTTAAAAAAATACATATAATAAAACTAGAGTATTCAACAATAAAACAATTAGATAGAATTAATTCTAACATTCTCCCTCTTAATTATCTAATTGTTTATCTTCATAGCTTCCATTTGAATCTTCATATAATGATAAAATCATCATCCATCATCTTGCCATTGTGTAATACGCTTCTACTTTGGGGTCTTCTTTTTTGCGTTCGATTCCAGTAGCAGCACCTCGTGCTCCAAGTTGAGTGATAAAAACATCTGGGTCCGTATGACCATGACTTCCCTGCGAGCCGTTGATGTCTATTCTATGTTGGCGTCTACCAACTTCAAGATCACTTCCGAAATGACCAATATATTTTTGGCCAAGAATGCAAAAACCTAATGGTAAAGACAAGTATCGATTATACAAGTCCTTGAAGTTTACCCCGTATTCTTCCGTGTATCCAAAACTTAACTCAATTTCATCACATTCACCTTCCTTTGTTATCAAATCATAGCCACCCGAATTGGTTACAACTTTATAAACTTCCGGTAGGAATATGTGAAGACCAACAAGATATGGTGGCAAAGCTATTTCACGTCCATCCATCATTTCTAAGAACCACTTAATGGCTTCTTCGAATTTTCTTTCAAACACCTTTTTTGTTTGAACTATATACATTCTTTTCATTTGCCAAAGACATGAGATACAAAAAATCATCGAATGTTTTTAGATTTATTTGTACCTCCTTTCCATTGATTACAAGAGGGCTATCTTCTTTTCCCGGTTGTTCATACATTGGATGTTGATGGTGTGTTCCCATGTGATTGTTTGAGCATTCTGTTCCTTCTATATCAATTTCGAAACTTGGAGTATGAGTTGTTTCATACTCAAAACATTTATGTTGATTTTTGGGGCGAATCCAACATATGGAACCGTGAAATTGAAACCTTCTGAATCAACTTCGATCTCCCCTATACCATATATTGAGATCGAACCAACATGCTCTTCATTAACCATTTCCATATTTTTCATCAAAATAAAAAGATCCATCTCAGGTGTCAAATGCTGTGCTATCTTCGTGTTGACATACCAAGTTCTATTCCAATTAACCACATCCGATCCCTTAACCATATAATCCACATTGATTATAAGACGAGCAATATGACTTTGAGTGAAAGGTTCCTTGTCTTGTAGTTTGATCTCTTGACTGTTTTTGAGGGACACTCCTATGCAAAGTGTCCTATCAAATGACAACGGTAACATCTTACTCTCCTTGTTCAAGTTTGTCCATTATCCTTGTTGATATGACAGCCTTTGAGGATATTTGCTAACTCCCTATTTTTCTTCGATTCCTTGTTCTTCGTGATACCACCGGATTTTTGTTTCAAAAAATCCTTTGATGGTCCATTCTTTGATTCAACCATGTTCTCTTCGACGTGAGATTTTGAACAATCTCCTATATTTCCTTTGTTGAAAGATCGAATTTCATTCTGAAAATCCGATAGATCGAGTCCAGTTGGTAACTTTTGGTTATTAATTCTTGCAGTCCATTCCTTTGGTTTCTTTTGATCAAGAACATCATATTGGTAACTCTTAGAAAGTGTAACACCCCAAAGTTTAAAAGTTGTTGTGACTAAGTGTTATTAAAGATTAGGGGTGTTTATAAAACTAGAGGGGCTAAAATTTTTATTTGAAACATGATAAGTACAGAGGCTGAGTGGTAATTCTTATAAAGTGTATATATATATATATATAAGTTTTAGTAGTTTGACTTGTGTTAGTCAAACCACTCTTTTTCACAGCCACTTTCACTACAGTCCATTCCTTTGGTTTCTTTTGATCAAGAACAGCAGATTTAGAGTGTAGCAACACAACCAAGTTATTCTTAGTAGCAAGGTATGTGTTTTTTATTGAGTTTTGTATGTTTTGGGCCAAGTAAGGTGATTCCAAGGAGGAATCATTGATTCTAGTATGCTAATGTGTTTATAGTTGTTATTTATGAGTTTCAGAAGTTGTTGTATGAATTACTAGTGCTGGAAAACACTTGTAATGAGTTATATGTTGAATTTGATCAATTTCCAGCAAAGCAGTCGCGAGAACGGCTGCTGCAGTTCATAGGGCACGGGCGTGCCTTTGGGGGTACGGCCGTACCAGGTAGGGCGTGACTGCTATTGTTCTTCAGATCTAGGCGTGCCTGGGCACGACCATACCTATGTAGGGTACCGGCGTGTCTGGCCCAGTACACCCATGTTGGAATGGGCTATGTTTGGGCCCAGATTGAAAGGCACGGGAGTGCCTTGAGGGGGGGCACGGGCGTGCTTGGCCATGTTCAGCTTTATTTGTCCAGCAGAGTTGTAAGTATTGATGCAATGATTGCATATTGCTTGTAGGCAATAAGTGATGGCGTACTTATGGCGAAATGCGGTCGAGTTAGCAATGTTTAGCATGTAACACAGTCACTAGGTGAGTATACTAGTCCTTTAGCATCTTTAGCATATGATTACGCTTTTGTTGAACAGCATGACGTCTGTGTTATGAGATATAAATGTTATATGTACGTAGTGAAAGCAATAGGGTACAGAGTACACTAGAAGTGGAACTTTGTACCAAGAACAACATTATGGTATACAGCCACGCAGTGGTGTAGCGGTATATCAAAGCAGTGTAAGCGACTATGAGTTAGCATACGTTTACGTGCACAAGGTGATATGACCAGATATGTTATGATATGACTAGATATGTTATGATGTGACCAGATATGTTATGATATGACCAGATATGTTATGATGTGACCAGATATGTTATGATATGACCAGATATGTTATGATGTGACCAGATATGTTATGATATGACTAGATATGTTATGATGTGACCAGATATGTTATGATATGACCAAATATGATGTGATATGATATATGATATGTATATGTGAAGCAAGTACAGATGTATAGTCATGCCGTGAGCATAGCTATGCCCAAGAGCAGAGACAGGGTATACAATGAGTTGTGTACCAACAACAGCTGGGATAGGCTACACCCGTGAGGTATAGATAAGCCTAGTACAGAGAACACTTAGTTACGTGTTGTTAGTGTGGTATTTGTGTATATTCCATTCCTAAATATGCCTTTCAAAGAAAGCATATGAAGAATCATTCTTTATTCTTTTTTTAAACTGTCTTGATGCTACATATTTGAAGAAAGAAGCCTTAATGTTCATCTGAAGATTAGTTCTGAAGTGAACGCAAACTGAAGTAAGTCTTCAGTTATCAAGAGGTCTCTATTACCGAAAGCACGTTTCAGTACAAGCATCTTCCAGTTAACCAATGTGCGCAATCAGCGTTTTTGAAGGAACTTAAACGGCAGTTTAGATTTATGTTCCTAACTTTATGTAGAGCAGTACACGTGTAAATAAATTAGATGGTCAGGATTAGTTTACTTAGCGTATAAATACCTTTTCACTATTTGAGAAAGGTAAGCGTTTGTTTGCTAATTTGTTTTCAAGTAGGTTCTTGATTAGTTTGTTCTTGGTTAGTCTTTAAAGTTGGATTATTACTATAATCTTGCTTTGAAAACTTTCGTGTGTTCATATTCTAAAACTATTTTCGCACTTTGATTGTTTATCATTGTTAGTTTTACATCGTTTGGGAAAAACAATTGGTATCAGAGCAGATTCTAATTTAATCTATAAATTAGTGATCTGTTCAAGATGTCGAAGTTCGAATACATGGAAAATGGCTCCTCTGCCAAACCTCCAAAGTTTTCAATCGAACATTTTTCTAGCTGGAAAAATCGCATGCTTCTTTATTTGGAAAACATTGATTGTAATTCTCTTTCCATTCTAGAGGAAGGTCCTTTTGTACCTCATACCATCTCCATGGAGACTGGTTCTTCTGATTCTTCCATTCCCTCTCGTCCAAAACCAAGATCCCAATGGACTGAGGAGGAGAAGAAACTTGTTGGCCTTGACGCTAAGATTAGGAACAGTATTGTGATCGCTTTAACAAATGAGATCTTCCATACTGTTTGCAATCTAAAAACTACTAAGGATATGTGGGAAAGTATATGCATATCTTTTGAAGGAACATTGAAGTTCGAGAAAATAAGAAAACAAACATCATACGCAAGTATGAAAGTTTCTGTGCAAAAGACTCAGAGTCTCTCACCGAAGTCTACACTAGGTTCACATGTCTTCTCAATGACATGCTTGAAGTCGGGGTTGTTAGAGAACAATTCCAGATACCGAACCGATGCCTGGATTCTCTTCCCTCTGAATGGGACACCATGCGCATGATTTTGAGAACTAACAATATGCTCAAGGACATGAATATGCGCAAACTCTACTGAATTTTACTGAATGATGAACAAACCCGTATTCAGAAACTTGACTTGAAGAAAGCATTCAAAAAGGGCTCTCGTTGCTGAAAACCCCCCAAAAAATGCTTACAGGTTTACTAAAGAATCTGAGTCTAATGATGAATCACTATTCATTCTGAAGAATGCTGCTGAAGAGGAGGAAGGTTCCGAAGATGAATGCTCAGAAAAAACATTCATTATGAAGAACTACAAGAAATTCCAAAAGTTTAAATCTGACGAAAAGAAAAGATTTGACAAAAAATACTCCTCTGATAAAAAGGGGTCTTCTCAAAGCTCCAAGAATAAATGTTTTAAATGTGGGAAACCTGGCCATTTCGCAGCAGACTGTTTTGTCAGGGAAAATTTCTTAAATCTAAAGAAGAGTTATCCCTCCAGAGCTAACAAATACAGTTTATATCCATTTTCGGAATCCTGTATTATTATGATGTAAATTCACAACTTACGATTATTGGCGTATATATATATATATATGTATATATAAATAACACGAGTTATTATTATTAGTATTATTGTGTTGCTTCAATTTGAAGAGTTAGAGTTGGGAAGTTCCTATAGGTGTAAGTATATTTGAGTTTAGTGGGTTAGTTCCATTTTATTGATTTAATTAAGTTGGCCCAAGAAGGTTCAAAGAATGGGCTTGGCCCAGGATAGATTATGTATATAATGGGATTAGGGCACAGCCTCCAAGGGAGGTTACTGTTCCATTCATTCATCTTCTTCATTCAACCTAGACACACAGAGAGAGAGAGAAAGTGTGAGTGTGTGTACGTGAGTTCCACCAAGAAGAAGGAGGAAGAAAGCAAGGCAAGGATTTGAAGCCAAACCATCAAGGAATCATCAGGTAATGGTTCTAAAACTTGTATTCTATCTTTTGTGAGTAGCTAAGCAAATTCTAGATGCTTATAGAGAGGTTTTAGTTGAGATTCATTCACTATTCTTGGGTTTTTAGTGAAACACCATTTGAGAAACAAAAATGAGATTCTAGGCCTGGAAATCGAGATAGAAACCATTTATCTTCAAAAGGAATCGTTTATTTGCTACTAGGAAGCTTTTGGAACAAAAATGGCATGAATTGGTTAAGTTTTGAAGGATTTCAGAAATTTAAAATAAGACTGTAACTGGGTTTTTGGTCAGGTAGTTTCATGCGACACTTATATTAGTTTCATGCGACATATTGATTTCATGCGACTCATTGTGATGTCATGCGACTCATTTGACTTCATGCGACTCATTGTGATGCCATGCGACTTATTGTGATTCCATGCGACTATTGTGATGCCATGCGACTTATTGTGATTTCATGCGACTCATTGTGATGCCATGCCACTTATTGTGATTTCATGCGACTCATTGTGATGCCATGCGACTTATTGTGATTTCATGCGACTCATTGTGATGCCATGCGACTCATTGTGATTTCATGCGACTCATTGTGATGCCATACGACTTATTGTGATTCCATGCGACTTATTGTGATTCCATGCGACTTTTAGAGTTCATGCGACAGTCGGTCCATGCGACCTTCCTAGCTCATGCGACTTTCAGCAATGCACAAACACTTCATGCGACTTTAGACACACTCATGCGACCTACTTGTTATTCCATGCGACTTTTACATATTTCATGACACTAGGCCTGAAATCCGATAGTTGAAATCTGGAAGTGGTGAAATCCGATAGTTGAAATCCGAAAGTCATGAAATCTGACAGTTGAAATCCGGGTGTTTTGAAATCCGACATTTTTACCTCGACGCGACGCGTCGGCTTGTTGGACGCAACGCGTCCGTGTTTTTTGTGGATTTTGATTTGCATTCCTTATTGTTACATGCGTTTGTGAACCTATGTTTATGCCCATCCGACTTATGGGAGTTGTGTTAGTAAGCAGGTTAATGTCGGTATTGACTCGTAGGACTTGGAGGATTGTACTTGACCCGGCTTAGCAACTGTGTTGTAGGTTTACAGTCAGGATCTGTTAGTCAAAGCAGTGTCGAGAAGTATTTCTGACTTTACCGTGTTGTCACTTAGGCGAATTACCCTAACTTACTTTATTTCCCGCAATGTGTAAGTGATATGTATGATGTTTACCGTTGCACAGTATATGCTTGAATGTGATAAGTCATTATGTGTTATCATCGTGAGATGTTAGTAACCAACCGTGCCTTCGTGGTCGGTCGGGGCAGATGACTTCATCTAAAGGTGGGACCTGTGATGAGTCATAGTAGGCAAGGCCCGGTTTAGGCATCAAACGGGTGGGACCCGAGATGCGGCAGAGGGCGAGTCCCTAGTTATGTGTTACTATATGGCAGGATGTGATTCCTGCGAAGGGTAAGGGTAGTGGTGATTCACTAAGCTTTGTGCTTACCCCTTTCTGTTATGTTTCAGGTCCCTCGAGAATGGACAAGGGCAAGGCTCCGGCATGATGGCGGCGACCGTAGCATTTCGTGTTTTTAATTTAACTATCAGTCAAACAATTTTATGTTCTATTCGCTTTCGTTGTAACAAACAATTAACATGTATTAAGATGCTATAATGTAACAGTTGATTTTGGTGATGGTTGGAATATATTTACTTGCTATGTAAAAAAAAATTTGGGACGTTATATACAAGGCAAAATACAAAGCCTAAAAGGCATCTAGTGAGAGAAAAAGAAAGAAAAATCCATGATTGTTAATGATCTTAACTGGACTGATTCTGAAACATCATCAGATAAGGATGAAAGTAATGATGTCAAAAGAAAATGCTAGGTTGTTGAAGAAATGTTTGGATCGACACACCCTGAAATGTGCTTAATGGCTACTAAAAGGAAGTTTAGCATTGACATGGCTGAAGCTGAGAAACTGAGCTCAGCTGAAGGATGGAACCCTACTATGATGCACAAGGTATCCAACTTTAAGAATTATAGTTTGAATGAAAAGGATGATATGTTTGCTTATTTGTGTTCTGATTTGAAAATTACTCACAACAGTCAAAACAAATCTAAACAAACTATCACCAAACTCACTTCTGAAATCAACGCTGTCGAAACCGAAAATGAAAAATTTCTTCAAGAATCGTATGCTTTGAAAAATCATCTTGAATTTCTAACCAACGAACTCAAAAGTGTAAAACATGATTTGCTTGTTTCAAGCGAAAAGGTGAATGATCGTCAGTCGATTATTGATCTCCGGTTGAGTCCTAACAAATTAGCCTTTGAAAGCATAAATCATCAAAGGATTATTTAAAGAGAAAGAGTAGGCATAGGGCACATTAAACAAGCCGCTGATTTTAGTAAGAAATGCAAACATGTAAATGAAATGGTTTTTAATGATGTCAACATTAATGATATTGGAAATCCAAATCTTTTGTACAAACGTTTTAACAAATCAGAACATCTGAATCCCAGTTTCTCTGAAAGAACTAATTTTGAAATCCAAAATCTTCCACTCCCATCTGAGTTTGAAAAACAAGTTAATACACCATCTGAACAAAGTTCTGACCAGCCCTCAAAAGAAAATCTAAGTGAATCATTGTCTTCTTCTAAAAACCCTTCTACTTCTGAAACATTAAAGAAAACCATTTCTGAACCAATCTCAGAAGGAAACTCCGAAAGTAAGTGTTTTGAGTCTCCGGTTCTGATTTTCTTCCTGATACTAACATCTTCTATGATGTAATCATCCCACTTGATTTTTCTAATAACAATTTATCAGTTGAACCCTCAGAACCCATCACTGAAGATATCAAGCCTTCCCACACTCATAATTTTAACAAAGCATTCATTCTCCCTGTTCTTAAGCTCAAGGAAGTTAAAAATTCTCTTTCAAAATCTTGAAATTAATTGGAGAAAAGCAAAAAAGCAAGAAAATTAAGCAACCAAACTCAAAAATAACCAGGAAATGCTACAAATGTGGAATAAGAGGTCATGAAGCAGCCTCATGTTCAAATGAATGCAAAACTTCAAACAAGTGTTGCTCCTCTAAGCGTTTTGTTTTGGAGCCCAGTAAAATTTGGGCTCATCAAATGAACTAATTGTGTGTTATTTATGTAAGGCGATCATCATGACAATATTTGGTATACTGACAGTGGATGTTCAAGACATATGCCCCGATGTAAGTCCGTGTTGAATGGGGTACAAGAAGCAAATGGCCCCAAGGTTACTTTTGGTAGGGGAAAGTGTGGCAAAACAAATGGGTACGGTTGTCTGAATCAAGGGTCTGTGAACATCAAGAATGTTGCTCATGTTACTGGACTTGAACATAATCTAATTAGCATCAGTCAACTATGTGATGCTGATTATGAGGTTCTTTTCAAAAAGTCAAAAGGTTCAATATTTAACAACAAAGGAAAATAAGTTCTACAAGCAAAGAGGCAAGGGAATATGTATGTAGTCGATTTCAGTTTTCCCTATTCTGCAAGAGATGCATTCTTCTATTCTAAAGCTGACTCAAAAGTCAACTGGTTATGGCACAAGCGTCTATCTCACTTAAATTTCAAAAGTATAAGTAAGCTTTCAAAGCTCCAGCTGACTCGAGGTCTACTGTCTGTTCAGTTCATGAAGGACAAGATGTGTCCTGCCTGTGAACAAGGAAAGCAAAAGAAGTCAGTGTACAAATCAAAACATTGTAATCAAATCAACTATGTTTTTCCATCTGTTACATATGGATCTCTTTGGACCAGTCAGCTCTCCGAGCATGAGTGGAAAGAAGTATACGTTGCTGGTGGCCGACGAATACACGAGGTTCACATGGGTATTCTTTCTGAAAAACAAAAGTGAAACTGCTAAAATTCTTATGAGCTTCATTCGACGTATTCAAAGGCAGTTTGATGCACAAGTTAAGCAACTCCGCAGCGATCATGGAACGGAGTTCAGAAACTCAACTCTTCAAGAGTTTTGTGATGTTAATGGTATAACCCAAAATTTCTTAGCGCCGTATACCCCACAACAAAATGGGGTTGCTGAAAGAAAAAATAGAACTTTAATTGAAGCGGCCCGTATAATGCTTGCTGAAGCATCTCTGAAGGGACACTTTTGGGCTGAAGCAATAAACACAACATGTTACACTCAAAACAGGTCCATCATTGTCAAACAACATAACAAAACTCCTTATGAGTTACTCCATCTAAAGACACCAAATGTTGGCTACTGCAAAATCTTTGGCAGTACTTGCTTTATACTCAACACCAAAGATCAGAAAAGCAAGTTTGATCCCAAAGGTGAACAAGGTGTGTTTCTGGGATATTCTGACATTTCAAAAGCTTATCGTATATCCCTTCCCAAGAAATACTCAGTTGTTGAAACCATGAATGTCACCTTTGATGAATTCGATGTTCAGACAAGTTTAAATCACACTGATCAAGTCATTTCTCAAGAATTCGATACACTTCTACATGGTCCATCTGATGATGATACTGAAGACTATTCTCAAGAAACAAAGCCTGACAAAAATTATCACTCAGTAAATGTACTTCAGAGTGCTGAAAATTTATCTTTACCAAGTGATCCCTCCGCTGAAGAAAGTCAGGAGCACTCATCTAGAGTCATAAAATGGACTCGTGCTCATCCTATCACGAATGTTATAGGAAATCCTGACAGAGGTGTGCAAACTCGTAACTCAATTACCTTAGCCTTTTGCATGTTTTCAGGATTCATTTCCCAACAAGAGCCGAAGAAAGTTGATGAGGCTCTAAAAGATCCTAATTTGGTAGTAGCTATGTAAGAGGAGCTAAATAAATTTGAAAGAAATAAGGTATGGAAACTTTTTTCTCCTCCTGAAGATAAATCAATTATAGGTACGAAATGGGTGTTTAGGAATAAGCGAGATGAAACCAGTTCAGTGGTTCAAAATAAAGCAAGGCTAGTTGCTAAAGGATATTGTCAGGAGGAAGGTATCGATTATGATGAAACGTTTGCTCCAGTAGCTCATCTGGAGGCAATATGTATTTTTCTTGCTTTCGTAGCATTCAAAGGATTTTAAGTTTTTCGGATGGATGTAAAGAGTGCATTTTTGAACGGTGAATTACAAGAAGAGGTGTTCGTTCAGCAACCTCCTGGTTTTGAAAATCAAAAATTCCCAAATCATGTCTATAGGCTAGACAAGGCTCTTTATGGACTGAAACAAGCACCACGTGTGTGGTATGATACATTGTCCACCTATCTTCTAAAGAACGGGTTTCAGCAACGCAACATTGACAAAACTCTGTTCCTATGCAGAGAAAAAGGGGAACTAATTCTCGTTCAAATCTATGTCGATGATATCATTTTTGGATCAATAGCTGATCACTATGCAAGAAGTTTGAAAAAATTATGTTAGAAAAGTTCAAAATGAGTATGATGGGGGAACTAAATTTCTTTCTTGGGCTTCGGATAAAGCAATCTGACCAAGGCTTCTTCATCAATCAAGGTAAGTATGTGAAGGACTTGCTAAAAAAGCTTAATTTTACTGATTCCTCGCCAATGAAGACTCCCATTGTACCAAAGACTAAGCTCACCTCTGATCCAAATAGGAAAGCAGTGGATCTACCAACTTTCAGAGGAATGATCGGTTCCCTTCTTTATCTGAAAGCAAGTCGACCAGACATCATGTTTTTAACATGTCTATGCGTAAGATTTCAGGCAAACCCAAAGGAGTCGCATTTAACTGCTGTCAGAAGGATTTTCAGATATCTGAAAGGGACGCCTAAACTTGGACTCTGGTATTCACGTGACTCCGGTTTCGATCTAATTGGATTCTCAGATTCAGACTATGCCGGGTGTTAGATAGATAGGAACAGCACCACTGGTGGTTGTCAGTTACTAGGCGGAAAGCTAGTTAGCTGGCAAAGCAAAAAAGCAAAACTACATTTCCTTATCTACCGCTGAAGCCGAATACATTTCATCTAGGAGTTGTTGCGCACAAATTCTATGGATGCAACATCAGCTTGCTAATTATGGCGTCTCGTTTCACAAGACTCCCATATATTCTTAAACACCAGTGCCATTGCTATCTTAAATAATCCGGTTCTTCATTCTCGCACGAAGCGCATTGATGTTCGTCATCACTTCATTCGAGATCATATTGTGAAAAATGAAATCGAGCTTCAACTTATTTCCACTGAACATCAGCTCGCTGACATCTTTACTAAAGCATTGGATGAACATCGGTTCAATCTACTGATTGCAAAAATTGGAATGCTTAATCCGTCAGAAGTGTGACCATTTCAGGTAATTTTTATTGTTACTGTTCATTCTTTCTTGTCACATTTAATGCCAGCCACCCTAACAGCTAAGCTTGCATAATTACTTTTACCCTTTCTTACACTGACTGTCAAATCATTATTGAAGCGTAATCATGATTGATTTTCTTTTATAAGAAGCCAGATATTTTTTCCCCTCCATCTTCTTCCAAAATCAAAATCTTCCATTTTCTCTGCTCTTAACCATCATGGAATTCACAATCATGTTCGTTCTCTTTCCGGTGTACTACTTCATCACCATCCACATTGCGGATGATGGGGTGGGGATTGAGGTCTCCTCTCAGATATATGTTATCACTTAAGGGATTTTTATAGCCACTTTATTTAGCTTTTGTTGTTGTTGGCAATAAATTTTTTTTCCTGCATTTGTGTTGGTTTCTTTTGTTTGTGTTGCTTTATTATTGCACGTTATGGATTACGAATTCCGAAGGGTGATATGAATATTATTTTTGGATTTTCCGGTGATATAGTTCATCTTACTTGTTTGTGTAATCCTATCTAGTTACTAATGGTTTGTTGTTAAGTATGGTTGCTTCTCAAGTTACTCCGGTAAAAATGCTTTCACCAATAACTGCTTGACACACCAAAAAGTAAAATTACACGATTTCCGCTTCCACGCGCCCATTTTCACCCTTGATTTAATCAACCGTTCAGATCATCATCTTAAAGTCCCTTAAAAACCCCAAACCGCCTCTTCAAGTTACTCCTTCACTTCATCTTCTCTGGAGATTTTAGCATTGAAATTTGTGCTATCTCTCTGTGCTTGAAAATTGGCTCCCAAAGTTGCTACTGCTAAGGTTGTTCTCCCTGATGATGTTACTCCCAAGATTTCCCTCTATTTCATCTGCTTCAAGGATAACAACTACCTCGCTGATCTTACTGTTCCTCTTTCCTCTTCCCCATTTCACCAAATCATGTCCTATCTTCATAATTGCCCTCTAAACTTCGCCCTATCTGCAAAGGTTCAAATGTTTGAGGAACATTTGTGCGAGTTCTGGATGACCGCTGAAGTCATCAAACTAAAAACCTCTGACCAGCGCATACATTTCAGCATGCTCTCTGGAACCAAACCGACTGCCATTTCCAAAGACTTTCTAGCCACTATCTACATCTTCCCCACCGAAATCTGTCTCTGGCTACTGCAAATGCCATGGATCTTCTGTTCACCTTCCTTCAATATGCTGATGAGCACAAAGTGAAAGAGAACTCAATGGTTCGCACTCGCCTATCAAAGGAGTGGAACTGCCTAATCGCTCATCTGAACTTTTGTATGACCTACAAAACTGGTGGCCTTGATCAAGTCAACGAAGTAGTGCTGAAGATGGTTTACGCCATGATTCATGGTCACAACATTGACTATGCTAAAATCACCATGGACAGTCTTGTGGTATCTCTGACTGTGCTCAAGGTCACAACACATTCCTTTTCCAAGGTTTGTGTCTCAGCTCATCCACTCACTGTTGACAACTGAAGAATACAACTCTGCTTCAGTTCCAGTCCCCACACCCACTCTGCCTGGTTCTGTGTGGGCAGGCTCAACATCAGCGTTCAACCCTACGCTTACTTCAGCGATGCTTAGGTATGTATCTTTAAATCCTTCTCCTGCTAATCCTCTACCCATCTCAGGCCTATCTTCTGCAAATGAACCCTCTCAGCCTTCTCAGCCTGTGCCACTTTCCCCCATCCCCAAAACTAAGAAAAGAAAGGCTACTTCACACTCTATCAAACCATCGAATGCTCCCCTAGTACAACCTAAACTGACTACAACTGCTAAACGATCCAAACTTACCTCTTCCACAAACCCGCTTCTCTCCTACTCCGCTTCAGGAGAGGATTCTGATGATGAAACTATACTCCTCCAACAAAAGATTTAGATGCTGAAACTTCAACCCTCCGCTGCTGACAAGGTACAAGTACCTTTAATTCTTGTCACTAAGCACATCACGACTGATGAAGAGATAGCTAAAACCAAGGCTGTCACTGAAGTCTCCTTTGAACAAGTTCAGGAAGCCGACATAAACCAGTCAGTCGAGACTTTGACAACCCTTAACAACGAGTTTGTAAGCACACCCACTACAACTCAGGCACCACTAGTTCAGGAAACTACCATTCCTGACACTACTGTTATTCTCCCAATATCCCTTGTTGGATCAGTCGGCCCAACTGATACTATGGATATAGACGTTACACATGATGTGCCAGAAATGCAAGCCACTAACCCTAATGCAAATCCCCTTGCTAATGAAGAACCTTTAATTCCCATAGTTTCTGAAGCCCCATCAGTCCATGAATCTTTAGTCCACCCTGAAGATGAGACTTCACTAAAATCCCTCGATGTGTCACAGAACCCCACTGACACTATAGATTATCCATGGGTAGATGATATCAACCAAACTGAAAGTGATGCCCATCTTTACAAAATCAATGATACTGAAGTTCCACCTTCTTCAATTGAGATTCCCACAGCTAATGAAGACACAATCATAGACCAGACTGTAACTGAAGCACCAACCCCCAAAGACCTTGATGCATTAGTCAAGCCCACTGATGCTATGGCTTCCCATTCCTCCATTGACAAATTCTTTGATCTCACTCTCTCTCCTCAAACAAATGTCAATCCTTTCGATGACATTAATGACCTCGTCTTTCTTCACTCTCCTAAATTTGGTACATTCTCAATTCTTTGAGCCTTCCGTGGACATTGCATCTTCTCTGCAAAGTCTATCTGAAACTCTCCTCTCTGTGTCTCAACTACTTAAAACTACCTCTTTCAACTTTTCTTGTTCTGCAAATAATCAAAACAAGTTTGAGAGTGATTTCAAATCTCTTGTTGAGTCTCTTCTCTAACAATTCTCTTCTCTCTCTAAAGATTTTGAGTTCAGCAATCGAATACGTCTCAACATGTTCAAATAGTTTCATAGTTTGATCTCCACTATGGCTGAATCTGCAACCATGGAATTCTCCAACCTTAATTCTCAAATTCAACTTCTTTTGTCTTCTATACATAATCTCTCCTCCTCTGTGGATAAATTCTATGCTGTAAAACTCTCTGAAGTAGCAATAACTCATGTACAGGAATTATTTGCACCGTCCTTTGCAGGGCTCACGAATCAGATTCAAGTCTTGTCAAAGTCAGTAGAAGCATCAGGAGCCTCCTATGCTTCTAAAGGGGAGAAATTCATACAACAATCCAAAATCCATCAAATAATAAGGAAGAAAGCTGCAGCGGATAGAAAATTTCTTCTATGGCAAAAGAAATATTCTAGGGTTGATGTTATGCAAAGCCTAGAAATGAAGTTTCACGCCAAAAAGCCATTAAGGAAAATCAAAAGAAAACCTTGGAAGATGTAAAGGCTTAACTGTTGATAGCTGAACAGGAGAAAGTCAAGGCTAAAGAAGCTAAGGCAACAGCTGAGGGGGAGCTTAAAGTTATCCTGGACCAAAGAAAGGCTGAAGCAGATCTTTTCAGATCTGAGATAGATGGAGCCGAATGTCATGAAATTATAAGGGAAGCTGAAACAAGAGTAACAACTGAAACAACCACATCAGGTGTTAAACTAAAACAACTTACTTCAACAGCCCCGATTCCTGAAGAACAAAATGCTCCATCAACCGGTGGTCAACCCAGTCAAGCCGCCAAAGGTAAAAAGCTCATGGTGATAAGTTCTCTAAATGATCTGATGAGAGTAGGCAAATATGGTGAAGACGAATCAGATGACTCAGATGATGAAAATCCGTTCACGAAAGAGAAAAGAATCACTGAAGAGCTGGGAATACAAGTGGAAGAGAAGCTTTCATTTGAAGAAGCTGTTGTAAATAAGGTAAACTTATCCCCTCGGGCATATCAACAAAAGCTTCAGGAAGAGATTGAAGCTAAAAAGGAGAAGTAAGCCAAAAGAAACAACTTGCAGCTGAAGGACAACAGGCACGACTGTCCTGCAGAGATCAAAGAATGAATCCTGAGAAAATAACTTCAGTAAGACTGAAGAAGGAAAACAATGACATCTTTCTAAATCTTCAATGTAAAGCTCTTCCAATTTTCATGAAATACTCAATAACTCAAGTCAAACTAAAGTGTGCCTATTCTGAATGGGCTGAAATTATGGCATGCTTGTCAAAACACAAAGTTGACGGAGGATCTTGAAACTGTTCGATAGAGATCACTAAAGTCATTCAATTTTATGAAGAGCAAATAAAGAAGAAAGGATGTGAACCTGAAATCGTCACTGAAAGAGATAAAAATTCAAGAGTTGAAAGAATAAAGTTTCAGAGAAGAAAGCTAACCTACAAAAAGTCGCAACAACAAATTATTGAATTAATTGCTAAGGGGAAGCTTCCAAGCTTCAGAGGCATTAACACCACTCTACCTCCAGGATTTGTTCCACAAGTTGGAAAAGTATTATCAAATCCCAGAGGTTTTTTTTTCCTCGATGCCCATGATAAGGTTTGATTTTAGAGAATTTTAGATTTTGCCAAAGCTGACTTTTTGCATCTGAAGTCACTTAGATACTTCATCAATCATAAAGACACATCTATAAAAGACATTCTAGATGAATATCTGAGGCAGATTGAGCTGAAAACGCCCGGTGAACCTATCCCTGATGTGTTCAAAACAGTAATTACTTAGAGTACATTCTTTCATTCATTGTATTTGTTATTTCTTATTTTTTTGTAAATAGTCATGGAGTATAAACAAATAGGGGGAGATTTTTAGTCTCGTATTTGTGTATATTCCATTCGTGAAGATGCCTTTCAAAGAAAGCATCTGAAGGATCATTCTTTATTCTTTTTTTAAACTGTCCTGACGCTACACATCTGAAGAAAGATGCCTAAATGTTCATCTGAAGATTAGTTCAGAAGTGAACACAAACTGAAGTAAGTCTTCAGTTATCAAGAGGTCTCTATTACTTAAAGCTCGTTTCAGTACAAGCATCTTCCAATTAAGCAATGTGCGCAATTCAAGGAACTTAAACGACAGTTTAGATTTCTGTTCCTAACTTTATGTAGAGCAGTACACGTGTAAATAAATTAGATGGTCAGGATTAGTTCCTTTGCACTGTTTGAGAAAGGTAAGCGTTTGTTCGCTAATTTGTTTAGTAAGTTCTTGATTAGTTTGTACTTGGTGCTCAAGTTTGTTCTTGGGTACTCTTTAAAGTTTGATTATTAATATAATCTTGCTTGAAAACTTTCGTGTGTTCGTATTCTAAAACTATTTCCGCACTTTGATTGTTTATCATTGTTAGTTTTACATCGTTTGGGGAAAAACACGTGCAAACGTAGCTTTATGTACAGGTGTATAGCCATGCCGTGAGCATAGCTATACACAAGAACAGTGACAGTGTATACAACGAGCTGTGTACCAATAGCAGCTGGGATAGGCTACACCCGCGAGGTGTAGATAAGCCCGGCACAGAGGATACCCAGTATGTGCAAGCGTAGCTTTGTATCCAAGATAGTAGAAAAGGATATATTGAGATCTTTATACCCAAGTAAAGCACTGGGGATATTCTACACTGAGGTGTAGATAAACCCTAGCACAGTAATGGTTATGCAGACTTGTAGGTGATACAGCTTGGATGCGAGACATCCTGAGGAGAATTTACTCCTGTTGTTACAGCTTGGATCCAAGATATCCTGGGGAGATTTTACTCCTGCTTTATGTTGTTTATGTTCAGTTAGTATGCTCACTAAGCGTTAGCTTATGTTTCAGTATTGCATACTGCAGGTGATGCAGGTTCCAGCAAGGGTAAGGCCCCAGTGCAGTGATCAGCTGGATAGCTTCTGGTTTTCAAGAAGCAAACTTAGACACTACTTTTGTAAACGTTAGCAAGTGTAGGTTTAGAACTGTATTTTGTGAAACTCTGATATTTTTTGGTGCTAACTCGTAAGATAATGTTTTTAAATTAAAACTGGAATAGTAGTGTTATAGTGTGTGTATATGTGGGTGCCATAGCAATGGAGAGGAACAAGTATGTTATATGAAAATAGGAGATCACAAAGAGAATATATAAGACTTGTGTATACATACCGAAGATACACGCATCCACTATTTTCACCATGCTATTGTTCACTTGCCCACATGAGTTGACCCTGATCTTCTTCCTTTTCATCATGACTTTTGATCCTATCTTCATACGCTTTTAATCTTCCTACCACTTCTTCTAATGAATATTTACAAGATCGGAATATTGCTCAATAAAGGCTACAATTGGCAAATACTTCTTTAGAACGGAATTAAGAAACTTTCTAACAATCACTTCTTCATCAAGACATGAACCAAGACTTTTAAACTTCTAAACTACCACTTATCTAACCCGAAAATTCATGGATTATCTCGGTCTTTTCATCTTTAGCTTCTCTAACTCACCCCGTAGAGTTTGCAACTATGCCTTTTGTATCCGTTCGGTACCTAAATACCGAATGCAAATGGATTCCGAGACATCTTGTGCATCATTGTGTTTGACAACCTGCAAAGGAATATCTTCAAGGAGAGTGAGATATATAGCTTTTGTATTATAGTTTCTTTTCTCGTGCTCATCTTCTCCGGTTACCATCTATCAAAGGCCATGCGCTGTCAACACAGTTTGAACCAAGAAGTGTAATTGGTTTCCGTCAATTTAGGATACTAGAGTGTGACACTACCTTGCTCACGAACCGTTAGTGCACCTGCGTTTTCTGGCATTTCCTTGCTAAGCTTTCGAGTTTAAACACCGATCTTGATGTTCTTTTTTCCGCCTCTTGCTCCCTTTTTTCTTGCTACCTGCGTTCTATTTGATACCAGGTGATGGAAATCCGATTGTAAGGATCACTCATAAACTCACAAATATGAAATATAAATTAAACTTATTGAATATCAAGAAAATGATGTACGAAGATTTGTAGAAAGAACTCTCTTTTTGTTCATATGAAAAGGCCTACACAAAAAGGCTTACACATACAACGCGGTAACATGCAAAAGCCAATAAAAAAATAATATACTCCTAAAGAACCGGTAAAATGGATGGACCAATTCTCAATCAACGTGCACTTTTCTCCAACGTACACTTTATTAAGATTCAGTTAACCATGTGCTCACTCTTCTTTCTTAACCATTAAATGAAATAAACTTAAAATAAAATAATAAACACTTATTAAGTAATCCAAGATTTAAGCCATGCATACGATCCCGTTAACTTTAAGCTACCTTACCCGACTTAACGTATCAAAATTACCGAACACATTACACGTAGGTAGGATACGCATATTCCCATGTTTCCCATTTCAATTCCTTTATTTTAGGCGTGTTAGTTAGGAGGTAACTTATTTATATAAGTCGGTAATTTGCATTGAAAAAATACCTTCTAAAATTTGCTCCAACAGAGACCACCAACCTCGAAACGGGTAGCTATCATTTTTGGTGCTTTCATCTTGGTCCTCATCATGCCTCCACACAAAGAGCCTCCTCCATTTGACTATTCCTTGCAGAAACTCCTCCAAGCAACGACCAATAAAATCCTTGCTAGCCAAGACAACTCCTAATTCCAACTCATCATCGGCAAACAACTCGATACTCAATACAAACAGAACTCCAATCTCGTCACCTCTATCTCCCAAGTTAGCTCTTCACACAATACTTGCCCACCAACCTACAGCAACCTACCTCCCCCACCACTCCACGGCAACCCCCCTCCACCTTCACAACACGGGAACCCACCACCACCTCCACCTCATGGTAACCCTCCTCATTCACACAACCCTCGCCCACGCAAGATTCTTGTGCCCAATTTTGACGGCACCAATCCTCTCTATTGGATATTCCAATCCGATAACTATTTTACTTACTACTCGATCGCACCACATCAACTACTAGCCCTTGTGGTTTTCTACTTCACCGGAGATGCTCTAAGTTGGTATAAACACCTATCTCAAAACCAACTTTTAGGCACTTGGTTAGACTTCGTTCGAGCTCTTGAACTCCGTTTTGGTCTCTCAACATACGAAAACCATCAAGTAACTTTGTTAAAATCCGTCAAACATCTACCGTCTCCACTTACCTTAACCGAGTTTGAAAAACTTTGCAATCATGTCACTAAACCTTGCATAATTCCTACATATCGGGATTACATGCTGACATACAATCTGAAGTAGCTATTCACAACCCAAAAACTTTACATCAAACCTATGGCTTAGAAAAGGTCAAAGAAGACAAAATAAATTCAACCAAGACCCGATTTACCTCCTTCAACCGTCCCTCAATCACACCAACCACTAGCCTCACTAAACCAACAATACCCTCGACCTCTTCTACATCGCTACAACCATCGACCTCCCAAACAAAACCAACACTTCCCTTTACCAAACTTTCCACTGATGCCATTTAAAAACGCCGTGCCAAATGAGTGTGCTTCTATTGCCCCGAAAAATACCATCCTGGTAACGTAATCTCCTCAGTTTGTACTCATAGCAGATAACGATGACTCTATAGACTTCACAGAGCTGCCGTTAACCATCAAAGAAAACATCCACTCTGAGGACGTACATCAAACTCCCAACACGAACACACTACCACAATTTTATCTCTTTCCAACACTGCCTTCTTTGGCCTCAGATCTCCATGAGCACTTTGTGTTACCACCCACCTAAGCGGCCACCCCGTTACCACTGTCATTGACTGTGGTAGCACACACAACATCATGCAACCATGGATCACCCCTTTCTTACAATCCCCACCCACTAGCATTACACTATTTCTCGTCATGATCAGGAATGGACACCTTTTGCAATGCGACGGGTACTTTCCCAATGCCAATCTCCTAATAAAAAAAACTCAATTCGAAGTTCCCATCTTTGTTCTTCCATATAATGGAGCCGACATCATTTTAGGCATGGTCTGGTTATGTTCATCGGGAAATATCACCGCCGACTTTTCAATACCCAAAATCTCCTTCTAAATTGATGGAAAACCATACATCCTTCATGGAGAGCCAATAGCAACCCAAGCTTCCTCTAGTACAATCCAAACCATCATATGAAAGAATTTTGTAGCATCATTACATACAATGATCTTTCAACATCAACCACAAACACCCAGAACAAATGTTACCCTCACCCATTCCGACCCTCAAATTGCCTCTTAGAATGTAAACTAAACTTTAGGGATATAATTGTATTTTATATTAACGTTAGGGTGTTTATTGGAATTAATGTATACTAAAGGGAGTTAGTTAGATATTTAGAAGTTAATTGCAGTTACAAATTGTCCATCTATCATGTATATATACGTATGTACAGTACATATTTTTAGTGTCAAATTAGAACTTTCAGAGTATTCTTTCATTGTGTTTTATCCTCTTGTTCTTCCAAGAAAATGGTATGGGTCTCGATTAAATACAAGGTTCTGGAAATAAAACCAAGAACAAAAATAGAGGATGTTGTTGTGTCTTATCAAGAAGGAAAAAGATAAGATCATCATACCGGTAGGATTGGTTGCAATCGAAAAGGGGAAAAGGGAGAAAAGAAGAATAAAGATCCAAATTGCTACCATGATTCCTCAAATTCTGCTGCAAATAGAAGAAAAAAAGAAAACAAGATCTGAGATAGTTTTCTGTGCTTTCTATCAAAGAGTAAAAAGAAAAAACACAGGAATGCAATATTTGAAGACAAGAAGAATGGTGCAAGCTTGTTGATCGCAAAAGCAAAATTATAGAAGAAGAACAAAATCTGTTGATCGAAGACAAAAACTATATGGTTGATATTGATAAAAAATAAAAAAGATCAAAGAAGTAAGAAAGAACAAAAGGTTTATGGGTAACACTTGTCTTAAAAAGGAAGAAAGAGAACCTGTAGTTGCTGATTTTCTATGTTTTACGAAAAACAAGAAAAAAGGGGAAGAAAGAAAAGACAAAAGTGCTGCAACACTGTAATGTCAACAAAAAGAAAAAAAGAAGAAAGAAATAATTATTTTTTGTTGCTGAATGTACGAAGTTTAGAAAATAAAGTTGTGTTCTCACAAAAAAAGGGAAGGAAAAAAAAGGATTGAAACAACCAAATAATGGAGTGGAGATTGATTTAATATTGATACAATAAAAAAAATAAGAAGTTCTAGAATGATAAAAAAGGTTGGATGGATTTCGAGAATCAAGAAAGAAAAATGAAATGATTATGAATATTAGAAAGTCTTGACGGTCATGATGGATTAACAAGTTCGAACCTAATTTAAAGAAAGGAATTATATTCTCTAAAAAGGAAGAACAAATGGTGATTTGGTTACAAAAACATCCTGGAAACTAGCGGGTAAAAATAAGCAAATGGTTGCCTGGTAGATCCGAAGTTGATGTCAAGAACGTACGGCGTCGAAGATTGAAGAAAATTGTGAATAATGAAGATTCAAAAGTCAAGCGGTTTGATTTTATGAATGTTGGTGATTTTGTCTTAGTTGAAAAGATTTGAGACGGTGATATGTTTACTAATGAGATTGATTTTCTACAAAAGTTCGTATGATAATTGTGTTACCGTCTCAATGAAAAGATTTATAGTGATGGTTGTGAGGACTCCAAAAGTGTGTTCCCATAGTGAAAATATTGGTGGATGGTTGAAAGTTTGAAAATTGATTGATTGGAAGTATCAAGAAAGAAATCTTGATATTTAGTAAAGCTTAGTTTAAGGGGGAATGTTAGAATGTAAACTAAACTTTAGGGATATGATTGTATTTTATATTAACTTTAGGGTGTTATTTGGAATTAATGTACACTATAGGCGGTTAGTTAGATATTTAGAAGTTAATGACAGTTATAAAACTGTCCATCTATCATGTATATATATGTTATGTACTGTATAGATATTTAGTGTTGAATAAGCACCTTCGGAGTATTATTTCATTGTGTTTTATCTTCTTGTTCTTCCAATATTGCCAATCTCTTCTACGGTACACAGATCTTTTTGAAGCCCCACATTCACTTCCTTTTCCATGTCCATTTGACCATCAAATACCACTCTTTATGGTCAAATATGACTATCATGTTCTCTTATAAAAATGAAGATGAGACCTATAAAGGGACACATTCTTAACTTAAAATAGAGTACCTAATCTCAGGTTTGTGAGAAGACATACTATGTCATGTTTGACTACAACATGACATGATGTTAACCCTTTAATCTCCTTTGTGAATTATGGTCTTTGACATGATTTTTACTACTTAGCATTAAAAACTCATGTTTTTCTTTTACTCAATCATGTGCTTATAGAAAAATAAAATTCAAATCAGGTATGCTTTGGTTTATTAAGCGATGAGAAGTTCAATTTTGTTCATTAAGATAGGAACTAAATGCGTTGACATTCTAAGATACATTACAACCTCAAATTTTTTGATTTAATCGTTTATATTTACGGGTCATGGTTCGGTAGCGTACGGGTCACGGATCAGTAATCCAATAACAAAAGTACAACACCTCTATGCATGAAGTACAATACACTTGTGATTGAAAAGATAAAGTCTTGCAATTTCCACTCATGGACAATGTAAATGACTCACTATTATTATGATGCATGTTTTTTTTAATGTGTGGGTGCTTTCTTTAGTCTTGTTTGTTTCTCTCTTCCATGTTTCCATAGTATCAACTTGCCATATTTTTTGGAGTAGTTGGCTACATTTTTTCTCCTATTTAAAGAGTGTTTCCCAGTATTGTAATGTGAGAGTGAATTATAAAGTCTTCTGTAGGTTTCTTTCTTTCTTGAGACAGATGGATTTCTGGTTATCTCATCATCAGCACTAAAAGACATACTCTGAACGGGGGTTATTTCAGTGGTACGAGGTTTAGTGGAGACAGAAGATGAAGTGAGCTAAAATGGAACTTTGCTGTGGATGAGAGGAGCATCATCCTCATCATCTCGTGGTAATTTGGTATTGAGAGGCTTGGAATTGGAAGAAGGTTGTGTTGTTTGTTAGTGACTAGAGGCTTGGAAACTGCAGTTAGGGTTTTTCATTTCTTTGGAGACTTTCCTGAAGGTTCGACATCAGATGATATAGTATCCTTATCAGACTTTCCTCATGATTACTTCAGAAGTGATGTGACACTCAGAGGTAAACTTGGCAAAATGTAATTATATAAAAATAGATTTTGACGGCTGGCACTAAATGTGATTAGAAAGACTCAACAGACCTCTTAAAAAAATACTTAAAGAATTATCTGGATATATAGATACATACATAATAAGTTAAGCATCCTTTAGAAAGACTTTACACAGCAAATTAAAAAATAGTTACCTCCGGTGAACTAAGGTTAAGATGGATTCAACATGCCAATTTCAATAACTAAGAGTGTGAAACGATGTTCTCTAAGGCTTTGGTAAAAATGTCAGCGAGCTGATGTTCAGTAGGAATGAAGTATAGTTCAATCTCATTCCTAGAAATATGATCTATGATGAAATGATGTCTGACATCGATATGTATTGTCCGAGAATGAAGAACATGATTGTTTGAAACTGCGATGACACTTGTATTATCACAGTAGATGGGAGTTTTCTGAAACTTAATTTCATAGTCACCCAACTGATTATGTATCCACAAAATATGAGCACAACAGCTTCCTTCTGAAATGTATTCAGCTTCAACTGTAGACAAGGAAATAGAGTTTTGCTTTTTTGCTTTGCCAGCTGAGCAGCTTCCCACCAAGCAACTGGCATCCTCCGGTTGTACTTTTCCTGTCTATTTGACAACCTACTAATCAAAATCTAAAAAAACAATTAAATCAAAACCTGAGTCTCGAGAATACCAATGACCAAGATTGGGTGTACCCTTCAGATATCTGAAAATTCTCATGACAGTAGTCAAATGAGATTATTTGGGATTGGCTTGGAATCTTGCACAAAGACATGTTGAAAACATAATATCGGGTCAGCTAGCTATTAAGTAAAGCAAAGAACCAATTCATTCCTCTAAATGTGGTAAGATCTACAGCTTTTCCATTTGGATCAGCGGTGAGCTTAGTGGTTGGAGCAATGGGAGTTTTCGTGGGCGAGCTTTCAATGAAATTGAACTTTTTCAACAAATCTTTTATGTATTTTCCTTTGTTGGGAAAAATAGGCTTATAAATAAATCCTCTTTTGTTGACATAAAAATATACAACTTGTTTATATAATTGTATGTATTAACATTAACATATGTGCACATATACATATATATATTCAATCAAATATATTCTCATCCATAATCAGCTTCATCAAATGGCCAAGCTTCAATCGTCAAGATCCGAGTTCAAGTAGAAGTCGATGTTGAAGTCTCCTACAAATAAACGTTCAAAGTTTATGAGCTTACAAAATAAATAATTAAATGAGTTTAAGTTCTTATAAAATAATTTTTATAAAAACTTTTATAAAAATTGAGAAATTTTTTATAAAATCACAAGCTTGGTAGTCAAAGCAAATGAATTCCTATTTTGGAAAATACTAAACATAATCTTCTATTGAAATAAGCCAAAACCATATTTAGCAAAAGGAATCTCTCAAAGAGGTCAACTTCCAATATGCTTTGTGCATTTAGTTTCTAAACTACCATTTTTATGATTAAATTCAAACTTAAAAAGTATGACACTAACCCAACTTTTCTTAAGCTTCTTTTCAGTGCATTTTTATGGTAAAAATGGGTTGTGTGTGATTTTGGTAAAAGGCCAACGTCTATATTCACAAGTCTCAAAAAGTTCCAGCAGGCCGACAGTCGATGCCACGGTCGACCGTGGATCGACCGTGGACAGTCTGGACACTTTTTTCGCTTGCACCTTTTTCCTTATTTAAGGCAACTCAAGTCTTGTTTTTTACCAAGCTCTTACAATCTGAAAAACACATAATACATTCAAAATCTTGTGAGCTCATATTCTTTGATAAATATTCAATCTTTCAAGATCAAGAATGAAGCAAGAGTGAAAGCATTCAAAGTTCAAACACTACATTACTTTCTTATATATTTGTAATAGTGTGAGGATCATATCTAGCATTAGAATTAGAGAGAAGTGAGGATCATCTCTAGCCTTAGAATTAGAGAGAAGTGAGGATCATCTCTAGCCTTAGAATTAGAGAGAAGTGAGGATCATCTCTAGCCTTAGAATTAGAGAGAAGTGAGGATCAACTCTAGCCTTTCAAATTAGAGTGAAGTGTGGTTTATCTTAGACTTGTTTGCAAGAGTGAAGTGTAATTCTTGTAAGCTAAAGAGAGAAGTTGTAAAAGGTTTATCTCTACCTTCAAAGAGAGAAGTTAGTGGAGCAACTCTTGGTGGGTGAGGCCAAGGAGTGGATGTAGAGAAAGGTTGTTAACCCTTGCTTAAACCACTATAAATCATTGTGCCAAAACTACTTCATTGGTGATATCTTTCTTCCTTAAACTCTTTAATTACTTACAAATATTGTTAAAAACTTCAAAAAGTAGGCATATAACCTATTCACCCCCCTCTAGGTTCTAACATCCTTGATTTAAAATCACTTTTCCAGATTGCTTAATTTGAAGACCAAGAAAATAGTTCAACTCTCCCATCATGCTCATTTTGAACTTGTTTGACATAATTTTCTCAAAAATTTTACAGAGATAGTCAGCTGTGGACCCAAATATAATGTCATCAACAAAAATTTGTACAAGTATTAAATCACCTTTATCTTTCCCAAGAAACAAAGTATTATCAATTTTACCACGTTGAAATCTATTGTTCAGAAGATGAGCTGACAAGGTGTCATACCAAGCTCGAGGAGCTTGTTTCAGCCCATATAGAGCTTTATCCAGTCTGTAGACAAAGTTGGGAAATTTGGGATTTTTGAATCCAGAAAGTTGTTGAACATGCACTTCTTCTTGAAGTTCGCCATTTAGAAAAGCACTTTTGACATCCATCTGAAAAACCTTGAACCCCTTATACGTAACAAAAGCCAGAAATATTCGAATAGCTTCAAATCGAGCAACTGGAGCAAATGTTTCATGATAGTCAATTCCCTCCTCTTGACAGTAGCCTTTGGCCACCAATCTTGCTTTGTTCGTGACTATAGCTCCAGGTTAATCTTTTTTATTTCTGAAGACCTACTTTTTTCCAATGATGGTTTTGTTATCAGGTGGAGAAATGAGTTTCCAAACTTTGTTTCTCTCAAACTCGTTCCGTTCTTCCTGCATGGCTATCACCCAATTTGGATCTTTCAGGGCTTCATCAACTTTCTTAGGCTCTTGTTGCGATAAAAATTCAGAAAACATGCACAAATTTGAAGTAGCATTGCTACGAGTTTGAACTCCTTTATTGATATCTCCTATGATATTATCAATAGGATGAGCGCGAGTCCATTTTGTAGTCTTTGGAAGATGTTCTTGAACTCTTTCGGATGGAATTGTTGTGGAAAGATCTTGAAATCAGAGGAGCTTCGGTGATAACTTTGTCATCTTCTATAAGTAATGGCTGAGATGTGGATTCAAAATTCATATGGGATTTTGCATTTGACTCATGTTGCCCATCATCTTGAGATATGTCATCATGATCAACTTCAGAAGATCCATTCAGTAGTTCATCAAACTCTTCGGTAACTATTTTTTTAGTGAAACTTTGAGTTGACTGATTGTCAAATTCATCGAATGTAACTTTCATTGTTTCAACAAGTGTATGCTTAATAGGAATGAAGATTTTGTAAGCCTTCGAGACATTAGAATATCCTAGAAACACTCCTTGTTCACCTTTAGGATCAAATTTACATTTCTGATCCTTCATGTTGAGAATAAAACACGTGTTGGCAAATACTTTGAAGTAACTAACATTTGGTTTCTTCAGATGTAACAACTCATATGGAGTCTTACCAAATCATTTGACAATAATGGAATGATTTTGAGTGTAACAGGCTGTATTGACTTCTTCGGCCCAAAAGTAGTTTTTAGAGGAACTTCAACCAACATAGTGCGAGCCGCTTCAATTAGTTTACGATTTCTTTTTTCAGCAACACTGTTTTGCTGTTAGGTGTATGGAGGAGAGTTTAATTTGATCCTATTTTCAGCAACACCGTTTAGGATCAGATTTATCTTTTACTTCCTTAATCTTTGAAATCAGCAAAGTAAATGATTTGTTAATTTCAGTTGACACTTTCATATCATTTTGTTCAGTTATTTTGATGTTTTCTTTTAAGGAGGATTCAAGTTCAGCTGATATACAGTTAACTGACTGACTTTCTTCATTAGTTGCAACTGATTGAGGAATTTCATAAAAAATTTCGACTTCAGGTAACAATTAAAAAATGTGGATTTCTGATAACTGACTTTTAGCTTTAGACTTGATTTCAAATGTAGTCTCTGTTTTGATTTTAGATGGGATTTCAGACTTGATTTCACATACGGTTACAGACTTAATTTCATATATGGTTTCAACTTTGATTTCAGAAGATAATTGAATATTCGGATTTTGCAAATCTCTTGTACAATAATTCTGGGTTTCCAATGTTGTTAATTTTATCATTAAAAAACATTTCATCGACATGTTTACACTTTTTGCTAAAAGTGGCAGCTTGTTTGATATGCCCTATGCCTACTTTCTCTCTCTTTGTATGATCATTTGATGATTTATGCTTTCAAATGCTAGTTTGTTTGGACTCAACCATAAGTCAATGATCGACTGCCGATCGTCAACTTTTTCATTCGCTCTTTCCAGTTCACTTTTGACCATTTTCAGCTCATGAGCTAAAACTTCTAAGTGACTATTTAAAGCATATGACTTCTGAAGGTATTTTTCATTTTGTGCATTAATTTCACTTACTTCTTGTTTTAGACCTGTTGGGAAATTTGCTAAGTAATTAAAATTATTGGTTATGCAAAGGTAAAACTGTTAGTGTGTTTGTGAAGAAACAGTTGAAAGTTGTTAGTTTGATTTGTGAAAACTGTTAGTACAAAGGGCTCGGAACTGTTAGAATGATTATGACAACTGTTGAAAGGCATGAAAGAGAACACTGTTAGAAGAATCACATTCAACAAACAGTTTCTGTTGAGCCATTTTTGGAAACTGCTATCTTTGTGGATTTGAAGGATATCTTATCAAGTTGGAAGATTATCAAGATTATCTCGCAAGATAGAAGATTAACCAACTGTCAAGTATTCAAGGAAGATCAAGAGTTTATAAATACTTCATTAGAATATTATGTTAAGAGTCGATAGTTTTGTAATTCAACCCTGTCAAAGTTTGCACTCATTCGTATTGTTTATTGTTTTTCAGAAAGTGTGTTAGCCTCCAAGATTCTTTGAAACCTAAGAACAAAGTGTGTTCTTCGTCTAACAAAAGAGTTAGATTGGAGGTGTAGATGAATATTGTAATCATCTTTGGTTATTAATAAACATCTTGTGTTTTGAAGTTATTCATTGAGTTGATTGAATTGTTCTTGTGATAAACCCTTCATTAATCAATTAAGTGTGATTCCGCAACTTCTTAGTTGATTATGATCAAACTCAAAGATTGTCTTTTATATAACTCTGATTTAAATTCAAAAGATAATCTGCATTCTTAGTTGATGTTGTTACTTGCATTTCACATGCTGCTGTTTGCATTTTATCCTCTTTAATTCAAGATCAATCTCGACATATTTATGAAACCTTTTTTTTTTGAAAATACATGTCTGAAAATGCAAAATGCAAAATCGGAAATGCAAGTGTATCTAAATAGAAAAAAATAAAACAGAAGATTCATAGATCATCATCGAAAATGCAACAAAAATATACAACACAAAATAAATTAAAATGCAAATCAAACATTCATATGCGAAACCATTATGATACATAATCAAAATGCAAAACCAATAACCATCACTAAATATGTATTTTAATTGAAAATAATACTGTTTGCATTTTAGATTGTTGATTTGCATTTTAATTTGAATGTTTGAACATGCAAATCATTATCGTAGTCATGTCTTGCATTTAGATATTTGTTTGCATTTAGATATTGTTTGTACATGTTGCATTTAGATATTTGTTTGCATTTAGATCTGTTCTTTTCATTTCTGAGATATTTGTTTGCATTTAGATATTGTTTGTAAAATTCGACGTCCATGGTTCGACATCTGATCTGTTCTTTTCATTATCGTAGTCATACCTTGCATTTAGATATTTGTTTGCATTTAGATATTTATTTGTTTTACACAGATCTGCTATGTTTGAGTTTTAAAGTCTTTCTAAAGTTTTATTGTGAGTTTTCAATCACTTTATTGCTATGGAGTCTGGTGGATCTTCTGATAACATTGGATCTGGGTCAAACATTCGTGTTCCCATGCTCAAACCAACTGATTTTGAGATGTGGAAACTGAGGATCAAGCAGCATGTTCAATTAATGTACTATGCTGTTTGGGAAATCATTGAGAATGAACCCACAACTCCTATTGATTTGATGAAAGTGGAAAACCAAGAAAGAAACCACCAACAAAAACAGATGCTGAAAGAAAAGAGAGGATGCTTGAGATGAAAGCTCTCAACATTCTTCAAATTGCTATTCCAAATGAGTATCAACATCAGTTTAAGAAGTTTGATGGTGCTCATGAATTGTGGAATGCTTTAGAAAAGAGATTTGCAGGGAATGCAAGCTCCAAAAGGAATCAAAGGGATCTTTTTAAACAGGCTTATGAGAACTTTTCTAGTGGAAAGAATAAAAGTATCACTCAGATTTTTGATTGGTTCTATAAGCTGGTGAGTCAACTTGAGAGTGCAAAAGTTAGAATAGAGCAAAATGAGATCAATAGAAAGCTTCTTAGGTCCTTAAGTGATCAATGGACAGTTTATGTTGCACAATGGAGAACCAAGGACTCTCTGGAAGATATAGAACTAGATGATCTATACAACAGTTTGATTGTGTTTGAAGGAGAAATTGAGGAAAAAAGGAAGTCTATGACCTCTAGTCACAATGCTGCTCTTCTTTCATCCTCTGGTATGGACTCAAACCATTCTTTAACTAATTTTGTTGATGGTTGTGCAGGTGCTAGTTCTGTGGCTGGATTAGAGGTGAACACTTCTGATGTAGTGCTTGAAGCATTCCTTGCTAGTCATGCACATTCAACTCTCACTAATGAGGATCTTGAACAAGTACATCTAGGTGATCTTGAGGAGATGCATCTCAAGTGGCAGATGGCTATGCTAACTGTGAGAGCCAAAAGATTCATCAAAAGAACAGGAAGGCAAAACATGAACTTCAGGGCTGATGGTCAGGCTGGATTTGACAAATCCAAAGTAAGATGTTTCAAGTGTCAACAGCCTGGTCACTTTGCCAGGGAATGCAGATCTAGTGGACAAGGCCAGCATCAAGGTCGAAATTCAAATTCCACCTCATCAGCATTGGTCTCACAAGAAGATCATGGGTTTGATTGGAGTGATCAAGCGGAGCAAGCCACTCACAACAAAGCATTGATGGCATTGACTGACTCCTCCATCAACATGGATTCATCAGAAACAGAAGACATTCAGGTATCTTCTAAACTATGTCCTGGTGAATGTGGAGCTATAGTTAAAAGGTTTAGGGAGCACAACAAAAAGGTTTGTGCTGTTCTGAGCAAAATGGAAGAAAGAAGGTATGAAACCAGTGTTCTTGAGAGCTTTGAAAAGAAAATCAAAGATTATCAGGCTAATGAACTGCAAATGGATTATGATAGAAAGTATCATAAGTGAGAGAAGGAGAAACTTCAAGAAGAGATTGATAGTCTTAAGGAGAAGTTGAGTGAGAAAGAGAGAAAGATAGAAGAGTTAACCAAGAAGTTGGATGGTGTGGACATGGATTTGAGCATGTTCAAAGCTTCAACTCTTAAGCTTGAAACCGTGTTAAAATCACAGATCACAAACAAGGTAAAAACAGGCATAGGCTATAAACAGACCCCACCTCCATACAATCATAACTATATAACTCCCATGTCTGATGTAGCTGAAAGGTATGTTAATGAACCATTAAAAGAAGAATTGAAGTCAGCTGATCAACAGCTTGAAAGTAAAGATGAGGGAGTTGTGTATGAGGTGATTGATGAGAAGGAGGGATTTGTGAAGAAAGAAGAAGTCATTCCAATTGAAAATCACATCTGTTGTGAACCTACAGCACCTAAATCTTTTTCACAACATGTGATGTTTGTAAAAGCATTCTCTGAACCCTCCACCAGTGAACCAAAACCCTTCAAATCTGTAAACTCTATAAACAGTTCCACTACTATTGAAAACAATCCCCACCTTTACACTAACCGTTCCAAAAAGAACCCAAACAGTTTTAACCAAAAACCTCAACTGTTAGTATTAAGACAAAAGGAAAGGAGAAAGTTGGTGAAGTTGCTGTTGCAAAGCAAAAGAAGGAAGCTTTAAAAATACAATCTCATTCTAAACATGTAAAGAAGCATACTGAAGTGCCTGTTTGCACATGCAAACAGCATGGTGTGCAAAAGTTTCCTCCTTCAGCACCAGTAAGGGAAATAAAAGAAATAGAAACTAGTTATGGGCACACAGAAATGGGTTGCCTATAGTCAAAACCAAAAGGTGTTACATTTGTGGGAAAGCAAATCACTTAGCTCACAACTGTTATCATAACCCACAGTTCTATAGAACCCAGAGACCAAGTACCAGAAAACAGTCTAACAGTTCTCCAACTGTTAAGCCAAAACAGTCTAACAGTTCTCTAACTGTTAAGCCAAAAACAGTCTAACAGTTTTCCAACTGTTAAGCCAAAATCAAAGGATGTTTGTCTGGCTTGGGTAAAATTGTAGAAACAAACAGTTTCTAAAGAGGCTAAAACTGATAATCCACCTGAGAGTCAAATCAAGCCACATGTCAATCACAACAGTTGGAAACCACATGTTCTCACTAAATACTCTTCACACATAATAGAGAAATATAACTGGGATGAAATTGAAAAAAACTCAATCTGTGGTTAAGTATTATGACTTGAATGGTGTACCCAAGACCTGTATGGCCTGGGTACTTCTTGCTACTAACTGATTTTATTTTGTGCAGAGCATTCATAGGGCCAATCAAGGAGCAATCTGGCATGTGGATAGTGGATGCTCAAGGCACATGACTGGAAATCCACACTGCTTGAAGGATTTCAGAAGAATCAATGGAGGATATGTAGCATTTGGAGGAAATCCAAAGGGAGGAAGAATCACAGGTAAAGGAGTTGTAGATGCATGTACCCTTACTTTTAATGATGTTTTCTTTGTTGAACAACTCAAGTACAATCTGTTGAGTGTGTCTCAAATCTGTGACATTGGAAACAAAGTCTTGTTTAAAGATACTGAATGCATTATCCTTTCAAAAGATTTTAAATTAACTGAAAAGGATATTCTTTTAAGAACACCTAGAAAGGATAATGTATATTGTTTGGATACACAAAAAGTTTCTAAGCAGAATGTTTTAAGTTGTTTACTCTCAAAGGCATCTCATGATGAGTCTACCATTTGGCATAGAAGGATGTTTCACATGAACTTTAAAACCATGAATTTGTTAGCTAAAAACAGTTTGGTAAGAGGTTTACCCCAAAAGGAATTCTCATGTGATGATCATTGTATTGCTTGCCTCAAAGGCAAGCAACACAAAACTTCTTTTAAGTCCAAAGAAGTTTCTTCCATCTCTTCACCTTTACAATTATTGCATTTGGATCTTTTTGGTCCTACATCTGTGGTCAGCATAGGGAAGAAAGCTTATTGTTTAGTCATAGTTGATGACTTCACCAGATTCACTTGGGTTCAATTTCTTAGATCTAAGGATGAAACTACTAAGTTAGTGGAGTCTCTTATTCTTAGAATTGAAAATCAATCTGATTTGAAAGTGAAAGTCATTAGATCTTACAATGGTTCTGAGTTTAAGAACTATGAGTTAAATAGTTTTTGTGAGGAAAAAAAGGATTCAAAGACAGTATAGTGCTCCTAGGACTCCACAACAGAATGGAGTGACTGAGAAAAGGAATAGGACTTTGATATAGGCTGCTAGATCAATGCTAGCTGATTCTAGGCTCCCAATGACATTCTGGGCAGAAGCTGTGAACACTGCTTGCTATGTTCAGAATAGAGTACAAGTTGTCAAGTCCAAAGAAAAAACTCCCTATGAGTTGTTTCTTAAAAGAAAGCCTTTGATAAATTTTCTAAAACCATTTGGATGTCCGTGCACTATCCTTAATACCAAGTCACAATTAGGCAAGTTTGAAAGTAAAGCAGAAGAAGGATTTTTTGTAGGATACTCCACTCAAAGCAAAGCATATAGAGTCTTCAACAATGTTTCTAGGATCATAGAAGAGAGTATGAATGTGTCTTTCAATAAGAATAGGATCAATGTTGCAGGTAATGGTCCTAAGTGGTTATTTGATATTGATGCATTAACTAAATCTCTTTCTTTTGAGTTCTCTACGGAAACAGTTGCAGGTGTCCCTACAGCTGTTGGTTCAGACCAACAAACTGTCTCCAACAGTTCAAACAGCTTTGAAACTGTTAGTTCAATCCCAACAACTGTTGGTGAAAACAAAGTTCCTGAAGACTTTGTAGTGATTCCCTTGGCTCAAAGTACTTCTTCCAATGTTGTTGGTCAAATGAATTATGATGCTGATCCTTCAAAGAACATGGAATCTCATGTTCCTCCATAACACAGTGCATCTGAACATCAAATAGTTTCAGATCAAGTGTGTAACTCATCTGGGAATGAAAGTGAAGCTGAGATTGACATGTCAAATTTAGAGAATGTACTACCTAAGGAACACATTTCTACATCCAGACTTCACAAGAATCATCCCATAAGGCAGATTATAGGTGATCCTACCACTCCTATTAGAACAAGAGCTATGCTGCAAAATGAAAATAGTGGTGTGGATCTTGAACAGTTTGATGTGAATGCCTGCTTTCTATCGCAAATAGAACCAAAGAAAGCAATAGAGGCATTAAAAGACCCTTCATGGGTAGAAGCAATGCAAGAGGAACTTTTACAGTTCCAAATTCAGCAAGTTTGGAAGTTGGTTGAACTTCTAAGAGGCAAAAGAGCAATTGGCACCAAGTGGGTGTTCAGAAATAAGAAGGATGAAAGAGGAATAGTCATCAAGAATAAGGCTAGGCTTGTTGCACAGGGTTATACTCAAGAAGAGGGCATAGATTATGATGATGTCTTTGCACCAGTTGCAAGAATAGAAGCAATTAGATTGTTTCTTGCTTTTGCAAGCTTCAAAGGGTTTAAGGTATATCAAATGAATGTCAAATCCGCTTTTCTCTATGGAACTATTGATGAGGAGGTATATGTGTGTCAACCACCTGGTTTTGAATACTCAAAGTATCCTGATAGGTTATATAGGTTGGATAAAGTCTTATATGGATTACATCAGGCTCCTAGAGCTTGGTATGAGACATTGTCATCTCATTTGATTGAGAATGGTTTTAAAAGAGGCACTATTGACAAGACATTGTTTACAAACATTATTAAAACAAAGATTTTGCTTGTACAAATCTATGTTGATGACATAATCTTTGGATCTACTAATGACAATCTTTGCAAGGAGTTTGAAGCCATCATGCATAAGAGATATCAGATGAGTTCCATGGGAGAACTTACATTTTTCTTGGGATTACAGGTGAAGCAGAAGCCATCCGGTATCTTTCTTAGTCAGTCAAAGTATGTCAAGGACATTTTGGACAAGTTTGGCTATCAAGATGTGAAGCTGGATAATACTCCAATGGAAACACACAAATAGTTCGGAGCAGATCCTAGGGGGAGGATGTAGACATTCACTTGTATAGGTCTATGATAGGTTCATTAATGTACTTAACTGCTTCTAGAGCAGATATAATGTTTGTTGTGGGTGTTTGTGCCAGGTTTCAATGCAACCCCAAGATGTCACATCTATTTGCTGTAAAGAGGATCTTTAGATACCTCAAAGGCCAACAAAAACTGGGTCTTTGGTATCTTAAGGATTCACCATTTGAATTGGTGACATACTCTGATAGTGACTATGGTGGAGCTAATGTGGATAGGAAATTAACTTCTGGAGGATGTCAATTCTTTGGCTCCAGGTTGGTATCTTGGCAGTGCAAGAAACAAACAACAGTTTCAACTTCAACAGTTGAGGCTGAATATATTGCTGCATCAAGTTGCTGTTCACAAGTGTTGTGGATCCAGAATCAGCTTCTGGATTATGGTATGACTTTTTTGAATACACCTATCTATGTTGATAACACAAGTGCTATTAGCATTGTTAACAATCCTGTGAAGCATTCAAAAACAAAGCATATAGAAATCAGGTTTCACTTCATCAGAGATTGCAATGAGAAAAAGTTAATTCAAGTTATAAAAGTTTATACTGATGATCAGTTAGCTGATCTATTCACTAAAGTATTTGATGTGAGCAGGTTTAACTTTCTGATCTCAAATATTGGAATGATTAACTTAGAATAATGGGTTGTGAGCTTATCTTTCTGTGTTTTTGTGTTTTCACACTAACAGTTTGAAACTGTTAGTCTTAAGTCTAACAACTGTTTATGTAAGTGTTCAGGGATCTACAGTGCAAATTGCAACTAACAGTTCTCAACTGTTAGTACATAGGTGTCACAACTGTTAGGCAAGCTGCCTGATCATTTAAGGGGGAGTGTTACAGTTGAAGTTCATTAACCAAACAGTTCTAAATTGTTAGTTCTTAGTTTTCCCTTCAACTGTTAGTCAAGGGTATTTCAGTCTTTGCAGATATTCTGAGGCATTTTGAATTACATTTAATATGCATTACATATATAAGTCATTCCCTCCTCGCAGTTTTCATTACGCTTACTAAACTTCAATCGAACGCTAAACCCTAGACTTTCTCTTCGAAATCGCCATGGCTCCTCTTCCGTTTATCAAGGAACACAACATGCTAGCCTTCCTCTCTAAAGCTGCTGAGTTGCATGTCTTTCATGACATGATCGACTACCTTACGCTGTCAAACCTCAACACTGCTCTCACCATAAATCCAACCATCTACACTTCCCATCTCAATCAATTCTGGAAAAACGCTACAATCACTGAAGTAGATGGAGTGCAATGGATCACTTCAAATGTTGATAATCATGCTATTTCACTCTCTGAGAATACCATTCGTGAACACCTTCACCTTGATGATCTTGAGGGTGAGTATTCTGATTCGGTCTCATTGGAATTCTTGCACGAGGAGTTGGTTAAGCTGGGGTATGAGGGCCCTAGGGGAAAGGGTACCTTCTACAAAGGGCAATTTTGTACACACTGGAAATATTTGATTCACACTTTACAGAAATGTATCAGCCCCAAAAGAACTGGATGGAATGAGTTTGGAAGTAACATTGCTTTGGCCTTAATCTATTTGGCCAACAATCATTGCTTCAAATTTTCTAAATTAATTTTTAATGGTATGGTAAAACATCTCGGGACCAAATATGGTCTCTTTTTTATGTACCCCCGATTTATGCAAACTTGTTTAAACTCTTTATTGCCAAATCTTCAAACTCACAAGAGGGTCCTGATTCCCTCTTCTCATGTGGCATCCACATTGAGCAAGCTGTTGATAAATGGCAAAAAAAAATTTGGTGCCATCACTCCACCACTCTCTGCAATGGTGGAGTTTCTTTCAAGAAACAGAGCTGCTAGAGTTGAGCATGAAGCCCAAATTATTGCTACACCACCAACTCTAGAACCTACAGCTCCTAATACTTAAATATCACCCTCTGCTACCATTTCTCAAGCTGCAACACAAGCCCCCTCTCTAATAACATTCAAAAAGAGGAAGAGAATTATTGGTGCTCGTTCCACCACAGTCCCTATTACCCAAACTGTAAGCCCTGCACAGGTGCATTCACCTGTGTAGAATATCCAAAGGGAACCCACTGTGCTGTCTCCCAAGCATACTGAGGAGGTGATCACTCCATTGGAGAGTGATCATGTGGTTCTTGAGGCTAACACTACTGTTCTATCTGCAAGGGGTGAGCAGGGCAGTGTCAACAAAAGTAAGACCTCAACCACGGCAACAAAGGCTGGTCAAACAGCTCTTGGAAATCCCCAGTACCAAGAACAAAGGGGTACTGGTGAGGGAACTTCTAGGAGTGACCCACCAGTTCTATCTGCCGATGATATGTTGGAAGTGGCAACACTAGCTGACATTGAGGCAAGTATGAAACAAAAGGCATTGACGAATCCAGAACTTGTACCATTTCTTGCTGCCTTCCTCTATCTTAAAAACAGGAACTTCCTACAAGACAAGCTTATTATCGAGCAAGACAAACAAATCAAAGTCTTGTCGACTACTCTGAAGAAGGCTACACTACAGATGTTCTTCAAGCTCATGATCAAATGCTTAAACAGTTTCATGCTACTCCTCCTCAAACAGTTCCAATCAAAAAGGGGGAGAAGTCAATCATAAAGAAGCAAGTGCAAAATGTGCAAAGTAAACAAACAGTTGTGCAATCCAAACAAACAGCTGCATCAGATACACAACAGTTGCAACTCCACTAACAACAGTTGCTCCAGAACAACTACAAACAGCTGCAAGTGCTCAATCAGATGAAGATAAATTGTCTACAGTTGATAGAGTTTTGATCAATAGGATGATCAAGTCTGGAGATTATCCAAAAACAGATGTATTCAAATCATGGTCCAAAGTAAAACAAGATCATTTGATTGCAGTGGGTGCTCAAACTCTCAACATCAGCACTTTCAAGAAGGCTCAAAAGATAGATGATGGGTGGCTAGATGGTAAAGTGTCAAAGCTAGAGCCAATTGCACCTAAGCCAGGGTTCAAAGGCATTGCGATTGTAGAAGCAAAGAAGGATGAGAAGATGCCTCATGTGCAAGGTAAGGGAAAGGAGATCGTGGTTAATATTCCAAAGCTCAAAATGTCAAAAGAACAACAAGAAGAACATGATCATGAGCTAGCATAAAGGCTAAATGCTAAGATTGAGCAACAAGAAGAAAGAGATCTAGAACTAGCTCACAAGATGGCAACTCAGTTTACAAAGGAAATTGATGAAGAGGAAAAAGGAAAGAAGGTTGATAAGGGAGCTAAGAGAAAAAGGATTGAAAAGAAAAAGACTCAACAGTCTCAAATAATTAAGAAACCCTCAGAAAAGGCCAAAGCTGGTATGGTTCAAACAATTTTACAAGACAGACTTAGAGTGGAAGTTAAGAAGAAATTAGAAAAGCTTGTGGAAGTTCAATTAGGTCAAAGATCTCACATCACTGAGTAGAGATTTGAAATGTTAAGGATTGAAACAAAAAAGCAAGGGGTAACAATCGTGAGAGAAATTGAACCGATTGAAAGCTATGCTAGTTTCTTACAATTAATGGAAAGTGTGACAAGAAGAGATGTGCAAGAAATGTATGAATATGGTTTAAGTCACTATGGAGAAGCTGATGGGATTGAAATCATAGTGCTAATGAGGCATTTAACAAGCATATGTGATCCTCTGAAAGTAATGCCCATGCTGATAGCTAAGGAACCATTCCCAATAAGTACTGTAAAGGTGTATGCTAAGTCAAGGACTTATCACCTAGTTATGAGAAAGGCGATTATTCAATGGTTTGATATTGAGTTTATATAGCATAACAAAACAAAGCTCTTATATTTGATAAAAGCAAAGTTCTTTGGCCCTGCAAAAGTTAAGGAAGATCTTATTCAGAGGTTAAAAGAAAGATTGGAATCTTTACAGTCAAAGAAGTGTAACTTTCTTACTTTACGTTTTGATTGTAACAGTTTGACTTTGCATACTTCATATTTTCTTTGCTTATGTTAATTTTTATGTGGTTGAACCCTATAAAACAACTTAAGTGTATTGTTCAATACTTTAAGTTAGGGGGAGATTGTTGGGAAATTTGCTAAGTAATTAAAACTATTGGTTATGCAAAGGTAAAACTGTTAGTGTGTTTGTGAAGAAACAGTTGAAAGCTATTAGTTTGATTTGTGAAAACTGTTACTACAAAGGGCTCGGAACTGTTAGAATGATTATGACAACTGTTGAAAGGCATGAAAGAGAAGACTGTTAGAAGAATCACATTCAACAAACAGTTTCTGTTGAGCTATTTTTAGAAACTACTATCTTTGTGGATTTGAAGGATATCTTATCAAGTTGGAAGATTATCAAGATTATCTCGCAAGATAGAAGATTAACCAACTGTCAAGTATTCAAGGAAGATCAAGAGTTTATAAATACTTCATTAGAATATTATGTTAAGAGTCGATAGTTTTGTAATTCAACCCTGTCAAAGTTTGCACTCATTCGTATTGTTTATTGTTTTTCAGAAAGTGTGTTAGCCTCCAAGATTCTTTGAAACCTAAGAACAAAGTGTGTTCTTCGTCTAACAAAAGAGTTAGATTGGAGGTGTAGATGAATATTGTAATCATCTTTGGTTATTAATAAACATCTTGTGTTTTGAAGTTATTCATTGAGTTGATTGAATTGTTCTTGTGATAAACCCTTCATTAATCAATTAAGTGTGATTCCGCAACTTCTTAGTTGATTATGATCAAACTCAAAGATTGTCTTTTATATAACTCTGATTTAAATTCAAAAGATAATCTGCATTCTTAGTTGATGTTGTTACTTGCATTTCACATGCTGCTGTTTGCATTTTATCCTCTTTAATTCAAGATCAATCTCGACATATTTATGAAACCTTTTTTTTTTTGAAAATACATGTCTGAAAATGCAAAATGCAAAATCGGAAATGCAAGTGTATCTAAATAGAAAAAAATAAAACAGAAGATTCATAGATCATCATCGAAAATGCAACAAAAATATACAACACAAAATAAATTAAAATGCAAATCAAACATTCATATGCGAAACCATTATGATACATAATCAAAATGCAAAACCAATAACCATCACTAAATATGTATTTTAATTGAAAATACTACTGTTTGCATTTTAGATTGTTGATTTGCATTTTAATTTGAATGTTTGAACATGCAAATCATTATCGTAGTCATGTCTTGCATTTAGATATTTGTTTGCATTTAGATATTGTTTGTACATGTTGCATTTAGATATTTGTTTGCATTTAGATCTGTTCTTTTCATTTCTGAGATATTTGTTTGCATTTAGATATTGTTTGTAAAATTCGACGTCCATGGTTCGACATCTGATCTGTTCTTTTCATTATCGTAGTCATACCTTGCATTTAGATATTTGTTTGCATTTAGATATTGTTTGTACATGTTTCATTTAGATATTTGTTTGCATTTAGATCTGTTCTTTTCATTATCGTAGTCATTTTGCATTTACATGTTGTTTGTAAAATTGTTACATTAACATAGTTATATCAGTTTGTATTTACATGATGTTTTGTACTATTGTAACATTAATTCTGAGATATTTGTTTTTATTTAGATATTGTTTGTAAAATTTGATGTCGATGTTCTTTTCATTATCGTAGTCATGCCTTGCGACAATCTGCGTATCTTCAACGAGGATGGTGACCATCACGGCTGATGATTTCTCCCCGTCGTCGTTCAAGGCCATGAAAAATGCAAAATTTCCAGAGCAAATGTCATTGTTTGCATTCACGAAAAATGCAAATTGATTCATCTGGTTTGCATTTTGATTATCTTCTATCTGGATTTGCATTTTTGTTATCTTCTTTATATGGATTGCATTTCGCATATTCGTCAAACAATTTGCATTTTGAAAAAAAATTTAGAAAACATATAAATCCTGATCTTGAATTAAAGAGGATAAAAAACTGAATCTAATGGTATTTTTTTTTTTTGCAAAAATTCTTAAGGATGAATATATTATGACCATGTGAATGTTTAGTAGGATTTTTTTTTTCTGTTTTGCCCTTACCCTTATGCCACGTGTCATCGTAAGGTTTGTTCTTTAGGTTCTATGAATAAGTAAGGTTCTATATATAACCTCACAATATATATATATATATATATTAATATATATATACACACACACACACACCAGGCCCACTAACTTTCCCTTAGGCCCATTGCTGAAATATTGGCCCAAGCTAACCCTGCCGACTCAGGCATTGTTCTTGACCGGAGCAAGAAAAAACCAGACGTGAAGTTCTTAATCAAGAATACAAACCATCGATAGCCACTGATTTCTAACGCTTCCAAAAGGATTCCTATGGGTTTAATTTGTTTATGATCAAGATTGAGTTCACTAGGGCTCATATAGTCCTCGGTTTGGGCTCCGACACAAAACCAACGCAGGACTCAGCGACATAAATAAAAACGCTATCAATTCATGCTAAAACAGTCTCCCAACGTTATAGATGCAGAATGAAAACAACTTAGTTTTTTAATTTAGAGTTATCACTTCGTCAATTTGATCCACTCGTCGGGTTTGCTCTCGGTTTGGTTATCTCAAGAACAGACCCGAACTCTCAATTGTTCTAAGGTGGCGTTTGGTTCGCGGAATTTTTATGAAGGAATTGGAATTTGTGAAGGAATGGGAATCTGTGAAGAATTGGAATCTGAATCTGTAATCTGTTTGGTTGGGAGGAAATGGAATTGGAATCCATTTTCATGTTCTGTTTGGTTCGCAGATAATGTAGATAAATTTGATTTTAGTCATGTAAAATGACAGAATTACCCTTCCTACACTTCCAACTTCATTCTTAACTGCAACAAAATCGGTTACCCACAAATCAGTAGTTAAACGACGAATGGGGACATGATTGACGAATGGGGACGCATCGAACAACAACCGGCGAAAGACAAACGGTGAACGACGACCCGTGAGAACCGACGAACGGGGACGCATGTGACTAACGGGGGCGCACCGAACGGAGACCCGCGAAAGACGGACGACGAACGGAGACCCGCGAAAGACGGACAGGGAACGGCGACCCGCGAAAGACGGACAGAGAACGGCAACCCACGATGACTGACGAACTACGAATGGCGAACATCAAACGGCGACCCGCGAATGGCGAACATCGAACGACGACTGGCGAAAGACAAACGGCGAATGGCAACCTGAGAAAGACAGACGGATGGCGAACATCGTACGGAGAAAGATGACGAACGGCGAACATCAAATGGCGACCCGCAAACGGCAAACATCAAACAAAGATCGGCGAAAGAAAAGAAAAACGGGGAACAGCGACCCGAGAAAGACAGACGAACGGGCAACATCATACGGAGGAAGACGCCGAACAGCGAACATCGAATGGCGACCCGTGAGGACTGACGAACGGTGAAGGGGGACGCACCGAACGACGACCTGCGAAAGACGGACGGCGAAGGGCGACCCGCGAGGAACGACAAGCGGGAACGTGACTGCTGAACGGGGACGCACCAAACGACAACCCGTAAAAGAGGGACAGCGAACGGCGACCTGCGAGGACTGACGAACGGCGACCCGCGAGGAATGACGAATGACGAACATCAAAAGACGAATTGCAAACGATGAACATCAAACGGCGACCGGCGAGGACTGACGAACGATGAACGGGGACGCGACTGACGAACGATGACCGGCGAAAGATGACAGGCAAACGGCAAACATCAAACGGCGACCGGCAACGCGAAGATAATAGGCGGAGGGTATAATGGTAATAAAACACATTCCCTCCATCATAGATTTTAAAATCCCTCCTTATCTTGAAAGATTTTACATTCCTTCCCTCATCGATTTTATTCCTTCAAATTCCAAATCCATGGTGAACCAAACATGGGAATTTGATTCTGATTCTCATAAAATCTCATGAAATCCCTCCAACCAAACACCCCCTAAGATTTCTAACATTAATCAGTAACATAGGGTAGTGGTTACATACCTGAAGATTTGCAGCTGGTTACACAAGAATTGGTGAAGAGATTAACTTCCCACCTTTGCTCTTTCTCTCGGCAGACACACAGACACTCAAATGTTCAAATGGGTTTGGCTGCTAAAGTAACACTAATGCTTGGGGGATGTACCCTAACACCTCTTTTATACCCTCCTACTACTATAAAGCCTAACCCTTTAATTAAAGCTTAAGCCTAACCGTTGAAAGTATCTATATAACAATAAATATACAAGCCCAATACATCACAAAACCCATTAATTAAATAAAGAAGTCTCAATGAATGAGACACTAATTTAATACAAAAATTTCCTTAACCAGTTACAATTATTCAAAGAAAACGGGTATTACAGCAGCCGTACGGCTCGAGAAAGAAAACCACAAAAGACTACATTTTTATTATTCACACTCATATTACAATACATGGAAATACTCTTTAAATTGGAGAAAAAAATGTAGTTAACTTCTCCTAAAAACATGGCAAGTTGAAACATGGAAGAGAAAAACAAGGAAGACTAAAGCAAGCACTCACACATTAAAGAAAACATGTAGCAAATTAATAGTGATTCATCCACGTTGCTCATGACCAGTAAATTGAAAGACTTTATCTTTTCAATCATAAGGGTGTTGTACTTCATGCATAGAGGTATTATACTTCATTTATTGGATTACCTATCCGTGACCCGTACGCTACCAAACCATGACCCGTAAATAAATGATTATCCCAGCAATCACCCCCTTAATCCTTTATTCACACACTTCACTCACAACAACACTTAATTACGTTCTTTGGAACAATCTCGATTCTTGACCTTTCTTGAACACCCGACCTCCTCCTCGACCACATCCAAAGTCTTTTATATCTTAACTCCTCGATTTTTTCATAACACCGGTAACATGTAACATGGCATCCCATTAAACACGTTCATTACCATCTTGACTTTTCATGGATTGACGACCTCTTCCCCACCCACATCCAAAGCCACCTGATTTGAACCTCCAATGCCATAATGTTCACACTGTGGTTTTTCTCCATTCTTTTTTTCCTTGTGGCAACCCAACCTTTTCCATTCCACCCTTTCCGAGAGTCCTATTCTAACGACCAAGGAAAGAAAGCTTCTACTTCTTCACTTTTCTTTTACTTGCAAACAAACCAAACAAAAAACTCAATGCATTTTTAAGTTCTTCTACTTGTTTTTCTGCTTCCGGTTACGTTTCTTCAACACAGATCAAAACTTGATGAAGGATGAAGACCGCCACTCTCCAACCCGCTATGAAAACAGACTTGAATCCGTTCTAATACCAAGTGTTGGATATTAAAGATGATATCTCTCACTCTCTAATAAACTCATCAAGGAAAAACAAATGAAAAAAATACAGCTGTGTGGCTCGAGAAAGAAACCCACAAAAGACTACATTTTTATAATTCACTCTTACATTACAATACCTTGGAAACACTCTTTAAATAGGAGAAAAAATGTAGCCAACTACTCCTAAAAACATGGCAAGTTGAAACTATAATTGAAACATAGAAGAGAAAAAGAATGAAGACTAAAGCAAGCACTAACACATTAAAAAAACATGCAGCAAATTATAATGAGTCATCCACGTTGTCCATGAAAGAGCAAATTATAATGTACCAAGTGTTGGATATCAAAGAGCATATCTCGCACTCTCTAATAAACTCATGAAGGAAAAAAAATGAAGGAAAAAAAATGAAGGAAAAAAGCAATCGTGTTGCTGTGTTAGTCACTTATTTATTTACATTCCATGAGTCAAGATGCATTTCGAAGAAACCAACTTACACAGTCCATTCATCTCGCAAAGACACCAAAGACCGCTCACTGAAGAGTATCCTTTTATCAATCTGAAGGAAGCTTTTCTAAACTAAAGATTGCGGTTTCACTTAAGTTTGTCTTCATTTTCCCCTCAATAGCCGATACATGTCACTACTGTCACTATCATTGCTATACTGTGTGAAGTATGTGGTCCTAAATCCGACCTTTATTTAGTTAGAAGGCTGTTAGATTTTTTCTAGCCTATTTTTTATAGAGATGTCTCCACGTGTAATTAAATAGATAGTCAGAATCACTTTGCGTAGTGTATAAATACCTTTCTCTTTTGTTAGAGAAAAGAGTCCGAATGTTCGTTCAGTCAATTTCAGTACATTCTGAGATTGTTTGTACTCTGCTCTCAAGTCTATTCTTGAGTTCCTTGAAGTTTGGTTATTAATATAATCTTTGAAATTCCCATGTGCTCGATTTATTATATACTATTTCTGCACTTAGATTTTCATAATCTTTGTTAGTATTACATTTTATCTCATATTCGGGAAAAATAATTGGTATCGGAGCAGGTTCTAATTTATTGATAATTAGTGATATGTTCAAAGATGTCTAAATGCGAATACATGGATAATGGGACCTTTGCCAAATCTCCTAAATTATTTGTTGAACATTCTTCTAGTTGGAATAATCATATGCTTATTTACTTAGAAAACATTGACTGTAATTCCATCACCATTCTTGAGAAAGGTCTCTTTATTCCTCTTACCATCTCCATAGAGACCGGTTCATATGACAGTCCGATCACTTCTTGTCCAAAACCTCATTCTCAATAGACCGAGGAAGAAAAGAAATATGATAATCTTGATGCAAAGATTAGAAATAGCATTGTTATTGCTTTGCCAAAATGAGATTTTCCATACAGTGTGTAATTTGAAAACTGCTAAAGAGACGTGGGAGAACTTGTGCATCTCTTTTGAAGGCACACTGAAGTAAAAGAAAACAAGAAAACTAACATCATTGTGACTAGACGTCATAGACTTCCTTTTTCCCATTCAAAAGGAAAAATGCAAACTCACGACTCTCATCTGTATTTCACAAATCTAATTCAATAAAAATGCACTTCACAATACCATTCAATGAAAATGCAGATTAGCAAATAAAAATAAAAACCCACGACTCTCATCTGCATTTAACAATCTGATTCAATGAAATTGTAGGTCAATAATTCATGAAGAAAAGTATACAATAAACAAAAAATGTAAAATATAACATCAAATAAACCAAAATGCATTATAGTGCGTCACTGAATTAACTGAATTAACTAAAATGCAGAGGGCGCTAAACAAATTACATGTTTAAACCCAAAATGCAAATTCCATATACAACACTACAATGCAAATTTCATATACAAAACACTACATCAGTTAAAAAAATCATTGAATTATCAACCAAATTTTTGGAGTATGAAGAATTGCATTTTGATTATCATCTTCATCCACATATGCATGTTCAGATATGAAATTTGCATTTTCAAAATAAAATTTTTAGAAATATGGTAAGAGTGATCTTGAATTAAAGAGCAAGAAAAACTGAACCTAATGGTATAATTTTTTGTTAAAAATCTTAAACATGAGATAGTTATGATCATTACAATGATTAATGGTTTTTTTTAAATAAATGTGATAGTGATCAGATGAGGAGGCGTGAGGAGCTAATAATGTTTTTTCAATTCCTTTTTTGCCCTTCTTTTTAATTATAACATCATAATTATGTATGATAATTACAATTTTGTCATAATTTAATATCAGCCCTTGATCAAGTTAATCTAAAGGCCCAAAATGGTTCTTTAGGTTTTATGTTTAAGAGTGGTTATATATTGATGATATTTCTATATATATATATATATATATATATATATATGAGCAAGGTATCCGCGCAATGCTGCGGCAGTAAGTAGTTTCTATTTTACATCATGTTGCTTTTAAAAATGTTATAATACGTTATTCGCTCAATTCAATATCACAAAAAAGTATGGTACAATGTCAGTTTTTTTATTTTTTTTATTTTGCATCAACTATTTTATTAATTTTAAAAATAAATTCTAAAAGACATTAAAATAAAAGAAAAAGATTTATATTTATGAAATAAGGAGAGAGAAGTTAATAAGATTTTGAAAATTATGTTGATGTAGGTGGATAATTGTGTTTGTGTGAGAGAGTATTTTAGTGTTAGAGAGAAATTTTAAATAGATAAAAAGTTATAGTAAATTAGGAGAGAGAATAAAATGGTTATAATAGGGTATTTTAAATACATAAAAAGTTAAAGTGAATTATGAGAGAGAATGAAATGCTTAAAAAGGGGTATTTTAGTACATTCAAGTTAATTAAAATTAAGAGTTTTTAAGGTTATAAATTCATTATAAAGTAGTAAGATATATATATATATATATATATATATATATATATATATATATATACACACATATATATATACACATATATATAGGCAAAAGTTCAAACAAGAACTGTTTTTCGTACGAGAACCGCGAGAACCAATCTTAGCCATCCAATTCTCTCTCCTTCAATTGGATTGCCTACCCATAAATTCCTTACATGCACCCCGGCACACTCAATCCCCCACGCTCTTCATCCATAAATTCCATTATCCAAAATGAACGGCCAAGATTGGTTCTTGCAGTTCTCGTACGAAAAACAATTCTCGTTTGAACCATCCCCTATATATATATATATATATTTACTACTCTATAAAGCATTTAGTTCTTTTTTTAAAAAAATTTTTAAGTTAAGTAGTACTAGTAATATAGCATGCTTTACAATAACTTCTAGCAACAATCTTAACACTTTTAAAATAGTACAACTCAAATAGCTTTATTTATAATATGTTCCAGCAATGATCTTAAACACTTTAAAACTGCCCAAAAACTTAATTACATAAAACTGTAAGAATTTAAATACATAATTAACATTTCAAAACTGTCAAAAAATTAATTACAAAGCATTTAATATACTTTAAAACTGTCAGAATTAATACTTTAAAACTCTATAAAGCATTTAGCTCTTTTGTTTAAGATAATTTTTTAAGTTAAGTAGTACAAGTAATATAGCATGCTTTACAATAACTTCCAGCTTTAACACTTTTAAAATAGTATAACTCAAATAGCATTATTTACAATATGTTCGAGCAATGATCTTAAACACTTTAAAACTGTCCAAAAATTTAATTACATAAAACTGACAGAATTTAAATACATAATTAATACTTTAAAACTATCAAAAAATTAATTATAAAAAGTTGTCCTAAATTTAATGACAGAAAACAGACCAAAATATTTTGCCTATATATACCTTATAACTATCTACAAAGAAGTGTTGCGTGATGAATGAAATACATATGTATTTAGCATGATCGAAATAATTGTCACATTTACTTACTGTTTTCAAAAAGTTTTATATTCTACCATGTAATATGATCGTAAAAGATGGTATGAATTCGTTCATACAAGAATAGAATGTTGTCATTTAAACGTAAGTGTTGCGTTAACTTGATATTTGTACGAAGATCACAACCACCATATTCTCCGGCAACATCACAAATAACATGTTGAATTGACATGTCGACAAATGAAACTATTTTACCCCGCCGCATCGCACGGGTAAAATACTAGTATATATAAATAGATGTGTGGGTTGATCTAATCACAAATTGAGTTATAAAAGTAATCACAAATTGAGTTATAAAAGTGGGAATCGCCAATTGAGTTACAAAAGTGAGAATATTGAGTTATAAAAGTGGGAATCACAAATTGAGTTATAAAAGTGGGAATCACCAATTGAGTTATAAAAGGGTGAATCACAAATCAAGTGTTCAAGTGTTATTATTCGAATCACAAACCACCGAATGATTACCATAGCACGTTAGTATTAGAGTCACATTATTAGAGGCTTGTACTCGGTATTAATCTAGTAAGACGTGTTGTAGGTTCTCATTGTTAGATTCGTTAACTGTACAACTCCGTGATTTACTGTATTGTTGTGTGGCGGATCAGGTGAGTTATACTAACTTATATATTATATTGTGATACATATTGTGATACATGTTCATATGTGATACTGTGATGATTATTGGCATATGGCCACCCCGCCGGTGTGACATTTTGAGAAGATGGCTCGTTTTGGCATATGGCCACCCCGCCTGTGTGGCATTTTGAGCAGATGGCTTGTTTTGGCAGATGGCCATCCTCGCCTGTGTGGCATATATGATGTGATATGTATTATCTGTGAATGTGTACTTGGTATAATATATGAGTAGTGTGTGATCAGTAAGCCTTGTGCTTAACCCGTATTGTTGATTATTTTCAGCACCATCTCGTGTAGAAAAAGGGAAGGCTACAGTGTGATGGCATCATTCCCGCAATACTGTTTTGAAACTCTGATTTTATAAATTAACACTATTTCACACATTGCTAAATTTTGGTACTGTAAGTCCCATGTGTTGGGCCGGTTATTGATGGCTATATGTAATGAATACTTTCTACTGGATTACTCGTCTAATGAATTATATACTTACTTAGAATCACTGTTTTTTTTAAAAAAATTTGGGGATGTTACAGCTACATTTTTCCTTTTATTTTTTTCCTTCACAAGTTTATTAGAGAGTGAGAGATATGCTCTTCGATATCTAACAATATTTAATACTTTTCCAAACCAAACTTACTAACCTACTTGATGTTTTATAATTTTGTTACAAAGCTCAAAAACATTCAACTTGCTTATGCAATGATTCAGGGAGTTCTTTAGCTCAAGGGTACATTGAGAAATTCCTTTCGTTTCTTCAGATAAAAAGTGATGCAAGTCTGTGGTTGAGGTTTCATCTAAGGGTCGGTCTATTCACAATCAATTTAAAAATTTACTTTCTCAATTAAGTCGACACTACTAACCACGACTTATGTGTTTGTAGCTAGCTTTTTAAATTGTTTTCTTTTCTTCTGCAACCTTTGAAAGAGTTACTCATTTCTTTTGTCACACATGTCCAGCTATCCTAAAAAATGTGAAACCTAGAACTGTTTTCCCCTTTTTGCTTCCATAAGCCATACATACCCTAAACATTTACATACTTCTATCCATATTATAATTACTAGAGGTTTTATATTCTATTACTTATTCTCAAATTTATTCTCCTAGTCATTTAATCACAACAAGTGAAAAAAATTAAAAGATATAGATAATTAAAAAAAATTAATAGGTTCCATATAACAATCATTATGTAGATAAGATGATGGACTAAGAAAATAAAATACAAGGATGTATAATTTTTCTATAATTATATATAAATAAGATATACACCATTAAAATTTTAAAACAATAGAACTTATTAAAAAAGAGATAAAGCAATTAATTTTTCTATTTATATATATATATATATATATATATATATATATTGAGGATCATTTGCGAACGTTCGCATAGTGCGAACGCCGCTTTCATGAAAGAATATGTAGGAATCAAAAGTCAAATTTGGTAGGCATGCTTATTAACATAACATGATACACACATATATACATATATGTGCGTGTGTACATACATGCATAAATATACAAACATGCATTGATATTGCGTTATACATATATATATATATATATATATATATATTCGTTGCAATGAAATGGTACTTAAGTGATTATATTTCTCTAAATTATGACAATTGGTACTTAAAAGTGTGTATTTGTTAATGCAAGGCTATAAAACACTCGATGGCGAGAAGTTTGAGCGGAAAAAACGGAAAAAGACTTGAGTTATAAAAGAAAATCAATAAGGCAGAAAAGCCGAGAATGCGACGCGTCCAAGAACTAAACGCGCCGCGTTCCTTTGAAAGTTTGTGATCTTGCCGGGCAAGTAAAGCAAGACGCGACGCATCCGAGACTTAAACACAACGCATTTCCGGCCGGGAATCAACTCTATAAATAGACTTTTTTTTGTTCCAAAACAAAGGATCCAACACTTCTAGCCGGCCCTAGAAGAACAAGAGAGGCGTGTTTAGAGCTTTGAAGCAGAGAACTTGCAAGAGCTTAGAGATTTAACCTTTAGAAGTGAAGATTGAAGGTCTTACATCTTAGATTCATTCTTTAGTAGCTATTTCATCATGTTTAGCTTACGACTATGTGTTTTTCTTGTTGTATTCCTTGATTATGGGCTAAATACCCTGTTATCTCTACTTGGACATGATAACCTTTGATAATTAGTTGGATTTCAATGTTTGGATTATATATAGTTATATATTTGTTATGATTTAGCTTTTTCAAAGATCCAAGTGTGTTGAAGTTTTGATCTTGATTCCTATTGCTGAAGTTTTCATAGGTTGTATGACCATTCTTTCTATGATTGCTTGAATTATGAATTTATTTGACTATTAGGATTCATAACTAGTGATTGACCAAATCCTAGGGTTAGGTTTAAAGATCGGAACTTTAATATGTTTGCAATTGCCATTGATGACCATTCCTCGGTGGTTGATTGATTTTGTGAATAACGAATCAATAGATTAAGTCTATCATAACTCGAACAATTTGACTAGTTAAAAGATTAGTTAATTCCATGATGATTGGGTTAATCTCTTGAAACTATAGGGTTAGTGAGTCTAATCAGAAAATCTAGCCACTTTAGACATCGTTATATTGTTATTAGTTGTCCATTGCACTTAATTGAAATCTACTAATTTGATAGGGGAATCTATTGTCGGAGTGGAGATACTGCACTCCTAATTGATTTAAATCCAAGTTTAATTGAATTCTTGCTTTCTTAGCTTTCAAATATGAGTTTCTATTTTAGGATTTAGGTTTGGACTTGTTTGCTTTCTAATGATAATTGTCAATTCCCTGTTTACTGTTTTTTAGTTTAATCTTCGGTGGATAATTAGTTTAATTATATCTAAAATCATACTCATTCCTCGTGAGTTCGACACCCGTACTTATTTTCTATACTTCTACACGATTGAGTACACTTGCCTATTATGTTCGTACTTAAAATAGACACGGTTTTTATAAATTTAAAACTGGTACGAATTTCGCACATCAAATTTTTGGCGGCATTGCCAGGGAACGGTTTTATTTTAGTATAATTATATTAGTTATCCCTTTATTTTTTATTTTTACTCATATATTAAAAATCAGAAAATATAAAATTCCAAAAAAATCATAAAATATAAAAACTACAAAAAGAATTTATACCTTTTTGTTCGCCTGAAAACGCGCCGCGTCAGTATTACACACGCTATACGTTCTTGACTTTAGCGCGACTAGGGTTTCCTACTTTTCGTCAAAGGTGACGCATCCTCGTGCTAGACGCGACGCGTTCCCGTAATTCCAAATTCTTTTCTTTCTTCTTTTTCTCTTCTTCTGTAACACCGTATTTTCAATCCAAATTTTTCATTTTAAAATAATGCGGAAGCGACAAAATATATAATATATATTTACATCTGCAACACTAAACAGTATTCCGAGTCATCAATTTAGTTAAAATACAAGTATTACAAAAACCACGGCTCGTCACAATTTAAATTAGAGTGCCCGCCAATTATTCCCCAAGTTACACCCCTCACAACTGAACCGCAAAACTCACTACAACAGCAAGTATTAATCACAACCGCATGATATCATTAGAGCAGAGTACCATATAAATAATTAATCGTGCCCGCAGAATACCAAACCATCACATAATCGTGTCCTGGAAAGAACGGCGGATCTGCAGATCCTTCAACCAATGCCAGCCAAAGCAAAGGTTTACCGTTAGTTTATTTGCTATTCTCACAAAGTATTACCCTTAAGTTGCAATGCATGCATCAAAAGATCTAAATACTGATTAGCCGATAGCAAACCAACTCAGCCCTTAGCCTTGCCGAGCTGACCCCCAAAAAGCATGTATACAGATCACCGACGCAACAATCAATAAACAAACAACCAGTTAATCAATTATCAGACATACAGTCTATCCTTGCGTCAATCCACAATAGTTATAACCAAACAAGTTACAACTAACACCAGTCGTGAGTTAAACGTCCACTCACCTCTTGATCTCAATCTCCACTCGGTGGTCTAATATTACTAAGCCTTGTCCGTTCCTCATATCACAATAAACTGAAATCAGTATCCAGTCCATAAATATATATATCAAACATATATTACGGACGTGTCGTGTCTGACAAGCCACCCGTCGTGTCGAGGCAAAATGTCGGATTTTCCCAAATCCGGATCTCAGTTGTCGGATTTCGTGTTTCTCGGATTTCACCCATCGGATTCCTTGGTGTCGGATTCTAAGATCCCGGATTTCACCTATCGGATTTCCTCTCGGATTTACAAGAATCCGCTAACTTTGCGGGGAAGCGTCGCGTCCAAGCATATGACGCGTCGCGTAGAAACTTGCATCATCTTCTCCAAAATTATGCTGACTCAAACTTTACAAATTCACTTTCTAACCTCTGAATTCAATCCCAAACACTTCTAAAACGTGTATAAACCACATAAATCATGTATACAAACTTCAATAACATATCAACTTCATGTTAAAACATCATATTATCAAAACCCACTTACCAAGTATGAAGCCTTAAGCTCCAACAATGGTGATTCACCATATATACATATATATCATGAGAAAAACATACCAAATCGTTACTAAACATGCTATAAACACAAACTAACCTCTGTTTTGATTTAACAATCAACAATCTTTAATCTCACAAATTCAAGTCTACAAACTTGGTTTCTTCAACGAGAGGTTTTGCTTATTTTTTTTATACACTTCACTTTTAAACACAATGAGCACATTCGCTAACTCTATTAGTTGCCAAACATACATACACGTACACACATCTTTTTAAGAAACCAAAGTAGGAGGTGGTGTTTCTCCTTCTTATCCATATTACATGCATACATACATTCATCCATGTGTACATAATCTTCCGGTAACTATCTTCTCACACATATATATATATATATATATATATATATATTTCCACACATATATGTTTATATATAATAAATCAATTTACTAATTGATTTAATCAAATTACAGATTAACATTTTCCTTACTAGTTTATACCAATTAATTAATTCGTCCAATTAATTAACATACATCGAGATATTATCTATTCCTCGTACTAATCCAACTTTATTTAATTTATCAAACCATGCGATCATTAATATCCACTTATTCACATAATTATCACAAATACACATAAGAAACATACTCTGACTTACCATTGACCCGCCCACAACTAGGACGGGTTTACGGATGTTACATCTTCGCTTGGAGATCCTTGCTACCAACATTCGCGCTTGGTTAGTGCATGCCCGGGAAGCCGTCCACTGATATTGTTTTGCATTTTGACGAACCGGAACACATTTTTCATCAACGCCTTCGAATCAAACGCGAGAAAAAACTAGTATAGAAGATGGCAGAGAACTTCGCCAATATGTCGCTAGAAGAGTACGCGAGCCGCGTCCAAGAGGGAACTGAAGCAGGGATCCATCAACCCGAGATCCCTGAAGAAAGGTCTTTCGAAATCAATGGTCAATTCTTACATCTTTTGTGCGAAAGTCCTTTCACCGGAAAGGACAACGAAGACGCAAATCAGCATGTCGAGGTCGTTCTCGAGATTGCTGACTACTTCAACATCCCAAGGGTAAGTAGAGATGCCATGATGCAGCGAGTGTTTCTAATAACACTCCAAGGCGCAACTAAACGTTGGTTGAGATCCGAGCCACCCATCCGCACATGGGATGAGCTCAAAATCCATTTCATCAAATAGTTCAGTCCTCCATCTAAGATTGCTAAAATGAAAATGCAAATTCAGAACTTTATGCAATTGGAGGACGAGACTCTTTATGACGCAGATCGCTACAAAGAAATGTTGCAGAACTGCCCGCAAAATGATCTAAATCCTCACCAGATCATCCAAACGTTCTACAATGGTATAAATGTCTGCATGAGACAAATGGTCAATTTACAAGGGCCAATACCGAAGAAAACCCCTGCGGAGGGATATGCTCTAATTGAGGAGATGGCTCAGCACTCCCTTGTTTGCTTTCTACTGATAATTGCCAATTCCCCATGTTTACTACTTTTTTAGTTTAGTCATTAGTGGATAATTAGTTTAATTATATCTAAAATCATACACTTGCCTATTGTGTTCGTACTTAAAATAGACATGGTTTTTATATTTTTTTGAGCTAGATGAAATGATTTTAAGCTGGATGTAGTATTTCTAAATAAGATATAGTAGTTTTTTAAATCAGAAATTATTAAATTTTTAATAAAGATGCGGTAATTTTAACGGTACTTAATGTTTATTAGTCGAGATGCAATGATTTAATAGACAAAATGCAGTGTTCCTAAGACTAATCCTATTGGATCATCACCCTATATATATAGGGGAGGGTTCATGCGAAAAGTGCGAGAAGCAATCCTAAGCTCTTATTTGTATTTGATCTAATGATTTAGATTAATCTGATTTTTAATTTTTTTTAATTTAAAAGGGTATAATAATAAACAAAAAAAATTCTTTTTCCAATCTATTTCTCTCTCTTATTTTTCTCTCTCCTTCAATTTTTAAACAAAATAAATTAAAAAAATAATTTGATAGTAAATTAATATATTTACAGTGTTCAACAATGATCAACACGTGAAAAAACTTACGAGTTTTAAATTATTAAAAGTTGTGTTCATTACTTTGTTCACTAGTAAACTCTTATTTTATATTGTTTCCGTAATCTTTATTTTCAAAATTAATTCTTTTTTTCTGTTTTGATTTCTTTATTTATTTTTTAAGATCCTCTTTTATTCTTTGCAAGAAATATAGGGTATTAGACTATAATAAACCATAAGTAAAATTAAAATTAATGAATATTCAATGATAAACAAAACTCTATATAATAAAATAATCAACTAATAAATGTTCAATAACAAACAGTGTGTTAAATAATAAACAAAACCTTATACACAGCTAAAAAAATTTGTTCAATGATAAACAACTATAAAATAAATTTTATAAACAACTTATAAATTTGTTCAATGATAAACATCTATAAAAAAAATTTATAAACAACATATGAATTTGTTCAATTGATAATCATGTAGAAATATGTGAAAACACGTAGAAATCAGTTCCCATTCAACTACAAACAAAAGCAAATCAAAAAGTAAGTTGAGTGCGGCGATGACAGGTCTTTGAAGGCGGCGATGGTGAGCAGGGTGGCATTGATGCGTGGAGGGCAGCGACTCAGAACCATCGACACCTGAAAGCCCGGATCGACGGCAGATTCTTGCAAGAGCACCATTTGCAACCAGATCCAGATCTAGAACCAAAAAAAAAAAGAAAAAAGAAAGGGATTGTAAACGGCGATGGTAACCTCCAGATCAACGGCAGGTTCTGGCATTCGAATAACAAAAAGATCAGCAACGGCGGTGGTCACATCTAGGGTTTGAGGGAGGCGACTTTAATGGTGATGCTTGCGCGCGGCGGCGAGGGCGAAGGAGAGAGGTGATGGCGGTGGTAAAGATCTAGGGTTTGGGGGCGGCAGTCGTACGGTTAGGCGATGGCGGTGGTGAGGCGATGGCAATGGCGGTCGCAGTGTGTCGCATAGGGGTGCAATAGCCCGAGAATTGTCGTTGTTGAGAGAGAGATGTAGTTTTTTTCTTTCTTTTTTTTTGAAATATGGATGGTGAGTGAATGAGGAAGTGTATTAAAATAGAGAGGAGAGAGCAAGGGGAGGAGAGAGGAGGTTGGAGAGAGTTGATGATATTTACTCTTTTATCCATTAATTAAATTAGAACCATTGAATTTGTTCTTAATTACTAAAATGACATAATAGATTACAACCATCGATTAAATGATCAAAAGGTTCGGTACGCTTCTCGCACTTTTCGCAAATAAACCCCTTTTCCTATGAACCTCCCTCTCTCTATATATATATATACACTAGCAAGGTACCCGCGCAATGCTGCGACGACAAATAATTTCTATTTTATATCATGTTGCTTTTAAAATGTAATAATATGTTGCTTTTAAATAGATAAAAAGTTAAAGTAAATTAGGAGAGAATGTAATGGTTAAAAAGGGGTATTTTAAAAGTTAAAGTAAATTAGGAGAGAGAATAAAAGGGTAATAAAATGGTATTTTAGTACATTCAAGTTACTTAAAATTAAGAGTTTTAAGGTTGTAAATCTATATCTATACTAATATATAAAGCATTTAACACTCTCTCCTAAATGTCTTAATCTCTTAAATTTTAAGTCATTTGATATTACTAACTTACCTCTTATTTAAATCTTAAAAGGAAACCATTGAATACTATTTTAATAACTAAACTTTCTATAAAAATAATGTTTAAAAATGTCAACTCAATACAAATTAAATTTCAAACTATACCATAGAAATATTATATCATATACCAAATAATTTAATTGAAGTAATAGAAAATTCGTATAATTAAAACTCATAAACTTGATAACATGTAACCGAATTTATAAATACTCATATAAGTAAAATAAAAAGTTTAATTTATAATATATTTAATATTATTTTACTTGAACTCTTAAATTTTAAGTAATAGAAAATTACCAATATAGTCTTAAATATATTTATATTTTTTAAAATACACTAACCCAACCACTAATATCTTATCTCATACCTACACAATTTCTCATTCAAATCAACACAATTCACCAAGTCATTTATATGTTTTTATCATCTTATTTTACTAGATTTAGGGACCTGTGCACGCACGGGTTTTATAAAATTATATTTTAAGCAATAATTTTCTAAACAAAAGAATAATGAAGTACTTAATAAATGTCATTAGTGTGATACAAAAAATAAATATTAATTAGTTTTATACAGTTAAAAAAATACCACATAAATACAAATTCTTAAAAAACAAATAAGAAAAAATTACATCAGATTCATTGTAAGACTTTTTTTATACTACATTGGTTATAGACCCGTGCATGCACGAGTATAACATAAGTAAACTTAAACTACAACAAAATTAAATATAAAAATTCTTCAAGCACATCAATTTGTGTAAATAATCCTCAAATACAAACTATAAAACAAAAAATCATGAATGAAGTTCCCTATATAACTTCACAATCTCATCAACCGGAAGATTAGAAAAGTAATCAGGTTTAACATTACCCAATCCATAATAGTGACAAAATCCTTCACATATGACTTCACAATGTTTAGCAAAAAGAAAAAAAATATTTTCTTGCTAAATATATATACTTAAAATTGTAAGTGATTCAACCTTCTTCATAGTAGGCCTAACTTTATAAAAATATATAGTTCACAATATCCTACATAAAAAATAACTTAATATTAAAAGTTTTTAATATTAGAAAGAACACAATCTCTTGCTATACCATACATCCCTCTCTACATGTCCATCTCTGCAGAATTTCAAAAATTTCAATCAAGTAATAATTTTGCTTTAATCAAGATATAAAGTGCATAAATGTGTTTGTAAATAATTTAGGTCCAAATATCAAGTGCATAAAACCAAAACTCACTAACTCAAGAATCATATTTCTTTTAACAGCCTGTGCTTTCGCTCCATAAGAAAAGATATTACAGACTAAAAATTAACTATTATAAAACATGATGCACCCTAAGTGGGCATCATACACAAATGACACATAAGTTTTGAAGATCCACATGATCCCAAACACATGTCAAATACAATTATAATAATAATAATTAATATAAGAAAACTAACTAAAAACCCGCATTAAATGACCAAGATAAAACAAACAAACCTCAAAGCATCGTTTAAAGCATTACCTCCCTAAGTGAGTAAGTGGTAAAGTTGACTCCTGACGTAACAAACACGATCATGAAGCTCTAATCGGAATAATTGATGTGGAAAACACCTAACCTGATACACAAGTAAAAGAACCCTAAAATGATGCATTCCGGGGTTGTACCAAAACTTAAATTTATATAACCAATGTGTTGAAGAAAAGACACATGTATTTAAGTTTTCTAAAAATGTTCTTAGCATGCACGAGATTTAAATCATAACTAAAATTTGTTCGATCAATGGTTAAATCATAACTTAAATATCAACATGCACCATCTTCCGAACTCTATTAACATCCTCATCTTCCTTTGGGGATTGGCTCCCTGGAGAACACAATTATAACTTTTTATAAGTCATGCACAAGAACTTTTAATAATTTTTAAACAATATTGATTATTGCAACACATGAGTGGAAAAAAATGAAGTATCAGAGTCTAGAATTTAAAGAGCATAAATTTACCCCTGGCTGTATCAATCCTCATTTGAGTGGTCGTGAGGTATTCATGTTGCTCAGTAGAATCAAGTGGCTTAAATTTTAGCATTTCCATGTTTGATCTTTTTCATGACAAACAAAAAAAATTCTATGGCTTGTGATCCCTATGCGTCACACACATTAACCGCAATCAATAGCAAGCTAGTTAGCATTAAAATCGTAATTACAAATATGGCTCTTTTATAAACCGAATGATTTACCACTATCTTGACTGAAAGAATTTGCTAAAGTCCATATTACAAAGATTTTACATGAGAATTAGGGAGCCTAATTCCAATTAAATACCTATAAGCATTGAAGTTACAGATTATGAGTATTTTTTCTTTCACTTTGAGCATTTTATCATACAGCATGAAGGCAATTTTAAAATAACATTAGTTAAATGATATGCATTGAACTTTCAGTAAATTTGATCCTTATATTTGGGTTCATGGGTATTTTGTTAAATTATATGCATTGAATTTATCAATATAATTGATAATAACAAAATCTAACCTTTTCATAGGTGATAAAAGCAGTTTTAACTTATAAGCATTCCTAGTTATAGTAAATCTACCTCTGCATTCTATGTGCACTATCTTATAGTTGTTGTAATGGTCTAGTAGGTTATGATCTTAAATGTATTTGTCCACTTGATTTGCCTCTTGGAATAAAGCACCTCTAAAAGACTCCAAACTATGCAAAAGCAAGAAGATTAGTACATTGACACCAAATCAAAAAGAACCAAAAAAACCTTTTCAAACACGCAAAAATAAAGGTGTTCTTTTTGAAGTTTGTGCAAATGAATAATTCAGAATCGGTTATTGTTGGAAATCAGAGAAGAACACAAAAAAATATATATGTTCCACTGAAGTTTTGGTGTATTATACACACAATGTTACAGACGTTGTACATATTTATAGTTTATGAAGGGATACCTTGTAAGGGATATAATCCTTCAAAATCAAATTGTCAAGGGCGCATAACTGCCCTCTAACAACCCCCCAACTCCTCAAACTAATTCAACTAACATTTAACTAATAATGTATCTAATAATTACAACTATTACCCTGCATTCGAACTAATCGGTTAATGAAAATTATCATCAAATATCACAAATTGAAAGTGTAATTCAAATAAAAATATAGGCAACGTTAAGTAAAACAAAGTAGTTTAGTTTTAATTAAAAACCTTTACTTACTATAATTTAAAGACCATGCATTCTAAAAAAGAAATTCAACCATTTTGATTAGCTAAAAAACACACTCGATCAGGTTATAATAAGAGTACCTTCATTTACTTCCGGTGTTCTTCCAATTTCCTCAACAAACTTAATTGAGCTTGGAGCGTCAACCCATCGGTTAAGAGATTTGTTAATGGACCTGATTTAGTAAAAATACAGGCAGGTATCTTATCGGGGTCGGATTGATTAGAAACATCTTTTGTCCAATTCATTATAAACAATTTGTTAACTACGATTACAAAAATTATCGTATTACCATAGGTTCAACATATAAATAAGAGTATTTGACTGTAAAAAAGATAAGTTAAGAGCACAGTTAAACCACTTTTATAACACTTGATGCAAACCTATTTCTTTCTTTATATGTAGAAGGTGGAATATAGTGTGTTGTGTCTTCTTATCCTTCTAAGGAATCTGCATCTAATTTATGTATAAACCATCACAAAATAAGAAGTTGATTGCATCTTAACTGAGAGTAAAAGGATTCGAACCTTTGCATGTCAGTACCAAAAACCGATGCCAAGCATGCCGATTCCTCCAAGGGATAAGCTCAATCAGCCTATAGGTTTGGTTCTTTCGGTTCTAGCTATACACTCAAAGTAAAATCTAAGAGTTTTAAATCAATAAACATGTCATAGTTATAATTGGAATTCAACTTTATGCAAATTAAACCTACAAACTTAATTTGTTGTAATTTTAAGTTTTTAATCTAGTTTATACATGGAACATATGCATTAACAAAAGATCAGAAGATAGTAAGTATGAACAACAAATCATATAAATACCAACCACTTACTTGTTGCATTACATGTGTAAGTTTGAAGATGTCTTCCCTCTTTAACATTCAACCTATACTGCAGTATAAGCAAATCGAGTCAAGCAATTACATTTTCTATACGGGTTTAGTAATTTACTAAGCAAAATTCACAACACAAACATATAATTGAAATAATTCGAAAGAGAACCGTCTGAATATGACCTGATTGATTATTTGCTTGTAGACAATCACTAAATTCATACAAAATATGAATGGAAAGCTAAGCAATATAATTAATTTGGAGTAATCGAAAAATAGTGAACATGTTCGACAACCAAAAAATGGAAATTTTTTTATCTCTATTGTTATACCTTAGTTTCAATAAAAATAGGAACCATAATAAATACTTAATTAACTTTCAGTTCCTAGAATCGTGCAGAGAGTTAATCATTAAACCGAATGTCGTGATTTTTGAGGAAGGTCTTATTGAAACCTACTTGAAGTGAGATATGAACACAATCATTTATATCACCATCTGGCCTCTGTAATGCATATACAAATCAAACAACGTATATCTTTAGAGTTCATAGAGTATGATTATAATTATAATTGTGATGACAAGTTTTGCAATTATGGTTTAGGAAAGCACAGAGTATACAAACCAAATGAGCGGGAATCATCGTAAAGAAGCTTTATTTTCCGCTGGAATATGATAATGAATCCACTTCAGAAGAATTTAATAAACAAAACCCAAATTGTGATGTACAAAAAATCGATTATACATATAAGTCAATAAAAAATCAATGGACCAAATGATTGAGAAAATCGATTACTTGAAATTCTTCAGAATTAAGTTTAATACAATGCTTGCTACATAGTGGCATTTCTACAAACAGTATGTGTACAAGAAAATATTACCATGAAAAATTATTCAATTTGACCTCTTCTCTGTCACCGGCTATATATTACGAATCATAAAAATCACATTCACGCCACAAACTCAAGCTAAGTATGCGGACGGTTAAGAATTTATAGTAAGTGAAGATTAAAAGAAAGATTTTTAAGTAAATACAATGCAATCATGTAAACATTCATAATCAGAATTGAGAACATAAAAAGAAAAAAAACTACAAAAAGAAAATTAAAATCGATTTTGGAGAAGGGATTACTTGTTTCAAGTGAACGAATGGGTTTAGGAACGTTTTTGGAGAAGAGAATACCCCAATAACAACCGAATCAAGAAGAAGATGAAAACAACGAATATGAATCAAGAAAGTTACCTATCCAAAGTCGTGATCATGATGCAATCAACGGCTTTGAAATCACAATGAATAAGAACCGAATCAAGAAAATAATAACAGAAGCAAGAAGAAGATGATGAATCAATATTAATCAAGAAAGTTACGTATCCAAATACTTGATCTTGATGTAGACATATCTCAAATCGGAAGGTGATGTTTAGGGTTTGTGAAGCTTATCAAAGAAAAAACCATATGACAAACAAAGTGAAATAAACCAGAGAGTTGGTAATCGGGTACTTATGACCCGCGTGTCTTATAAATCGGGTTAATAGTGTTCATATATTCAATACCCTTTTTGCCAAATTAAATATCATGATATTCAGTACTCTTTTGATGATCTCATTTTCAACAAAACATTTGTCATTATCTGGAAAGCATCTTAGAGATATATCATTACATTTGTCTTTTCTGGTTCCTTACATTCATATCTTAAATACTACCCAAAGATGATTTCCTATTGCTTCAACCATTAAGTAAGTTTCTTAGATTTCAAAATGCAGGATTTTCAAGAATTACATCCCCCGTTTATACCAGGGAAAAAAAAACATGATGCATGAAAAATCAAAAAGAAAAAAAAACATGATGCACGAAAAATCAACATGAACAGAAACCCTAAAACAACTAAAATTAGGTTTTTTTCGTTGAATCTTATTAAGAAAAAATCAAAAAGATTAACAATATTAGGTTGACATAGAAGAATAAAACGTACCTGATATGAATCAATTTTCACGAAACAACCTCTTCTGAATGCAAAGAACAAAATCACAGAAACCATACCAACTTAATAAGAAAAAAGTATGTAAGTTGATACATAAGAACATACGAATCAAAAAGAAAACACAAAATCTTAAAGTAAAAGAAGAAAGAATCAAACCTTGAATAAGAATCGGAGAAGCAGTTGGTCGAGGAAGCTAGGATTCGAAGAAAGAAAAAACACAATGAAGAAGATGATGATGAATGAGAGTAAAACCTTACAGTTACCTGTGTGAATCGGTGAAGAAGGCCGGCGATGAAGAAATCACCAAAGGAGAATCTAGGGTTTCTTTGAAAAGCAAACCAATGAAGAGAACTGATGTTTCAAAATCGAGGATGTGTTACTTGTTTAAGTCGGGTCATACGACCCGCGTGTTTTCTAAAACCGGGTTAAAATACCCACTTTCAATAATTAGATGGATATTTCTATAAGAGGTAGTCAAAATTGCAAATCTGGTCAAAATTGAAAAAATGAAAGATTTTTATTGGTTAATTGGAAATTATTTAAGGAAACTTTCCCACAAATGATTTTCTTTAATATATATATAGATAAGTAGAGATTGTTTTTTTTTCTTATTTTATTGTTTTTCAAAGGTTATTTTAGAAATTAACGAAAGAGTTGATAGATAATAAAGAAATAAGTAAAATCGAAAAGAAGAAACAAAATGGACATAATGCAAATGGAAATTATTCGACGTCTTCAAAGTGTGTGCATACCATACCCTACGTTACCGAAAACGGACATGTTATCGAGAATGAATTAGTTATCGTCGCCGCATTACGCGGGTAACATGCTAGTGTATTATAAAGGAGTAAGATATAAAGCCAATCAAATATGTGAAAGCTTTCTTAAATAAATCCTCAATTAACCAATAGGATCCTCTCATATCCTCAATTTTGACCAAATTCTCCAATTTTGACTACTAATATTAATATTACCCGGCTGTGTACAAAACTTGGATTCTTTGACCCGTTTTCTTTGACACGCGGGTCATCAATAACCGATGAATTGTGTCTTGTTTATGTACCTTATTTTTGTCATATGTTCTCTTCTTCAACAAGCTTCAAAACCCCTAAACATCATTGTGCAATTTCGGAGCCGTCTATTACATCAAGATCTAGGCTTTTGATAGGTAAAATTCTTGAATCATATTTCATTTGTTACATCTTCTTCTTCTTGATTCGGTTCTTATTTTCTTGATTTGGTTCTTATTCATTGCGAACTCAGAGCCGTTTATTGGCTTCAAGATCACGACTTGGATAGGAAACTTTCTTGAATCATATTTCGTTTATTACATCTTCTTCTTCTTGATTCAGTTCAGATTAGGGTAATATGATTCTCTTATTCAACTACATCCAAAAAACCCTAAAGCATAAATCACTGTGAGTGGTCGATTACATCGTCCGAGTTCGATTTTGGGTAACTTTCTTTGATCTTATTTCGTTGATTACATTATTTTTTTGTTGAATCGTTTCCTATTACTATTTTATGTTTATCAGTTTTATCATCATGGTGTTGTTTAGGTACATCATCAATGTTTTCATCTATATAAGATCATCACAGTTCTTATTTCTCTTATATAAAACTCTTATATGTTTGTTGATTTTATCACTATTTAACATATAAAGTGTACTTATATGATCTACTTCCTTTCATGGTTACTACAACTACAGTTTGTTTCAGGATTGTACCTTACTATATACCCCAATTTATCAGGGTTTTTTTTACCATAGACATTACTTTCAAGGTGTTTGATGAAATGCTTTAGTGAAAAAATCTTATTTTCTTCACATTTTGTTGTATTTATACATGTGGGGTTATTTGTTATTATGAATTGTTTAATGAAAACCTAATTAGCACAAACAATTTAGTTTCTTTGTTACATTCATTAAACATCCCGGGTTATTTGTTACTTTGTATAAGGATTATTTTTGTTTCATTAAAAGTTTGATAAAGATACCGGTACAATGCAATAGTAAAACTGTTGTTGTTATTTCGAATTGGTTAATGAGAAGTTAATTATAACGAAAAATTGTTTCTTTGTTAAATTCGTAAACCATTTCATGTTGAAAGGTGTGGTTTTAACATCTATATCAAGGTATATCTCTTTTTAATGGAAAGTAATACCTTCAATGTAAACACAAAGATTGAAAGTAATACCTTTAATGTAAACACGTTGATAATTATTCATATTTTATTTTGATGTTTTGATGGTATTCGTTGGTGTTTTACTATTTAACTATGTTGGACGAAGGAAATATTACAGTTTAGAGTTTCAAACTGATATAACTACTTTTTTTAACGGTAGTAGAATGTAATCTAATAGAAACTGATTGTATATACTTCAACCGAATGTTTATTTCGATTTTATTGCATAATCATGAAATTAGCAACTCTTTCTTGGTTACATATTGAGGATTATTTACAATTGCTAGTAAACTTTCAGATGTGTTTTTGTTATGTAAGTCTCATAAAAAAGTGAATTCTATTTCAAATTATAATCATGTAATAACCTTAGTATACTCTAATCTAATACAAAGTGAATGTTTGTACTTCAACTAAATGCTAATATAAAGATTGTTGCTGCATAATTATGAAATTTTCACCTCTTTCTTTTCAACAAATTGAGGATTATGTATATTAGCATGCTTGTGTGATTAGGTTGTGCTTGAAAATATAATTGTGGTATTTGATAATGTTAATCTCCTATAAACACCATTATAAAATAGTTAAATTACATTGGAATTTCCTTTTTTGAAGTTAGAATAAGTTTGTGATCAAAATTCAGAATTAAAATTTTTATTTGACTTAACAAGTAGCTATCTACTAATGATAATGATATTTATGTTTACTAATTTAGAAGTTATCATCATTTGTCAGACATGATTTTGAACCAAATATTTAAACCGATATGGTGGTTAATGTGGATAACAAAAGGTACCCTCTTGAAATAATACCTAACATCAATAATGATGTCCTCAAAATTGATGGAGACAATTTGGTTTTATTGATAAAGAAAAAACATTTTCAGCCTGTTTTATTTGCATTTCTTGATATGGTGAGAGTCTGTTGGTGTCTACCTAGTGACACACATAGGTCAGTATCACTGTCAATGAAGCGCGGGCCTATTAGGGTGATGGTTTGGTCGATAGAGTGGTCGATTGGTTGTGGTGATTCCTGCTCCCATTGTGATTGTAGAGTTTTCAATGTCTTTAAAGAAACGTGTGATAAAATGTTTGGCATATCAAATGGATTTGGATCCGAACAACTAAATAGCTAGATCTTCAAAATAACTTTTGATATATATTGTGCTTTTCTAATTTCTTCCTCTTTAACGGAGCACTTTAATTTCTTTTGACCACGTGCCAAGGTACAATTGTGTATCTTATTACTTCATTGCTATGCTACATGCGTATATCTTTTAATTTCTATACCAGCTTGACTCATATCTAAAATTAAGCTCTTCGGTATTAAGGATTGCATATCATATTAAGATTGTGGAGGTAGCATTTAACGAATGATGATGATTGAGAGTGGTCAATTTGTACATATGTCATATGATAGAACAATTTTGATTGTGGGTGATTTTAAATCTATTTATTACTCTAATAGAAGAAGATCATGAGGTGTTTGGAAAAATGCCTAGCAATATTGTTTGCCACTCAAAACGGTTAAAAATAGTTACTAAAATAAAAATAGTTAAAATACCTTCAAAATTCATTTTGCATTTGTCCTTATTGTTGGGGAGATAATTACTTTACCCCAATAACCGAATCTCTATTGAAATATATAGGATTTGATGATAACCAAACCATACATTCAGTATGACCTAGAATGTTTTCAAACATGTGTTATTTGAATCAAATTTGAAGAATACTCTTGACAAAGTTAATGCTGCTTTACAAAGTTAATGCAATTAGCCAAAGTTAATGATACCTGACAGAGTTAATGTTGCTTGACAAATTTAATGTTGCTTTACAAAGTTAATGTTGCTAGCCAAAGTTAATGCTACTTACTAAGTATCAGCCGTAGGAGATCAACTGAGGACAACTAAGAAGAAAAGACAAGTGTAAAAGACCATAGTGACTATTGATTAGCTAAGTGTAGCGTCCCAAATTTTTTTTACACTCCATTCGTAAATAGATATTGATAAAGTAATTGCGTGACAACAGTTAATTAAAATAAGTACACAATATCCTTTAAATTACAACCGACATAATTGTTTGTCATTGAAACTATTAATATTGAAACAGAATCATTAAAGCCGCGGAAGCGTTGATAATGAGCTATCAACGTCGAACTGGAGCCCCGCCGTGGTCATCCCCTGAAAAGAGTTAAAACAACAACCGTAAGCCCAAGGCTTAGCGAGTATACTACTTACACTCCAAACAGTTCATCAAACGCATTTTTCGTACCCACTACCGCAGTAAGTGGTCTCAACATACCCGCCTGTTAGACGGTCTCATCAATTAACACATAACTCATACCCACTTACCGTAGTAAGTGGTCTCAACATACCCGCCTATTAGACGGTCTCATCAACTAACACATAACTCATACCCACTACCGTAGTAAGTGGTCTCAACATATCCGCCTGTTAGACGGTCTCATCGAACCCGTTGTCGTCACAACGGTCTAACATACCCAACACCGAAGTGTTGGTCTCATTCCCGACACCAAAGTGTTGGTCTCATTTCCGACACCGAAGTGTTGGTCTCATACCCATTACCGAAGTAAACGGTCCCTAACATACGGATGAGGTAATTATCACATATCACATACATAACACGTCACATGTACTACTTGTTGGGGTTTGTTCGGTTTTTCAAAATATATTTTAGCAACGGAAGCATGAACAAAAATTTTAAACTTTTAAAACTCCCCACCAATGATCCATATGCAAGCCTTAAGAAACAAAACAACCATAGGGTGTTTAGAACTACAACCTTTGTAGCGTGAGTAAACCGTTGATGAAGTGGTTGATCTATGAGAAGCCAAGAGAAGACTTCCTCCAAGGTATCCACAAATCAATGAGTCCAACACCTCCAAGATGCTAGTCTCTCCAACCCTTGAAATTCAAGCAAGCAAGCAACAACCTCTTGTTCTTCTTCTTGAACTTACTATGTATGTATATGAGTATGTATTCTAGTACCACACTTTGTTCACTTGAAGAACACCAATACTATAAAGCAAGGATGTTTTCAAGTATGAAAATACTTAGAACTTTTCTAAGAACACAAGGAAAGGTGGTAACATAAAACTTATAACACAAAATCATGCATGGAGACTTAAAAGCACCAAGAAACAAAAGCCAAGAGGGAGGCCCCTCCCCAAGGCCATTTTCGGCCGAAAATGGTGAGGGGGGGAGGGCCCCTCTTTCCTTTGCTTCTTCACTTGGTGTACATGTCCATGCCTTGGTCAATTCCAATCAAGAAGCAATACATGGCCCCTTTGAAGGATTAATGTGTGAATTTCTAGTTTTCTTTCAATTTATATAAAAGAGTATACTAGATATGTCATACTAAGTATAAAATACATCTACATGTATTTTATATACATACTTGATTGTTACTAGTAACCTTTTACTTGTAACAAGGATATACATACATTTATATAATTGTTACTAGTAACATTTTACTTGTAACAAATATATATATATTTATGCATATATATATATACATATATAAAATCATATTTTTATATTTATGTATTTCATATGCATTATCTTATATTAATATATAAGAGTGATATTATTATTTCACATAAATAATAATATGCAACAATGCATATATATACTTATATATATAATGAGTTGGAAACATATTTAAATCATATTCAAATATGTAATTGGTGTCCATTGATTGTAAATGTGTGACCCTATGGGTTTATTTATTATCAGTAATATCGTATTAATTTGTGTCTTGTGCACATAGAACCAACAATCTCCCACTTGCACAAGTTACAACTTAAGCCGATATAGACAATGGTAAGAACGTCTAGCAACATCCCATTGCCCCTAATAATAAATAAAGTGTGTTGATCAACACTTTCACCAACGAAGTTAACTCACTAGCTACAAATCGTTGTTATAGGTAAGTCATCAATTATCCCTTTGTTTTAACATCTCGTTGAACATGAGACATGGATCGTCATCAATTCTCATATAATGTTCAACTTGTTTTAGGGCCCAGAGATATTATACTCCCAATTAAATGAGAGAAACAAATTCCATCTTGACCACATACGTCTCTTATAAGACTCATATCATACCTAATAATGGCCTTTATAACTACCCGGTTAAAGATAGCGTTTAACCACATTAAAGCATGATACTCCTCATACTCGAGTCCCAATATGTGTCTCAGGTCTAAGAATACAAAGATACCACCTTTTTCTCAAGATTTACTTATGACACTGATCCATGAAGCGATCTTAAGAGCGGGTCATGTCCAATGTTTGTTCCCTAACAAACATTAGTGAATTTGGCTGCAAACCCTTTTGCCTACTTTCATCACGAATGAAAGTCAACCAACTTATTCACATTAGTCTTAATTCATAACTATTCCCATAGTTATAACCGACTATGGACGTTTTAGAATAAAGAATTATTCATGGATTTAAACATGCTAATAAAGAACACAATATATATTAATGAAGTGATCATATCCCATACATCATTCAGATAAAATAGATATTGTCATAATGTTCCAAAATATCCAAATACTAAATTACAATTGAAATCCAATCCCTTGCAAAGCGAAGACCTATTGCCCTAGTATGAGACTAGGCAAGAGGTTTCGTAAAAGGATCTGCAAGATTCTGATCTGTATGAACTTTGCGAATACACACATCTCCTCTATCCACTATATCCCGTATATAGTGGAAACGCCTGAGGATGTGTTTGGTGCTGTGATGTGATCTAGGTTCTTTTGCCTGGGCAATAGCACCTTCATTATCACAAAATATTTCTATGGGGTCTTGAATGCTTGTTACTACCCCAAGGTCAGCAATGAACTTCTTCATCCATGCAGCTTCTTGTCCAGCCTCAGAAGCAGCAATGTATTCAGATTCTGTAGTGGATTGTGCAACTACACTTTGCTTAGAACTTTTCCAAGCAACCGCGCCTCCATTCATAACGAAGACATAGCCCGATTGTGATCGAGAATCATCTCGATCCGTTTGGAAACTAGCATCTGTGTAACACTTCACACAAAGATCTTCTTCCAAACCCCCATAGATCAAGAACATGTCTTTGGTTCTTCTCAAGTATTTTAAAATGTTCTTGACTGCCATCCAATGGCTATCTCCTGGGTTTTGCTGGTATCTGCTCGTCATGCTCAAAGCATACGAGACATCTGGCCTAGTGCATAGCATGGCATACATGATGGATCCAATTGCAGAAGCATATGGGATCTCACTCATTCTATCTAGCTCTTCTCTTGTGCTAGGGCTTTGAGCTTTACTCAAAACCGTGCCTTGTGCCATTGGCAAGAATCCTCTCTTAGAATTTTCCATCTTGAATCGTTTCAAGATTTTGTCAATATATGCACTTTGACTTAGGCCAATAAGACGCCTAGATCTATCCCTATAGATCTTTATTCCAAGAATGTAGGCGGCTTCTCCCAAGTCTTTCATTGAGAAACACTTCCCAAGCCAAGACTTGATGTCTTGCAAGGTCGGGATGTCGTTTCCAATGAGTAGTATGTCATCAACATACAAGACAAGGAATGCTACTGCGCTCCCACTAGTTTTCTTGTAAACACACGGTTCATCTTCTGATTTGATAAAACCAAACTCTTTTATTTTCTCATCAAATCGAAGATTCCAACTTCGAGATGCTTGCTTTAGTCCATAGATGGATCTTTTAAGCTTGCACACCTTATTAGGATATTTAGGATCTACAAAACCTTCAGGCTGAACCATATAGACATCTTCACTTAAGTGTCCATTTAGAAAAGCCGTTTTGACATCCATTTGCCATATCTCATAGTCATAATATGCAGCTATGGCAATAAGTATTCTAATAGATTTAATCATGGCTACCGGAGAGAAAGTTTCATCATAGTCAATACCATGAGTTTGAGTGAAACCTTTCGCCACTAGCCTTGCCTTAAATGTGTGTACATTTCCATCCATGTCTGTCTTCTTCTTGAAGACCCACTTGCTCCCTACAGTCTTACTATTGGGAGGAAGATCAACCAAGTCCCATACTTGATTTTCATACATGGACTGCATCTCAGTGTTCATGGCATCAAGCCATTTATCGGATACCGGATCCGATATAGCATCTTGGTAGTTAGTAGGCTCAGAAGAGTCTACCAAGAAAATCTCATCATTGGACACGAGAAATCCGTATCTCTCGGGTTCTTGACGAGGTCTACCAGATCTACGAACACTTTGTGTTTCAGTAGGTTCTTGAACAACCAATTGTTCAGGTTCAACAACCGTTTGTTAAGTGCTAGTGTCAACCTGACTTGTATTTTGTGGTTCTTGAATTTCTTCAAGGTCTACATTGCTCTCACTTGCCTCTTTCGAAAGAAACTCCTTTTCTAAGAAAGTGGCATGCCTAGAAACAAACACTTTGTTCTCAGCTGGGTTGTAGAAATAATATCCTAATGAATCTTTAGGATATCCCACAAAATTACATTTGATAGATCTAGGATCGAGTTTGCTTAAAGCTTCTTGTCGTACATGAGCCTCACAACCCCAGATTTTCAAGTAAGATAAGTTTGGAACCTTTCCATACCACATCTCATATGGTGTCTTATCTACCTTCTTGGTTGGAACCATATTCAATATGCGCGCAGCAGTTAATAAAGCATAACTCCAAAAGGACGAGGGTAGAGTACTTCGGCTCATCATAGACCGAACCATATCTAGTAGAGTTCGGTTCCTCCTTTCAGATACACCATTATGTTGTGGTGTTCTAGGAGGAGTAAGTTGTGAGATAATCCACAATTACTAAGATGATCCATAAACTCTTGGCTTAAGTACTCACCACCTCGATCGGAACGAAGGGCCTTGATTGTTTTGTTGAGTTGATTTTGTACTTCGTTTTGAAACAGCTTGAACATCTCAAATGTTTCATGTTTATGTTTCATCAAATAAACATAACCAAATCTACTATAATCATCGGTGCATGTAACGAAGTATCTATCACCATCCCTAGACATTGATCTAAAAGGACCACATACATCCGTATGTATGATTCCTAATAGATCTTTGGCTCTTTCACTTGAACCGGAGAAAGGAGCCTTAGTCATCTTCCCATATAAACATGATTCGCAAACTTCAAATGAGCTAGAATCGTTTGATTTTAAAATTCCATCCTTTTGAAGTTTTGCAATGCGTTTCTTGTTTATATGACCAAGTCGACAATGCCATAGGTATGTTTGACTTAAGTCATGCTTAGGTCGTTTGGTGCTAGTGGTATATATAGAATTATCATCAAGAGATCTTTTAAGATTAACTTCATATATTCCATTAAGAGGCCGAGCCTCAAAATACAAAATATCGTTTTTGAAGGCACGAATGTCATCATCAACGAAACCAAAAGTGAATCCAGATTCTCTTAACCGAGCTACTGAAATAATATTCCTAGTTAAACTAGGTACATAACAACCATTGTTTAATATTAAGTACAGGCCATTTGGTAATAATAATTCAAAAGTTCCAAGGGCTTCAACAGCAACATTTGCTCCATTGCCCACGTGGAGATCCAAATCGCCTGGCTTCAGCAGCTTACTTTTTCTCAACCCCTGCACATTGTTACAAATGTGAGTTCCACAACCGGTATCAAATACCCAGGAATTAATGGAAAAAGTATACATTTCAATCATATATATACCTGAAGTGCTAGCCTCGCCAGCCTTCTTCTTTTTCAACTCTGCAAGGTAGGTTGGACAATTGCGCCTCCAATGTCCTACCACCCCGCATTCAAAGCACGGGTCATTCTTGGGAACCTTTCCCGCCGTCTTGGGTGTAGGGGCCTTGGCAACTTGCTTGCCTTTGTCCTTTCCCTTTGCCTTCGCTTTGCCTTTCCCTTTTGAGTTGTTTTTCTTTTTCTTCTTGATTTTCCCTTCTTGAATCATCAAGACTTGAGGTGTTTTGCTTGAAATCTTACTCTCAGCAGTTTTAAGCATCCCATGCAACTCTGAGACAGATTTCTCCCAATTGTTCATGTTATAATTCATGACAAATTGATCATAGGCTTTGGTCAACGAGTTAAGGATCATATCCTGTGCAAACTCGTTGGTTATGGGAGATCCAAGCCTAGCAATCTGGTCAATGTATCCTTTCATCTTTAGCACATAGTCGCTAACGGATTGACCTTCCTCCATCTTGCATGCATGGAAGGCTCGAGTGACCTCAAAGCGTTCTTGCTTCGCTTGCTTTTGGAACATTTCCTTAAGCTGGCTAAGCATCTCATATGCTCCATGCTCCTCAAGGTTCTTTTGAAGATCCGGAGACATGGTAGCAAGCATGAGGCATGAAATTTCGACCGAGTCGTCGGAATGCTTCACCCAAGCATCCCTAACGGCTTTGGCCGCAGTCAATGGAGGTTCCTCAGGGACGGGATCCTCAAGTACGTACAATTTCTTTTCGTGCTTAAGAACGATTCTCAAGTTACGATACCAGTCTAAGAAATTTGTACCATTGAGTTTTTCTTTCTCTAAGATTGAACGAAGAGATAAGTTGTTAACGGGCGTAGTTGAGTTAGGGGCCATCTACAAAATTAACAAAGTTCAATTTAGTATTTTTGATATTTAATCCTTTAATAATTAATACCCTTTAGAATTATAAAATTCTTTAATTTTTAAAGGCTAGGATCCAAGTTGAACTTAACCTTGAATGTTTGGCTAATGCTCTCTCCATCAAGTTAAAACAACAAGGTAGGTAACGTTTACCAATTACATCTCGTATGTAATTCCTAGATCTTTATGGGATCCTAGACAACGATTGTCAATTTTGACATGTTTGATCCCATCTATGCCTCGGGCTTCCTTACGTTTGGCTAATGCTCTCTCCGTAATAAGATTCCGATTAAGTCGTCCTATTTCAAGACGGTGAATTTCCGGCCCAAGACGTTCATGGAATTCGCGGAAAAACACCTCGGTTGTTACAAAAACAATCCACGCGTTTGGCTAATGCTCTCTCCACGTGAGTGTCGTTGCAACAAGCGAGTGTCTTAAAATGGGATGGCATAGACTTACGTTTTGAAAAAGGGCTTTTACCGTTTTGTATATTTATTAAATAAAACAAAACGAGTCGTGCGACTAGTATTGCATGCATACAATAATAAGTCCACGTTTTGATAAAATCATATTTTATATATATATTGGTCTTGAGTATTCTTAAAATCCATATTTTACGAACTCTCAACGCGTTCAATTTTAAACTAGTATTAATATCCTATATTAACGTGTGTAGTTTCGAGCGCGCAAATACGACTAATTTTAGCTTGTAATAAAACCATTTTATTATTAAGCTTGAATGGAGTTTGGTTGAGTTTTAAAATCTCTATTTTATAAAACTCATATATATATTTATATATATAAAGATATATATTTTGACATAATGAATTTTAATCTTTACAAAACTCCTTTTATATAAAATTCATTTTACATCTTATGTTATGTCAACTTAAAATACCAAACTCCCATTGTGTGATTTATATTATGTAAAACTATTATCTAGCATGCAAAAAATCCTATTTTCAACCATGCATAATAATATAAACATAAACACACATAAATAACATGTATAAGTGCATAACCAAGCCATTTATCCTAAGTGGTAATTTTGTGAGCCATACAAAAATACCAAGTTATAACTAAGGACCAAATATTTCTCTTGTGATGAACTTGAAGCTCCCACTTGCCAAAACAACTCCTTGTACTGCAAATGACTCCAAGCCTTCATGGTTGACTCCACCACACTTGAAAACTCCAACTTGGTCATTTCTTCATCTTGTTACATTTTTATAAAAGTAAACTAGTCTAAACTATTCTACTACTTACAAAATACAACAAGATGAAACAAAACTAAAATTATTATTACATACCAAATGAAAAAAAATAATTTTACAACCAAATCAAATTTCCAACACATCACAAAAGGTCTATGGCTTGTTATGCACAACATACACTCAAACAAACATATATATCAACACTTGATATTTAGGCAACTTTTACAACCAAACATGCATGTGGTTTGGTTGTTTCCCAAAATAAATATATAAACATATATAAGTTGCCAACAAGAAAATCCATAACTTTTCTAACAAAAGAAAAGTTGTCCATTTTCTTAAACAATACATACTCAAAAAGTTTCTTAAAACTATACATAAGTGGCTCTGATACCACTTTTGGGGTTTGTTCGGTTTTTCAAAATATATTTTAGCAACGGAAGCATGAACAACAATTTTAAACTTTTAAAACTCCCCACCCATGATCCATATGCAAGCCTTAAGAAACAAAACAACCATAGGGTGTTTAGAACTACAACCTTTGTAGCGTGAGTAAACCGTTGATGAAGTGGTTGATCTATGAGAAGCCAAGAGAAGACTTCCTCCAAGGTATCCACAAATCAATGAGTCCAACACCTCCAAGATGCTAGTCTCTCCAACCCTTGAAATTCAAGCAAGCAAGCAACAACCTCTTGTTCTTCTTCTTGAACTTACTATGTATGTATATGAGTATGTATTCTAGTACCACACTTTGTTCACTTGAAGAACACCAATACTATAAAGCAAGGATGTTTTCAAGTATGAAAATACTTAGAACTTTTCTAAGAACACAAGGAAAGGTGGTAACATAAAACTTATAACACAAAATCATGCATGGAGACTTAAAAGCACCAAGAAACAAAAGCCAAGAGGGAGGCCCCTCCCCAAGGCCATTTTCGGCCGAAAATGGTGAGGGGGGGAGGGCCCCTCTTTCCTTTGCTTCTTCACTTGGTGTACATGTCCATGCCTTGGTCAATTCCAATCAAGAAGCAATACATGGCCCCTTTGAAGGATTAATGTGTGAATTTCTAGTTTTCTTTCAATTTATATAAAAGAGTATACTAGATATGTCATACTAAGTATAAAATACATCTACATGTATTTTATATACATACTTGATTGTTACTAGTAACCTTTTACTTGTAACAAGGATATACATACATTTATATAATTGTTACTAGTAACATTTTACTTGTAACAAATATATATATTTATGCATATATATATATATACATATATAAAATCATATGTTTATATTTATGTATTTCATATGCATTATCTTATATTAATATATAAGAGTGATATTATTATTTCACATAAATAATAATATGCAACAATGCATATATATACTTATATATATAATGAGTTGGAAACATATTTAAATCATATTCAAATATGTAATTGGTGTCCATTGATTGTAAATGTTTGACCCTATGGGTTTATTTATTATCAGTAATATCGTATTAATTTGTGTCTTGTGCACATAGAACCAACACTACTATCATGTTCAAGTTAGTGTATTCACATGTCTCATAACTTATTACCTACTTACACATCATCGGCCGTGTGCAAAGTCTATTTAAAACATACCCGACACCGAAGTGTTGGTCTACACATAGCATTCACGTAGCCCATAATTATTAATCACCTTCTTGGGCACTATCAAACGTATTTGATGTCTATCTAAAAATGTAAGTAAGAATACTCACCTGTCAGCAGTTCTCAACACATTGTTCTTAATTTATGGCTTCGCTCGTGATTACCCTTCAATTGACCATCACCTGATCCAAGTCTAATAGGGTCAAATCCCGATACTAGTCTCTTGTTCACTTACACAACTCCCATAAGTCGGATGGGTGTCTATACATATATACACATAAATAAACGTCGCATGGTTTTCTACACATGCACAAAGTCGCATGGGTGTTATACCCCCTATGAAAGTCGCATGGCTACCCAGGCCATATGAATGTCGCATGGGCCACCTGGGCCATATAAAAGTCGCATGGACCTAGGTGACTGTCGCATAGCTATACATATATTTCCAAGTGAAATTCGCATGAACAAGTATACGTGCCTAGGTGATTGTCGCATGGACCAAATATTTTTGCCTATGTGACTGTCAAATGGACTAAATATTTTTGCCTATGTGACTGTCACATGAACCAAATATTTTTGTCTATGTGACTGTCACATGGACTAAATATTTTTGTCTATGTGACTGTCACATGGACTAAATATTTCCATGTGAAAGTCGCATGAACAAGTATACGTGTCTAGGTGACTGTCGCATGAACCAAATATATTTGCCTATGTGACTGTCACATGGACTAAATATTTTTGCCTATGTGACTGTCACATGGACTAAATATTTGCCTATGTGACTGTCACATGGACCAAATATTTTTGCCTATGTGACCGTCACATGGACTAAATATTTTTGCCTATGTTACTGTCACATGGACCAAATATTTTTGCCTATGTGACCGTCACATGGACTAAATATTTTTGCCTATGTGAGTGTCACATGGACTAAATATTTCCATGTGACTGTCGCATGGCTACAAGCCTTCACTGTCAGTTCATTCTTTTGAAAACACAGACACCATAGCCAAGATCAAGCTTTCTCAAAACTCAATCAAATTAACTCATTATTGTTGCAAAACATTTCTCCACTAATATAAATCTTTCCTTTTAACACAGACTTGTATTTCATCAATAAATAAGAGATCTAGTCTCACCTATTTTTCGCACTTCATTCAAACCATAACCAGAAACCCAGAACTCAACCTCAACTAAGAAATCAACTCTTAACAAGACAAAATGGTTATCTATAACATTTCAATAATGTAAGAAACATTACCTGCTGGTTTCCTTGACAAATTTCTTATGTTCCAAGATGATTCTTGACCCTCACTGTCTGTGTTCTTAGAGAGAGCTTCCACACACTGATTTTGAAAGTAATGGAACAGTAGTAGTAAATCTTGGGGGCTACACCCTAATCCCATATTTATACTCATATGCATACACCTTGTGGGGCCTAGGCCTAAATCACATTCTCAAGCCCAAATTCCACTACTAAACTTCTCATTAGTTTAAACATATAAGCCCAACAACTTTAATAAGTTTCCCACTCATCAATGTATATAGCTAAAGTCACAATAAACATTCAAAGAAAATACTTTTTTTATCAAATTTCAAAATTTGGGTATTACACCGAGTCAACCAATTGATCAGCTGGCCATCTCATATCAGGTAAGTAAATCTTACAAACACAAGTCTTTGTTCTCTATAAGCTTATCACTCTGAATGATCATCTGAGCATCATTGATCAACTAGGTTGATTAGCTTACACCTCTCCTAAATCTAACACTTGGTTAGCTGAGCATCATTGATCAACTGAGCATCTGTTTATCATCCTATCATCATACCTTAAGCTGAGCAATCTTAGCCGGTAGTTTAGAAAGTCGCAAAATATGTAACATCAGCTCACTGTATACTTTGTATTTATTCTTAAGTCAAAATCAGAACATGTGTTGTTCTTGTATGCCTTTAGATATTTCTTTGTAAAAGTTTAAAGCACTTTTTGATTAAGTACGAGACAAAATCCGGGAAAGGAGAAAGATACTTTAGAAAAAGAAGATCACGAAGATTTGTTTCAACAAGTAAGTATGACCGATAACTTTATACTTAGTAAGGTCAAATCTGAAAGAAACATGACTGTTGATAAAAGCACTATAATAAAAAGAGAAGTTTAAACTTCCAAGGTAAAAAACATGGGATTTAATATTTTATATTGTGAGTGAGTTGCACTTTATTAGAAAAGTATATTTACTTTATTCATCATTGATTAAAGTAAGTTTACTTTTCACCCACTAACTTTACAATTGAATTATTATTTTCCTTAGTCCTTTTTGTCGCCTTCCTCTTTGCCAATTGGATGTCAAGCCTTCTATATATACTCATGCATGTTGGACATGCAAGATACACAACAATCTCATTAGTTGAGATCTACACAGTTTCCTGAGAAAAGATTTTAGAAGCAAGTTCAAGCTTTTAAGCAAGAATACATTTTTAGAGTTAGCATAGTTGTGTAGAAACACTGTCGTTCATGTGTTGAACTTTCTTGAACACCAAGGAGGTGTTTGGTAGAGATAAAAGAAATGTTGAGAATTGGTTTCTCTTGTTTGGCAGAAATGGTTATAGTTTTGGGAGAAGAAATGGTTTCTCCACTGATTTCCATTTTTCCCCTTCCTTTGTATTTTCATTTCTCTTCAAATTGTGGAGAAATGAAGAGAAATGGCAGCCGATGTCTATTCATCATCGTCGATTTCCGGTTACGATGTGTTTTCGACATTCTACTCATCATCGTCGACGTCCGGAGAGGCGGTCAACGCCGCAATCGCCGTTCGGTGACTTGAGCCACCATTTCTTTGTTTCATTTCTTTGATGATACCAAACAAGGGAATCAATTTCAATTCTCCATAGATTTCTATTTCTCACCATTTCCATTTCTCCTAATTTCTTTTCTCCCTACCAAACACCCCCTAGTCGTTTAGAAATAGCTTGTCTATTAGAGAAATTATTGTCGCCTTTTATTGTACTTAGAATTTCCGCTTCTAGTACATGTAATTCTTCATTCATATCAATAAGAATTATATAAAAGTATAAACATGTGTATTTAATTTTAAAAATCTAGAGTTTGTATCCAATCCCCCTTTCTACAAACATTTGTTGTTGCGTACTCAATCTGAGACTAACACTTATTGCTTGTTTTATGAAATTAAACTTAAAAGACAACGAAATAAAAAAATTAGCACTTCCAAGGACTCTAAAGTAGCCGTTATTTGATTTGATTCAATTACTCAATAAAATTATTGTGTTTGTTGTGTACCTTTTGGTAGAGTTGTTTAAAAAACAGAGAGAATAGGGTTCAAGTGTGCTTGACAACTACAAGTAATGAGGAGAATACTAAAATACTTTGTTCTTCTCTTTGTTATGGGGTGGTTTGAGTCTCTAGAGCCATAGAGTTCTTTTCGGTTGATTGTTGTCGAGTGTTGGGACACATTATGAACATATTTTCAATAACATGTCTTGGGTGTGAAGTTGAGTTTCTTAGCATACATTCTATTGTTAAAAAATAGGTAAGGGGAGCAGGAAGGTTGGGTCAAGGAAAGATTGCCTCCTAGTAGAGGATGGTGTAGTTTGGAGTGGGTTGTATATGTTTCATGAGTTAATCGCTTTCAAGGTATTTGTGGCAGCGACGGATGATCATGTTCATGAGCAAATGGAAGGTTTGGTGAAGTTGATCACATGCTTGCTGTAAAGATAGAGGAAAGAATATGGAGTGAGTAGGAGAAGGCGACCAGAAGGAGCATTGGGTGGAAGGTATATCTGGTTTTGTTAAGAAAAACTAAAATTGACATAGAAAAATATCTACAAAACGTACGGTTATTGTCTACAGGGGAAGGTTCATATGAGAATGGAGACTTAATCTCAGACGTTTATTTTGTAAGTAGAATTCGTGGATGGAGAACGTGTGTGATAGAGTGTGGCAAAGTGCATGTGATGAATTCATGGGTGGACGATGGAATTGAAGAAGGGGGAATTGAACGGCCGAGATTGAGTCTCATATTCTCATTCTCATTTGAACCTCCCTCTTTGTCTATAATAATTGTTTTTCAATTTAAGTAACATATAACTTTAAAAAAGTAACTAAATAGTAACCAAATTAAGAGGTTATTTTGGTTTCACTCATTTAATCATTTATGTAAATTTTCAAAAGAGTATAATAAATATTAAAACTTAACTACTTAAGTGGTGTTTATGTTTATATTAACATGATTTAAGGGACTTTTGTGAACAAATATTGAGGACAAAGCCAATGGTTGAAGTAGTACGTTAAAAAAGCTTCGAGATACAAGTATATAATTTTTAAGGGTGGATCAAAACAAGTTAGAAGAAGCTATATAATATTTTCCTTTTTGAACTCAACAACTACATAATATTTGATGAGATTAATATAACATACCTTAACAAAGTACGGGTATTACACTAGTTTGCAATTATTCAAACATAGTGGGTTTAAACTAAGTTTCTTGAAAGTTATGTTTGAATCAAGATAAAGTTTATCTTAATTAGGAATTTAACTCTTATCTAGATTTGTCAAGGTTATATATAGATAATAAATCAAAGTTCACAAGTGATTTAATAAGCCAAAACCAACTCTCTCCCTCTCACTCTCGTTGTTCAGCCGACGCAAAAACTAAAAAAAACCCTCTCAGGTTTTTCTTGGCCGATTCAACACACACACACGCATTAAGGTCTCGGTGGTTTCTCTTGTAGTATAAGAGCACGGTTCCTGGAGGTGCAGTGGTAGTATAAATACGTTTATCATTCTAAGAAGTCAAGAACTGCAAATTGGTAATCATTTTAATCCTTTTTTGTTCTTAAATTTTTCTATTGAATAGATTGGATCACTGGTTAGGTTTTTTTATCAAGTTAATGTCTTTTATTCCGTTATGCATGATCTATTAATGTTTTTGAACCCTAAAACCCAATAGATGTATGTATTTTTAGCTCTAAAACAAGTGTAAATGTGAGATTTTTGTAACATTAGAAGTATTTGATGTTCTTGGCAAATAAGAAATCATCTTGGTGATGATTATGAGTCAATTAACTCCTGATTTTGATGTTGCGAGAAGTATTAATCCGAATTGTAGTGGTGAATTCTTGGATTTGAAAAGTTAGTGTTACTAATGGGTTAAATTGCTTTTAATGATGTTCAATGATCAATGATCAATGGATGATCAAAATATCCCATTTTGTTGTATACGATGTTAATAGATGTTTAGACGAGATAAGCTAGTAATTGGAAATCACTTGTTTGAGTTTTAGTCGAAAAAGCAAGTGTTTGGTTAAACAGGTTGCTGTCAAACGATGGACACGACTGTGCCCAGGAGTGGCACGGGCTGTGTCGGGCCGAAAGACACCCCTAGGGTTTGGGGTACGCGGAGCTAGACACGGGCATTTCGTGTTAGACACGGCCTTGTGGGGCTAAGGCATGGCATAGTGTGTCTAGTTTTTTATCAACATGTTAGGATGTCGTGTGTACAGAAACAAGCGTCTCTTTAGCTATGTCTAGAGCGTGACATATGCAAAACAGTGACATAATTTGAATGTGAAATTGTATACGAATTTATTTTAGGTAACCTTTGACCAATTATTTGTTCTTAAACTGCTATTTACGGTTGTTTGAGACTCTAATTGACCATTGAGGTGACTTACACGATCCCTACTAACGTGTTAGCTACATACGTGCATGTTGTGTATTATGTGATGTTATATGATGGGATGATGGCCGATGTGGCAATTTGTTAGTCAATGCGACTAACCTTGTAGCATCCATCCGGGTCGATGGGACCTAAGAAGTCAATGAGTAGTCAGGGACTGCGAGTGTTTGATATGAACACATAAATGATTACATGATGTTGATGTACATGTGTACAAGATGTCAGTACTCTTTCCGGTTAGTTTGTGATTATGTGTTCGCTAAACTTGTTAGTCACTAGTGTGTCGATGTTCCTATTGGAGAAACTGATATAGAAAAGGCTCAAGTTGACAACTCACAACTTTCGCTTGCCTATCTTTTGATAAAACCATTTTGATATCAACAAACTTTTGTGACATCTTTTGTATTAAAATATATCAACTTAGTGTAAATGAAGTTAATTGTATAAAAGGATGATTTCATGTTCATTAAATATTTAGAAATATTCTAGTCTTTAAATGATATTCTTTGTTTTTTGTATACCATCACTAGACTTGGTCTTAAAACTAGAATTTAATAGCTTACTTTTTGTTTTGTTTTGTTTTATTTTTTGAAATTTGGTATAACAACACAAATTTAGAAGTTTATAGCCTCCTACATATTTTTATTGTTTGGTGGCCTTTTTAAGAAAATTTTCTTATTTTAGCGAATTTTTATAGCTTTTTCCATGAATGGCTTGAAGTGAATAAATTCTTGCACATGTTTTATAAGAAAAAGTCTTCTTCATCCAACTTCATTTGGAAAGCAACTAATTTTTTGTCTAATAAAAAAAATGTTTCACAGAAACAGCTTAATTTCATTATCTATATAAATGTCTTCTTAAGTTCAGTCGGTATGTCTTCGTAATTGCGACTCATGAGTCACGACGACCTCTTTTAGTTTGCTAATACAACGTTGACAAAGATGAAGAAGAGAAAAATGAGAATTATTGTCAAGATTAACAAAAAGAAGAACTTATATATGTTATGCATATAACTAGAGTCGTGCTTTATTTCCATCTGGACATGATTTATGATAGATGAAATTTACGCAATTGTGCTTTATTTCAATAAAAGAGAAAGTGGTTCCGGAAAACCTTAAGCTTGTAAAAGTTTACCCATACAAATATTAAAAGTTTGTTAGTTTCTTTCATGATTTCTTGTAAGCTTTGGAATTTCATAATATTTCAATACACGAATGTGTTTTAGTCTTCTGAACCCATTAATCCCTACATGATGTCATACCCATCACAATTAATGTGATAGATTGTGTGATGTGAGCGATTATAGAAGAATCATTCATGTTGATCAAAAGGACATCTTAGTTTGTTATACACATTGTATATCATGATTACATGTGTCATGTTATAGATGGCTAAGATCAACATTATTCATGTATAAATAGCTCATCTCTTACTAAGATGCTCTATCATTTTTTATTGAATTCAATTGCTTAAGTCTCTTTTTAAGCATTTGCAATTTGTCTTTCATTGTGAAGTTTGTTCTTCATAGGATATAGAGTGAGCAACTAATGAAGAGAGAGAGAGACTACTAGGTTCATGATAGACTAATAGTCCAAGTCCTCTCTAATCCTTGGTTTTATCCAATACATGGAGGGGATTAGGGTAAGATAAAGACTTATGAGCCAAGCTTAAGTCCAATTCTAATTACACATCATCACTTAAAATTAAAATATTTATTATAACATTGAATATTTAAAAATTAAAATATTGTTTTTAATTGAAACTCTTTTTATTTAATTTTAATTCGTATTTAGTTCTTATATGTTAGATTTAATATGAATTAACTTGATTTTTAGAAAAATATAACGAAAATGTAATTATTAAAATGGTATATACACATTTTATTTAATTTTAACCCTGTCAATGGTTTTTATTAGTTTTGATACGAGAAGTAAAATAATAAGCTTTAAAATTTTAGTTTTAAGAGATGAAAATAATAATTAAATATTCGATATAGATTTTTATTTGTAAAGTTAAAAAAATACAAGTTGACAACCTACATAAAAAAACCTTTATTTACTTTTTCTTACTAGGTAATTTATTTAAAATAAAAATAAAATAAAATAAACAACAACCTAAGTAACTTTTAGGTACAAAAATCATTATATTTTCAACATATATAACAACTTACATATTCAAACGTTTTGTGCACATGTGTACATGCTCGTGCTTACACGCGTGTGTAGACACACATTTAACACCTACTATGTTAAACTAGGGGACGAGTATAATTAACTAAATATATAACAAAATATAAATCATAGTGACTGTCTATGTAATATTTAATCTAAAGAATCGAACATGTAATTATCCTCAAAACCCACAAGCAATTTTGTAATTAACTCTATCATTTATTAAAAATATTGTCTTGAAAATAGAATGTGCATAACACTAATAACATACTAGCATAGTATTCGTATAACGAAGTGACAAAAAATAGTTTATGCTCAACAACATGTCAGGGATGTAAGGTTATGGTATTTACGGAATGCGGCGTCAGCAAATAGTTTCTTTCGCAACATATCTCTTTTCTTTCTCCTTTTTCAATTTTCCTTGTATCTCTTTTTTCTCATATGCTATTTTAATGGGTTTTACCCTAAATTTTTGAAAAATGATAAAATAAGGGAAAAGATATATAGTTAAGTTTAATGAGATTTTAAACAAACTTTACTATAAATTAGTTGATATAATTAAAAAGATGATTGATTGTACCATTGCTTTAAGTTTTCGGATTATTTGCATAAAAATATATAATATTAAACTTAAATAATCTTAAAAAGTTAGAATAGAGAGAATATTAAACCTTTCATATACTCGTATAGATAGAATTCTACTATGTTTACAAATACTCTAAATTAGTTAGAACAGAAGATAATTTGCATACAACAACAATTAGTTATATTAAAAATTATGATATTTTTATCCTTACAAACTTGTGATATATTTTTCTCATTTTGTATTTTTAAGAGTATTTTGTCTAAACACATATTTTATTATGTATGACAAAACCATGTTACGTTCAAATTATCAAAGTTTATAAATTTATAAGCATGTAAATTGAGCATAAGTAGAAGGACCAAATATATAACTTTCTCTATAAAATACAATTATCCGGATTTACGTAATACCAGTCAGTGTGATACCGCCTTCCAGAGCCGAAACTCGTGAAAATCTTCATATTTAGGGTTTCGATAAACACACACACACCGTCGGTGTTACTTGTTGCGTATCTTCTATCATTTTCGCTTCCGCGAAAGGTATGTTTCCGTCAATTCAACCTCTTTTCGATTTGTATTTTCTGTCCATTTCAATTATCTAGGGTTTGTTGTTTGTCTGGGGATGATGGCAGGCGATTTTGAATTAGAAGATAGTGCGAAACCTAGGGTAGAATCAGAATCTGTTGTTGATGGTAGTAGCATAGAAATTAGAGTCGATTCTTCGCCTGTACATTCAATTGGCCCCTCTGATAACTCTGCAGTTGTGCAGGGTGTTGGAAGTGTAGACGGATCTGTTGCGGAGGGTAGTATTGGGAGTATTTCTGCGGAAAGAAATGTTAGCGATGTAAATAATAGGAAGGCTGGGGATTTGATTGAATTGGGTGTTATTGAATCTCAAGAGAAGGAGACGTTTAGTGATAGGAATCGTGGTAGTGTGAAGTCTGAGCAGCAGAAGGGGCAAAGGAGAAAAGAGTCAAAATCCAAGGAATCAAGATCGCCTGTATATGATTCTATGATTTCTATGTTTGATGATTTTGCCTCAAGCGGGACTGTGGCGACTGAAGATAGGTCACCAATGGAGGTGTCTCCTGCTCATGGATTTGAAGTTGGGGATATGGTTTGGGGAAAAGTGAAATCTCACCCTTGGTGGCCTGGCCATGTTTACAGTGAAGAATTTGCAAACCCTTCGGTGCGCCGATCAAAGAGGGATGGCCTGCTGCTGGTTGCATTCTTTGGAGATAGTAGTTATGGATGGTTTGATCCTTCAGAACTTATACCGTTTGATTCCAATTTTGCGGAGAAGTATCGCCAGACAAACTCTAAAACATTTGTCAAGGCTGTTGAGGAGGCAATGGATGAAGTGAGCAGGAGGAGTGCTCTAGGGTTGTCCTGTATGTGTAGGAGTAAGCAGAATTTTAGGGAGACTGGTGTGCAAGGATATTTTGCTGTTGATGTGCCGGATTATGAGCCTGGAGCTGTATACTCGATTGATGCAATTGAAAAAGCGAGGGATAGTTTTAAGCCCAGTTCAGCTCTTGATTTTGTAAGGCAGTTGGCTTTGGAACCTACAGGCGGTGACCAAGCTGGTATTGATTTTATAAAGAACAAGGCTAATGTCATTTGTTACAGAAGGGCGGTTTATGAGGAATTTGATGAGACTTATGCACAGGCGTTTGGCTATAGTGATACTCCTGTTCGCTCATCACCTGGATCTATTCAAGAACCGGCTCCCCGGAAAACACCATTTAAAGGTATTGATAATATGCTGTATAAGCTGGTTATTTATGTTTATCTTTTTCGTGTATTGTCAATTTCTTCTTAATTTATTGTTTGACTACCTAGTTTCTTGAATTAGTGTATCATTATGTTTTTGTATATGGAAGATTCTTTATCTCACTCCAAAGAACTTTTTTGGAATGTTCGGTGTATCTTTTGGTTGTAGTCCATACACGATAATAGATGTTGGTTAAATGTGGAAATTGATCCATTATTAAGCACGTTAAAAATTTGGCTATTACAATTTCAGCTCAAGAAACATCTAGGAGCAAAATTAGAATTGTTTTAAATGTCTCTGAAAGCTTAACATTCAACCAAAAATTGGTTTTAGGAAGTTGTGAATTATGTTTGGTAAAATTAATAGGATAATAATATACATAATCGATTAGCCATTCTGAGATATGAAGAACATATTGCTAGTATCCATAGCCTTTCATTTGCAATACAACATTTAATATTCTAAAACTTTTGGTTGTTTCTATCATTTAAAGTTTGGTGGAATTGCTTGTGTCTAAATACATTATTTTGTCTTGTGAATTTCTTGTCCAATAAGAGATTATGCTGAGTTCAGTATTATTTACAGATACATAGCTTAATTTGTTATTTTGACAGCTCCATTGAGCGGACGGCAGGTATTTGCTGACACTTCGGGGAAGGGAAAGAGTTCAGCGAAACCTAATAAGCCCAAAGACCATGCCAAGAAAGATAAGTATCTCTTAAAACGTAGAGATGAGTCGAAAGAGGTAAAGACGCACCAAAAGGAGAAAGAAAAAGTGACATTCTCTCCTCAGATTGGTCACATTGATGATCACGAGGCAGTTCCTACCGGTGAATACGTATTGCAAAAGAGAGCCTTACCAACACATGATGAATTTACTTCGAAAGATTCAACTGTCATCATGGAATTTGGAGATCAGGCAATCAAGAGCAAGGTTGATGATGATGACAAGAGGATTATTGCTCAAATGGAGGACAAAAAATCAAATTCTGATTTGGTAGATGACAAAAAAGAATATACGCAAAGTGATACCCCAAATTCTGGACCCCACACAACTGTTTCTTCTCAAAGTGCGGATAACGAGGGGGCAAAGAAGGTGAAGGTGTCTAAACGTCCTGTTGTAGATGTGGGATCCGGGAAATCTGTATTGCCTGAGAAGAAAAAGAAGAGAAGGAAAGAGCAGTCGATGTCTGACGGTGTTCCTTTGGTGGTTAAAGGGAAAGTTTCAGCTAAAAAACACATTCAATCTGCCGAAGCTCCGCATGTAACTGATAATAAGCCTACAATTTCTTCCACTTCACAATCAAAAGAGACGCCGATGAGTGCATTAGCCAGTCATGAATCTGAGCTACCACGGGTACTCGGTGATTTGCATTCACTTGCACTTGATCCTTTCCATGCTATTAACAGAGGAAGGCTCGTGAAAACAAGGCAGGCTTTTTTAAGATACAGGTCGATTGTGTTTCAGAAAAGCTTGAACTTATCCCCGCCATCAGCAACTGCAGATGAGGATGACGGGAACGATACCCATTCTAGTATTGATAACAAATTGTCTGAGAATGGCGGTGGAGTGACACCTGTAAAACCACAACCTGTTTCTTCAGGGAGAGGTGATGATCCTACTAAAGGTGGGCGTAAGCGGGCCCCCTCTGACCGCCAAGAAGAAATGGCTGCAAAAAAGAAGAAGAAAGTTGGTGATATTAGAAATTTAACAAAGGAAAAGAAGGTAATTAAGAAGATTGATGAAACACCCACACGGGATGTTAAACAAGGGGTTGCTATGACATTGAAGAAACCGGGGCCTAATTTGACCAGGAATGCAGAGCTGCGGCCAGAACCTACTATGTTAATCATAAAGTTCCCACAAGGAGGAAATCTGCCATCCATCCCTGAATTGAAGGCGAAGTTTGCACGTTTTGGACAAATGGATCATTCGTATACTCGGGTTAATTGGAAGACACAAGCTTGTCGGGTGGTTTTCGTGCACAAGGCTCATGCACGGATGGCATATAGATTTGTGGTTGAAAGTAGCAATCTGTTTGGAAACGCGAATATAAATTGCATTATCAAGGAGATCGGGGTTGTGGAACCTGGAGCACCATCAGTTAAAGTCCCCAAAGGAGAAAACCAGGCAGCAGCCATGGAGGACAGGCGGACATCAGCAACCGCATCAGGTGTACAGCTGAAGTCGATTCTGAAGAAATCTGGTGGTGAAGAGGCAGCAGCAGCGGCAGCAGGTAACGGTGGTAGGGGGCGTGTAAAATTTATGTTGGGTGGTGAGGAAAGTGAAATGAAGAACACAGAGAATCAGAAGAAGAATGGTGTTGGTGCATCTTCTTTTTCTTCTTCTTCTTCTTCTGTTCATTCAACAATGGATTTTAATAGTAAGAATTTTCAAAAAACTGTTTCATCTTCTCATCCATTGCCTCTTTCTACATCTAGTGCTGTTACTAGTTCCACAACCACTCAATTTACTAGACCATCATCAAACTCTATGCACTACGGTGGTACACCACAAGCGCTGCCACCACCACCGCCATTCCCCCTGCCACGTCCTTTAGTTTATGGCGGGGAAATGGCAACACTACCACCATCAAAGGGAGACTTTGTTCATAAGTTGGAAAGACCAAACATGGGAGCTCTCGCAACACCAAAAGTGGATATATCACAACAATTTTATAGCCTTTTGATAAAGTGCAATGAAGTGGTTACAAATGTTACAAATACGTTGGGCTATGTGCCTTATCATCCTCTTTAAACAGAAACCAAATCACACCAAAAACGAGCTAAATCAAAGTCCAAGTCGAGGCCAAAACGATGAATTTACAAGTGTCGTTAACCCGATTCGAGAATGGAAATATACAACCAAAGAGGGTACGAAAATTCGACATTGTTTCGAGATGTTTTCACGCATCGTTTTGTTTGTTTTTTGTTTTGTTTTTAGAGCCTCTTGTTATGGCTTTTTTATTCTTCTTCATCTTGTATTGTTAGTTTTGGATGGTTACTTGTGTTGTATTTCATCGTGATGCCCGTAGTACTATGTATAACTTCTAATGCTTGATAGGGCCATGACTATATGTTTCCATTTTTGAACCTATTTCCATGCTATTTGCGATTGTGATTCTAACCGCTTCACAAATTTATATCATATTAAATAACAAAATATGGGTAATGTTGAAAATTGATAGACAAGTTATTAAGCTTTATTCTCGTAAATGATTCTTCTACTTATAAAATTGATTCATGCGTTGAAAAATTATGTTACGTGTTGGTAAAACATATATATTTTTAGATTATAAGGGGAAGAATCATCTCTTTAGTGAAGGTATGTATATAGACGTTGTATACTGATTTTTAGGTTAACGGAACATTTTTTTAAAGGGTCCTAATTAAAGGGTAGGGTGCTCAAAATTTTATATATGTGTAACATATAATCATTTATGGGTAAGAATTGTTAATTGTTGTTGATGCTTAAAAGAATGAAAATGTTGTTTTTTGTCGAGAATTGTTGTTTAGTGCTGAAAAATGTTGTTTTAGGATATATTCTTACTAAATTGCATAAGGCCTTCGAAATCTCTGTACCAGCCCTGCTCTTGAACTTTTATTATCGAGTGGTTCATCTAGAAATGACTTCCAATTTTCCTTACCTCTTTTGTTGTTTATTACCTTTCTCGAATTGCGTTGACTACACTTGTAAATTCATTGATTTTGACCTAGACTTTGACTTTGACTTTGATTTAGCTCGTTTTTGGTATGGTTTGGTTTTGTTCAAAGCGGAATGTAAGACACGTAAAACATACGTATACATTTGTAACGCCTTCATTGCACTTTATCAAAAAGGCTTAATATTTTTTGTGATATATGTTCACTTTTGGTAGTGTTAATCTCCAATGTTTGGTCTTTCCAACTTATGAACAATGTTTCCCTTTGATGATGCCATTTTCACACCTCCATAATTAAAGAATGTATGTAGCGGAGGGAATGGCGGTGATGGTGGCAGTGCTTGCGGTGTACCACCGTAGTGCATAGAGTACGGTGGTGCTGTGGTGGTCTAGTTTTGAGCGGTGATTGAACTAGTAATAGCACTAGAAGAAGTAGAAAGAGACAATGGATGAGAAGAAGAAACAATTTTTTTTTTTTAAATTCTTGCTGTTAGGAAACAATCTATTGTATTTGTGAGACAAATTACAGCAAACTTAGTCTGATTGTACATATGGGCCCGTGGCCCATAAGCGTGTATATGATTAGGGGATTTTATATATTATTTCATCTATAAATAGAGATGATATTTACAGAGTTTTTATTATTCTATATTATATATTGTATTAGAGTCTTAAACAGTATTTGATATGGATAAATAAAAAGTTGAATTGAATATGTCATTCTGACGTAATAAGAAAAACGTGTTTGTTACCCAAGTAAGAATGATATGGACCATTCTACATGGAATGTGGTTTCCTTTCAATTTCATTTCTTACAAGGAGGTGTTTTTTTTCGTAATGAAATTTTATGTTTAGCATGAAAACCGAGCGCTAGGAAATGAAGGCCATTTTTGAAGAATTCGTGGACCATATCAATCTAAGAGAAGCGTGAGATGTGTCAAATCTATGCGGGAGAGCATTCGGCAAAAGTATGCATGGAAAGCGTGAAGATGTTGAGACGAGGAGAAGCTGAAGGGCAAGTAAAGGATTCTATTCAGTCCTTAGAAGAAATATTCGAGGAGTACCTAAGTAGACAATAAGCTCAAGATGCACGGACACAAGAAACAACACTCCTAAAGCAAGAAAAAGCCATTCAGCAGTTCAGTGAGTAAATAAAGAAAATTGCAGCAATGTTTGCAGTTAAGGAAAAAGAAGCAGTAGTTGTGGTTACTCATGGAGGAAAGGTTGTGACTAGAGAAGCACCGGATTGAAGCTGACGAAAAACCAGAGAAAGTTAGGGGGCGTTTGGTTCGCTGGAATTGGATGGAATTGGACGGAATTGTAATTGAGCATTCCTAAATTTTGTTTCTGTTTGGTTCGCGGAATTTATGGAATGGAATTTGACCATTCCAATGAATTCCTTAAATCAAGGAATTGGGAATTCCTTCCTCAAATGGATGGAATTCTAAGGAATTCTTTAAATTCATAAGGAATCTCAAAACATAATTGTTATCTTCTATCCCACCCCACCCCCGTCACCACCCCAACCCCACCCCACCCTACCCCTACCCTACATCCCACCTTACTCTACACTACCCACCCCTACCCCACCCCCACCCCCACCTCTACCCTATGTCATCCCACCCTACTCTACCCTCCCTACCTTACCACCACCCCCACCGCCACCACCACCACCGCCGCTACCGTCACCGCCACCACCACCACCGTCGCCGCCGCCACCACCACCGTCACTGCCGCCACCGCCGCCACCGTCGCCACCACCTCCACCGCCGTCATCAACAACCTTCACCGTCACTCACAGCCACCCTCCACCGCCACTCACTGCCACCCTCCACCACCACCCACACCCGCCGCCGGCACCACTGCCGCCCTAGGTAGACTATAGGGTGGGGGTACGGTGGGGGTGGGGTACGGTGGGGTGAGTAGGGTAGGTGGAAAATGGGGTATGGGGTGGTGGACGGTTGATTGTATAATTTATTTTGGTTTATACGTATTGAATTAATTTATTTTTTGCTAGATTCCAATTCCGGTCTTTACTAACCAAACAAGATATAGTTTTTCACAAATTCCAATTCCTACGAATTCAAATTCCTACGAATTCAAATTCCTATGAATTCCAATTCCTTGGTCAAATTCCAATTCCTCCATATTCATTCCGCGAACCAAACGGACCCTTAGTGAATAAGCAGAAAGGAATATTAAGCATGCCATACCATATCCGAGGAGAGTTAAGAGTGACACGGAAGAGGAGTAATATGTATCTTTCTAGAAATATTTAATTAAACAATTGCATATTAACATTCCTCTTGTTGAAACACTTATACAGATGCACCAATATGCAAAATATGTAAAGGAGCCATTGATAAACGAAAAGAAGCTAGAGGATCTCTCGGTGGTGGTGATGAGCAAGGAGTGCTCCGAAGTTCTGCAACAAAAAGCTGTTGAAAAGACGAAGGATCCAAGGAATTTTACTACTCCCTACACGATAAAGTTAATGCCTTATTCAATGTATACCTAGGAGAATGTAATGGCCCAATTTTTTTAAATTATATAATGAGTAATATTAACAAACCATTTTCACAAAATTGCAAGACAAGGCCCGCATCCGAACTACACGTCATCCGAACTACACGAGCACAATACTTGGAATGTAATAATGTTGTTGATGTTTAAATTGAAAAGTAACATAAACCACAAAATTGTTTTATAATATCAATACATGAAAATAATTTTAATCATGAGCCACTTTACCACGGTCCTATCTTGAAAAGAATCAAACAAAAAACAGTAAGCATAAAAGTTAACAAGCACACATACCTGCACACCACACTAGGTAGGTACAAGTTATTCACACAAACATCAAGATCACCATATCATTCACATAATACTGAAGTAGTGCACCGTCAAGGATTTCACTCTTTGGGTTACAGTTGACTACACAAGGCACCCTAGCGGTTTTAAGTCTTTTTCTGTGTCCGAGTTGTATTTTCACTTAATTTACACAACCCTTCAACATAACACACTAGTTACACTTTCATATATTAACAAGCAAATTTCACAGTAGAATAATGAACAACTTAGTGTAACTTGTGTGATTGCAGCATAAACAACATAAACAATAAAAGTATAACAACATAAACAGTAAACAACAACACAATAAAAGTATCCGGACAATTCAGGTTTACTGGTAGTCACCTACGACTAAGGTTTTCATAATATTAATCATTAACTAGGGCTATATACCCTATTCACACCAACATTCTATGAAAACCTCAAAATTCTAAGTTTGGTTTACATGACATTTCCATGCTAATAACACTTCGCGATTCTGTGCTATAAAGCACCTCGCGATCCAGGTCCTACCACACTTCATGCTTTAGTGCTGTGAGATACTTTGTGATCGGGTGCTATGAAGCACTTGGCGATCCCGTGTTCATAATGGCACTTGGCGATCCAAGTTCGAGATACACTTCGCGATTCTACTTGGCGATATAGGGAAGTTCGCAGTGAACTCAATCCTCTCACTTGACGATTCCCTCTTGGGACTAAACTCAAATCGACTTGGCGGTTCATAGATAGCACTTCATTTGGGTTGGCGATTTGAATAGTGTTTCGCGATTTAAGAAAATACTGGTCTTTGATTCAATCTCATCCAAAACTTAACCAAGTCACATGATTCTTGTTACAATGTATTCTAAACATCACTTAATCCAACCCTACCAAGTTAATTTCATTTTCATCAGGTTTCACATGATTTAATCCTAAATTTGGCTCTCGGCCCCAACACACATTATGACATTTTCAAAACAGATTAAACCTTATAATCTCTAAGCATTTGATATGAAATTTGCAAGTAAATGATCACAGGGGTTCGAGGATTCATACCTAATGATTATATAACAAATCCCAAATGTTTTGATGCAAATTTGATACCCTTTTCCTTGGTTGAGCTCATTGTTAACAAGCAATATTGGGCCTTGTGCTCTAATTTTGGTTTAAATACCATTTCCTACTATCTAATGGTCACAAGTAGTCCTCCCATATATTATTTAGCACAACTTAGGCACCCAATATAGGAAATAAAATAATAATTCATTATAAAAATGTCAAATTATTATTACACTTGGAAAACCGGGTATTACAATTCTGTTGGAATATGCCCGCTGACACGAACGAGTTAATGGCACTACCGATGAGGTATAGGCCTATTGGGTCACACAAAAAGTATTGATTCCGGCAACACGATCAAGCAATAGAGAGGAAAAGGCCAAAATAGGTTTTGGCAGGACGGTACACGGGCCGTGTCCAGTCCAACATACACCAGGCATATTGGCCCAATTCAAGGTCGTGTAGTTTGGGCCTACACGGGCCATGTAGATGAACACGGGCCATGTAGTGCCTGTTAGACACGGGCTGTCTTAGCCCAATTGGGGCCGTGGACTTTGGGCCTACATGGCCGTGTAGACCTACACGGGCCGTGTACGTTCGCTGTAACAGCAGAATTAACAGCCTTAAACACTTGGTTTATGTAACACCCAAAATTTTATTATTATTAAGTTTATGCAGGAAAAGTACAAGGTGCTACCCGAGTTATAAACGGATATACGTGATAAGATGGGGTTTTAAACTAGAGGGGCTAAAACCGTCAAATTATAAGTTGATTAAGTCCAGGGGGCTGTTTTGTCAATTGATGAAACTATATATATATATATATATTTATATATATATATATATATATATATATTGCACCAACTTTGACTTAATAGTCAAAGTTTCTCTTGTTGCTTCCTACAAACCCACGAGAACTCTATTACCAGCTTCAAACTTCTCCCTTTCAAGTGAGCAATTAGTAGTACATGTAGCATCTTCAAGAGTATAGCAAGTATACAACATAAGGTAAGGTTTAAACCTTTGTTTTTGATGATATGTAAGATTAAACACATAATTCAATGGTGAATTCATGTTTAGATTGTTTCATATGGTTTAGATTATATATATCAGTTGTGGGAGGTGTAGGAAAACACCTCTAGTTGATTTATAATGAAACTATAGGATTTCTTGGTGAAATCCGACAGTTCTTGGCAAGAACAGTCTGCTGGACTGTTATGTACACGGCCCGTGTAGCGGTACACGGCCTTGTAGTAGTTATGGCGGTCACAGGGCCATGTAAGGTTACATGGTCGTGTAGTATAAGAGGTACACGGCCCGTGTAGCGGTACACGGCCGTGTAGTGTGTAAGACGGTCATAGGGCCATGTAGGATTACATTGTCGTGTAGCATGAGTGGTACACGGCCCGTGTAGAGGTACACGGCCCGTGTAGGGTGACTAGACCACACTGGCCATGTTGCCAGCTTAGGTCGTGTAGCATTAATGGGACACGGCCCGTGTAGGGATACACGGCCCGTGTAGGCCCTATTTCAGATCAGAATGCCTTATGTGATTTTATGAATTGTTTTTATAGGAGGTGATTGGCATATTACCTGTATCATTGACATCTGTGGATCAATTCATGATAGTATGATCAGAAGGTGAGTCTTCTAGACTTCACTTCATATGTGCAGCATGTATGCTATTATAGCAGATTATTGACATGTCATGTTATTCATGTGTATATGTAAGCTTACTGCTAAGTCCAGCAAGGCTCAGATGCGGTGCAGTACTATGACCTACGATGCTGCCCTGGGTCTAGAACCAGAGGCTAGCTTTGATTACCAGACATACGTGTATTATCTTCATATGATTTTATACGTGGGTTTATATGATGTTTAGTCTGGTTTACTCACTAAGCTCTCGTAGCTTATCAGATACTATTTTTAAAATATTTTGCAGGTTTTATCAAAGGCAAGGGCAAAGCTCCAGTTTGACTTCCAATTGTTAAACTCTTTGAAATTAACGCCTGGTTTGTAAATATCAAGTTTTTGGTACCAAACTTATGACAGTATTTATGTGAGTATCTATTGATACATCAGTTTTTCAATCAAGTATTGCTTCCGCTTTTACGTTATACTTTGAGATGCGAACACTTATAGGTGTTTGATCTTATTATTTCAAATTTGGTTTTTGGGGCGTTACAGTTTAATGGGGTTAACTTCTCATAATGATGGTAGACAAAGAGACCAGGAGTAATATGCTCTAGTAGAGGCTTTTGGCTATCACTTTGTTCCTTGGTTGACATTAGAACTCTCTCTCTCTCTCTTGTTCTTGGTGTTCTTGGTGTTCTTGAGCACAAGAAGCAAACATACACACACTTGATTGTTGTTTTGGTGGTTGTGCATCAACAAACTAGCATTTGGGAATCAAGGTAGCTTGGGGTGGACAACACTAGAGGAGTTCGTTGTTGGATTCTAAGCTACTTGACAAGGAAGGTTAACTTGTGTTTTGATAAATTGAGGTATAACCTTTCTTCTTATCTTGTTCATATTAGTTGCAATGTCATTGTTAGATTTTGGTCCATGGGAGTGTATTCTCTAGTTTGGTGATAAATTTTTGTTATACATATTGCTTCCGTTGCTACTTGTTTTGCCAAACGAATACCTTCAGTGGTATCAGAGCCATATCTAACATGGCTTTGCACTATTGAGTCTAGAAAAACCATAAAAGTATTTTTGGATAAGAAAAGTGTTTTCTTAAAATTGGTTTTTCAATTGAGACTCTTGTTGTGCTAGAATAGATTTATTCGTAGACGTGTTAATATATTTTAGTTTATTTATTTATATATTTGTTGTAACTTGGCATGAAGTGTACACAAATATATACTATTGGAATCAACATGCTATTGGAGGTGTTGGATTCAGTGGGAGCTCATCCAACGAGACCATATCTTGTCCTTAGATTTTTGGCCTCGTTTTCCCCGTTGTGGCTCACGGGGAAAACGCATAGGAATTTTGGGCATGTTACCGAATCATATGTATATATATTTGCGTGGTTGTATTTTATTATTCTATGCATGGACTAGGATTCGCATGCTAGATAATTTTTCTATAAAATTAAATAAAATACAATGTTTGTTAAAATGGTTAACAATAGCGCGCGAATAGAATTGACAAAGAAAATATAAAAATGGTATTATATTGAAAGTGCTTAAAATCGTTTTGACGCTTACTTTGTTAATTCGCAAAAGGGTTTTATAAACCGGAAACAAAATCCCGTTTTTCAAAATGTAAATCACGCACCATCTATAAGATGACACCACCCGAATCTAACGAAGCAAGGATGATTGTCGAGCTAAGCACGAGTCATTCCTTGTGAAGTTGTGTGGAAGGTGAGTGGGGTAACTCGCATGATTGGTTGTCGAGCTAAGCACGAGCCAATTAATGGTCGAGAGTGCCACCCGTGTGTCTTGTCGGACGATTTACAATTTTAGTATATAATTCTTGGTTAGTTGTCGAGCTAAGCACGAGCTAAACAAAAATTATACATTAAGGTTGGTGTAAGATAGGGATCAAACATGCCAACCGACATAATGGATGTCAACGTATCCCGCAAGTGTCTAAGAGTTGTAATAGAGATTACAATTGGTAAAATGGTTGCCGGCCTAAATAGCTTCGCCAAGTGATCTGCGGTAAACCCGTCACGGTGCGAGGTGAAATAAGGTTCTTAGCCCTTGTTACAAATAAATTGTTTTGTTTAAAACTATGGGTACTTATTTTAACAAGGATTTCCAAACTAATTAAAACTACTTTGCTATTTTAGATGGCGTCTTCAAGCAACACCAACACCACCAACCATTTTTCACTTAGAGTTTTCCTTGAGAAGGAGAAACTCAATGGTAACAACTTCTTGGATTGGTTTAGGCAACTTAAACTTGTCCTACGCCAAGAAGGGAAGATGGTTACCATAGAGGAGGCCCTACCCGAGGCTCCTGCTGCCAATGCCACTCGGGCTATCCGAGACGCTTATGAGAAGCGTGTCAAGGATACCGAGGACATTATTTTCCTCATCCTAAGTACTATGATCCCCGAGCTCCAAAAGCAAATGGATCATTTGAGTGCTTTTGACTTGATCACTCAGCTTAAGGAAATGTTCCAGCAGCAAGCGAGACAAGAGAGGTTTGAATGTCTCAAGACGGTACTTGGTAGTAAGATGGCCGATGGATTTGATCCTATGGTCCCTGCCACCGCGTATGATCAATTCGTTATGAGTTATCATATGCATAGTATGGATAAGTCCATCATGGAGCTTCATGCTATGCTTAAGACAACGGAGTCTAGCATGACCAAAAACAAGCCCGCCGTTCCAAATCCCGTTCTTGCTATAAGGGAGGGGCAAATCCAGAAGAAGAAGAGGACCGCCTATACCCCTAAGAGTAAGGGGAAGGGGAAGATTGGCGCTGCCAAGTCTGGCCCCGCTTCGGAGGGTAGAGGCAAGGGGAAGATGGTTCCCCAAGCTAAGACTCCGAACGAAGCGGAATGCTTCTTCTGCGGGAAGAAGGGCCATTGGCGCCGTAATTGCCCGGGGTACCTAGAAGGTCTTAAGAAGCTCAAGGGGTTGAGCATCACAGGAACTTCCGACTCAGGTACGTACATGATTGAACTCCATCATACTTCTACATCCGGTAGTTGGGTATTAGATACCGGCTGTGGCACTCACGTTTGTAATATTGTGCAGGTGCTAAGGACAAGTAGAAGGATGGAGAATGGCGAGCTTGACTTGATTATGGGAAACAAGGAGATTGTCCCGGTCAAGGCTCGAGGAGAAGTTGAATTATCTTTTAATTCCGGTTTTTCCATATTATTATTGAACGTATGCTAATCGCCGCTTGTGGCATGAAACATTATTTCTTTTCATGCATTACACGACAATGGTTTTGGTTTTTCTTTTGACAATGGGGTTATTGTTTGTTTTAAAAATGGTATTTGTTATTTTAAAGCTTATCCTTGTCATGGTATTTATGCAGTAGATGCGTACGTTAGTGATAATCGTTCAATCATGAATATTGATTCAACGTCTAAAAATAGTTCAGACAAATTGTCTTTGTGGCATGGTCGACTTGGCCATATAAACAAGACTCGTATCGCTAAGCTCCAAGCGGATTGGATCTTGGAATCATTTGACCACGAGTCGAATGAAGTATGCGAATCTTGTTTATTAGGCAAGATGACTAAAGCACCCTTTTCCGGCGTGAATGAGAGGGGAAAAGACTTATTGGACATTATACATTCCGATGTGTGTGGTCCGTTTAAGCACATCACAAGAGACAATTCTAGATACTTCGTTACCTTTATAGATGATCATAGTAGGTATGGGTATGTCTACTTGGTTAGACAAAAGTCCGAGACCTTTGAGGTCTTTAATACTTTCCAAAACGAAGTAGAGAATCAATTGGGCAAGAAGATTAAGATACTTAGATCCGATAGGGGTGGTGAGTATCTTAGTCAAGAGTTTTGTGATCATCTTAAGGGTTGTGGAGTTATCTCACAACTTACACCTCCTAGGACGCCACAATTAAATGGTGTTGCCGAGAGGAAGAACCGAACATTGTTAGATATGGTTCGGTCTATGATGAGTCACACCTAAGTGCCTATAAGCCTTTGGGGTTATGCTCTTGAAACGGCAACAAGAATCCTTAATCTTGTTCCAACGAAGAAGGTCGAGAAAACACCTTTCGAGATGTGGCATGGGAAACCTCACGTTCTTGCCTATCTAAAGGTTTGGGGTTGTCAAGCCTACGTACGACGTGAGGTAGATGACAAGTTGGAGCCCCGATCCGAAAGTGTTATTTCATCGGTTATCCAGCTGCGGGTATTGGATATATATTTTATAAACCTTCCGAGAACAAGGTATTTGTTGCTCGGAGGGCGGTCTTTTTAGAAAGAGAATTAGTATCCAATCAGCATGGCGGGATTAAGATTGATCTTGTAGAAGTTCAAGAGTCAATGGATGAAAGACCTGACGTTGGCACTAGCCAACAACCCAGTGAGGTTGAGTCTGAGCATGACAATGCGGAGACTAACGTACATCCGTTACCTCCCCGTAGATCCGGTAGAGCTCGCCATGAGCCAGAGAGATATGGATTTCTCATATCTGAGGGCGACGAGTTATTGGTGGATCTTAATGAGCCCACCAACTATCGGGAAGCGGTAGTGGGCCAGGAGTCTGCTAACTGGAAGGAGGCAATGGATAACGAGATGCAATCCATGGAGGATAACCAGGTTTGGGAATTTGTTGATCCCACACCCGGTTGTAAACCAATAGGGTGTAAGTGGGTCTTCAAGAAGAAGACCGACATGGATGGAAAAGTAAACACTTTCAAAGCCCGACTGGTGGCTAAAGGTTTCACCCAGACACATGGTGTCGAATATGATGAAACTTTCTCCCCAGTGGTCATGTTGAAATCTATTAGGAAACTTTTGGCAATTGCCGCATTTCATGATTACGAAATATGGCAAATGGATGTCAAAACCGCCTTCCTTAATGGGAAGCTCTCCGAAGAGGTGTATATGACGCAGCCTGAGGGTTTTGTGCATCTGAAGCATCCTAATAGAGTGTGTAGATTAAAGAAGTCCATTTATGGACTTAAACAAGCATCTCGTAGTTGGAATCTATGCTTTGATGAGAAAATCAAAGAGTTTGGTTTTTCGAAAAGTGTAGACGAGCCATGTGTATACGTTAGGGCTAGTGGGAGCGCCGTTGTTTTCTTAGTCTTGTATGTGGATGATATCCTACTCATTGGTAAAGATGTTCCAACCTTGCAAAGTGTCAAAATTTGGCTTGGAAAATGCTTTTCAATGAAAGACTTAGGAGAAGCGGCATACATTCTGGGTATCAAGATCTATAGAGATAGGTCTAGAAACCTTCTCGGGTTGAGTCAAAGTACATACATTGACAAAGTCTTGAAGCGGTTCAAGATGGAGGACTCCAAGAAAGGAAATCTTCCTATGTCGCATGGAGTGATATTGAGTAAAACTCAATGTCCTAGTTCTCAAGAGGAACTAGAAGTAATGAAGCGAGTACCATATGCTTCGGCCGTGGGCTCGATCATGTACGCCATGTTATGTACCCGTCCTGATGTGTCATGTCCTTTGAGCTTGACTAGTAGATATCAGGCAAACCCGGGGCAAGCCCATTGGGTTGTGGTACAGAACATTCTTAAGTATCTTAGGAGGACTAAAGAGATGTTCTTGATATTTGGTAGTGAGGAAGAGCTCAAAGTAAAGGGTTACTCTGATGCTAGTTTCCAAATTGATAGGGATGACTGCCGATCACAATCGGGGTTTGTGTTCCTATCGAATGGTGGGGCTATTACTTGGAGAAGTTCAAAGCAAGACACAGTGGCTGATTCTACTACATAGTCAGAATACATTGCGGCAAGTAAAGCTGCTAAAGAAGCTGTGTGGTTAAGGAAGTTCATCCGAGACCTTGGAGTGGTTCCTAGCATAACGGATCCTATTGAGATCTTTTGTGACAATGAGGGTGCGGTAGCCTTGGCGAAGGAACCAAGAGCTCACAAGAGAACGAGGCATATACCTCGTAAGTACCACTTGATTAGAGAGATGGTTGAAAGTGGTGAAGTCGCTATTAGTAGAGTAACTTTGGAAGGTAATTTGGCCGATCCGTTTTCTAAACCATTGTCACAAGCTTCTCATGATTCTCAAACTACGGCGATAGGTGTTAGATTTGCTCATGACTTGGTTTAGATTTAGTTTTAATTTATGTTAGGACCATTTTGTATTTGGGAACATTAAGCAATAATGTTACTAATGTTTGTTTCGATTTATATAGTAGAGATCTATATATACGCGTGTTGCGGTTACTTACATTTAGTCTTTATTGTGTTCTATCTTTGCATGTTTAATTTATTCCCTAGATTGTTTTACAATCTTTAAGTCTCCACAATCGGTCATACTTTGTGGGAAGGAAGTACGAATTAAGATTTAGGTAAAGAATTGGTTTTGATAAAACGTGATTCTTGCCTATACTTGAAAGGGGTTTCAAGTGATTGGAGGACCCGCACCCGAGTTTACTTCATGGGTTTAGTCACAAGTAACTCAGGATGGTAATGACATTTCATCCTTAAACTAGAGATACATGTGATCTCAAAGCATAGGTCTGCTTTGCTTTGATCGTTTTCTAACGCGGTCCGTAACTGGTCGTTATAAGGGAGATGATTGGGTAGAGTATTATCTATGTGGTGGGGCTATGTAGTCGAAAGGTATTTGTTCCTCTATGTATAGAGAGAATATCCATGGGCCCCTGGATGATTGAGTGCTGACGTTCATATGCATGGCCGTGCTCAAGTTATATTGATGTTGATTCAATGTTAACTTGATTTGTTGGTCACCACTAATCTAGAATCGAGAAACATAATCGTGAACGATCTGAAGGTTGACTATATTCCATGCCTTGTATTCACATTGGAAATCGCGAACAAAGGGATGTACATGTTCATTTATCTTTAGGACAATCATTTTATGATTGGGGATCTTGTCAAGAGTGGCATACCCTATACTAACTTGGGAACATAGATGTCTTGCTAGAGGCCGCTCTATACTTGTGTTATTTATCGTAGTCGTGTCACGTGCAAGTGGGAGTCTGTTGGAATATGCCCGTTGACACGAACGAGTTAATGGCACTACCGATGAGGTATAGGCCTATTGGGTCACACACCAAGTATTGATTCCGGCAACACGATCAAGCAATAGAGAGGAAAAGGCCAAAATGGGTTTTGGCAGGATGGTACACGGGCCGTGTTCCTGAACACGGGTCGTGTCCAGTCCAACATACACGAGGCGTATTGGCCCAATTCAAGGTCGTGTAGTTTGGGCCTACATGGGCCGTGTAGATGAACACGGGCCGTGTAGTGCCTGTTAGACATAGGCCGTCTTAGCCCAATTGGGGCCGTGGACTTTGGGCCTACACGGGCCGTGTACGTTCGCTGTAACAGCAGAATTAACAGCCTTAAACACTTGGTTTAATGGGGTTAACTTCTCATAATGATGGTAGACAAAGAGACCACAAGTTATCTGCTCTTGTAGAGGCTTTTGGCTATCACTTTGTTCCTTGGTTGACATTAGAACTCTCTCTCTCTTGTTCTTGGTGTTCTTGGTGTTCTTGAGCACAAGAAGCAAACATACACACACTTGATTGTTGTTTTGGTGGTTGTGCATCAACAAACTAGCATTTGGGAATCAAGGAAGCTTGGGGTGGACAACACTAGAGGAGTTCGTTTTTGGATTCTAAGCTACTTGACAAGGAAGGTTAACTTGTGTTTTGATCAATTGAGGTATAACCTTTCTTCTTATCTTGTTCATATTAGTTGCAATGTCATTGTTAGATTTTGGTCCATGGGAGTGTATTCTCTAGTTTGGCGATATATTTTTGTTATACATATTGCTTCCGTTGCTACTTATTTTGCCAAACAAATACCTTCAAATTCTCCCCCACTTAACGTGATTTCGTCCTCGAAGTCTTCATTCGAACAATGCAGGGTAGTTCCTCTTCATCTCATCCTCCGATTCCCATATCCATTTCGAACCCTTTCGATGTTCCCATTGTACCTTTACAATTCTGATGTGCATGTTACGCAATTGCTTGACCTTTGTCTATAGTATTGCAATTGGTTTCTCAATGTAATTTAGTTTCTCATCCATCGTAATGTCCTTTAAGGGCACGAATGCTGACACATCGGCCAAACACATGTGTATATATGATACATGAGAAGTGTTATGTATCTTGGATAGTTCTTCCGGTAGATCTAGCCGATAAGATACTTTTCCAACCCTAGCAATTATCATAAAAGGTCCAATGTATCTCGGGTTTAATTTTCCTTGATTTCTAAATTGAATCACACCGTTCCACAGAGATACTTTTAGAAGTACAAGGTCCCAACCTCAAATTTGAACCATGATCTCCGTTTATCTGCGTAACTTTTCTGTTGACTTTGGGCAGCCTTTAGTATTTCACGAACTTGTTGAACACATGTGGACGTTTTTTGTACGATTTCGATACTTCTTAGCTCTCTTTCGACTTCACCCCATCATACGGGGGTTCTACACTTCCTCCGGTAGAACATCTGTAACGCTCTAAATTTATAGAACTAATATTTATATATAAGATATTATTTAAAGTGTTCATATATTTTTGAAAATCAAGCGGAAGCATACATTAATTAAAAACCATGTTCGATCCAAAGATATTCACATATGTACAACTTATGTATGGTAGGTTACACAAAATAGGCATTTAGTTTTCCAAAAGTATTAAAAAACTGGTGGTCAAATAGGAGTCCTGCCCTTACAATTGCTGCGTCCTACAAAACATGAAATAGTATCTAACAAGCTACAAGAGCTTAGTGAGTATACTGTAACACCGAAATCCCAAGCCAATGCTGCGGAAGCGTATACAAATTTCTTATAAACAAACACCCACAAAGTACAAAGTACCATTCACAAAATACTACATCAAGTTGTCTTAGAAAATATTTATAAAACAGGGCTCGTCTCTTCTCAAAACACAATATCAGAGCATTGGTCAAATTCCCCTTTCCTACAAACACAGCTAAACAGCAAATCTCAACAAACCTGTAAAAAGCATTCAACCGTGGGAATTAGCATTAAGCTAAGTGAATGGAAGCAACAAACAAGCTATCAACAACAACAGTTCACAACTGAACTTCTGAGCATCAATCACCAACAATTCGTCAATACATCAATCTCTCAAAGCCTGAGGACCGGAGGTTCTGCCGAACCTACAACCAGTGCGGGCCAAAGCAAAGGTTTACCGATAGCCCTCTGCCGATGGGCACAGTGAAATTTCCCTCTGATACAACGCATGCATAAGGAGGACTACCATTGTTCAACCAACCGTAGACGAGCCTAGCTCTTTCAACAGCTGCTGACCCCAACCAGCCCTTTCACAGAAGCTGATCACCTCCAACCCGTTACAACAGAAGTTGGTTCTCAAACAATCCCAGATACACATCCAACCACGAACGCAAACATAACTCTACCACATATAACACATATGCAACATATAACTCTTGATCAACAATTACCAGACTAACAGTTTATCATGACATATCAAAACTAAACAATCTATCTTCGCATATCAAACTCAGTCGTCAATCATCGCATCTCAGACTCAACAGTCTATCATTATATCATAAACAACAATTTATCATCGCATAACAATCAATCTTTAAATCAAGCAATTCGTAACAGTTACCACCATTACCACTCGTGAGTAAACTTCCACTCACCTTAGATCTCCGAATCACCAACTCAGTAGTCTAATTTCACTGAGTCTTGTCTCCTCCTCAGAACACAGGATAACCAGAATTAGTAACCAATTCTTAATTATCTCAAAATATAAAGATTAAACACTAAACGGGTCAAAACCAACCCGTTGCATTTCACATGTGAAAACCAACATTTAGAACATGTCAAAGTTGCATACAATCTATATTCATGATACTAAGCATGTAGCAAGCATCAAAACATGTACAAAGTACACCAATTTCCATTTCATGATTTCAAGTAAGCATATATTCCAAATAATGATCCATATAGGCCATCCAACATTAAACTAACCAAAGTAAATCATTTGAACCATGTTAGAACTAAGTATAAACCATAAGAACATAACACAATTGGATAAATGAAGAAGACAACACAAAACTGAAAAACAAGACCTTGTGGGGGCAAGGGATTTTTCTTGTGGCTATAAAGGATTTCCCTTGCGGCTGTAAGGGTTTTCCCTTGTGGCTGTAACGGATTTTCCCTTGTGGCTGTAAAGGTTTTTCCTTGTGGCTGTAAGGGACCTGCAGCACGCCCAGTAACTACAGTTTCTGTTTTTCTACATAACTTCACCATCAACACCCCAAATACGAAAACCAAGTCTAGAAATCAATTTGTAGCTATTCTAAAGCATTTCTAAGCTCAAATAACATGTATAAACATCAAGTACAACTCATTAGGATCATTTAAACATCCAAACCCAACAAACCCATTTCCCATCTTCATCTTCTTCATCCTCCATTAATGGAGGTTAAGCTTCAATCAAATAAAACACATAACTTGTACATAATTACAGTGCTATATCATAATACTTTACTACTAAATACATTACCAATATCAATTTTCATCAATTGCTCAAACTCAAAAATTCAAGAACCCCAAATTAACAAGAAGAACATGGATGAAGCTAGAATCAATCAAGAACAATACTTACCTTCAAATTAGGAATTAACCAACACAAATATTGCAAGAAATCAAGATTAATGGGCTGCCTCTTGATGGTTTCTTCAATACAAAGCAAGAACAAAGAAATGGATAAATACCAAATGAAAGTGAGGAGGTGGAGGTGGCTGTACATACTCACGACCTAACACACACTGTGCACCTATGTGCTTTCTAACTCACAGTTAATTAATTAAGCAATCCTACTCAATTAATTATTTACCAACGAGATATTATTCATGACCCTTATCTAAAAATGAATCCAAATAGTCAATTAAACACATAAAATATAAAATATATATTTTCCCTTTTTAACCTTGTGGCTTTAAATTAAATTAAACAATTCTCTAAATAAAGCAAATAAACAAGTAACACACATACCACAACACGTCCTACTAGACCGGTGACTAGGGTGTTACATATACCAAACTGTAAATCATATAAACACATGCCTAATTCATATAAAAATATCACACTTATATACATAGGCCACAATATTGTGCTATCTTAGCATTACCGCATGAAGCAGTATGCTATATAACGCTTATGATTGACATATATATATCACATTTCTGTATGGAATTACATATTGTGAACATATGAAAAAGAGTTTAGTAAATTCACCTTGTTATCAGTTGGGTGAATTATATCTTATATGATTCGTTTAGTTATCCAATCACCTTCCTGTACAATTAAAATGGTAGAATATTACAATTAACTCAATCTATCCTTAAACAGGGCCTACACGGGCCGTGTACCCTTCACATACATGGGCACCTCAGGATACATGGCCTATGTTTGACTTAGGTTACTACACTGGCTGTGTACCTTTACACGGGCCGTGGTGACCTACACGGGCCTAGCTACACGGCCTATCCTGATCTATACGGGCCATGTACACGATCGACTTTGCAGCTTGTGTTCTGCATAGCTGCTTTTCTTGGCCTTTTTCAATCCAAAACTCAATTCTAACAACATAAGGGTGTTTTCCTACACCTTAAACAGTATAAATCATTGCCTTTAACAACTAGAAACATAAATTACACAATTTAAACTATTATTCATCCATTTGAATCACTTTGACCCATTAGAACACTAAAACCAAATAAACTAACCATACCTTGAGCTATATATGATTGATATGGTGATGATAGAAGCTTAATTATGTTGTGTTTTTTTATCATGGGAGGAAGAAATGGCCTGCTCTATAATGTTGATATGTATGTGTGTTTGTTAATTTAAATTGAGTTTGTATGTATTTATATATATATATATATATATATTGTTAGTCCTATGCTTAGAATAGTTAGATTTGATGAGACAAACCATAGCTATGTATAGATGATAGGTTAAGTGTTAGGAATTATGTGAGTCAGTTGTAGACCGACTCAGTGTACAAATAGATATAGAGTTTTCTATGTAAGTACTAGATAACTCAGTGACTTCTAAGCTGAGATAGGTTTTTAGGATGACGACTAAAGACATGAAGATTCAAGAACTCAGCTTGGCGGTGTCAAGTCTGAGTAAATAGGATATTTAAATAAGTTTTAATTTATGTTATAAACTCTCTATATCTACGATATTTAAATAGGATATCTAAACCTAATTTAAACTATCTATTAGTTGGATAGAAATCTCATACGAAATTAATTAGATAAGTTCTAATTAAGGAGTTTGTTACGGTTTTAAAGAAAAGATAAGTTCTATCTTTAAACCACAATATGTTCGTAGATGAATCAAGTATAAGTATAAACCTTCTTATATGTTTAAAAAAAAGAGAAGTTCTGCATAAGTTGCAAACGTATGTGTTTTAGTCATACTTGATACGCGTGTGTTGCGATAACTTTGTGTGTTCAAAGTTCAAGAGAGTTTCGAGTGTTCTTCTTAATCAGTTTTAACAAGAAGTTCGATCATCAATTAGTTTGGGATCCAAAAGTGTTTAGAGAGAGTTGAGTTTGTAATCAGTGTAACATCAAATCATCCTGTTGTTTTGATTAAAGAGTGAGATTGTAATACATTGTTTGATTGTTGAATTGAATTGTTTAATTGTTGAATTGAATTGTTTAATTGTTAATAAAGTGTATTCAACCTCCCTTTATACATTGTATTGGTTGCTTGTTTATTCTCTTTGGGACCAACATATATATATATATATATATATATATATTTATTTATTTATAACTATTGGATATTGGTAGAAATACCCCCCGGACTTAAGATATTTTATTTTGGCAATTTTAACCTCTCTAGTTTTATAAACACCTCTAATCTCATATAGACAACTCATGATTTTCATAACACTCACTTATTTATATTTAATTAATTAAGGAATTGCAAACCTTAGGTGTTACAACTCTTACCCACTTGAAATGATTTTGTCCCCAAAATCAACCGTTGAAAAGTTCTGGATAATTATGTATCATATCTTCCTCAGTTTCCAATGTATAATCCGACCCCTTCCTGTGCTTCCATTGGACCTTGACCAATCCAATCTATTTGTTACGCAGGGTCTTGATCTTTCTCTCTAATATGGCTATAGGTTGCTCCACATTGTTTATTTTGTCATCAATGCTTACGTCTTCCAGTGGTACATGTGCAGACTCGTCTAATAAATACTTTTTGAGATGTGATACATGGAAGGTATTATGAATCTGAGACAATTCTTCTGGTAATTCCAATTTGTACGCAACTTTTTCCACACGAGCAATGATCTTAAATGGTCCAATAAATCTTGGACTGAGTTCCCTCTCTTCCTGAATTTTATCACTCCTTTCAATGGTGACACTTTCAGTAAAACGAAGTCCCCTACCTAGAACTCAGGTGGTGATCTCCGTTTGTCTATGTAGCTCTTTTTTCTAGTCTGAGCGGCTAACAACCTGTCTCATATTCATTGAATATGTTATGTTGTTCATTTTACCACTTCTGTGCTACCCAACTCTTTTTGACCCACCTCACCCCAACAAATAAGAGTTCGGCATGTTCTATCATACAACATTTGATACAGTGGCATTCCAATGCTGGAATGATAGCTCTTATTGTATGAAAACTCTACTAGTGGTAAGTATGTATCCTAGCTTCCACCGACATAAATAACACATGCGCGTACATGTATTCAAGCGTTTCGATAGTTTTTTCATTATGACCATCAGCTTGTGGGTGAAAAGTTGTGCTGAGATGAAGCTTAGTTCCCGGGTCTCATTGAAACTTATTCCAGAATCTGGAAGTAAATCGTGTATCTCTATCTGATACAATAGAAACTAGCACACCATGACGAGATACTATTCTTTCTAATATATGGGAATAAAATGTACACTTTTAGTTAACCTGTTTACAATCACCCATATAATATCATAATCTTTTAGGGTTATGGGTAATTTGGTAATCAAGTCCATGTTAATGTTTTTCCATTTCTAGAATGGTATTTCCAAGGGTTGTAGCTTCCCATGGGGTTTTTGATGTTCATCCTTTACTTGCAAACACGTAAGACACTTCTCCTTCACATAGATATCCGCCATCTTTTCTTTAGAATAAGCTTCATTTATTGGAATAAAGTGAGCGCTCTTCGTTAGTCGGTCCATAATGACCCAAATTGCATCGAAATTCCTTGAAGTCTGGGGGAGTTTTGTTATCAACTCGATGGTTATATGCTCTCACTTCCACACAGGTATCTCTAATGGTTGAAGTTTCGCGTGAGGTCGTTGGTGTTCGACTTTAACACGTAAACACCTTAGGCACTTTTCCAAATATTTCGCCACGTCCCTTTTCTTAGTAGGCCACCACTAATCCATTTTTAGGTCCCTATACATTTTATCATGACCGGATACATCAAAAACTTGGATTGATGTGCTTCATCGAGTATTTTATCATGAACACCCATCACGTTTGGTACCCATATCCGCTCGTAACGAGTCAGCAATACCCAGATATCCTTTATCATAAGTGTCATATACCCTTTTACTTGCCCTTTCATAGACTCTACCTACGCTACCCCAATCAAATCAATCGAGGATATTGTCACTGTCATTCTCAAGCAGGTCACATTTAACTTCATATAGCTAGACTTCCTACTTCGTGAGTTTGCTATTACATTGGCTTTTCTCGGGTGGTACAAGATCTCACAATCATAATCCTTCAGTAGAAACCATCTTCGTTGCCACAGGTTCAGATTCTTTTGGTCGGTGAAGTACTTCAAGCTCTTGTGGTCGGTTTAGATCATGCACTTGACGCCGTAGAAGTAGTGTCTCCATATTTTCCAACCCAAATACCACTGATGCTAGCTCTAAGTCATGAGTTGGGTAATTATTATCGCTTGGTTCAGCTGTCCAGAAGCATAGGTGCACTTTCCCTCATTGCATCATAACACAACCGAGCCACACATGTGATGCATCATAAAAAACCACAAAATCTTCCATTCCGTCCGGCAAGGTCAATACTGGTGCCTCACATAGTTTCTTTCTCAAGTTCTCGAACGCCTTATGTTGCTCATTACCCTAATCAAATCTCACACTTTTCTTCGCCATCTTTGTAAGAGGTATTGAAATCTTTGAGAAGTTATGTATGAATCTCTGATAGTAGCCAGTCAAGCCCAAAAAACTTTTGATCTCCATCGGACTCTTCAGTACTTCCCACTTCATTACCACCTCTATCTTAGCTGGATCCACTTTAATACCGTTTTTATTCACCACACGCCCCCAAGAATTTCACCTTGTGTGTCCAACTCCCATTTGAAAACTTTATATATAACCTCCAATTCCTCAGGGTCTTTAGTACTTCCCGCAAATACCCTTCATGCTTGTCTTTGGTTCTTGAGTAGATCAAGATATAATCAATGAAGACTATTATTGACTTTTCTAGCATAGGCCTGCATACTCGGTTCATCAAATCCTAAAAGCCGTAGGTGCATTTGTAAGACCAAATGGCATAACTACAAACTCAAAATGCCAATAGCGCATTTGAAATGCCCACAGTGTATTCGAAATGCCACAAGGCATTGAAAATTCCGTTTTCATCAAATCCTACTCTTAGGCTTTCAATTGATGGTATCCCGACCATTTCTTGATCTTGGAAAACCATGCCACTTCTTGAAGTTGGCCAAATAAGTTGTCAATCCTGGGTAACAAGCATCTATTATTCACGTTCACTTTGTTTAAATCACGATAATCGATGCATATCCGAAACGTTCCATCTTTCTTCTTTACAAACAATACTGGTGCTCCCCATGGTGAGCTACTGGGACAAATGAAGCCCTTCTCTAACGGTTCTTATAGTTGTGACATCAATTCTTGCATTTCTAGTGGTGCCAATTGGTATGGTGTTTTGGCAAGAAATTTGCAAGTAAATGATCATAGGGGTTTGAGGAATCATACCTCATGATTATGTAACAATCCTAATTGTTTTCAATGATACCCCTTTCCTTCGTCGAGCTATGGTAATACAGTTTCACAGTTTGGAAAATGGCTGAATAAGCAATCTTGGGCTTTGTGCCTTAATTTGGGTTGAAATACCCTTTCCTACTTTCCAATGATCACAAGTTGTCCTCCAATTTATTATTTAGCACAACTTAGGCACCCAATATAGAAAATAAAATAATAATTCATTAAAACAATGTTAAATTATTATTACAGTTGATAAAACGGGTATTATAGATAACCAAAGTGTTGGTCCCAAAAAGGTAATCAACAAGCTGATTATGTGAAGGGAGTTAAATACACAATCTAAACAACTATGAACAAATCAAATAAACGAATGCATTTTATTAATGAACTGGAATTACAACTAAGGACTATCCAAATCAAGATCAAATCTTGATTAAAAACACTGATGATAATTTAAGGCTATGTGAAATCTCACAAACTAACTGTCGGATCTTGTTTAGTATTCTCAACTAATAATCACAAAAGAATATTAACTCTATAAACAAGATTTAATGAACACACATGTTGCTTGACTAACAAAGCATATCATGAACACACGTGTAGGTGGTGTAAATTGGTAAACTGTAAACATATTAGGAGGTCAGATTCTATATATGTTCCTACGAGATAAACATTAGACTAAAATTTATCCTAATCTAACATTTAACTAATTCATCTATTCTATTGGATGAATCTTTAACTTTATTAACCTTGATCTTCAAAATCTTTAAATCTTGTTTTTGACTCCAAGTCCGAGCTTATGTTGGACATGGGTGATACACTCAATTGGGACGACAACGTTCGCCCACCTCGACATCTCTCACCTTCTGTAGACCATCCATCTCCTCACAGCTGTCTTACTGACATTGTTACCTTCATAGGGTACGCCCATGCCCCGTCGTAATTTTTCCGGAATCTAGATTTTTTAAACTGTGATATTTGGTGTTCTTAAAATCCGGTTTTTGATTGTGTTGGACCAGTCTTGGATCTGGTCATTCCCCACTATATTTTGATTCCTTGAATTTATATATTTTGTATGGCTTGGTATGAAGTACATAAAAATATATATATATTTAAAGGTGTATATATGAATATGTAATTTTAAAGGTGTATTATTATATTCCCCCAATGCCACCTCAGCGTCACATCATTCCCTCTTTCATTTTCTTTACCCTACCCTAAATAAATTTTATACCTTCTCTTTCCTTACCCAAACCTTTTTTATATATTTTTATTTACATATATATATATATATATATATATATATGTGTGTGTGTGTGTTGGTTGGGGGAGAGGGGGGGGGGAGTCTCATTGCTTCTCCATCGAGTAACGGAGCCCGATCTACTTACCCGATTGGCCTACCCGAGCCACACGTTTTGGTGTTCCCGACCATACCCGAGGATACCCGCAAGCTTCGAGTGTAGTATAACGCATGGTCTTATGATTATGATTTCAAAGGGAATGAGAGTACTCATTTTAGCTAGCCTAGGTGGTCCAATCTATGACACACTTTTCTTTGATCCTTAGGATATTGGTATTACCTTTAGTATTGTTATGGTTTCGCACATATCGTGCTATCATGTGTTGATTGTTGAATGGTTGAAAATACAAGCAAAGAGCCAAAACACATGATTATTGTATTTCTGGTTTTGACAGGAAGTTTTCTTAATTCAAATTCATAGCTTCTCATTATTTTACTTTTATCACCTTCAATTACTTTAGGGACAAAGTAAAATCTAAGTATGGAAAAAGGGGGGGTTTTATTTTAATTTTTCGAAAACCTAACTTTCATATACACTTGATATGTTCTTTCTTCAAAGAAAAATGAAGAAGAATTTTATGTAGATACTTTTAAAATTTTGTTCAACTCTGTTAGGGAAGTTGTGTCGTTACTTTTATGGTACGATCAGTTACCGAGGTTCATGACATGCACATGAAGCCACCATAAATAGAGAGCTTGAGCATTACGCATTCATTTTTAAAGCATGATTATTTCTTTGTGTGAGGCAAATCATTGTTTAAGATGAATTTAGAACTTGTCAAATAACCTTGTTGAGGTTCAATTGTGAGTATACTCTTAGGGGGTGTTTGGTTGGTGTCATTTGGGGGATTTCATGGGATTTGGATTTCAAATCTCTTCAAATGTGGTGTTTGGTTTGGCAAAATGAGATGAGATTTCAAATCCTAGAATTTTATAAAATCCCACAAATGAGGGATTTCTAAATCCTTTCACCCCCTTGGTATTTTGAAAGCCCTCACATGAGGTATCCTCTCTGGCGACTCTCAGGCTAATATTCCGGTGAACCATCACCGATTTCGCCGTCACCGTCGTCGCAAGACTGTCGCTAGGCCGTCGCCGTCACCTGTTCTATGTCGTGGTCACCCGTCGCGGTCACCATTTGCCGTCACCCATTCACCGTCGCCGTCACCATTTGCCGTCGCCACCACCCGTTGCCGTCGCCGTCGCCCGTTTGCCGTCGCCGTCGTCCCTTCGCAGTCGCCGTCACCCATTCGCCGTCACCGTCACCCGTTCGCCGTCGCCTTTCGCCGTCACCGTCACCGTCACCTGTTTTCCGTCGTCCTTCACCCTCACCCTTCGCCTTCGCCATCGCCGTCACCCGTTCACCGTCGTCGTTACCTGTTCGCCGTCGCCGTCACCCGTTCACGTTCGCCGTCGCCGTCACCCGTTCACGTTCGCCGTCGCCGTCGCCGTCACCCGTTCACGTTCGCCGTCTCCGTCACCGTCGTCTTTCTTCCTCTTCGATGGTGGCAACAGGTGTGGTAGTTGGCTGTTGATGGAGTTTAGTGGAGGTGTAAATCCCATCTAAGAAATATGAACCAAACACAAGATGGGATTTTAAATCCCACCAAATACCAATCCCATTATAAATGTAAATCCCTTCAAAAACAATACTTGAACCAAACACCCCCTTAGGGGTAGTGAATTTTGAAATCTAAGTGATTAGGAAGTCATTAGGATTAACCCATAAAAGAAAGCATCAATTTGTTCAAACCATTTTTAGGAACCCTCATGTACCAAATTTAGTACCATTTCCCTTAGTTTGACAAATTAGAGCCTGGGCCTTTTGGGTTCAAGATAGATTATTAACCCACCTTTTTAAACTTCCCCACACGCGCCTAGCCGTGCGCCGTGCCCCTGTTGGAATATGCCCACTGACACACACGATTTGGTATCACTGCTGATGAGGCATAGGACTATTGGGTCACACGCAAAGTATTGATTCTGGCAACACCTTTGAACAAGAGAGAGAAAAAAAACCAAAATGGGTTTTGGTTGGGCCGGGCATGGCCGTGCCTTGTGAAGGTACGGGCGTGCCCTATGCCGGGTACGGGCCCAAGGCCGGCGTGCCTAGGGCGTACCCATTGGGGCCGGCACGGGCGTGCCTAGTGCGAAAGCACGAGCCCAAGTCGGGCGTGACTTGGGTGTGCCCGTGGGCTTGCAGGGGCGTGCCCTGTGAGGCACGGTCGTGCCTCATATTAAACTAGCCTTTTAAGACTAGTTTAATGGGGTATTCATGGATATTGATAGCCATTAATTCCTAAGTCGGTTATAAACGTTTTAGGCTTCAATGTGGAGTCTATATAAGTTCAAATGAGCTTATGGAACATGGTTGGTTACTACTAGTTGCTACTAGTTGTTTTTGATACATGAACTTGTAACTTATTTGTTAAATCAATGTACTGGCACACGGAGGGCACGCCCGTACCCTTCATAGGGTACGCCCATGCCCCGTCGTAATTTTTCCGGAATCTAGATTTTTTAAACTATGATATTTGGTGTTCTTAAAATCCGGTTTTTGATTGTGTTGGACCAGTCTTGGATCTGGTCATTCCCCACTATATTTTGATTCCTTGAATTTATATATTTTGTATGGCTTGGCATGAAGTACATAAAAATATATATATTTAAAGGTGTATATATGAATATGTAATTTTAAAGGTGTATTAAAATTACTAATAGGATTGCCTTTTGTGCCTTGGGTGTTTTGTTGGCAATCTTAATCAAAATATGTTTGACATGGTTTTGTGGCACACCATGGTTTTGCTTTGGTTGTGTTTGGTTGTGGTTCGGTAACGAGATGCCCTTTAGACCTATGTGTTGTGGTGTTTGGTTTATTTGGTTTTGGTGGCCTGCGTGCCGTATTGTTGTAATTTTATTATTATTATTTGGTACGGCTTGCATGCCATTTATTTATTCCTTTGTACTTGAATTAGTAGCATAGGATTGTGGTTTGCATGCCATTTCTTCTTCTACGTATTTGTAGAATAGTATAGAAGTTGATTTAGTATGTAATAAACCAACGGGAATCACGGCGTTGATGTCTCGGCAACATGGAGTTCGGATTGCCTTTTGGAGATGCCGGCTTGAGTGGGAGCACACCCGGCTAGGTACTTTGGATATTGGATTCCTTAGTTGACCTTGTTTTCTCGTATGGCTCACGGGGAAAACGCATAGGATTTGGGCATGTTACCGAACTATTATGTATGCGTGGTTGTTTTTGTATATTTTATTATTTTGCATGGATGTGTAGGATATCACATTCTAGATAATTTTTCCAAAATATATAAAACACGAAGATTTATAAAATTGGTTTATATTTCTTTCCGCGCGTATAGAATTAACAAGATAATATAAATTTGTATTATATTATAAGTGGATAAAAATTGTATTTATCACTTGATTTGTTAATTCGCAAAATGGGTTAAAATTGTTTTAACCGGGAAAAACGAAATCTTGTTTTAAAATGTAAATCACGCGCCATCCGTAAGACGACACCACCCGAATCTAGTGAAACTTGGATGATTGTCGAGCTTTAGCATGAGTCATGCCGAGTGGAACTGTGTGGAAGGTGAGTGTGGTAACTCGCAATATTGGTTGTTGAACTTAGCACGAGCCAATTATTGGCGAGAGTTCCACCGTGTGTCTTGACGGGCGGTTTACAATTCTTTTTGTGATACTTAGGTGGCGTTGAGCTCTAGCCGAGTCATTTAAGGGGATCAAGTTAGAATTGGTGCGAGAAGGGATCAAACATGCCAAAAGACATTTTTTGATTGTCAATGGATCCCGCAAGGATCTAGAAGTTGCAAAGTGTTTGCAATCGGTAAAATGGTTACCGGCCTAAATAGCTTTGCTTTGTGATCCGCGGTAAACCCGTCATAAGGTAAAGTGAAATATGGTTTCTAGCCTTGTTTAAATAATTGGTTTTGAAAACTATTTGGGTAATTATTTATACAAGGATTATATCTAAATTCACTAAAACGTATACTCTAAAATTGTAGATGACAAACGTTAACAACGCAACACCGAATTTATCTCTCCGTTCGTTCCTAGAAAAGGATAAACTCGTAGGTGTGAACTTTGTGGATTGGTATAGGCAATTGCGAATTGTCCTTCGCCATGAATCTAAGTTGCACATCCTCGAGGAACCTCTTCCGAAACCACCTGCTGCCAACACAAGTTGGGCCACAAGATACGCCTTTGAAAATCGTATCGAGGATGCAAAAGATGTTTCTTCTTTCATATTATCGACTATAAGCAGCGAGCTGCGAAAGCAACTCAGGCATATGAGTGCGTATGACATGATTAATCGGTTGAAGGACTTGTTCCAACATCAGATTAGAGAGGAACACTTTATGTGTGTCAAGGCCCTTGTCGGTTGCCGAATGCAGGAAGGTGGGAAGGTTAGTGTTCATGTGCTTCGCATGAAGGCATACATTGACCAAATGGAAATACTAGGATTTCCCATTGGGAGGGAGCTTGCGGTGAATATGATTCTCCAATCCCTGCCCACGTCTTATGATGAGTTTATCAAAAACTATCAAAAGGACAAAATGGTAGAATCCTTAGACGAGTTGTATGGCATGCCTAAGATTTTCGAGTCTAACATGGCCAAACGTAAGTTCGTTCCCACCCGGTTATTTGAGGAATGTAAAACCGAGAAAAAGAATAGGACTCCTAAGCGAGAAGTTTGCTATTTTTGCGGTAAATATGGAGATTGGCGCCGCCACGCTTGTCCTGAGTGTTCGAAGGAGTTAAAGCTTCCTATGAGGCAAGGGAATAACTTCTCGTCATCAGGTACATTCATGATTAGCTCCATGGCTTTTCTACTTCTTAGCTAGATTTGTTGAAAATGCTGGCTATAACACTCACATTTGTTGCAAAATTGTTTTGTTACAAAGTGTAGGTGTTAAACGGAAGAAGTAGCTGATAAAGCATGGAGAGCTAGAGCTCAAGATTGGGAAACTTGGTCGTTGTCTCGATTGAGAGGATTGGAAGTTTTGATCTCGCCATTTCATCTAGCTATTTTATTACTTTAATAGATTAATATATTATCTGCCCTGCGTGGCAAGAGAAATATTAAGTCTATTATGCATTGGTTGACAATGGATATTACTTTGTATGTGATATATAAATTGGAGGTTTATTTCAAAGTTTATCCATGTCATGGCATTTATAAGCTTTTGCTTAAAAGTAATAAAGTGATCATGAATAATGTGTTTAAATCCAAAATTGGTTTGGATTAGTTATCCAAGTGACAAGATTATTTAGCTATGTAAACAAGACTTGCTTCACCAAGTTCCGTGTGGTTTGGAATCTTGGATGCATTTGATAATTGATCAAATGTTAAGTGCGAGAATTGTTTATTAGGCTAAATGACTTGTACATCTTTCATGGGCGTATGTAAGAGGATTAAGAGCTTGTTGTAATTGGTTCACACTTGTGTGTTTAATTTGTTCAAGCAAATCCATGGGGATAACTACATGCACTTCGTTACCTTTACCCGTAGTGGTAGTAGGGATAGGTGTATTTGAAACCTTTGAGGCGTTCATTGATTACCTTAATGAGGTTTGTGGACAAAAGGTTAAGTTACTTAAATCTTGTAAAGATGTTGAGTATCTTAATATATGAATTTTGTGATCATCATAACAATTGTGAGATTTATCTCATAAATTATTTCTCCTAGGACACATTGGCATATGGGTCGCGTAGAGGAGGAACTGAATATTCGGGTCTTGATGGATCGCAAATTCGTACCCAATGTGTTGGGATGCTTAAGTATGGCGGGCAATGTTCTATATATAAAATCAAAAAAGATGGTTTAGTACGCATCTTAGGAGAAAAGACTAGAAAGAGTGTCTTTGCTTGTCTATCTCAAAACCTAGATTATCCAGCCTGCGTGTAGACGTGAGGTGGTAGAATCCGGGGACAAAAGATGCTACTCCATTAGGCATGAGATATTTGTTTCACGAACTTTTGAGGACAAGTTTTGTCGCTCAATAGCAAGTGGAAGTCTAATATCTATGGGAGCCAGTGGGAGTAAAACCTGATGTTGGCACTAGCATACAATCAGTAATGATTGGAACTCAGCATGGCGATGCTGGAGTACCTGGCATAATTCGTTACTCTTCCTATTTCTGATAGGAGTTGTCGTAAGGCCGGATGGATATATGTTTTATATCTAGAGGAATATAACTCGATGATGGATTAATTGAATTCATCAACTATCGGAAGTCGTAGTGGGCCTGGTGTCTACTAGAAGGAGAGAGGTAATGAGAATGGGATGCAATCCATGTAAGATATCTAAGTATTGGACTTGGTTGATCCGATGCCTTGGTGTAAATCTAAGGGTATGCATGGATTGAGATGTAGACAACTTCAAATTCCGACCGATGGTAAAAATTCTAATATGATTGACCAGGAGGACGATATCATAAAATAGTTTTTCCTTGGTGGTTATGTTGAAGTCTGCTTGGATGACTTATGGTGTATCACTGCCTTTTCTTGATTGTGAAGGTATGATAGTGAAATGGAAAGGACTCTATTCCTTTATAGGAATTTTGAGGAAGTGTTTTAGTAGTCTCCGAGAGTCTTGTACATTATTAGTATCCTCGTATGGTCTACAAGCCCAAGAAGTTTATTCATGGACTTGAACTTCAAATACCAACTAATGATAAACGTTCCGTTATGATTGACCATGGGGATGGTATAATAAGGAAATCTTCTTAGTGGTTATGTTGAAGGTTACTCGGATACATGTGTTTATCACTGCAATGTAAAGATCGTATTCCTTCATGGGAATTTTAAGGAAGGGTGTTTTAACACTTTCCAAAAGTCTTGTACGTTGAAAGTATCCTCATAGTCTTGGATAAATATCGCAAGGTTGTAATCTTCACTTTAATGAGAAAATCATAGATTTGAGATTTCGAAAAGGGAAAATTAAACTTGGATGTATGCCAGAGCTAGTGGGAGCGCTTGTGTTCCTTAAATTGTGTATCCATAATATACTTCTTATTGAAGATAATATCCTAACTTGGCGGTTCATAAAACCGGAGTTGAGGAATTATTGCTTCATAAGAATAATTGGAAGATATGAACGTGAACTTTTCGGAGTGACAAAACCAAGAGAGTGACATTGAAACATGATAGACTAGTGTGTTAATTTAATTAGCAACTTGGTTTATCACATGGTTTCTTTTCTCTCATTTTGACATACTTGGAAGAAATCTTGGTACATTGTTCTTCAAGTTGATGTTCGGTGGTAACAAGGAAATTTGAGTAATATATTACTCTTGGTGAATTGTTATTGTTGTGTTGTTACGTGGAATGTTATCTACTAGAATGGTTCTTTAAGCATCATTGACTCTAATTGGGTTCTCTTGAGAAAATAAGAGTATGATGGCTTATATATGTGAACCATAGTCTTGTGCATTGTGACTCTATTGGATTCCTTGGAACAATGAGAGCACGAAAGCTTGGACAAAGGACCATGATCTTGCCGGCGCACACTTTATAAGTGTTTGGTCGAGAGAAGATATGGTGATTGTTAGAGTACGCATGGATGTCACTTTGTGAATCCGCTTACTAAGTTTTAGTTGTGAGCTAGTGATGAGTTTTCATACTAGGCTTGCATACACTTGGTTTACAAGTGGCTTTAGCTTGGGTTTGTTTAGTTGAATTTGATATGTTTTGAGTTGGGAACATTAAAGCAATAATGTGCTTTGATTTTATCGATTATCAAATGGAGATTTGATAATGCGCGCGGAGCGGGTACTTTCATTAGCCTTTATTGTGTTCCATCTTAGCATGTTTAACTACTTCCTTGAATAAATTTATTTATTCTAAATGCTCCACGATCGGTCGTTCTTCATTGGAAGGAAGAAGTGAATTAAGATCGAGGCAAGTGGTTGGTAAAGTATTCATAGTGGATTGAATACATGTTTTCGCAACACTAGCAAGTACTTGATAGTGATCAAGTAATTGGAGGACCCGCACCTGAGTTTACTTCATGGACATGATCACGAGTAAATCAGTATGATAATATTGTTTGTCCTTCTACTGGAGATACATGCGCTTCTTGATTAACAATATGGTCTTGTTTAGACTGCTTTCTAACGCAGTTCGTAATTGGCTGTTATAAGGGAAGTTTTCAGGCAAGAACTTGTTATTATGATGGAACGATGTAGTCAAAGGTATTCGTTCCTCTTTAAAGAGATATCCCTGGGCCCCTCGTTGACTGAACTGATGACATCAAAATGCATGGCCGTGCTCAAGTTGAATTGATAGTGGATCAATTTTGCAACTTGTGTTGTTCGTCATAGTTAGTCTAGATCGAGAAACATAATCGTGAATGATTTGGGGTTGACGGTGTTTCATGACCTGCATTCACAATGGATATCGTGAACGAAGGGATGAATAATCACTTATCTGTAGGACCATTCTTTACAGGTTGGTACTTGTCATGGGCGACATACCCTATGCTGACTTGGGGGCATAGATGTCTTGCTAGAGGCCGCTCTATGTCGGTGTTACCTTTCGTGGGTGTGTCATATTCAAGTGGGAGTTTGTTGGAATATGCCCACTGACACACACGAGTTGGTATCACTGCCGATGAGGCATAGGCCTATTGGGTCACACGCCAAGTATTGATTCCAGAAACACCTTTGAACAAGAGAGAGAAAAAAAATACCAAAATGGGTTTTGGTTGGGCCGGGCACGGCCGTGCCTTGTGAAGGTACGGGCATGCCCTATGCCGGGTACGAGCCCAAGGCCGGCGTGCCTAGGGCGTACCCATTGGGGCCGGCACAGGCGTGCCTCGTGGAGGTAGGACCGTGCCTAGTGCAAAAGCATGAGCCCAAGTCGGGCGTGACTTGGGTGTGCCCGTGGGCTGGCACGGGCGTGTCCTGTGAGGCACGGGCGTGTCCTGTGAGGCACGGCCGTGCCTCATATTAAACTAGCCTTTTAAGACTAGTTTAATGGGGTATTCATGGATATTGATAGCCATTAATTCCTAAGTCGGTTATAAACGTTTTAGGCTTCAATGTGGAGTCTATATAAGTTCAAATGAGCTTATGGAACATGGTTAGTTACAACTAGTTGCTACTAGTTGTTTTTGATACATGAACTTGTAACTTATTTGTTAGTTCATGCTCTCTCTCAAAGCAAATACACTTGAAGATTAGTAACACAGTACTATTGATATTCAAGTTGTTGTAAGTTATTGGTGGAGCTTTTGGCGGCGTCCAAACATAGCTAGCACATAGGGATCATCAACACTTGGTGTGGATACCAATAGTGGTACACTATTTTGTGTATAAACCTTCCAAAACAACAAGGAGATATTAACTTGTATGGTATAATTTCTTGTCCTTGTTCTTCTTCTTTTAGTTGCATTGCTATTGTCTAGAGTTTTCTCCATTGGGTGGTGTATTGGTGGCATGTCAAAAATTGTTTTATACTAGTTTTTGTTTCCGCTGCGTTTTCTAGATGCCACCAAAACCCAACAGCCCCGCGTGTAGGCGCCCTTCACATCCTCGCTAGGAGCTAAGGAGCTTTCATTTTTAGAAAAGCTAGTTTGTGGTTCGGTTACTTGATCCGTGTGAGACGGGTCGGTTCGTCCGGGTTTGACCCGGTCTGCAGTCAAACGTGAGATAGGAGTCAGCCCACGAAAAGTGGAGCTGCTCCCCCCGATTTCGGAACTGCCCATGATTTCCTCAACCGTCTGGAAAGGGACTCCCCACGCTAGGAGCTAAGGAGCTTAATTTTTAGAAAAGTTGGTTCATGGTTCGGTTACTTGATCCATGTGAGACGGGTCGGTTCGTTCGGGTTTGACCCGGCCTGCAGTCAAACGTGAGATAGGATTCAGCCCACGAAAAGTGGAGCTGCTCCCCCCGATTTCGGAACTGCCCATGATTTCCTCAACCGTCTAGAAAGGGACTCCCCACGCACGCCTATCCATGCCCTGCGTGTAGGCGCCCTTCGCATCGTCGCTAGAAGCTAACGAGCTTTCATTTTTAGAAAAAGCGGGTTCGTGGTTCGGTTACTTGATCTGTGTGAGACGGGTCGTTTCGTCCGGGTTTGACCCGGTCTGCAGTCAAACGTGGGATAGGAGTCAGCCCACGAAAAGTGAAGCTGCTCCTCCCGATTTTGGAACTGCCCACGATTTTCTCAACCGATCAGACTGCACGTTGGCTATAAATATCACCTGCAATCTTCACAGAACCCTACCTGCGAAAATCTGATAGCTCCTCTCTCCCTCTGCATTTTTTAGCTTTCGTATCTGCCATCATCCTTCCAAAGCAACGAGATTCTAAGCTGTAGAACTCTCGTCTGAGACTGCATTAAATCCTGGGTATTTTACGTTTGAGGCTTACAGCGGAAAAGGCGACGTAAACACCTTTAAGGACGGGAGTGAAATCCGTGCGGTTCTTCTACATTGCTTTCTTGTGATTCGATCGCTTTAGGTTGGTGTTTACAATTGTGTATTGCTTTATATAGTCCGATAACGGGACACTCTCCTTCTACCTTTCTTGTACTGCTTTGATCGAGTAGGATCAATCAGTAGTTGGCATTTATTTGGTAACTATAAATAATAATCGGACTTATTGCTGTGGTACGAACAAACACGTTATTACTAATATTATATTTGATATAATACGTTTGTTCATATCGATTTATATCTTTTGTAAATCTGAAAACTGTTTTTTCAATATTCTTAAAGGTGTTTAGATTGTTAGTTTTATTAGTAAAACTATATTTCTTTGTTGATTCAGATTAACAACTATAAATGGACTCTGAATTGCCTCTGCCAACTTCCGCTTGATGAATCAAGAATTCATCAAACTTGACCGTTTTGATGGGCAAAACTACACCCGTTGGGTGGAGAAGGCCAAGTTCATGATGATGGTCTTGAAACTTTACTACATTCTGACCCAACTCTACCTCCCATTTCTGGGAATCCCACTCCCGCGTAGGGGAGTGAACCGGATCAGAAAGTAATTTATGATTTGGAAAAGCAGAGGATGAGGAGGAAGGAGGAAGGAGGACGAGGATCTGTACCTGGGGCACATCAAGATCTCACTCTCTGACCGCTTGTTCGATTTGTACGCGTAGGTTATAGATCCGAGGGACTAGTGGAAAGCGCTAGAGTTGAAGTATATGGCACACGAAGAAGGTACTAACAAGTATCTTGTGTCTAAATACCTAGACTTTCATATGGTTGACGACAAACCGATCTTGGAGCAAGTGCATGAGCTCCAAGTTCTAGTCAACAAGATGAATGTGCTTTCAATTGCCCTCCCAGAGCTCTTCCAATTTGGCGCAATTATTGCGAAGTTGCCACCTTCTTGGAAAGACTTTTGCAAACGCATGATGCACAAGTCTGAGGATTACAGCTTGGATGACCTATTGACGCACCTCCGCATTGAGGAGGAAACGCGCAACAGGGACAAGCGTAATAAGGCTAGTTCAAGTGTGCATCATGTTGCTGGGTCTGGGGCGAAGAACATGCAGCCGTGGGGACAGGATAAGGGAAAGAATCTTGGGCCTAACAAGCCTAACTTCAAGAAATCGGCCAATTAGCAGAACAAGACCAACTTTGTCAAACAGCCGAAGAAGACTGGACCGTGTCATGTCTGTGGAGAGACTGGCCACTATGCAAGGGAGTGCAAAGATCGAAAGTCCGGGCCTGCTGCGAATTTGGTTAATGGTGGGGAAAATCTGGTGGCTAATGTGAACTTTGGAGAAGTTTTTATGATTTCTTCAATGACCAGGGAAAAAGTGGCTCGGGGTTGGTTTGTGGACTCTAGGGCCCCAATTCATGTTAGCGGACGGAGGAGTGACTTCCACACCTACACTCCGGCACCTCCGGAAACCCATATGGTTTGTGCGGATGGTTATCGGGCTGAGGTGTTGGGTTTCAGCGACATAACAATGTGGTTTAAAAAGGATTGCACGGTTACTCTCAGCAAGGTTCTTCATGTTTCTACTGTCCCCAAAGGGCTTGTTTCTATACATAAGTTTAACTAGGGCGGATTCAAGATGGTGCTTGAAAATGGCCGCATTGAGATCATCAAAAGCGAAATGTATGTTGGAAGGCAGTGTCTGTGGGGGGTATGTATCGTTTGAGTTTAGCTAGTGATAATGAGGTCAATAATGTAGTCGTTTCTTGTGTTGGTAGTAGTGATGTAACTTCCAATGTTGGAAGCAATGATGTAACTTTCCCGTTTGCTAATGAAATTGACTCATCTGGTTATATTGTTTGTTCTATTTCTTTATGGCATAAACGTGTAGCACAAACAAATATCAAAAATATTGAAAAAATGCAAACTAAAGGAATGTTAAAATTTGACAAAGAGGATTTTGGAAAATGTGAAACTTGTGTTAAATCAAAATTTACATAGAAACCATTTCCTTCTATTAAAAGAAATACATCATTACTTGAATTGATTCATACAGACATATGTGAACTTAATGGAATACTCACTCAAGGAGGAAGAAGGTATTTCATCACATTTTGCGACGACTCGAGCCGATATTTATATGTTTATTTGTTGAGATCAAAAGATGAGGCTTTTGATGCATTTAAAATATACAAGGCAGAAGTTGAGAATCAAAAAGAGAAACGAATTAAAATTCTTCGTTCAGATAGAGGTGGAGAATACTTCACTAGAGATTTTGATGCTTTCTACGAAGAGAATGACATTAAACATGAACGAACCTCACCATTCACTCCCCAACAGAATGGATTGGCCGAAAGAAAGAATAGAACGCTTGTTGAGATGGTCAACTGTATGTTGAACCAATCGGGTTTGCCAACTAATCTGTGGGGTGAGGCACTACTAACAGCATGCCACGTCCACAATAGGATCACTAGTCATGTGATTCCTGTGAGTCCATATGAGTTGTGGAAAGGAAGAAAACCAAACATCGACTACATGAGAGTCTAGGGGTGTTTGGCTTACTATAGAACACCTCATCCTAAGAGATCCAAACTGGGAGATAGAGCTATTAAGAGCATTATGCAATTAATAGCAAAGCCTACAGACTTTTTGATAAAGAATCTGGTGTCGTAGTAGAATCCAGAGATGTGGAATTCTTCAAAGACAAGTTTTCAAGAGATGATTAAAACTCAAACCCCACTTTAACTCCAAGTGCTTCTCGAGATGTTCCTGAATCTTCTCGGTATATAGAAGAGCCAAGGAGGAGTACTAGAGTTAGAAAAGAAAGGAATCTTGGAGATGATTTCTTGTCTTATTTGGTTGAAGGGACACAAAAGAAAGTGATGAGACAGGTCATTTTCGCCATTAACTTGGAAGATGACCCTAAGACCTTTACTTAAGCCATGTCATCTAGAGATGCTCCTTTGTGGAAGGAAGCAGTCAATGATGAGATGGATTCAATCTTAGGTAATGGAACTTGGGAGTTAGTTGATCTTCCCATGGGAAAGAAACCAATTGGATCCAAGTGGATATTTAAGAAGAAATACCACCCTGATGGATCCATATCTGCCTATAAAGCAAGATTAGTTGCAAAGGGATATAGGCAAAGAGAAGGCATCAATTATTTTGATATCTATGCTCCATTTGCTAGGATTAGTTCTATTAGAACTCTTATAGCAACATCTTTGAAAGGATTGTACATTCATCAAATGGATGTGAAGACAACCTTTCTTAACGGATACTTAAATGAGGAGATTTATTTGGAGCAACCCCAAGGGTTTGTGATTCCCAGACATGAGAATAAAGTCTGTAGACTTATTAAATCCTTGTACGGGCTTAAGCAAGCTCCTAAATAGTGGCATGAGAGATTTGATACCACTAGGACTATTTTTGAATTTCAGCACAACGGTGTTGATAGGTGCATTTATAATAAGTGCACATCTGATTACACAGTCATCATTTGCCTATATGTTGATGATATGTTGATCATTAGCAATAACTTAGAAGGTATTCCTAAAACAAAAAAATATCTATCCTCGAACTTTAAGATGAAAGATCTTGGAGAAGTGGATACCATTCTTGGTATTAAGGTGAAATGAATAGGCAATCAGATTTCTCTAAGTCAGTCTCACTACATAGAGAAAATTCTAGCAAAGTTTCAGCATCTAAATATAAAGGAATTTAACACTCCTTTTGATTCAAGTGTGAAACTTAATGTGAACTCTGGTAGAGCAGTGCCTCAACTGGAGTATGCGAGTGCAATTGGTAGCATGATGTATGCCATGCATTGCACTCGACCTGACATCGCATTTGCTGTAAGCAAACTAAGTCACTATACTGTCAACCCTGGTGTAGAACACTGGAAAGCAGTGAGCAAAGTGTTGGGGTACATGAAAAGGACCAGTGCTCTGTAACTTTCATATACGTCATCTTCGGGTATACTAGAAGGGTATTCCGATGCTAGCTGGATTGATCAAACCAGTGATTCAAAATCCACAAGTGGTTAGATTTTTACTTTAGCTGGAGGAGCTTTTTCTTGGGCAAGCAAGAAACAGACATGTATAGCTCACTCGACAATGGAAGCCGAGTTAATTGCTTTAGCTGCGGCGGGTAAAGAGGCAGAGTGGATTAGATCTACTCTTGGACATCCGTTTGTGGGATGTTCCAATGCCTTATATTCCCGTGTTTTGTGACAGTGAGGCCACACTGTCTAAAGTATACAATGCTGTGTATAATGGGAAGTCGAGACACGTAGGTCTCCGACACAACTTTGTGAGACAACTTCTTGATAATGGTACCATCAAAGTTGTCTTTGTCAAGTCGAGTAGGAACTTGGCAGATCCCTTCATCAAACCTCTAACAAGAGATTTGGTTGGAACTACCACGAGAGACATGGGTCTAAAACCAAAGTAGAATCTGTTAGTGATGGAAAACCAACTTGAATTTAGTGCTCCTATCTCTCAAGTTTAAAGGGTAACAACGAGTCACTTAACCGATAGAAGGTACTATCATTTTGATTGACTCATGTGTGGTAAAGATAGTACGTCGTTGCCGAGAACTAGGTTGAGTTCAATCTCTTAACAAAGTTTTGGAGGCATCTAAGAAATGAAGGTGTTGTAAAACTGTGCCTATATGACGTAAAGGTGGTGCCGCCTTGAATGAAGATTAGTGGTTTATCTTCTAGAGGGTCATGAAAAGGATTTATAGCGGATGGCCATATTAGCGCTCAGTGAAAACAGGAAGGTATTATGTGATATGTGCAGGTGGGCCGGAGATATCACCAGGTTCTTGGTTTAAATTCATAGGATACCATTGAATCGATTTCTCTTTTGTTCACTTGCATCAAACTGGGTTTCATCTTGGTGACACCTATGTGATATCGCATATGTGAATGACAGAAAACTTTCCAACATGGTGGGGGATTGTTGGAATTTTAGAGCAAATTAATTAACTTGAATGTTGTCAAGTTTATTGTCCCACATAGGAGGAGAGAAAGAGTTTGGTTGGGTTTATAAGGGATTTCCCTCCTTTATCATTCAAACCAAATGGTGGGGGTCTAGAAGGGGACTCCCCACACTCACGCTTAGCTGTGAGCCGCATGCCCGCGAGTGGCGCGTGTAGGCGCAATTTGCACTTCGCACGTACGCATTGTCTCTAGGAGCTAAGGAGCTTTCAATTTTAGAAAAGCGGGTTCGTGGTTCGGTTACTTGATCCGTGTGAGATGGGTCGGTTCATCCGGGTTTGACCCGGTCTGCAGTCAAACGTGGGATAGGAGTCAGCCCACGAAAAGTGGAGCTGCTCCCCTGATTTCAGAACTGCCTACGATTTCCTCAACCGATAAGTGTGCAAGTTGTCTATAAATATCACCTGCAGTCTCCACAGAACCCTACCCTGCGAAAATCTGATAGCTCCTCTCTCCCTCTGGGTTTTTTGGCTTTCGTATCTGCCATCATCCTTCCGAAGAAACAAGATTCTAAGCTGTAGAACTCTCGTTTGAGACTACATTAAATCCTAGGTATTTTACGTTTGAGGCATACAGCGGAAAAGGCGACATAAACACCTTTAAGGACAGGAGTGAAATCCGTGCGGTTCTTCTACATTGCTTTCTTGTGATTCGTTCACTTCAGGTTATTGTTTACAATTGTGTATTGCTTTAAATAGTCCGATAACGGGACACTCTCCTTCTACCTTTCTTGTACTTCTTTGATCGAGTAGGATCAATCAGTAGTTGGCATTTATTGTTAGGTTTTGTTCGGTTTTTCAAAATATATTTTAGCAACGGAAGCATGAACAACAATTTTAAACTTTTTAAAACTCCCCACCAATGATCCATATGCAAGCTTTAAGAAAACAAAACAACCATAGGGTGTTTAGAACTACAACCTTTGTAGCGTGATTAAACCGTGGTGAAGTGGTTGATCAATGAGAAGCCAAGTGTAGACTTCCTCTAAGGTATCCACAAATCAATGAGTCCAACACCTCCAAGATGCTAGTCTCTCTAACCCTTGAAATTCAAGCAAGCAAGCAACACCTCTTGTTCTTCTTCTTGAACTTACTATGTATGTATATGAGTATGTATTCTAGTATCACACTTTGCTCACTTCAAGAACACCAATACTATAAAGTAAGGATGTATTCAAGCTTCTTAGAACACTTAGAACAATTCTTGAAGAATGGCAAAGGTGGTAGCATGTAGTATTAAACACAAAGGGACATATATGCATATAAAAACCAAGAAAACACCACAACAAGAGGGAGGACCCTCTTTGGCTTATGTTGGCCGTTAAAAGGGGGGGGGGGAGCCCCCCTCTTGCTTGTCTTCCTTCTTGATTTCTTGGCACCATACTTGTCTAATTGTTGCATACAAGAAGTCAACATGGCCCCCCTTTGGTTTATTGTGATAATTTCTAGTTTTATATCTTTAAAATATATAAAGATATACTAGACCATGCCATACAATGTATAAAATACATCTACATGTATTTTATATACACGCTTGATTGTTACTAGTAACAAGGATATACATATATTTATATAACTTGTTACTAGTAACAATTTACATGTAACAAATATATATTTATACTTATATATATACATACATATATATAAAATCATATGTTTATATTTATGTATTTAATATGCATTATCTTATATCAATATGTAAGAGTGATATTATTATTTCACATAAATAATAATATACAACAACGCATATATACTTATATATATATATATAATGAGTTGGAAACATATTTAAATCATATTCAAATATGTAATTGGTGTCCATTGATTGTAAATGTGTGACCCTATGGGTTTATTCATTATGAGCAATATCGTATTAATTTGTGTCTTGTGCACATAGAAACAACATTTATTTGGTAACTATAAATAATATTCGGACTTATTGTTGTGGTACGAACAAACGCGTTATTACTAATATTACATTTGATATAATACGTTTGTTCATATCGATTTATATCTTTTGTTAATCTTAAAACTATTTTTTCAATATGTTTAAGTGTGGAAAGTTTTCATAAGACTTATTTTAAACATGTTTTGCACACGTACTATCCCTTCTTTTATCCGAGATTTTCATGCATTTGTGTTATTTTAGCATCATGTTCACCTGTTTTATATTTCTAGGCCATAAAGATGCATTTGGAGTTCTTAAGCCAAAATGGAGCAATATAAGATAAAGGTATGGGCAAATTTCAAAAACAGCAAGGTATCCCTAACATATCGTAACCGTTTTTGCCGTATCATACGCATCTGAACTCGATTCAAGTGGCTACGTGATCTAGAAAGAGATTCCCGACATAGAAATTTTGAGTTAACCTCCATACACCTTCTCATGCTACACACACCGCGCAACTTTCAGTTTTATAATACGTTGTTTTTCGTTTATTTGGCAAAGAGGAGGTTCCCACCAAAACCCTAGCCGCATTTGACGATCACAAAGGTTTTGGATGTTCGCCTTTCACTATTTTGAAGGCCAATTTCACCAATTGCAACTGTTCTTCAATCCAAATCATGAGATATGATATTAGTTTTTCATCTTCTACTCTATTTCTCAATTTTATTGCGGGATAATTCTCTAATTTCATTTGGGAATGAGGAAACCCTAGTGTGATAATAAATATAACTAATTAAGCATGTGATTGAACGGATTTGATTCAGATTTTGATGTGCATGTGATAAGCAAACATTTTATATAATTAAATATTAGATTTATCCATGAATGAGTGTGGGTGAAATACTAATCATATTTTTATTTAATGCATATTTTTGTTAGATAGTATGAATATTCGTATTCGTAGGATCTGCGTGATTTAGCTACCGAGTAATTAAACCAAATCTATTGTGTGAATCATTTTAATGTGTTTAGTTGTGTTAATATGATTAATTAATAGAAACCAATGTGAAATCTAGCCGAGTTTAAAATGAGACCTCGTGAAAACTTAGTTAGGGTGTGTTTGGCAAAACTAACTAGAGTTGGGACTGAGACTGGGGCTGTTTAATTGATAATCCCAACCCCAAGCCACAAGCCACAAGCTACTTAAAAAAGCTTTTATTTTGGGGGCTTATGAGAGATTATATATTTAATAATCCCCTCAAAATTTTAACACCCGAATGAGGCTAGAGGACTGGGGATTATGAAAACTAAATCCCAAGCCCCTATAATCCCCTATAAGTCCGTTGTCGAACACAACCTTTGTAACACCTTATTTTCAACCCAAAATTTTTTTTCCTTTTAAAATATTAGGAAGCGATACCATAACTGAAAAATATTTACAACTGAATATATACAAAAAGTTTTCCGAGTCATCAGTTAAGTCAATATACAAGTACTACAAAAACTATGGCTCGTCACAATTAATATCAGAGTGCCCGCCAATTATTCTCCAAGTAACACCCCCTTCACAACCGAACCGTAGAACTCACTAAAAACCTGAAAAGGAGTGAGAGGTCGGGGACTAGCACAAAGCTAAGTGAATGAAAGTAAGACTACAACCAATTATCAATCACAACCGCATGATACCAGATAAACAGATAATTGTGTCCCGGGAAGAACGGCGGTTCTGCAGAACCTTCAACCAATACAGGCCAAAGCAAAGGTTTACCGTTAGTTCATTTGCTATTCTCACACAGTATTACCCTTAAGTTGCAACGAATGCATCAAAAGATCCAAATATTGATTAGCCGATAGCAAACCAACCCATCCCTTAGCCTTGCTGAGTTGCCCCCCAAATATCATGTATACATAACACTGACGCAACAATCAATTAACAAACAACCGGTTAATCAATTATGAGACATAAAGTCTATCCCTGGTCAATCCACAAACTTATAACCAAAACCTGTAACACCGTATTTTCAACCCAAAATTATTCTCATTTTCGAACATTGCGGAAGCGATACTAAAACAGAAATATTAACAATATATACAAACAATTTTCCAACACCAGTTCAGTCAAAATACTAACATTACAAAAACCACAGCTCGTCATAAATTAAATCAGAGCGCCCGCCAATTATTCCCCAAGATACACCCCCCTCACAACCCAACCGCAGAACTCACCAGCAACATGTAAAAGGAGTGAGAGGTGGGGGATTAGCACAAAGCTAAGTGAATGAAAGTAAAACTACAACAAACCGGAATCAATCACAACCGCAGGTTACCAAACAATCAATAACCACAGAATAAACAATTAATCGTGCCCGCAGAATACCATCACATAATCGTGTCCCAGAAAGACCGGCGGATCTACAGATCCTTCAACCAATGCCGGCCAAAGCAAAGGCTTACCGATAGTTCATTTGCTATTCTCACACAATATTATCCTTAAGTTGAAACAAATGCATCAAAAGATCCCAATACTGATTAGCCGATAGCAAACAAACCCAGCCCATGGCCAAGCCGAGACTGACTTCCCAAAAGCATGTTACATATAGCAAACAAACCCAGCCCATGGCCAAGCCGAGACTCACTTCCCAAAAGCATGTTACATATCACCGACGCAACAATCAATTAACAAACAATCAGTTAATCAATTATCAGACATATAGTCTATCCATGTGTCAATCCATAAATAGTTATAACAAAAAAAGTTACAACTAACACCAGTCGTGAGTTAAACGTCCACTCACCTCGAGTTCTCGAACTCCCACTCAGTGGTCTAATGTTACTGTGTCTTGTCTGTTCCTGAGAACACAACAAATTGAAATCAGTTTCCAATTCATATATATATATATATATATATATATCAAACATATATTTATATCCCATACATAACAAGTTAGAAACAACCAATATGTAAACACCTAATCATGCAATCCAAAAGATTAATAAATAAAAGCTTTTGGTAAAAAATACACGCGTCACGTCGCGACCATCAACGTGTCGCGTCACGATGATTCTTCGAGCGCCCCCCTTTCGAATTGCAATTCCATTCGAGTGGCCCATTTCGAATTCGGAACCAAAGCGTCGCGTTGTGACCTTTGAACCCGTCACGTCGCGACAAGCCTTCGAACGGCTTTCTTCCGAATGCGAAGTCATATCTTCGAACAAAACCCTTCGAACTCGAAACACCAAGATCGCGCCACGACCTATACAGGTGTCGCACTGCAAACCTTTGTTTTCCAGAATCATCTTCATCTTCTTCATCGTACAATCGTCCAAAACTCCATAACCATAATATCCAGTGATACATAAAACTCTGGAAATCAATTTCTAATATTTCTAAACTCATACAATCATCATATAACATGTATACAAGCTTCAATAACATATCAAATCCATTTTTAAACATCAAATCATGCAAAACCCATTTGTCAAGTTTACACATAAGCTTCAACAATGGTATTTTCATGAAACCAACATGAATTTAACAACACAATATATCAAAATTTGCAGAATCATACAAGGAGCATAGCCTTACCTTTAACTGAATTATTAAACACTAATTCCTTACTTTCATTTTTCAAGTTTCCTAGCTTCGTTGTTCTTCTTTCCTAAAACACATACAACACACATACAACATTGAACAAAATGAGGAGGTTACCTCATGGTTATCCTCCTAAGAAAAGTACACATGCTACACAAACAACAAAGCAGGTGGTGGCATATTTGGTGATGACTCTTCATCCAAAAATATACATACATATGCACACACACACATACACACATATATATATATACATATATATAAACTTCACTTAATTAATATCCATAATTAATTTAAATAATTCATAAACAATAGATAAGTAAACATTAAATTAAAAACAAACCAAGTGCATATTTTACCAAAGCCTATAAAACCGCTAGGCCCAAACTCAGGATGTAACAAATCCTCCCTCTTTAAAAAGATTCTGTCCTTGGAATCTCACTACACACACCAACAAAGATATCAACTCTTCATATCCTCTTTTGATAGTCCAGCCAGAAAAAAACTCAATTGCGCTTTCAATTTTCAATATTAAAGAAATATGTTTCTACAAATTCTTGTCATAATACCACTCGAACAGTCTTATAGTTTATCTTTCTAATATATTCTTTTAAATCAACCATACATCACAAATCCAGTTCCACTTACCCAACTCTCATTTCAACCTTCGTTTGTAAACTCTTCATAAGTTTAAGCAACCCTTAATTCCATTAAAGTCATCAAATATGAATCATCATATCTTCAAATCATCTCATTCAAATATTCAATCAAGTTTGTCTGTCCAACAGATGTCGTCTCACTTGTAATAAAAATACTCATCAATCAATAACCACTCAACATTTCCAGAGGCCTCTTTATACAATCAAAGTTAATACAATTTCCATCGTGTCTTGTCATCATTACCTCTTAGATATCTCAAAATATCTCAAAGTTTCATAAGTTCCTGGTATACCGTTTCAACTTTCACTCCATATGTCAAATTTTCATAACACGTTATCTTTGTTCTCATAGTATACCATCAATACTCAACCCTTATGTCTTGTCTCCATAGTATAGAATTGACAATTTAAATCCATAAATCCTTATTAAATCAAACTCTAATTCAAAGCAAAGGCACTTCCAAGCAAAGGCACTTCCAAGCAAAGGCATCTCCAACCAAAGGCATTTCTAAGCAAAGGCATCTTCTAACACAAGGTCTATAAGTCTTCATTCCATAAGTTCAGGCCATAACATTCCTCTTTTCCCTTTCTCAAAGGTTTTAATCTTCCATTCTTCAAAGCTTTCTAGTGAAAATCTCGATTCATCCACTAAATCCACGATACTTCCAATTCGCATAAATAAAAAGTGTTATCATCATTAGCTCTTTCACAGATCCATACATCTGTCACCATATCATCTTTTTAAGATAACATCAAATCCGTCAATCACTGTCTTACGCATTCAGATAACTTCTTCTAATTAGGCATCTAATACATCTCTCATTGACCAAGTCAATCATACATGTCTTCTCTTACAGTTAATATTCTCATAACATCATTGCAATCATATCAACTGTAACTTCCAAGTTATGTTTATAATTTCGTCTCGTAATATCTCAATTAACACAAGACATCAATTACATCCAATCTCAAAGCATATCATCACATTTCAAACCAACAAATGTAATTTCATATCATACTATAAATTTTTTTCAGAACCATCATTCGTCATGATCACTTATCAACTATAGTCATTAGATTAAACATCCTCTTAAAATCTCAATTACATCCTTTACCCAACAAAACTGCACATCCCAGACTTACCCAATATGCAGCAATTCATCTCTTTCTTCTTTAATTGCATAGATTAGAATACACATAATACAACATATATCTTGCAATAATTCATATAGCATACAATTCAATTAATCTGAAAATATCTCTCTATGGTATCTTATGCTCACTTAGCACTTAAATCAAGTATCACATACTTATCATCATACCATTTCTTGATATATAACAGATAATTCATGATAAAAAATCATCTACTATCATTTATTTCTATTTCTAGAGAATCCTTCTCATAAGAAATAAACTTAAACATTTTAGCACATACTATGCATAAAATATCCACAATTAACTTTAAAGTGAATTAACACGTAAACGAGTATATAGTTTATCAAAACATACCCGTACCATCTCTTTCGGCGGTGGTGTTATCATTAGCAATCATATTAAAAGCCCTACCCTCTCGCACAGTAGGGTTCTTTCTCTTCTGCCCTGCTGATGATGATCCCCCAACCGCTTCTGCCCCAGTTCCTGTCCCAGTCTTCCTCCCAGAAGGACAATCACTAGCCCTGTGTCCCTCATTCAGGCAATTCCAACACATGATACGAGGAAAAATGCAATCCTTAATCTCATGCCCAAACATTCCACAACGTATGCATCGCATGTCTGAGCAGTACACTGCCCAGAATGAGTAGATCTACACCGTACACACCATTGCGGTTTCTGATCGGAACTTCCGGTGGTTACCCCACGGTTCTGACTTCCCTACGACTGGTTTCCTTGCCAATTCCTCTTTTGCTGATTACCAGTCTGATCATACCTCGGCTTCTACAAAGCCGCTTCATCTTGGTTTTGCTTATCTCTTGCCTGGATGTCCTCCTCAGCAGACTTGGCTAAGGTGAAGGTCTGGGATAATGATCCGGCTAACCGAGTTGTGCTTCTATACTCGGGAAGTAATGCTCCAATGAAATGTTGAACCTGGGAAGGTTCATCAGGCACCCACTGAGTCACAAACCTCATCTTTGCATTAAACTGTTCTGTTATTTCATCAACTGTCATTCTCTTTGTCATGTGCAACTCTATAAACTCCTGTTATATCTTTTTCAATTCGAACGCATTACAATATTGTTCACACAATTTGTTTCGAAATTGTTCCCAAGTAATTGCATCCATTTGAGCTCTGGAAAGATGTGTGGTGATAGAATCTCACCAAACCATTGCTTTTCCCTTCAACATCTTTGTAGCAAAACAAACTCTCATTTCTTCTTCACAATTGCATGCATCCAGGATTCTAGCAGTGTCTCGCAACCAATTCAGGGTAACATTTGGATCGGTGCTACCATGATATTCCTCAGGTTTGCAATCCAAGAACTATTTATAAGTACACGGTTGTCTAAATCCCATACCAGGTGGAAATCCCATGAAAGGATATGGCATTGATCCTTGTGAAAACATCGGGTAGTAGAATGGTTGGATCGTCGATTGAGACACCGGTGGAAACAGTATCGTCACAGAAGGTATCCATGTATACATAGTATTAGCCAGAAAATCTTGTCTCTGTTGTTTCATTTCTTTCCTCAAATCCAACAATTGCCCTTCCAATTGAAAAATATATTCTTCCCTGTCGTCTACAACTGTACCTGACGTACCCGCATGTTGAGGAACCTCTGTTGCTACAGTAGAAACTTCTACTGTTGATGGGACAATAGGGGCGCCAGTTAGGTTCTCATTATCAGCCATTGTTTTCTATAACAAGCACAACATCTCACCAACTTATTAGTTTAATCCGTTAGTATGTCACATACTAAACTCCAAAACAACACTCTCATTCACCCCAATCCCACACTCAAGGAATAATTGACCCCAACTCAAGCCAAGATTTGGGAATGCAACACTTCCACTATGCCTACGTTGCCAAACCAAGGCTCTGATACCAAACTTGTAACACAGTATTTTCAACCCAAAAATTTTCTCATTTTCGAACATTGCAGAAGCGATACTAAAACTAAAATATTAACAATATATACAAACAATTTTCCAACACCAGTTTAGTCAAAATACGAATATTACAAAAACCACGGCTCGTCACAACTTAAATCAGAGCGCCCGCCAATTATTCTCCAAGATACAACCCCCTCACAACCCAACCGCAGAACTCACCAGCAACCTGTAAAAGGAGTGAGAGGTGGGGGATTAGCACAAAGCTAAGTGAATGAAAGTAAAACTACAACAAACCAGAATCAATCACAACCGCAGGTTACCAAACAATCAATAACCGCAGAATAAACAATTAATTGTGCCCGCAGAATACCATCACATAATCGTGTCCCGAAAAGATCGGCTGATCTGTAGATCCTTCAACCAATGCCGGCCAAAGGAAAGGTTTACCGATAGTTCATTTGCTATTCTCACACAATATTATCCTTTAGTTGCAACAAATGCATCGAAAGATCCCAATACTGATTAGCCGATAGCAAACAAACCCAGCCCATGGCCAAGCCGAGACTAACTTCCCAAAAGCATGTATACATATCACCGACGCAACAATCAATTAACAAACAATCAGTTAATCAATTATCGGACATACAGTCTATCCATGCGTCAATCCATAAACAGTTATAACCAAACAAGTTACAACTAACACCAGTCGTGAGTTAAACGTCCACTCACCTCGAGTTCTCGAACTCCAACTAAGTGGTCTAATGTTACTGAGCCTTGTCTGTTCCTGAGAACACAACAAACTAAAATCAGTTTCCAATTCATAAATATATATCAAACATATATTTATATCCCATACATAACAAGTTAGAAACAACCAATATGTAAACACCTAATCATGCAATCCAAAAGATTAATAAATAAAAGCTTTCGATCAAAAATACACGCGTCGCGTCGCGACCATCAACATGTCGTGTCGTGATGATTCTTCGAGCGCCCCCCTTTGAATTGCAATACACTTTGAGCGGCCCATTTTGAATTCGGAACAACCGCGTCGCGTCGCGACCTTTGAACTCGTCGAGTTGCGACCTTTGAACCCGTCGCTTCGCGACAAGCCTTCGAATGGCTTTCTTCCGAATGCGAAGTCATCTCTTCGAACAAAACCCTTCGAACTCGAAACACCAAGATCGCGCTGCGACCTATACTGGTGTCGCGCCGCGAACCTTTGTTTTCCAGAATCATCTTCATCTTCTTCATCGTACAATCGTGCAAAACTCCATAACCATAATATCCAGTTATACATAAAACTCTAGAAATCAATTTCTAATATTTCTAAACTCATACAATCATCATATAACATGTATATAAGCTTCAATAACATATCAAATCCATGTTTAAACATCAAATCATGCAAAACCCATTTGTCAAGTTTACACATAAGCTTCAACAATGGTATTTTCATGAAACCAACATGAATTTAACAACACAATATATCAAAATGTGCAGAATCATACAAGGAGCATAACCTTACCTTTAACTTGAATTATTAAACACTAATTCCTCACTTTCACTTTTCAAGTTTCCTAGCTTCGTTGTTCTTCTTTCCCAAAAAACATACAACACACATACAACATATACCAAAATGATGAAGTTACCTCATGGTTATCCTCCTAAGAAAAGCACACATGCTACACAAACAACAAAGCAGGTGGTGGCATATTTGGTGATGACTCTTCATCCAAAAATATACATATGTATGCACACATAAATATATATATATATATATATATATATATATATATATAAACTTCACTTAATTCATATCAATAATTAATTTAAGTAATTCATATTCAATAGATAAGTAAACATTTAATTAAAAACAAACCAAGTGCATATTTTACCAAAGCCTATAAAACCACTAGCCCCAAACTCGGGATGTTACAAAACCAGTTACAACCAACACCAGTCGTGAGTTAAACATCCACTCACCTCTGTCCGCAATCGCACTTGCTCAGTTGTCTAATGTCACTGAGTCTTCGCAGTTCCTAAGAACACAACATACTGAAATCAGTCTCTGATTCATAAATATATATTCACATATATTTATATCTAAAAAACGATAATCAACATGCTAAATTTCTCATATGAAACAAACATAAAAAGTCGGGCCCGTTCAGGTCGTACGGGGCCTAATTCGGACCCTTTTTAGCTTGCCCAGGGCCTAAATCGGACCCTATTTAGCTTGCCCGGGGCCAAAGGTTGGATGACCCGGGGCCTAAAGTTGGATGACCATCCGGGGCCTAAAAGTCGGATGACTACCCGGGGCCTAAAGTCAGGTGACTTTCACAAGCCCGGGGCCAACAATCGGGCGACTTTCATAAGCCTGGGGCTAAACGTCGGGCGACTTTCAACAAGCTCGGGGCCAAAAGTTAGACCTCTTTCAGCACCTCACAAAATCCATCTTCTTTTTCCCTGTTCTTCTTCTAGCTTCAAACCAACATCTCAAAACACAACCATAAATCTAAAAATCTTCAAATCAACTAGAAAACTCTTCCAAATTACAAACAAACCTCATAGAACACTTAACCAAACATCATGATTATACCAAAACCAATTAAAGCACCCTATTCAACAAAACCCACTTGCTAAGTTTTCTTTAAAAGCTTCATATCTCCATTAATGCTGTTCACATATTCTACTATAACACCGGCTTTGCAAAACAACAAAATTAGCAAAAATTGCGTTTTTCATAAACGTGAACTCATTCACGATTAGTTATCATTAAGTTAAACAGCGGAAACTCTTAACCAAAAGTTTATACATAAAATATTAACATTCAAATTACGGTATCAACTGTTTGGTGTTACTCTATCACAACAACCGACCATAATATCATATCATTACAATTATAAGTGTTGCATCCCAAAACGAATATCCAACATAGGCAACCCCGCTCACCACACCACCTAATCTTTATTTGCAAAAAAAGGGTCAACGTGGCACCATTAGCTATACACATAGCTAGTGAGTACAAACTTAACATAAGCATCAATAAAGCAAGTCATGTATCACAGGAATAAGCAATCAATGCTATCCTATCACATTGCGGTGTGCTGACAAGATTGGTATGAGTCATTTCTTGCAGGATAGCTAGTCCCGCTCAACAACATTAAACCGGGGGATCAGACATAACCACCCGCGCCGGTGGGGGAGCATAAAGCATTCCACCAAGCATCGTTTACGGAACCATATGCTCCTTAGGCAATTCAGCCACTACCGACTAATTACCCCTCATGATATAAGGCATGGCAGTTCTGCAGAACCTACGATCCGGAATGTTACCTCGAATCACCTTTAAATCCCGAATTACCTCATCAAGGATCCCCGGGATCTAGCTATCTGGCTGACCTTAACCATGCTTGAGTTGTCCACGAACATTTCACATACACATAGCTGATCCAATCAGGATCATTCATTAAGCATGCATATTCATTCATTTCATTGAGGCGGATCCAATCTAGATCCTTAGCATGCATATCATCAATTTTCCACATAGTTGATCCAATCAGGATTGGTATCATACATGTCATTTAGCTTAACTAGGTGGCTCCAATTCTAGATTCCATTGGCATGCACTCAACATACATTTAACAAGTACTTAACATGGCATAGTGCAATAAAGTAGCATGGCAATACTTACATATTTACTTTGAAGCATACATGCAACTTTAAACATCTTTGAATCTCATACAATTCACTTAGCAAGCAAGTCTCCCTCTATTGAGACTTATGAAAGTCGGTACTCATCTGAGTAGCTTATGTTACGGATTATTTTAACTCCGATTCAGCTAATTCGGCAAGTTCACCTAGAATCATCATTTGCGTTAAGCGTTTATCTATATGGGATTCTATTACTAGAACCCTTACAAGAACCTTCTAATGATCATAGACTAATTATCATATTTACTTTTGACTTTATATTACCTATCCAACAAGAACATGTAATAAAACAAAGTTCTTGCTGAACAGGTCCCAGTAGCGTCGCGACCATCCAACCCGTCGCGTCGCACCGTGTAAAAGTCGGAACCCCAAGAGTCGCATGACTCATCTAAAGGTCGCATCTAAGAGTCGCGTGGGCTATCTGACAGTCGAACCAACTAGTCAAATGGGTCATTCGACAGTCGGACCCAAAAGTTGGATGGGCCGTCCAAAAGTCGGACCAAAATGTCGCATAGTTCAAATTTAACGGGTCGCGCCGTGACCCTTAACTTGGTCGCGCCGCAATCTTAGTTTTTACAGTTTATCATCTTCTTCAGCATGTTATCCAGCCGAATTTTTTTCTTAACTATTTCAAAACCCAGATTGTCAAACTTGTTAGAATCACTCTAAAAACACTTGAGAACTTCATATTACATATAAATAAACTTCATAAACTCTTCAAATCCAAATAAGACACGAAACATACAAAACCCACTTTCAAAGTAAGCTTTATATGTTCTTCAATGGTGTTCTTGCATGAACTTGAGTTTCCAACCATAACACAACACATAACTAACCCCAATCATACTTAGATCTTATAACAAACACATGCTTACCTTCTTTGGATTCAAAGACAACAAATCTTCAATCCTTTCTTCTTCAGAACTCACGAGAGAAGAGTGTGTGTTTTTAGGTGTTTTGCTTTATCAACTTTGACTAATATAGTCAAGTTAACACATACACACACACACACACATATATATATATATATATATTCTTATCTAGAGGCAACCGCCTCTAGATTTCTTTTCTTTTTAACTCTATTCATTACTTTTCTTAATATATATATATATATATACATATATATATATATATTTACTTTAACTAAAAGAATACACAATAACACATATACATATACACATATACATATACACATATACATCTTCACTTTAACACATCTTCATTTAATCATTTAATACATACATATATACAACTTGGATTATTTATACATTTACTAATGTACGTACATTTACAAACAATTTACAACTAGGCCCAAATCAAGGATGTTACAAATCTACCCCCTTAAGAGGATTAACAGGTTTGGACTTCCCACGTTAGGTTTGGATCTAAGCTGTGCTTCAACTTAACAAGAACTAGCTTGAACATCTTCTTGCGTAGCTTGTTGACCTTCGTGTCAAGAATTTCAACAGGTTCTTCTACGAGTCGCTTAGAAGAGTCAACCTTCAATTCTTTCAATGGGAGAATCTGATCATCTTCAACGTTTCACTTGTGTAAGTAGCATACGTTAAAGGTATCATGGATTCCAGCTAGCTCAGGTGGCAGCTCAAGAGTTACCGTCTGATCATTGACCTTACGAACGATTGTGAATGAGCCTATGAAACGTGGACTTAGCTTCCCCTTACGCCCAAAACGAATGACGCCTTTCTAAGGAGAAACCTTCAAGAATGCACGATCACCAACATCAAATATAATGGGATGACGTTTAGGATCCGCATGCATATTTTGTCGGTCACGAGCTACTTTCAGCTTTTCTAGAGCCACGTTCACTTTATCTGACGTAATCTGGACAATCTTACGTCCTGCAAACTGCTTCTCCCCGGGTTCCAACCAGCAGGTTGGAGTACGACAATGTCTCCCATATAACATCTCGTATGGAGGCATTCCAATGTTGGAATGATATGAATTATTATAAGCACATTTAATCAATGGGAGATGAGAATCCCATGAACCACCAAACTCGAGTACACACGCACGAAGCATATCTTTCAATGTTTGGATCGTTCGTTTAGATTGTCCATCGGTTTATGGATGATAGGCAATGCTCAGATGAACACGAGTGCCTGACTCACATTGCAAACTTTGCCAGAAATTAGAAACAAACCGAGAGTCACGATCAGAAACAATTGATCCAGAAAGACCGTGATGTGTTACAATCTCATCAATATAAAGCTGAGCTAAACGAGTCAATGAAGCAGACTCGTTGGTTGCTAAAAAGTGAGCACTTTCAGTTAACCGGTCAACAATGACCCATATCATATCATGCCCTTTGAACGTCTTGGGCAACTTTGTCACGAAATCCATCATGATATGATCCCACTTTCACTCCGGAATATCAAGCTATTGTAGATTGCCATAAGGCCTCTAGTGTTCCGTCTTGACTTGCGCGCATATTTGACATCTCTCCACAAATGAAGCGATGTCCTTCTTAAGAATTGGCCACCAATACAACCTCTTCAGGTCATAGTTGTTGGTATATGCCCGCTGACACACACGAGTTAATAGCACCGCTGATGAGGTATAAGCCTATTGGGTCACACACCAAGTATTGATTCCGGCAACACGATCAAGCAAAAGAGATAAAAAAGCCAAAATGGGTTTTGGCGGGATGAGGCACGACCGTACCTTGTGAGGCACGGACATGTCTTATCCGACAGGCACGGGACGTACTGGCCTTGGGCTGGACCGTGGTCTGTTGGGCCGGCACGGCCGTGCCATATAAGGCACGGGCGTGCCCATACATTGTAATAGCAGAATCAACAGTCTTAAACACTCATTTTAATGGGATTAAAAGTGTGGTTAATGCCTGTTAATTGAGCTACGGGTTTTGGCTCCCTAGGAGAGACCAAGTGACATACACTTTGTGTTGGTTCATGAAAAACTCTCTCTAGTTGATACTAATCTTTGGTGATCAAGTTTTGGTGCACAAAGGTGATATACATACATTGTTCTTGTTGCTTTGATGTTTTACACCAACACACTAGCATTTGGGAATCAAGATACCTTAGGGTGGACTACACTAGAGGAGTTCTTGGTTGAATTCATACATCTCGACAAGAAGGAAGATCTTTGTGTTTTGCATTGTGGTATAACATTTCTTCTTATCTTGTTTATATGTTTTAGTTGCAATAGCATGCCTAGATTTTGGTCCATGGGAAGTGTTTGTTTGGATTGCTTTGAAATTTTGATCTATATTATGCTTTCGCTACTTCTTGAATATGCCAAACAAATACCTTCAATGGTATCAGAGCCATAACTAACATGGCTTTGCACTAATAAGTTATGAAAAACCATAAAATATGTAATTTGTCAAATGGCAGAAGGGAGGCACGCTCGTACCTATGGGGTAGGGTGTGCCTATCGCCGGATGCATTTGGTCAAAGTACGCCTCGTGCCTGAGGGCGTACCGTCGGGTACGGTCGTGCCTGACATTTTTGAAAATTTAGGTTTTAAAAAAAATTATATGGAAATTGTTTTCTTGTAATGGTTTTTCGGTTTGACTTTAGTTGACTGGTTTTTGGACTGGTCTTGATATGTTTGTTGCCCCCATAATATTTTAGTTTATATATATATATATATATATATTTGTTGTAACTTGGCATGAAGTGTACACAAATATATACTTATAAATGTATATATGAATATGTGTTTCAAAATCAAAATTGGTTTGGTTCACTACTGCATATGTACAAGGAATGTCATTTTGTGCCTTTGATGTTTTAGAAAATCTTAACTATATATATGTATCATGGTTTTGTGTGGCACACCATGTTTCATTTTGTTGCGTTTGGTTTAATTCGGTAACATGATATGCCCTTAGACCTATGTGTTGTGATGGTTGACTAATTTGGTTTTTGGTGGCTTGCGTGCCGCATTGGTGTAATACTTATTTATTTATTTATTGGTGCGGCTTGTAAGCCGTTTATTTTATTCCGTGTAGTTGTATAAATAGTTTAGGAATGCGACCTGCGTGTCGTTTGAATATTCTATGTATAGGATTTTCGGCATGTTACCGAATTGTATTTATTTGCGTGGTTGTATTTTATTTTCTATACATGGTTTAGGATTCGCATGCTAGACAATTTTTCTTTAAAAATTAAATAAAATACAGCGTTTGTTAAAATGGTTAACAATCTCGCGCGAATAGAATTGACAAAGAAAATATAAAGATAGTATTATACATTAAAAGTGCTTAAAATCATTTTGACACTTACTTTGTTAATTCACAAAAAGGTTTTTATAAACCGGAAACAAAATCCCTTTTTCAAAACGTAAATCACGCACCATCCGTAAGACGACACCACCCGAATCTAACGAAACAAGAATGATTTTTGAGCTAAGCACGAGTCATTCCTTGTGTAGTTGTGTGGAAGGTGAGTGGGGTAACTCGCATGATTGGTTGTCGAGCTAAGCACGAGCCAATTAATGGTCAAGAGTGCCACCGTGTGTCTTGTCAGACGATTTACAATTTTAGTACATAATTCTTGGTTAGTTGTCGAGCTAAGCATGGACTAAACAAAAATTATATATTGAGATTGGTGTAAAGAAGAGATCAAACATGCCAAACGACATAATGGATGTCATTGGATCCTGCAAGTGTCTAAGAGTTGTAATAGAGATTGCAATTGGTAAAATGGTTACCGGCCTAAATAGCTTCGCCACGTGATCCGCAGTAAACCCGTCACGGTGTAAGGTGAAATAAGGTTCTTAGCCCTTGTTATAAATAATTGTTTTGTTTAAAACTATGGGTACTTATTTTAACAAGGATTTCCAAACTAACTAAAACTACTTTGCTATTTTAGATGGCGTCTTCAAGCAACACCAACAACACTGACCACTTTTCGCTAAGAGTTTTCCTTGAGAAGGAGAAACTCAATGGTAACAACTTTTTGGATTGGTTTAGGCAACTCAAGCTTGTCTTACGCCAAGAAGGAAAGTTGGTTACCATAGAAGAGGCCCTTCCCGAGGCTCCTGCTGCCAATGCCACTCGGGCTATCCGAGATGCTTATGAGAAGCGTGTCAAGGATACCGAGGACATTCCTTGCTCATCTTAAGTACTATGATTCCTGAGCTCCAAAAGCAAATGGATCATTTAAGTGCTTTTGACTTGATCGCTCAGCCTAAGGAAATGTTCCAGCAGCAAGCGAGACAAGAGAGGTTTGAGTGTCTTAAGACGGTTCTTGGTAGCAAGATGTCCGATGGCGGAAACGTGAGTGCTCACGTGTTGCGTATGAAAGCAAATGTGGAGCGCATGGAATGGCTTGAATTTACCATAGGGAAGGAGCTAGCCGTGGATCTAATCCTATGGTCCCTGCCCACCGCGTATGATGAATTCGTCATGAGTTGTCATATGCATAGTATGGATAAATCCATGATGGAGCTACATGGTATGCTTAAGACAACGGAGTCTAGCATGACTAAGAAGAAGAAGTCTGCTTATACCCCTAAGGGTAAGGGGAAGGGGAAGGTTGGCGTTGCCAAGCCTACCCCGCTTCGGAGGGTAAAGGCAAGGGGAAGATGATTCTCCAAGCCAAAACTCCGGATGAAGCGGAATGCTTCTTTTGCGGGAAGAAGGGCCATTGGCGCTGTAACTGCCCGGGGTACCTAGAAGGACTTAAGAAGCTCAAGGGGTTAAGCTTCGGAGGAACTTCGGATTCAGGTACATACATGATTGAACTCCATCATACTTCTACATCTGAAAGTTGGGTATTAAATACCGGTTGTGGCACTCACATTTGTAACATTGTGAAGGTGTTAAAGGCAAGTGGGAGGATGGGGAATGGAGAGCTTGACTTGATAATGGGAAACAAGGAGATTGTCCCGGTCAAAGCTCAAGGAAAAGTTGAATTATCTTTTAATTCTGGTTTTTCTATATTATTATTGAACGTATGCTACTCGCCTCTTGTGGCGAGGAATATTATTTCTTTTCATGCACCACATGACGATGGATTTGGTTTTCCTTTTGACATTGGAGTTATTATATGTTTTAAAAATAATATTTGTTATTTCAAAGCTTATCCTAGTCGTGGTATTTATGAACTAGATGCATACATTAGTAATAATCAATCAATCATGAATATTGATTCAACGTCTAAAAATGGTTTAGACAAATTTTCTTTGTAGTATGGTCGACTTGGCCATATAAACAAGACTCGTATTGCCAAGCTCCAAGCGGTTGGGATCTTGGAATCATTCGAACATGAGTCGAACGAAGTATGTGAATCTTATTTATTAGGCAAGATGACTAAAGCACCCTTTACCGGCGTGAATGAGAGGGGTAAAGACTTATTGGACATCATACATTCCGATGTGTGTGGTCCATTTAAGCACATCACAAGAGACAATTCTAGATACTTCGTTACCTTTATAGATGATTATAGTAGGTATGGGTATGTCTACCTGGTTAGACAAAAGTCCGAGACCTTTGAGGTCGTTAAGACATTCCAAAACGAAGTTGAGAATCAATTGGGCAAAAAGATTAAGATACTTAGATCCGATAGGGGTGGTAAGTATCTTAGTCAAGAGTTTTGTGATCATCTTAAGAGTTGTGGGATTATCTCACAACTTACACCTCCTAGGACGCCACAATTAAATGGTGTCGCCGAGAGGAGGAACCGAACATTGTTAGATATGGTTTGGTCTATGATGAGTCACACCCAAGTGCCAATAAGCTTTTGGGGATATGCTCTTGAAACGGCAACAAGGATCCTTAATCTCATACCAACGAAGAAGGTCGAGAAAACACCTTTCGAGATGTGGCATGGGAAACCTCCCGTTCTTACCTATCTAACGGTTTGGGGTTGTCTAGCCTACGTGAGACGTGAGGTTGATTACAAATTAGAGCTCCGATCTGAAAAGTGTTATTTCATCAGATATCCAGCTGCGGGTATTGGATACATATTCTATAAACCTTTTGAGAACAAAGTATTTGTTGCTCGAAGGGCGGTATTTTTAGAAAGAGAATTAGTATTCAATCAGCAAGACAAAAATAAGATTGACCTTGAAGAAGTTCAAGGGTCAACGGATGAAAGGCCTGACATTGGCACTAGCCAACAACCTAGTGAGGTTGAGTCTGAGCATGAAAATACAAAGACTAACGTACATCCATTACCTCCCCGTAGATCCGGTAGAGTTCACCATGAGCCAGAGAGATATGAGTTTCTCATATCTAAGGGCAGCGAACTATTGGTGGATCATAATGAGCCCACCAACTATCGGGAAGCGGTAGCGGGCCACGAGTCTGCTAAATGGATAGAGGAAATGGATAACGAGATTCAATCCATGGCAGATAACGAGGTTTGGGAACTGGTTGATCTTACACCCGGTTATAGACTAATAGGGTGTAATGGGTTTTTCAAGAAGAAGACCGACATGGATGGAAAAGTTAACACATTCAAAGCCCGACCGGTGGCTAAAGGTTTCACCCAGACACACGGTGTCGATTATGATGAAACTTTCTCCCCAGTGGCCATGTTGAAATCTATTAGCATACTTTTGGCAATCGCCGCATTTCATGATTATGAAATATGGCAAATGGATGTCAAAACCGCCTTCCTTTATGGGAAGATTTCCGAAGAGGTGTATATGACGCAACCTGAGGGGTTTGTACATCAAAAGCACCCTAGTAGAGTGTGTAGACTAGAATCTATGTTTTGACGAGAAAATCAAGCATCTCGTAGCTAGAATCTATGTTTTGACGAGAAAATCAAAGAGTTTGGTTTTTCAAAAAGCGTAGATGAGCCATGTGTATACGTTAGGGCTAGTGGGAGCGCCGTTGTTTTCTTAGTCTAATATGTGGATGATATCCTAGTCATTGGAAAAGATATTCCAATGTTTCAAGGTGTTAAAACTTGGCTTGGAAAATGTTTCTCAATGAAAAACTTAGTAGAAGTGGCATATATTCTAGGTATCAAAATCTATAAACATAGATCTAGAAAACTTCTTGGGTTGAGCCAAAGTACATACATTGACAAAGTCTTGAAGCGATTCAAGATGGAGGATTCCAAGAAATGAACTCTTCCTATGTCACATGGAATGATATTGAGTAAGACTTAATGTCCTAGTTCTCAAGACGAACTAGAAGTAATGAAGCGAGTACCATATGCTTCGGCCGTGAGCTCGATCATGTACGCCTTGTTATGTACTCGTCCTGATGTGTCATGCACTTTGAGCATGACTAGTAGATATCAGGGTAACCCGGGGCAAGCCCATTGGGTTGCGGTAAAAAACATTCTTAAGTATCTTAGGAGAACTAAAGAAATGTTTTTGATCTTTGGGGGTGAGGAAGAGCTCAAAGTAAAGGGTTACTCTCATGCTAGTTTCCAAACTAATAAGGATGACTACCGATCACAATCGGGGTTTGTGTTCCTATTAAATGGTGGAGCTATTACTTAGAGAAGTTCAAAGCAAGACATAGTAGTTGATTCTACTACAGAGTCAGAATACATTGCGGAAAGTGAAGCTGCTAACAAAACTGTGTGGATAAGGAAGTTCATCCGAGACGTTGGAGTGGTTTGAAGCGTCTCCGAACCTATTAAGATCTTATGTGACAATGGGGGTGCGGTAGCCTTAGTGAAGGAACCTAGAGCTCACAAGAGAACAAGGTATATACCTCGAAAGTACCACTTGATCAGAGAGATGGTCGAAAGTGGTGAAGTCTGTATTAGTAGGGTAACCTCAGAAGGCAATTTGGCCGATCCGTTTACTAAACCATTTTCACAAGCTTCTCATGATTCTCACACTATGGCAATAGGTGTTAGATTTGCTCATGACTTGGTTGAAATTTATTTTTAGTTTATGATTGGATCATTTTGTATTTGGGAACATTAAGGAGTAATGTTACTTATGTTTGTTTTGATTTATATAATAGAGATCTATATATATGCATGTTGCGGTTACTTACATTTAGTCTTTACTGTATTCTATCTTTGCATGTTTAACCTCTTCCCAAGATTGTTTTACAATCTTTAAATCTCCACAATCGGTCATACTTTGTAGGAAGGAAGTATGAATTAATATTGAGGTAAATAATTGGTTTTGATAAACGTGATTCTTGCCTATACTTGAAAGGGGTTTCAAGTGATTGGAGGACCCGCACACGAGTTCACATCATGGTTTTAGTCATAAGTAACTCGGGATGATAATGTCATTTCATCCTTAAACTAGAGATACATGTGATTCCAAAGCCTAGGTTTGCTCTACTTTGATTGTTTCTAAGGCGGTCCATAACTGGTCGTATAAGGGAGATGATTGGGTAGAGTATTATCTATGTGGTGGGACTATGTAGTCAATAGGAATTTGTTCCTCTATGTATAGGGAAGATATCCATGGGCCCCTCGATGATTGAGTGCTGACGTTCATATGCATGGCCGTGCCCAAGTTATATTAATGATGGATCAATGTTACTTGGTTTGTTGGTCACCACTAATCTAGATTCGAGAAACCTAATTGTGAACGATCTGAAGGTTGACTTTATTCCATGCCTTGTGTTCACATAGGATATCATAAACAAAGGGATGTACTTGATCATTTATCTTTAGGACAATCATTTTAGGATTGGGATCTTGTCGAAAGTGGCATACCCTATACTGACTTGGGAGTATAGATGTCTTGCTAGAGGCCGCTCTATGTTTGTGTTATTTTTTGTAGTCATGACACATGCAAGTGGGAGTCTGTTGGTATATGCCCGTTGACACGCACGAGTTAATAGCACTGCTGATGAGGTATAGGCCTATTGGGTCACACACCAAGTATTGATTCCGGCAACACGATCAAGCAAAAGAGAGAAAAAGGCCGAAATGGGTTTTGGCAGGATGAGGCACGACCGTACCTTGTGAGGCACGGGCGTGTCTTATCCAACAGGCACGGGGCGTACTAGCCTTGGGTTGGACCGTGGTCTGTTGGGCCGGCACGGCCATGCCATATAAGGCACGGGCGTGCCCGTACATTGTAACAGCAGAATCAATAGTCTTAAACACTCATTTTAATGGGATTAAAAGTGTGGTTAATGCCTGTTAATTGAGCTACGGTTTTTGGCTCTCTAGGAGAGACCAAGTGACATACACTTTGTGTTGGTTCATGAAAAACTCTCTCTAGTTGATACTAATCTTTGGTGATCAAGTTTAGGCGTACAAAGGTGATATACATACATTGTTCTTGTTGCTTTGGTGTTTTACACCAACACACTAGCAGTTGGGAATCAAGATTCCTTGGGGTGGACTACACTAGAGGAGTTCTTGGTTGAATTCTCACATCTCGACAAGAAGGAAGATCTTTGTGTTTTGCATTGTGGTATAACATTTCTTCTTATCTTGTTTATATGTTTTAGTTGCAATACCATGTCCAGATTTTGGTCCATAGGAAGTGTTTGTTTGGATTGCTTTAAAATTTTGATCTATATAATGCTTCCGCTACTTCTTGAATATGCCAAACAAATACCTTCAATAGTACATCTTAGTGATTCCTGGATGGATGGATAACTTGAACTTGTGGGCTTCTTGCAAAATCAGCTCACGATTACCTCCCTCAAGAGGTACCCAAATCATGGATTGGAAAGTCATCAACCCACGATTATCTTCACCCAGCTGGTCTTTCAACTTCTTCATTGTTTCAACTTTCATATTATCTTCTTGCAAGGCTAACTACTGGGCTTCCTTTAGCTTTGCAATCAAATATGATATCACTATGATCTTCATAAACTTTGCTTCTGCTGAGGGTCCTTTACGGCTTAAAGCATCCGCTACAACATTGGCTTTACCAGGATAGTAAAGGATTTCACAATTGTAGTCTTTAATTAACTCCAACCAACAGCGCTGCCGCATGCTGAGTTCTTTCTAGGAAAAGACATACTGCAGACTCTTGTGATCAGTGCATATCACACACTTCGTGCCATAAAGGTAATGCCTCCATAACTTCAATGCAAATACCACTGTAGCAAGCTCAAGATAATGGGTTGGGTAGTTCCTTTCGTGTGATTTCAATTGCCGGGAGGCGTAAGAAATCACTTTATCACGGTACATTAGGACACAACCCAAACCAGCGTACAAGGCAACACAATAGACAGTAAAGTCTTCCGAACCATCAGGCAAGGTGAGGATCAGAGCTTCACATAATAATCGCCTTAAGGTCTGAAAAGCTTCCTCTTGAGCTTCTGACCACACAAAAGCTACATCCTTACGAGTCAGCTAGGTCAACGGACCTGCAAGTTTAGAAAAATCACGGATAAACCGCCGATAGTAGCCAGCCAAGCCAAGAAAACTTTTAATTTCGGAAGGAGTTCGAGGAACCCCCCCAATTCATCACAGCCTCCACCTAAGCTGGATCTACTTTGACACCATCCCGACAAATGACATGGCCGAGGAAATGCACTTCCCTAAGCCAGAATTCACACTTAGAAAGCTTTGCATACAACTATTCTCGTTCAAGAGTTTCGAGAACCCGATGAAGATGAAGCTCAAGATCAGCTTCAGTCTCCGAGTAAACAAGAATGTCATCAATAAAAACGATCACGGATCTATCAAGAAATGGATGACAAACACAATTCATTAGATCCTGAAGATGGCAGGGGCATTGGTTAAGCGTACGGCATAACCAGAAATTCATAATGACCGTAGCAAGTTCGAAAAGCAGTCTTCAGGATATCTTCTTCATGAACTAGTACTTGATGATACCCCGACCGGCGTTCAATCTTCAAGAAATAAGTAGCTCCCTTCAATTGATCGAAAAGATTGTCTATTCACGGAAGAGGATATCTATTCTTTACAGTTCGCTTGTTAAGCTCCCTGTAATCTATACACATACGCATTGTTCCATCTTTATTTTTATCAAACAACATAGGAGCTCCCCACGACGAGGAACTCGGACGGATAAAGCCTTTGTCAAGCAACTCCTGAATTTGAGTCATCATCTCACGAATCTCAGAAGGAGCAATATGATATGGAGCTCTAGCCACAAGAGTAACTCCAGGACGAAGCTCAATTTTATACTCGACATCTTTGACCGCAGGTAAACCCGGCAGTTCTTCACGAAAGACCTTAGGATAATCAGAGCTACCGAGATGTCTTGGACCGGTCGCTTTTCCATCTTGGCATCAATAACATATGCTAAGAAAGAATCACAACCTTTAGAAATAGACTTTTGAGCTTTAATCACGGAGATAACAGGAATATCGGACTCCCGTCGCTCTCCTCAAGCTATTGCATAAGATGTATCAGAAAGAGGAATCTTAATCATCTTTTTGGAACATAGAATCTCAGCATCACGACTGCTAAGTCAATCCATTCCGATTACCACATCGAAGCCCATAATAGGCATAATGAAAAACAAAAAAGGGAGACTACTCCCATCAATATATATAACTGCGATAGGAACTTTCTTTATAACCAAAACTATCTTACCATCAGCAACCTCTACTTGAAGTGGCTCATCTAATGGAACAACAGGCAATTGAAGTCTTTTACGACAAGCCACAGAGACAAAGGAATAAGTCGCTCCTGAGTCGAACAATACACAAGTAGGAGTATAGTTAATAAGGAATGTACCAGTAATGAAATCCCCCGCTGCCTTCGCCTCCTCTACAATCATCTGAAATGCCCTCCCTTTCGCGCGAGGTGCACCATCTCTCTTCTACCCTCTAGAAGACCCACCTGCTCCCGAGCTTTGTCTTTCGGGACAATCCACCATCTTGTGACCGGCTTGCGATACCGGTAACAAACATCTTCATTGTATCGGTACTCGCTCACTAAATGCCCCTTTTGCCCACACCTCCCACATCTTCTGGTTGCTGTAGAGCATTTCCCAGAATGATAAATTTGGCACGAAGAACACCAAAGATTTTCCGGTCTCGGTTTCTTGGAAGTATCAGTTCTTCCACCCCCAGAGGATTGCCCTTTTAAAGGACCCGATTTTTGAGATGGCTGAGACTTCCTTTTGTAACCCCCACTGGAAGATTCGCCCTTATACTGCATACGATCTCCCTCCATTTGTCGGGCCACTTCAAATGCCCGATCCTAACTCACATATGCTCGCACATTGGTGCGAAACTCTAATGGCAAGGTCTCCACAAACGTTCTTATCTTGGCATTCTCGTCCAGTATCATATGTGAAACGAACCTCGGATCATTAATAAAAGCAGTGATGAGATCCTCTATCGACTTATCTTGTTTCTTGAGATCCTTGAATTCCCTCTCCATCATTTCTAACTTTTACACAACAAAGAAGAGTATTTAATACTCTACTACACTTACTTATATCCCTTAACAAGCTATATTATAACAAGTAATATTCATGCAACTCTCATACTCAACCCCCATAAGGAACACTTTACTATGGTCGGGCCCGAGTTTGAGATTGAATACTCTTACAAGTACCCAATTCCCTCAAACTTAGGCTCTGATACCTACTTGTAACACCGGCTTTGCAAAACAACAAAATTAGCAAGAATTTGTGTTTTTTATAAACGTGAACTCATTCAGGATTAGTTATGATAAAGTTAAGCAGTAGAAACTCTTAACCAAAAGTTTATACATAAAATATTTACATTCAAATTACTATATCAACTGTTTGGTGTTACTCTATCACAACAACTGACCATAATATCATATCATTACAATTATAAGTGTTCCATCCCAAAACGAATATCCAGCATAGGCAACCCCGCTTACCAGGCCACCTAATCTTTATCTGAGAAAAAGGGTCAACGTGGCACCATTAGCTATACACATAGCTAGTGAGTACAAACTAAACATAAGCATCAATAAAGCAAGTCATGTATCACAGGAATAAGCAATCAATGCTATCCTATCACATTGCGGTGTGCTGACAAGATCGGTATGAGTCATTTCTTGCAGGATAGCTAGTCCCGCTCAACAACATTAAACTGGGGGATCAGACATAACCATCCGCGCCGGTGGGGGAGCATAAAGCATTCCATCAAGCATCGTTTACGGAACCATAGGCTCCTTAGACAATTCAACCACTACCAACTGATTAGCCCTCATGATATAAGGCACGGCGGTTCTGCAGAACCTACGATCCGGAATGTTATCTCGAATCACTGTTAAATCCCGAATCACCTCATCAAGAGTCCCTGGGATCCAGCTATTCGGCTGACCTTAACCATGCTTGAGTTGTCCGTGAAAATTTCACATACACATAGCCGATCCAATCAGGATCATTCATTAAGCATGCATATTCATTCATTTCATCAAGGCGGATCCAATGTGGATCGTTAGCATGCATATCTTCAATTTCCACATAGTTGATCCAATCAGGATCGGTATCATACAAGTCATTTACCTTAACTAGGCGGCTCCAACAAGAACATGTAATAAAACAAAGTTCTTGCTGAACAGGCCCCGGTCACGTTGCGACCATCCAACCCGTCGCGTCACGACGTGTAAAAGTCGGACCCCCAAGAGTCGCATGACTCATCTGAAGGTCGGATCTAAGAGTCACGTGGACTATTCGACAGTCGGACAAACAAGTCGGATGGGTCATTCGACAGTCGGACCCAAAAGTCGGATGGGCCGTCCGAAAGTCGGACCAAAACCCACTTACACACACACACTTACTTTTTACACATACAAAATGAGGAGGTGCTTCAAGTATATCCATATACACACATACACAGCACATGTACACATAAGAAATTAATTTAAGGATTTAATCACCATGAGGTGGCACTCATTTTAAGCATACACATATATCCATGTGAGCTCTTTTACACATACAAACATAAACATATATCCATGCATACACTTCATCCACATAATATCTTCCGGTATACTTACCCACATATAAATTTCTAATCAATTTATAATTAATTTAATTAAATTACAAATTGACATTAACTTTACTAGTTAATCCCAATTAATTAATTCTCCAAATTAATTAACGTGCATCGAGGTATTATCTAATCCTCATACTAATCCACTTTATCCAATTCAAACAAGAACACTTATTCACTTACTCACATAATTACTCATATAAAAACACATTCTTACTTACCATTGACCCGCCCACAACTAGGCCGGGTTTTCAGATGTTACAACCTTAAGGTATGTTTGGCGAAACTAGCTGAGGCTGGAGCTGGGGTTGATTGATTGATAATCCCAAGTCCAAGCCATAAGCTACTTGAAAAAGCTTTTCTTTTGGAGGCTTATTGGGGATTATGTTTTTAATATCCTCTTAAAATTTTAACACCCGAACAAGGCTAAAGGACTACGGATTATGAAAACTAGAATCCCAAGCCCCTATAATGCCCCATAAGCTCGTTGCCTAACACACCCTTAGGGTGTGTTTGGTGAAACTAGGAGGGGCTGAAACTAGGCTGGGGCTGGGCTAGGGCTAATTAACTAATAATCCCAAGCCCAAGTCATAAGCTACTTGAAAATGCTTTTATTTTGGGGGCTTACGGGGGATTATGTTTTTAATAATCTCCTACAAGTCCGTTCCCAAACACACCCTTAGTGTTTGAAGATGAACTAACCTAGGAATCTGATACATGTTCACCACTATCACTTTATTTATGCCTAGTCATTCATCAAAGTCACCACTCTATGGGGGGCCCATTTTCCAAAAGAACCTTTGTAACGCCTCAAAAATTTTTAAATACATAAAATCATCATTTCAAAACTTAATGCTTCAATATAAAATTAATAACATGATTAAAAACATCCTAAATAATAAATATTAAGTTTATGTAGCGGAAGCTATAAAATAAACGTTTCAAAGAAGTTTAAAATAATAAATCCTCGAGTTGCTGTTACGCTGGTGCATTCCCCTTGTTCTTACTCGTGGTCCTGAAAGAGATAAAACAATAACAGATAAGCTAGAAGCTTAGTGTGCAACACATAAACCATACCTTATGATTATCACACAATACCATGTAACTACACATAAGGCCCCCTGGGCCAGCCCACTCGGCCACAATGTCTATAGACAATCATATTTGTCCACTCCACCTTGATGCCCATGATATCAGATAACCCTCTCGATTATCAAATTCTCACAAAAAAACAACACGTTAATTAACATATATCATGTAGAGTACTCATCACAAATTCTCATACACATCACAAGATAAAAGTTAGTGAAACTCACCTGATTCGTAGTCTAAGTGATATATAGTTACGATACACATCACAAGTATTAGAATTTTGGTTGACTATCCCGGCAAACACCTACAATGAAATTATAATTCATAAATTATCACAACTTCACACTTTCACGTCTACTAAAATGATTTGCGATTTAGCCACTTGGGCCATTTTGGGATTTAGGCTTCTAAGCCCATTTTGTGATTGGGTTCATTGCTCAATTTGTGATTGCGCTAAGGAACCAATTTGAAATTCACTCGACATCTCTAATTTGCGATTCTTCTATTAGATATTAAATTGCAATTCCAACACTTGAACTAAATTTGCGATTCGGTAAATAAAGTTAGTTCGTGATTATAGCACAAAGCCAATTTGTGATTCTATACTGAGACTTATTTTGTGATTCAAGTGCTTGGTCAAATTAGTGATTGGTAATTCATGTGTCTGATTTGCAATTCATACAAAAAATCAATTTGCGATACCTTTCTAAACCTTGATTTGTGATTGCCCTTAGAACCAATTTGTGATTCAACCATTAAGCTTAATTTATGATGCAAATCCTTGATCTATTTTTCGATTACTATGCATAACACTTGATTTGCGATTTTAGGGTCATGTATCCTAATTTACGATTCATTGTTTTACTCAAGAATAGTCATACGAATAACATGTCCTCGACTTGTTAAAATATGTGTTCTACTCAATCCTAAACCATTTTTCAAGATTCTTGATTCTATGCATTCCTAAGCTTTCCTAGATCAACCCCTACCAAAAATTGAAAAATGATATCAAATAATGGTTTTAATTGTTTTGGTCGGTTGCAACACCTTCAATACATCATATTAGCTAGAAGGCAAGCCAGTTGATAAACCCAAAGGTCTCTATGCTGAGACTTGGGACACTAAATCGTCTACATCAGATGATGATGAGCCAAATAGGTGTTTGATGGCCATTGAGGATGAAGAAGAACAAGTTGACTATGAGTTAGAAGAAAGTTCATTTGACAAGGATCTAGCTGAAGCTGCTAAGTTGAGTAAATTGACCAACTGGGATCCTGCCTCAATGTACAAGGTAAATAATTTCAGTTCTTATACTGATGAACAAAAATTCTTAATGTTTAACTACTTGTTAAGTGACTTCAAAACCTCTCTCACTGTTCAATCTGATTTGAAAACCGAAATATCAAAATTAAAAGATGAACTTAAACACTCTGAAACTCTCATTAATGCCGGTAAAAAGACTCAAAGAGATTATGAGTGTCAGCTTCATATTAACAAACTTCTAAGTGAAGAGTTACAAGAATCAAATAATCAAGCTAATAATCTGAGAAAGATCTGTGAATCTTGGTGTAAGTCATCAAAAGAAGCAGAGAAACATATCAACCAGCAAATACCAAAACAAGTACAAGTTGTACTAGGGGGTGACTATCAAACAGCAGCTTGTGTAACTGATGATAAGATAGCAAGTACTGACTCAAAGGATGATGAATTCAATGAAATTTTGACAAAAAACGTTCTTAGAAGAAAATGATGGGAAGCAGGTCAAAACCAATAAGTTTGTGAGACCAACTCAAGGACCCCAAATTATAAATGCCAACCATCAACCTGAGTGCTCTCAGTCAAATAAAAACCGTAAGTCAGTTTTCAAAAGACTGAATCAACATCGTAATCAAAGGACAACTGTCTTTGACAGAATAACTCCTAATAAGTCAAAAAGAAATAACTCTCTGGTTAGTTCTGAAAGAAGTTATTAAAATAGGAGAATGTCTGTAAGTCAGACTTCACATCACAAGTCTGTAAGTCAGACTTCACATCACAAGTTTGTAAGTCAGACTTCATATTTTGTGGATAATAAAACAAAATCTGACAAAGGTAAGTCCAAAGTCAGAGAAAATACATTAGATAAGTTGTCTAAGAAGATGAAAAGTTATCCACATCTCATGACCCTAAAACTGAATCCAAATTTAATGTTGGAAAACTCAAAGAAATCACCCAAACACCTATTTAGAAGAAAATGCTATAAGTGTGGTGATAGAGGTCATGAAGCCAAAGATTGTATCAGTCTCAATCTAAGGCCTGAGAAGATAGAGGATGATCAGCCTAAGAAGGAATCAAAACCTGCTCAAGCTATCAGTCAGTCTCTAAAGGATCAGCTAAGTGCCCATCCTTAGAACCCACCAAACAGTGGGTTCCTAAAAGAAACTAATATGTTTGGTTTATCACGTGCAAGGCTCTTACAAATGGTACTTAGACAGTGGAGGCTCAAGGCACATGACAGGATGCAAAGGGATTCTAAGTGAATTCCAAAACAGTGAAAGACCCAAGGTGACATTTGGGGATAATTCTCAAGGAAGAACTAAAGGCTATGGATAGATAACAGCTGGAACAGTTACTTTCAAGAAGGTCGTATATGTTGAAGGCCTTAAACACAATCTGATGAGTATCAGTCAATTGTGTGATGAGGATTATGAAGTCACCATCAGAAAACATGCAAGTACTATCTATAACAAGATGGGAAAACCTATACTTATGGCAAAAAGAGAAAGAGATATCTATCTGTTAGATCTCAGCTCAGCAGACCCTTCAACAGAAACCTGCTTGTACTCTGGCTCAACTCCCAAGCTGAGTTGGTTGTGGCACAAGAGACTATCACATCTGAACTTCAAAAATATTAACAAATTTTCTAGCAAAGAGCTAGTCTTTGGTCTGCCAAAGATCACATTTGCTAAAGACAAACTTTGTTCAGCTTGTGAGATGGGAAAACATCATAAAGGATCCTTCAAGTCCAAACAGAGCTTTTCAATTACAGAACCATAGCATTTGTTGCATATGGATCTATTTGGACCTATAAGCACCCCAAGCCTAAGTGGCAAAAAGTATACCCTAGTGATTGTTGATGAGTTCACAAGATTATCTTGGGTAATCTTCTTAAAAGCCAAAAGTGAAGCTGCTAATGATTTAATCAGCTTCATAAAACAAGAAGAGTTGCAGAAGGGTAAGTCCATCAAGCAGCTCAGAAGTGATCATGGAACTGAGTTTAGAAATTCAACACTGGAAGGCTTTTGTGAAGAGAAGGGAATCATCCAAAATTTCTCATCTGTAAGAACTCCACAACAAAATGGAGTTGCTGTAAGGAGAAATAGAACATTAATTGAAGCTGCCAGAACCATATTATGTGAAGCAGAGATCAAGCTAAGTTTCTGGGCAGAAGCTGTAAGTACAGCCTACTACACTCAAAACAGATCTGTAATAGTTAAAAGACATGGTAAAACACCTTATGAAATGTATCACGGCAGAAAACCAAACATTGGATATTTCCATATCTTTGGTTCAACATGCTATGTGCTAAACCAAAGAGATCAGCTCCATAAGTTGGAACCTAAAGCTGATCAAGGCATATTTGTTGGATACTCTTCAATTTCAAAATCCTACAGAGTTTATAATCTTAAAATAAAAGTGATTGAAGAATCAATACATGTTACATTTGATGAGACACGTATTGATGAATCTAACAAAGCTTAAGCTGACCCGGTTTGTCTGAGTGAGCTTGAGAGGAGCATAGAGGATCTCATATCAAATCCCATGTATGTTATGGATGATTCTGATGATGAAGATGGTGGCAAATCTAAAAAGAAATTATCACCTAAAGAAGCCATTAACATTGAAGATGATCATTCTAATAAGTTACTTGAATCCGATCATCAACCTGAGAATCTAGGTGATTCTCCAGGTACAACACAGATTGAGGATCTTACTGAAATCTCAATCCCAACTCAGACTGATGAGGTCAGTCCTATTCAGCTTGATGAACACTACTTAGATCCAGACTCAGAACCACAATCTCCTACTACCACCTTCAAAGTATTAAAGGATCATTCTCTTGATGATATTATTGGTAACATTGAAGATGGTGTGTTAATTAGATCACAAGCTACTGCAAATTATCTTGCATACTCTAGTTTTCTATCTCAGATGGAACCAAAGAAGACTGAAGATGCATTGAAGGATGAGGATTAGATTGAAGCCATGCAAGAGGAGATGACTGAATTTCAAAGAAATAAAGTCTAGACCCTTGTCCCTACCCTTAAAGGAAAAACAATATTAGGCACTAAGTGGGTCTAAAAAAATACAATGGACAAGGATGGAGTAGTGATCGGAAATAAGGCAAGGCAAGTGGCTCAGGGGTATAGACAAGAAGAAGGCATTGATTATGATGAGACTTTTGCCCCTGTTGCAAGAATTGAAGCTATAAGACTATTTCTAGCCTATGCAGCCTTCAAGAATTTTAAAATGTATCAAATGGATGTTAAAAGTGCATTCCTAAATGGTTCACTACAGAAGGAAGTCTATGTAAAACAACCCCCTAGCTTTGTTGATCCTAAACATCCAGATTATGTTTATAAGTTGGACAAAGCTCTTTATGGACTCAAGCAAGCACTAAGAGTCTTGTATGATACACTATCCACCTATCTACTTTCAAAAGATTTTATAAGGGGAAGTATTGAGAAAACCCTATTTATAAGAAAAAGTATAGGACATGCCATTCTGGTTCAAATTTATGTAGATGACATTATCTTTGGTTTAACAAACCAAAATCTATGTGATTGGTTCTCTAAGATAATGTCTGATCAATATAGAATGAGCATGATGGGTGAAATGACTTACTTTTCGGGACTTCAGATTAAACAGAAAGATGATGGTATATTCATTAATCAGAGAAAATATGTATTTGATCTGATTAAGAAATTTGGACTAGACTCAAGCCATCCTGCTAAGTCGCCAATGTCTCACAATGTCAATATGAACAAAGACATTGATGGAAAGTCTGTAGATCAGACTACATACAGAGGGATGATTGGTTCATTACTCTACCTAACAGTAAGCAGACCTGATATAATGTTTGCTACATGTGTTTGTGCAAGATATCAGGCTAATCCAAAGGAATCACACTTACTAGCTGTCAAAAGAATATTCAAATATCTTAAGGGAACACCTAATTTAGGTTTGTGGTATCCCAAAGGATCAGGATTTGAGTTAATAGGGTACTCAAACTCAGACTTTGCAGGTTGTGGTCTAGACAGAAAGAGTACCACTGGAGGATGTCAATTGTTGGGTGGTAGATTAGTCAGCTGGACAAGTAAGAAACAGAACTCACTAGCAATTTCAACAGCTGAAGCTGAGTATGTTGTAGCAGGTAGCTGTTGTGCTCAAATACTTTGGATGCAACATCAGCTTAAGGACTTTGATTTGAATTACTCAAAGACTCCTATATTTTGTGATAACCAAAGTGCAATTGCCATTACACACAATCCAGTTTTTCACTAAAGAACAAAACACATTGAAATACGACATCACTTCATCAGAGACATAGTGTAAAAGGGCAAGGTAGAGGTAGTCTTTATTGAAACTGAAGATCAACTTGAAGATATCTTCACTAAACCAATTGAAGGCACAAGATTCACAACTCTACTTGGCATGCTTGGCATGCTCAACCCTTAATTTGGTATGTTCCATTCTTTATCTCTGTGTAATATATGCTAAGTGCTAAACTCGACTAAGTGTCAATCTGAGCTGAGTAATCAGTTCTAATGTGTGGTCAGTTCCACAGGTCTAGGTTAGTCCTAACAAATGGTCAGCCAACCTAATAGTATCAAACATGCAAGGTGTGTCCTGTTTAAAATAATGGCCAGTCGTCTTCTGATATCGCGTTAAATATATACAAATATTATGCGATATCGGGTTGGTTTTAGCCGGAAAATGTGTATTTAATTGTAAAAAGATGCGTTTATCGTTTCTTTTATGTTTTGCAGGCTAAAAAGGCGAATATCTAAATAATTGAAAAATAAGCCAAGAAAAAGAAAAAAATAAAATGAGGCCAAAGAAATAAAAGAAGAAGAAAGAAAAGAGCCCAAAAGAAAAAGGAAGAAAGACAAGAAATAATTGAAGGCCCAAGGCCCAAGCCCAAAGAAGAAAAGGGAGCCCGGGCGCAAAAGCAGTCATCGCGGCGCGACGCCCTTACATGTCGCGGCGCGACAAACTGTTTGGATAAGGCTCATCCGGTTGCCACGTGTTGTCGCAGCGCGACCAATCTCTTTGTCGCAGCGCGACGCGATAGGATGACGACAGATTTGAAATTTCAAAGAGTTGGGATCGCGATGAAATTCTTTGTCGCGGCGCGACGACCCTGTTTTCTGAAAACTATATAAACGAACTTAAAAATCTGATTTGGGGTTAACCACTCAAACTCTTCCACCATTACTCTGCTAAACACGTATTTGAAGGATTGAAGCTTAATTTGGAGGTTAAAGGCTTGGATCTATTGCTTATTTACGGTTTTATTGCTCTTCTTATGTTCTTAATGTTTATTTACGAATTCCAAAAGTGAAATATGTTGATTCTAGGCTAGTTTCTTTGTTTTCCTCCTTAGAGGAGATGATACCCTTTAAAGTTGGTTAATTTTACATATTTATGACATTGATTGCATTATATTCATCTTTTAAGTTTAATGTGTTAGAATTAATATATGATAACTTTTATGTGTTAATTAAATGATTTGGTAACTTAATCAATCATTAAAGATTAGATCTTGATAGATACGGACTCAAAAATGCTTAATTGTGTAGTTAATTGATTTAATGACCAATTAATTAGTTAATTGCATAATTAGAGAAGTTGGATACTCGGATCAAAAGTCTAACAGTATAGGAATCGGTATAGTGTCAATTAATTGTCCAATGCATCAATTAAATTAATAAAACCAACTTGAAAAGGGTGGAATCAAATCTAGGGAGGGAAAGTCTCTTAATTGATATTTAATTCCATAAAAATCTTTGCCTTTTGCTTTCTTTGGTTACTTTTGAGTATTTAGTAGTGTTAGAAATCATTTAGCATCATAAAGTTTCAATCTTGCAACAAATTCCCTTTTAATTAGTATAATTGCTTTAGTTTAGTTTAATTGCATTTATTTTATATTTATTTGGTTTATTTGCTTTAATTAGTTTATTTTAGTTAATTCTATATTAATTTAATAAAATCAGTATAAGCTCCCGTTCCCCAAGAGTTCGACACCCGACTTAATAACTATATTACGAAACGATTAGGTACACTTGCCTATTCGTGCAGTTTTTGGTAATTAATTCGGTAAAATATAAATTTAAAACTAGTACGTAAAACGCACATCAAGTTTTTGGCGTCGTTGCCGGGGAACGGTCTTAATCTGTTTTTATTGAGTTAATTTAGTGTTAACCTTTGTTTCCCGCGAGTTTCAGCTTAAAAGGAAGAAGTTGTGTTTTCTGTCCATTGATCGCGCCGCGACACAGTCCTTTGTCGCGTCGTGACGCGACGCGACCATAACAGTAATTCCTTTTTAAATTCTGTTTTAGTTATTAATTAATTCGGGGCCTTATTTAAGTTTAGTACTTTAATTCTATAGACTCTATTAGGGTTTTTAGGGTAATGCATGTCCTTAGACCCCACTTCTAATTTCGTTCAGCCTTTTGACGAACCGGAACGCGAATTTCATCGACGCCTGCGAGTTAAACGTGAGAGAGAGCGAGCACGCATAATGGCAGAGAATATCGACGACATGTCACTCGAGGAGTATGCGAGCCATGTGTGCGAGGGAACCGGAGTGGGTATTCACCGACCTGAAATACCCGAGGAGAGAACTTTCGAGATCAAAGGCTAGTTCCTTCACTTTCTGCGCGAGACTCCTTTCACCGGAAAGGATAACGAGGATGAAAACCAGCATGTCGAGGCTGTTCTCGAGATTGCTGACTACTTCCACATGCCGGGAGTTAGTCGTGACGCTGTTATGCTGCGAGTGTTTGCGATAACACTCCAGGGTGTAGCCGAGCGTTGGTTACGATCCGAGCCCACCATCCGTACATGGGAGGCGCTCAAAACTCGCTTCATTAAACAGTTCAGTCGTCCATCGAAGATTACCAAAATGAAGATGCAGATCCAAAACTTCATGCAATCTGAAGACGAAACCCTCTATGACGCCTGGGACAGATATAAGGAGATGCTCCAAAATTGTCCACAGCATGACCTAAATGCTCACCAGGTTGTCTAAACATTCTATAATGGTATTAATGTCTGCACTAGATAGATGGTCGATTCTCAGGGACCAATACCAAAGAAAACACCCGCCGCAGGGTACGCCCTGATCGAGGAGATGGCTTAGCACTCCTATCAGTGGCATTCTTCTAGAGATTCTTCCTACCGGAGGAAGACTACAGCTACAACTGACTCATCTGATAGCATAGCGGCACTTAGTGCCAAGCTGGATGCACTAGGGCGTGACATGAAAAAGGTGAATCAAAACATTCACGCTATGCAGGTCGGTTGTGACAACTGTAGTGGACCTCATCTTGCGAGAGATTGCCCATATGACGAGACCAGCCAAAGGGACCACTGCCAGAGAAGAAGCCTAATTTCGAGGATATGCTCATGCGCTTCACAGCAGGCGTCTATCCACAACATAGAGACCCAGATTGGGCAGATCTCTAAGGTTCTCCTGGACCGTTTTCCTGGCACTCTTCCTAGTAACACTGAACCGAACCCGAAGGCCGAAATTAAAGCTGTGACCACCAGGAGTGGAAAAGGAGCTGCAGGCTCACCACGTTCCAGCTCCCATCCTGATCCTATCAAGCCACTATCCACTTAGCCAGATAAAGGGAAGGGGAATGTAACACCGTGTTTTCACCCATAAAATTTTCACTTTTAAAATATACTGCAGAAGCTTTTACCAAACATAAAAGTATTTACAACTGAAGTTAAACCACTGTTTAACAAAACCAATCAGTTTAAAATACAGTATTACAAAAACCACAGCTCGTCACAGTTCCAATCAGAGTGACTATCAATTATTCCCCAGGCTACACCCTCTCACAACTAAACCGCCGAACTCACCAGCCACCTGTAAAAGTAGTGAGAGATGGGGGATTAGCACAAAGCTAAGTGAATGGAAGTAAACTACCACAGATATACAAGCAAATAACCGCATGATATCAATAACAGTAAACACATAATCACCCTTTGCCTCACGAGAAGACCGGCGGTTCTGCAGGAACCTACAACCAATGCCGGCCAAGAAAAGGTTTACCGATAGTTTATTTGCTATTCTCACACAGTATTATCTTAAGTTGCAACGAATGCATCAAAAGACCACAATACTGATTAGCCGATAGCAAACAAAACCAGCCCAATATGCCTAGCCGATAGCTGACTTCACAATAGGCGCAACAATCAATTAACATATCACAGTTAATCAATTAATAGACAATAGTCTATCTATGCATCAATCCGATAACAGTTGCAACCCAAGCCAGTTACAACTAATAACACCCGTGAGTAAACATCCACTCACCTCGAGTCCTCGAACTCCCACTTAGTGGTCTGATATTACTGAGCCTTGTGCTTTCCTGAGATCAGAATAAACTAAAATCAGTAACCGATTCATAAATATATATCAAAACATATATTTATATGCAATCCAACTTATGCACACAAGTTAGAAACACCCATTATGTAAACACATAACCCTACAATCCAAAAGATTTAACAAATAAAAGCTTATGGACAATTCTCGACGCATCGCGCCGCGATGCCTCTTCGAGCACCCACTTCGCATTGCAACACACTTCGAGCGGCATTTTGAATTCGGAACCAACACGTTGCGGTCGCGACTTCCAGAATCTTTCTTCATCCTCTTCATCGTAAAACCCACAAACTCCATAACCAAATTATGTAGCTTATACATAAATTTTGGAAATCAAGTTCTAATAATTCTAAACACAAATAATCATCATTTAACATGTTTAGATCTATCAAGAATACATTTAAATCATTAAAATCCACAAGAACCACAAAACCCACTTGTGAAGGTTTTCTTCACATTCATCCATGGTGTTCTACCATATAACCATGTATATCATCAAAAAAGCATGCCAAATCATTACTAAGCATGATATAAACATCATCTTACCTTTGTTTTGATTTAACAATCAACAATATTCACTCCCACGAATTCAAGTATTCAACTTTTCTAACTTTCTTCAACAAAGGTTTTACTAGCACACACTTCACACTTTTCAACATGAATATTGAGAAGATAGAACTTCACAAATATATATATATATATATATACACGTACACACTTGCACTTTAAACTAAGCATGAGGTATGTCATGCACACACATGCTTACCTACATACTCACATACATGTATGCTTACACACAAACATACAATAATCTTCGGTACATATATTTTCCACATATATATATATATATATATTAATGCCATTAACTATAATCATTTAATTAAATGCTAATCAAGCAAATAATCAAATATTAATCACGTATAAACATACCTTGGCCTACATAACCAATAGGCCCAAAATCAGGATGTTACAGGGAAGGAGAAGGAGGTCACTCCTGATCCAGAACCTATTCCACCTACTCCATCTGTTCCACCTCTAGTTAAACCATACTGTCCTCGGATACCTTATCCGTAGCATCCTCGGCAAGATAAACAGGATAAGCAGTACCAGAAATTTTCTGGAGCACCTGAAATCCCTTCACATCAACATCCCGTTTGTTGAGGCTATGGCTCAAATGCCAAAATACTCTAAATTCATGAAAGACCTTCTTACCAACCGCAAGAAAATGGAAGAAGTGTCGAGTGTCACTTTGAACAATCAGTGTTCAGCAGCCATGCTCAATAAGATCCCAAAGAAGATGACTGATCCTGGGAGTCTTACTTTGCCATGCTAGTTTGGCAATCTACCCGTTAGTCATGCACTTGCTGACTCGGGAGCGAGCGTGAACCCGATGTCATTTTCTTTGTTCGCCAAACTAGATTTGCACGAGCCTAAACCCGTTCGCATGGCTATACATCTGGCAAACAAGTCCGTCACCTATCCACACGGGATGGTTGAGGACTTGCTAGTTAATGTAGACTAATTCATCTTTCCTGCGGACTTTATCGTTATAGATATGGAGGAGGATGATACAGTTCCCATCATCTTGGGCAGACCCTTCCTGAGTACCACTTGTGCATTATTCGATATTCATGAGTCACAGCTGACACTCAGGGTAGGCACAGATGCTATGACATTTGGGATTGATAAATCCATGAAACATTCCAAAGTCTATGATGACTCTGCCTTCTTTGTGGACATAGTTGATATTCTTTTTGAGAGCGAGCTGCAGAAGTTCGACACGCATGAATATAAAGGGCAGATGCCACTGGGGGAAGGTCTCTTGGATGCTGAGAGAGACTTGGAGGAGTTGGAGAGGCTGCTGGCAGAAGGGCCAGAGCCGAGATCTGATGTGCAGGGTTTTCAGCCGTCGTGGTGCGCAGCGCGATGAACGTGTCGTGACAGGTTGCATCATCGCACATAGAGACTGTTGAAGTAAAGAAGGATCCAGAACCTCCAGACATAGCCAAAGACACACTGCCACTCTCGGGTCCTAGTCCTGAGCTGAAGGTATTACCTCTACATTTGGAGTATGCCTATCTGGGGGAGAACTCTACATTCCCCGTTATCATATTATCGGCACTATCCAACTCCCAGAAAATCAAACTAGTCGATGTCCTTAAACAACGGAAAAATGCGATCGCCTGGTCCATTTCCGACATCAAAGGAATCAATCCATCATACTATTCACATAAAATCCTCATGGAAGATGATTCCAAACCGGTAGTCCAACCTCAGCGCCGTTTAAATCCTAAAATGCAAGAGGTTGTGAAGAAAGAAATTGTCAAACTCTTAGATGCCGGTATGGTATATCCCATTTCAGACAGCCCGTGGGTTAGCCCAATCCACGTGGTTCCTAAAAAGGGAGGGATGACAGTGGTAACTAACGAAAAGAATGAACTCATTCCTGCCAGAACTGTCACTGATTGGCGAGTGTGCATTGATTACCGAAGATTAAATGATGCCACTCGTAAGGACCACCTTCCCCTCCCATTTATAGATCAAATGCTTGATCGTCTTTCTGCTAATGCATTTTACTGCTTCCTAGATGGTTTCTCTGGTTACTTCCAGATTCCCATCACACCTGAGGACCAGGAAAAGACGACCTTCACTTGTCCATACGGGACGTTTGCTTACCGGAGGATGCCGTTTGGTATGTGTAATGCTCCAGCAACCTTCCAACGATGCATGACCGCCATATTCCACGATATGGTGGAAGATTTCATGGAAGTATTTATGGATGACTTCTTGGTATTCGGAAATTCTTTCGATTCGTGCTTATCTAATCTTGATAAACTGCTTGCCCGTTGTGAAGAAACAAACCTTGTGCTAAACTGCGAAAAGTGTCATTTCATGGTACGAGAAGGCATAGTGTTGGGACACAAAGCTTCACAAGCAGGCATAGAGGTGGATAGAGCTAAGATAGACACTATCTCTAAATTACCACCGCCTACTAATGTGAAAAGGGTGAGGAGTTTCTTAGGCCACGCGGGATTCTATCGCCGTTTCATCAAAGATTTCTCAAAAATCACAAGGCCTCTAACACAACTCCTATTAAAAGACGTTAAATTCGAGTTATCCGACGAGTCTTTAACGGCTTTTAATACATTAAAGGAGAAACTCACAACTGCCCCAATCATGATTGCTCCAGACTGGACCCTGCCGTTTGAGCTTATGTGTGATGCCAGCGATTACGCGGTAGGGGTAGTCCTAGGCCAAAGGGTTAATAATCGTTTCCAACCAATTCATTACGCGAGTAAAACCCTAAACCCAGCTCAGGAGAACTACACTACTACTGAAAAAGAACTCCTAGCTGTGGTTTATGCCTTTGATAAATTCTGATCTTATCTGATTCTATCCAACACTATCGTCTTCACTGATAATTCTGCTCTGAAGTACTTGTTTGACAAAGAAGACTCCAAGCCTAGGCTTATCCAATGGGTCTTGCTTCTACAAGAATTTGACATCGAAATCAGGGACAAGAAAGGAGTAGAAAACGTGGCATCCGACCATTTGTCGAGATTAGAAAATCCACATCTAGACGAATTAAGAGAGTTAGACATCGTTGACAACTTCCCAGACGAGCATCTAATGAAGGTCAGCGATGAGCCTCCCTGGTTTGCAGACTTCGTGAACTACCTTGCTGCAGGAGGTATGACACATCAGCAAAAGAAGAAATTCCTAGCAGATGTGAAGTACTATTTATGGGATGAACCCTATCTATTTCGACACTACGCAGACGACATTATCCGGAGGTGCGTTTCGGGAGATAAGGCGAGGGAAATACTGAGGGATTGCCATAGTGGGCCCATCAGGGGACACCACGGTACGGTCTACACCGCAAAGAAGGTATTTGAAGCTAGATTTTATTGGCCCACCATCTTTAAAGACACACACACCCTCGTAAAGGAGTGTGATGCCTGTCAGAGGGCCGGTAATATATCTTCCCGAAATAAGATGCCCCAACACAACATCCAAGTATGCGAAATCTTCGATGTGTGGGGTATAGACTTTATGGGTCCGTTTCCTTCATCCCGCGGAAATAAATATATCTTAGTAGCTGTCAACTATTTGTCGAAGTGGGCCGAGGCACAAGCCTTACCCACTAACGATGCCCGAGTCGTAGTGAAATTCCTTAAGAAATTATTCTCTCGGTTTGGTATCCCTAAGGGGGTGTTTGGTTCGTGGTATTTCCTGGGAATCTTTGGGATTGGGATTTCAAATCCTGAGAAATCTTGTGTTTGGTTTGTAAAAATGGGATGGGATTGAGGTGATTCAAATATCTCACTCATACGAGCTCGGATTGAGGTGATTCAAATAGCCACGGAAAATAGACTCAGAGGGCTACAATCATGCTGGAGAGAATATTGCATTAGTCGAGAAAGCTGTCGCGAATTGATTGTCTGATGCGACGCTTATTAAAGGGGAACGCGACGCGTCCGTGCCGAAATGTGAAATCTATAAATAGAACCCTATTTTCGACCCAAGGAACATACATGCGATTCTAGGGTTCTAAGATGGCGGCTGAGGACGTCTAAAAGTGATTTCAAGGCCTGAGAGATGGTTTGGAGCTCAATAACGAAGAGGAAGACCACAACTTTGACGGGATTGACTCACGTTTGCCACCAACAGTCTATAATGGTTTGCAAGTTCTGTTCTTTTTTGTTTTTGATCTGTTCCAGCATGTCTATAGGCTAGGTTATCTGTTTTTCACCTTGATCGTATAATTTATAATGTTTAGCTTTTTCAAAGATCCATTCGTGTTAAAGTTTTGATCTTTATGCCTATTGCTAAGTATTTCATAGTTTAGATGACCATTCTATCTATGTTTGCTTTAATCATGAGTTTCATAGTTGAGATGACCAACCACTTTGGGTGTCTATGCTTGTGGCCGATCCAAATTTCAAATTAAAAGAAGGAGACAAATTTCATGATGCAAGGGAAACAAAAGAGGGAACAAATAGGTCAGGAGCTAAAGTGGTACAGCCTCCTGCAATTTACGTATGTAATTCCCTCATATTAGGTACGTATCAATATTACCACCCACACTTAATTGCGAGTGTGGGGTGGAGTGATCTAATTCTTAATAAAAAAGTACGGAGTCAAGCTAGAGACTCGGACAAAAACAAGCGCTTCTTGGGAGGCAACCCGTGGGTAGTTTAGGTTTTCTTTTCTATTTTTTTATTTTTATTTCCTTTTTTGTTCGAAACTCTGTGGGTGTGTTTACTAGAAACCCTCACGAGACTACAACTCGTCCACTCGGGCTACCGAGGGGTTTAAAGGCTTGTTGCATACGCTAAATGCAACTGTGATTCCTACGAAAGTGAGTTAGGTATTTTATTTTATTTTTATACTATTATTATAGACTGATGGTGGTTGCTCTAGTCTTTTATTTCTATGGTTGCATGTCGGAGCATTTTACATCACAAGGAGAGTCGTGATTTTTCTAGAATATACATTGATTTCTTAGAGTGCGAGCTTATGCTGACGTTTAGTTTAGCGATATATTATTCACTCCGACCGCCATTCAAGAGATAACCCAGGGGAGTTCGTTTCTGATCTCTCTCTACCCTTTTTATTTTTATTATACTTTGTCTTTATGTACAATGAGGGCATTGTACGATTTAAGTGTGGGGTGGGAGGTTAGAAAAATATTTCCTCTATTGCATTTGAGCTTTAATCCTTGATTAAATTATTATTTTATTTGGGCTATAATTTTTAAATTTTTAATATCATTCTAGTATAGATTAAGTATTAGTTAAAAGTGTCAAGATGATTGATTTGTAAACAAGTTCATACTTTATTCTTAGCTTTTATGCATAGTATTTATGGCTTTTCGCCATTCCTTAGAAATTTCAATTTATAGTAACCAAATTTTAAGTTTTTGAATTATTGCATAAATAAAAAGGTTAAGCCCTTTTTGAATCTAAGCTTGACAAAAATAGGGTGAGTATGATTTTTCAATTTTTCTAAACATATGCCTAGAAAAAAGAGAGAAAAAAGCCAATGTGCAAAAATGAAAATAATATAAAAAACTGAAAAATATATAAAAGCCAATAAATGGCCTTTGGAACTCGAATTAGTAAACTCTGAGGGGTGTTCTGCACCTAATCACCTAAAGCCAACTGGTTTGGGATCGGTTGAGTTGAATACTTGCTATATGGGTTCCATCGAAAGTCATAGACTTATAAAAAAGAGCTGAAAAGATCAAAAACGCATATATGAATTAAGTTGAAAAATATGCAATAAGTCTTGAGGTCGGGGGATTTCTTAAAGGGTAAATTAACCACTTTAATAATAAACGTAATTCAAAAATTAGGGATTGGCTATTTATAAAAAGAAAAAGTATTTGGGAAGGTGAGAAGTTAAGGCGGATCAAAACACAAGTATGTGCATAATTCTAGGTATAATTGATGTCTTGTTTTTAATCAACCATTCTGACACTCGTAAGTGATATTTTATTTTTCAAAGAATCATGTTATTTATTTAAGTTCTATATCGCGGATAAAATTATGATTTGCTTAGGGACAAGCAACGTTCAAGTGTGGGGTATTTTGATATTGCCGTATTTAGATATATATTTTAGGCGATATCATACTTATTTTTAACCAAATATTGTTCGTAAATAGGTCAAGAGATACTTAATATTTAAATTATTGGTTTTTAGGTTAAAAAGGCGGATGATGAATGGTTTTGAGCAAAAACGGAAGAAATTGAAGAAAATAAGAAAAGTTGTCATCTTCGACACACCTTCACTGTTTTGATCATATCTCACTCATACGAGCTCGGATTGAGGTGATTCAAATAGCCACGGAAAATAGACTCAGAGGGCTACAATCATGCTCGAGAGAATATTGCATTAGTCGAGAACACTGTCGTGAATTGATTGTCTGAAGCGACGCGTCTTAAATGGGAAAGCGACGCGTCCGCGCCAAAACGTGAAATCTATAAATAGAACCCTATTTTCGACCCAAGGAACATACATGCGATTCTAGGGTTCCAAGATGGCGGCTGAGGACGTCTAAAAGTGATTTCAAGGCCTGACAGATGATTTGGAGCTCAATAACGAAGAGGAAGACCACAACTTTGACGGGATTGACTCGGGTTTGCCACCATCGGTCTATAATGGTTTGCAAGTTCTGTTCTTTTTCGTTTTTGATGTGTTCCAGCCTGTCTATGGGCTAGATTTTCTCGTTATCACCTTGATCGTATAATTTATCATGTTTAGCTTTTTCAAAGATCCATTTGTGTTAAAGTTTTGATCTTTATGCCTATTGCTAAGTATTTCATAGTTGAGATGACCATTCTATCTATGTTTGTTTTAATCATGAGTTTCTATGACCATTAGGATTCATGACTAGTGATTGACCAAATCTTAGGGTTAGGTTATACAGCAATTAACATTAATGTGTTTGACAATTGCATGCGATGACCATTCGGTGTTAATTGATTGATTTTGTGACCAAAACAAATCAATAGATTAAGTCTAGCTTGATACGAATTTATTGACTAATTATAGGGATAGTTAATGCCATGACCATTGGGTTAATGTTTCTATAATTATAGGGCTAGTGAGTCTGACCAAGAGATCTAGTTAATTTAGAAATCGGTATACAATGAATAATATCCATTGCACTTCCATGAGATTGACGGTAGACAAGGGGGTAATCGAGTCTAGGTGAGAATACTTCGTATTGATTGTTTCCATTCAAAGCTCTCAGCTTTATCTCACTTTCAGATTGTTTTCTCTTTTGTCTAATTAGTATTTTATCGCATTCTTATATTTATTCCCAATTTCCCCATTTAGTTGCTTTCTTTAGGCTAACTAATAATTAAATCTTTTAAATATGAAATCATACTCGTTCCCCAAGTGTTCGACACTCGGTCTTACCATAACTATACTGCAATACGATTAGGTACACTTGCCTATTTGTGTTGTAGTCAGAATTTTGGTGATTCCAATTTATAAATATAAAACCTGATCTTATTCACGCACATCAAGTTTTTGGCGCCGTTGCCGCGGAACGGTTTTATTTCAGTTTATTGGATTTTATTGTTAGTTAGTCGATCCTTTCTGCGAGAAATTTCTCAAAGAAGGTTACTTTCTCTTGTTTTGCGATTATTATTATTTCTGTTCGCATAGAACACGGTGCGTTTTATTTTTGAACGCGGCGCGTTTTGTGCGATAGCCTTGTGTGTTTCCTTTGCAGATATAGGATCCTCAATCAATTCTGGGAGAAGTAGAGCCTAAATCAGAAACCGAGAAATTGTTATGGAAATTTATACAGACTCAAGCTGCGAATAACGAGTTGTTGAAAATTCAACTGGCTCAACAGCAAGCCCTCAACGAGCAAATTCAGAAAAATCAACAAGAGTCAATCCAAAAATTGGAGAGGCAAGTTGAGAGTCTAACTAATCTCATTATTTCAAAACCTGTGCAGGAGTTGCAGGGAAAAAACAAAGAGTTCCATGAAGAGGTGAAACCGGCGGAGGAAACTTCAACCGTCGACAGTTGATAAGCAACCAAGAAGAATCTCCATTAGAGGAGCTAGATCAGACTCAGAGAATACCCACAAGAAACCAACCACTTTGGGTGTCTATGCTTGTGGCCGATCCAAATTTCAAATTAAAAGAAAGAGACAAATTTCATGATGCAAGGGAAACAAAAGAGGGAACTAATAGGTCAGGAGGTAAAGTGGTACAGCCTCCTGCAATTTACGTATGTAATTCCCTCATATTAGGTACGTATCAATATTACCACCCACACTTAATTGCGAGTGTGGGGTGGAGTGATCTAATTCTTAATAAAAAAGTACGGAGTCAAGCTAGAGACTCGGACAAAAACAAGCGCTTCTTGGGAGGCAACCCGTGGGTAGTTTAGGTTTTCTTTTCTATTTTTTTATTTTTATTTCCTTTTTTGTTCGAAACTTTGTGGGTGTGTTTACTAGAAACCCTCACGAGACTACAACTCGTCCACTCGGGCTACCGAGGGGTTTAAAGGCTTGTTGCATACGCTTAATGCAACTCTGATTTCTACGAAAGTGAGTTAGGTATTTTATTTTATTTTTATACTATTATTATAGACTGATGGTGGTTTCTCTAGTCTTTTATTTCTGTGGTTGCATGTCGGAGCATTTTACATCACAAGGAGAGTCGTGATTTTTCTAGAATATACATTGATTTCTTAGAGTGCGCGCTTATGCTGGCGTTTAGTTTAGCGATATATTATTCACTCCGACCGCCATTCAAGAGATAACCCAGGGGAGTTCGTTTCTGATCTCTTTCTACCCTTTTTATTTTTATTATACTTTGTCTTTATGTACAATGAGGGCATTATACGATTTAAGTGTGGGGTGGGAGGTTAGAAAAATATTTCCTCTATTGCATTTGAGCTTTAATCCTTGATTAAATTATTATTTTATTTGGGCTATAATTTTTAAATTTTTAATATCATTCTAGTATAGATTAAGTATTAGTTAAAATTGTCAAGATGATTGATTTGTAAACAAGTTCATACTTTATTCTTAGCTTTTATGCATAGTATTTATGGCTTTTCGCCATTCCTTAGAAATTTCAATTTATAGTAACCAAATTTTAAGTTTTTGAATTATTGCATAAATAAAAAGGTTAAGCCCTTTTTGAATCTAAGCTTGACAAAAATAGGGTGAGTATGATTTTTCAATTTTTCTAAACATATGCTTAGAAAAAAGAGAGAAAAAAGCCAATGTGGAAAAATGAAAATAATATAAAAAACTGAAAAATATATAAAAGCCAATAAATGGCCTTTGGAACTCGAATTAGTAAACTCTGAGGGGTGTTCTGCACCTAATCACCTAAAGCCAACTGGTTTGGGATCGGTTGAGTTTAATACTTGCTACATGGGTTCCATCGAAAGTCATAGACTTATAAAAAAGAGCTGAAAAGATCAAACGCATATGTGAATTAAGTTGAAAAATATGCAATAAGTCTTGAGGTCGGGAGATTTCTTAAAGGGTAAATTAACCACTTTAATAATAAACGTAATTCAAAAATTAGGGATTGGCTATTTATAAAAAGAAAAAGTATTTGGGAAGGTGAGAAGTTAAGGCGGATCAAAACACGAGTATGTGCATAATTCTAGGTGTAATTGATGTCTTGTTTTTAATCAACCATTCTGACACTCGTAAGTGATATTTTATTTTTTCAAAGAATGATGTTATTTATTTAAGTTCTATATCCCGGATAAAATTATGATTTGCTTAGGGACAAGCAACGTTCAAGTGTGGGGTATTTTGATATTGCCGTATTTAGATATATATTTTAGGCGATATCGTACTTATTTTTAACCAAATATTGTTCGTAAATGGGTCAAGAGATACTTAATATTTTAAATTATTGGTTTTTAGGTTAAAAAGGCGGATGATGAATGGTTTTGAGCAAAAACGGAAGAAATTGAAGAAAATAAGAAAAGTTGTCATCTTCGACACACCTTCACTGTTTTGATCATATCTCACTCATACGAGCTCGGATTGAGGTGATTCAAATAGCCACGGAAAATAGACTCAGAGGGCTACAATCATGCTCGAGAGAATATTGCATTAGTCGAGAACACTGTCGTGAATTGATTGTCTGAAGCGACGCGTCTTAAATGGGAAAGCGACGCGTCCGCGCCAAAACGTGAAATCTATAAATAGAACCCTATTTTCGACCCAAGGAACATACATGCGATTCTAGGGTTCCAAGATGGCGGCTGAGGACGTCTAAAAGTGATTTCAAGGCCTGACAGATGATTTGGAGCTCAATAACGAAGAGGAAGACCACAACTTTGACGGGATTGACTCGGGTTTGCCACCATCGGTCTATAATGGTTTGCAAGTTCTGTTCTTTTTCGTTTTTGATGTGTTCCAGCCTGTCTATGGGCTAGATTTTCTCGTTATCACCTTGATCGTATAATTTATCATGTTTAGCTTTTTCAAAGATCCATTTGTGTTAAAGTTTTGATCTTTATGCCTATTGCTAAGTATTTCATAGTTGAGATGACCATTCTATCTATGTTTGTTTTAATCATGAGTTTCTATGACCATTAGGATTCATGACTAGTGATTGACCAAATCTTAGGGTTAGGTTATACAGCAATTAACATTAATGTGTTTGACAATTGCATGCGATGACCATTCGGTGTTAATTGATTGATTTTGTGACCAAAACAAATCAATAGATTAAGTCTAGCTTGATACGAATTTATTGACTAATTATAGGGATAGTTAATGCCATGACCATTGGGTTAATGTTTCTATAATTATAGGGCTAGTGAGTCTGACCAAGAGATCTAATTTAGAAATCGGTATACAATGAATAATATCCATTGCACTTCCATGAGATTGACGGTAGACAAGGGGGTAATCGAGTCTAGGTGAGAATACTTCGTATTGATTGTTTCCATTCCAAGCTCTCAGCTTTATCTCACTTTCGGATTGTTTTCTCTTTTGTCTAATTAGTATTTTATCGCATTCTTAGATTTATTCCCAATTTCCCCATTTAGTTGCTTTCTTTAGGCTAACTAATAATTAAATCTTTTAAATATGAAATCATACTTGTTCCCCAAGTGTTCGACACTCGGTATTACCATAACTATACTGCAATACGATTAGGTACACTTGCCTATTTGTGTTGTAGTCAGAATTTTGGTGATTCCAATTTATAAATATAAAACCTGATCTGATTCACGCACATCAAGTTTTTGGCGCCGTTGCCGCGGAACGGTTTTATTTCAGTTTATTGGATTTTATTGTTAGTTAGTCGATCCTTTCTGCGAGAAATTTCTCAAAGAAGGTTACTTTCTCTTGTTTTGCGATTATTATTATTTCTGTTCGCATAGAACACGGTGCGTTTTATTTTTGAACGCGGCGCGTTTTGTGCGATAGCCTTCTGTGTTTCCTTTGCAGATATAGGATCCTCAATCAATTCTGGGAGAAGTAGAGCCTAAATCAGAAACCGAGAAATTGTTATGGAAATTTATACAGACTCAAGCTGCGAATAACGAGTTGTTGAAAATTCAACTGGCTCAACAGCAAGCCCTCAACGAGCAAATTCAGAAAAATCAACAAGAGTCAATCCAAAAATTGGAGAGGCAAGTTGAGAGTCTAACTAATCTCATTATTTCAAAACCTGTGCAGGAGTTGCAGGGCAAAAACAAAGAGTTCCATGAAGAGGTGAAACCGGCGGGGGAAACTTCAACCGTCGACAGTTGATAAGCAACCAAGAAGAATCTCCATTAGAGGAGCTAGATCAGACTCAGAGAATACCCACAAGAAACCAACCACTTTGGGTGTCTATGCTTGTGGCCGATCCAAATTTCAAATTAAAAGAAGGAGACAAATTTCATGATGCAAGGGAAACAAAAGAGGGAACAAATAGGTCAGGAGGTAAAGTGGTACAGCCTCCTGCAATTTACGTATGTAATTCCCTCATATTAGGTACGTATCAATATTACCACCCACACTTAATTGCGAGTGTGGGGTGGAGTGATCTAATTCTTAATAAAAAAGTACGGAGTCAAGCTAGAGACTCGGACAAAAACAAGCGCTTCTTGGGAGGCAACCCGTGGGTAGTTTAGGTTTTCTTTTCTATTTTTTTATTTTTATTTCCTTTTTTGTTCGAAACTTTGTGGGTGTGTTTACTAGAAACCCTCACGAGACTACAACTCGTCCACTCGGGCTACCGAGGGGTTTAAAGGCTAGTTGCATACGCTAAATGCAACTGTGATTCCTACGAAAGTGAGTTAGGTATTTTATTTTATTTTTATACTATTATTATACACTGATGGTGGTTGCTCTAGTCTTTTATTTCTGTGGTTGCATGTCGGAGCATTTTACATCACAAGGAGAGTCGTGATTTTTCTAGAATATACATTGATTTCTTAGAGTGCGCGCTTATGCTGGCGTTTAGTTTAGCGATATATTATTCACTCCGACCGCCATTCAATAGATAACCCAGGGGAGTTCGTTTCTGATCTCTTTCTACCCTTTTTATTTTTATTATACTTTGTCTTTATGTACAATGAGGGCATTGTACGATTTAAGTGTGGGGTGGGAGGTTAGAAAAATATTTCCTCTATTGCATTTGAGCTTTAATCCTTGATTAAATTATTATTTTATTTGGGCTATAATTTTTAAATTTTTAATATCATTCTAGTATAGATTAAGTATTAGTTAAAAGTGTCAAGATGATTGATTTGTAAACAAGTTCATACTTTATTCTTAGCTTTTATGCATAGTATTTATGGCTTTTCGCCATTCCTTAGAAATTTCAATTTATAGTAACCAAATTTTAATTTTTTGAATTATTGCATAAATAAAAAGGTTAAGCCCTTTTTGAATCTAAGCTTGACAAAAATAGGGTGAGTATGATTTTTCAATTTTTCTAAACATATGCTTAGAAAAAAGAGAGAAAAAAGCCAATGTGCAAAAATGAAAATAATATAAAAAACTGAAAAATATATAAAAGCCAATAAATGGCCTTTGGAACTCGAATTAGTAAACTCTGAGGGGTGTTCTGCACCTAATCACCTAAAGCCAACTGGTTTGGGATCGGTTGAGTTGAATACTTGCTACATGGGTTCCATCGAAAGTCATATACTTATAAAAAAGAGCTGAAAAGATCAAACGCATATGTGAATTAAGTTGAAAAATATGCAATAACTCTTGAGGTCGGGGGATTTCTTAAAGGGTAAATTAACCACTTTAATAATAAACGTAATTCAAAAATTAGGGATTGGCTATTTATAAAAAGAAAAAGTATTTGGGAAGGTGAGAAGTTAAGGCGGATCAAAACACGAGTATGTGCATAATTCTAGGTGTAATTGATGTCTTGTTTTTAATCAACAATTCTGACACTCGTAAGTGATATTTTATTTTTCAAAGAATGATGTTATTTATTTAAGTTCTATATCCCGGATAAAATTATGATTTGCTTAGGGACAAGCAACGTTCAAGTGTGGGGTATTTTGATATTGCCGTATTTAGATATATATTTTAGGCGATATCGTACTTATTTTTTACCAAATATTGTTCGTAAATGGGTCAAGAGATACTTAATATTTTAAATTATTGGTTTTTAGGTTAAAAAGGCGGATGATGAATGGTTTTGAGCAAAAACGGAAGAAATTGAAGAAAATAAGAAAAGTTGTCATCTTCGACACACCTTCACTGTTTTGATCATATCTCACTCATACGAGCTCGGATTGAGGTGATTCAAATAGCCACGGAAAATAGACTCAGAGGGCTACAATCATGCTCGAGAGAATATTGCATTAGTCGAGAACACTGTCGTGAATTGATTGTCTGAAGCGACGCGTCTTAAATGGGAAAGCGACGCGTCCGCGCCAAAACGTGAAATCTATAAATAGAACCCTATTTTCGACCCAAGGAACATACATGCGATTCTAGGGTTCCAAGATGGCGGCTGAGGACGTCTAAAAGTGATTTCAAGGCCTGACAGATGATTTGGAGCTCAATAACGAAGAGGAAGACCACAACTTTGACGGGATTGACTCGGGTTTGCCACCATCGGTCTATAATGGTTTGCAAGTTCTGTTCTTTTTCGTTTTTGATGTGTTCCAGCCTGTCTATGGGCTAGATTTTCTCGTTATCACCTTGATCGTATAATTTATCATGTTTAGCTTTTTCAAAGATCCATTTGTGTTAAAGTTTTGATCTTTATGCCTATTGCTAAGTATTTCATAGTTGAGATGACCATTCTATCTATGTTTGTTTTAATCATGAGTTTCTATGACCATTAGGATTCATGACTAGTGATTGACCAAATCTTAGGGTTAGGTTATACAGCAATTAACATTAATGTGTTTGACAATTGCATGCGATGACCATTCGGTGTTAATTGATTGATTTTGTGACCAAAACAAATCAATAGATTAAGTCTAGCTTGATACGAATTTATTGACTAATTATAGGGATAGTTAATGCCATGACCATTGGGTTAATGTTTCTATAATTATAGGGCTAGTGAGTCTGACCAAGAGATCTAATTTAGAAATCGGTATACAATGAATAATATCCATTGCACTTCCATGAGATTGACGGTAGACAAGGGGGTAATCGAGTCTAGGTGAGAATACTTCGTATTGATTGTTTCCATTCCAAGCTCTCAGCTTTATCTCATTTTCGGATTGTTTTCTCTTTTGTCTAATTAGTATTTTATCGCATTCTTAGATTTATTCCCAATTTCCCCATTTAGTTGCTTTCTTTAGGCTAACTAATAATTAAATCTTTTAAATATGAAATCATACTTGTTCCCCAAGTGTTCGACACTCGGTATTACCATAACTATACTGCAATACGATTAGGTACACTTGCCTATTTGTGTTGTAGTCAGAATTTTGGTGATTCCAATTTATAAATATAAAACCTGATCTGATTCACGCACATCAAGTTTTTGGCGCCGTTGCCGCGGAACGGTTTTATTTCAGTTTATTGGATTTTATTGTTAGTTAGTCGATCCTTTCTGCGAGAAATTTCTCAAAGAAGGTTACTTTCTCTTGTTTTGCGATTATTATTATTTCTGTTCGCATAGAACATGGTGCGTTTTATTTTTGAACGCGGCGCGTTTTGTGCGATAGCCTTCTGTGTTTCCTTTGCAGATATAGGATCCTCAATCAATTCTGGGAGAAGTAGAGCCTAAATCAGAAACCGAGAAATTGTTATGGAAATTTATACAGACTCAAGCTGCGAATAACGAGTTGTTGAAAATTCAACTGGCTCAACAGCAAGCCCTCAACGAGCAAATTCAGAAAAATCAACAAGAGTCAATCCAAAAATTGGAGAGGCAAGTTGAGAGTCTAACTAATCTCATTATTTCAAAACCTGTGCAGGAGTTGCAGGGCAAAAACAAAGAGTTCCATGAAGAGGTGAAACCGGCGGAGGAAACTTCAACCGTCGACAGTTGATAAGCAACCAAGAAGAATCTCCATTAGAGGAGCTAGATCAGACTCAGAGAATACCCACAAGAAACCAACCACTTTGGGTGTCTATGCTTGTGGCCGATCCAAATTTCAAATTAAAAGAAGGAGACAAATTTCATGATGCAAGGGAAACAAAAGAGGGAACAAATAGGTCAGGAGGTAAAGTGGTACAGCCTCCTGCAATTTACGTATGTAATTCCCTCATATTAGGTACGTATCAATATTACCACCCACACTTAATTGCGAGTGTGGGGTGGAGTGATCTAATTCTTAATAAAAAAGTACGGAGTCAAGCTAGAGACTCGGACAAAAACAAGCGCTTCTTGGGAGGCAACCCGTGGGTAGTTTAGGTTTTCTTTTCTATTTTTTTATTTTTATTTCCTTTTTTGTTCGAAACTTTGTGGGTGTGTTTACTAGAAACCCTCACGAGACTACAATTCGTCCACTCGGGCTACCGAGGGGTTTAAAGGCTTGTTGCATACGCAAAATGGAACTGTGATTCCTACGAAAGTGAGTTAGGTATTTTATTTTATTTTTATACTATTATTATAGACTGATGGTGGTTGCTCTAGTCTTTTATTTCTGTGGTTGCATGTCGGAGCATTTTACATCACAAGGAGAGTCGTGATTTTTCTAGAATATACATTGATTTCTTAGACTGCGCGCTTATGCTGGCGTTTAGTTTAGCGATATATTATTCACTCCGACCGCCATTCAAGAGATAACCCAGGGGAGTTCGTTTCTGATCTCTTTCTACCCTTTTTATTTTTATTATACTTTGTCTTTATGTACAATGAGGGCATTATACGATTTAAGTGTGGGGTGGGAGGTTAGAAAAATATTTCCTCTATTGCATTTGAGCTTTAATCCTTGATTAAATTATTATTTTATTTGGGCTATAATTTTTAAATTTTTAATATCATTCTAGTATAGATTAAGTATTAGTTAAAAGTGTCAAGATGATTGATTTGTAAACAAGTTCATACTTTATTCTTAGCTTTTATGCATAGTATTTATGGCTTTTCGCCATTCCTTAGAAATTTCAATTTATAGTAACCAAATTTTAAGTTTTTGAATTATTGCATAAATAAAAAGGTTAAGCCCTTTTTGAATTTAAGCTTGACAAAAATAGGGTGAGTATGATTTTTCAATTTTTCTAAACATATGCTTAGAAAAAAGAGAGAAAAAAGCCAATGTGGAAAAATGAAAATAATATAAAAAACTGAAAAATATATAAAAGCCAATAAATGGCCTTTGGAACTCGAATTAGTAAACTCTGAGGGGTGTTTCTGCACCTAATCACCTAAAGCCAACTGGTTTGGGATCGGTTGAGTTGAATACTTGCTACATGGGTTCCATCGAAAGTCATATACTTATAAAAAAGAGCTGAAAAGATCAAACGCATATGTGAATTAAGTTGAAAATTATGCAATAACTCTTGAGGTCGGGGGATTTCTTAAAGGGTAAATTAACCACTTTAATAATAAACGTAATTCAAAAATTAGGGATTGGCTATTTATAAAAAGAAAAAGTATTTGGGAAGGTGAGAAGTTAAGGCGGATCAAAACCCGAGTATGTGCATAATTCTAGGTGTAATTGATGTCTTGTTTTTAATCAACCATTCTGACACTCGTAAGTGATATTTTATTTTTCAAAGAATGATGTTATTTATTTAAGTTCTATATCCCGGATAAAATTATGATTTGCTTAGGGACAAGCAACGTTCAAGTGTGGGTTTTTTGATATTGCCGTATTTAGATATATATTTTAGGCGATATCGTACTTAATTTTTACCAAATATTGTTCGTAAATGGGTCAAGAGATACTTAATATTTTAAATTATTGGGTTTTAGGTTAAAAAGGCAGATAATGAATGGTTTTGAGCAAAAACGGAAGAAATTGAAGAAAATAAGAAAAGTTGTCATCTTCGACACACCTTCACTGTTTTGATCATATCTCACTCATACGAGCTCGGATTGAGGTGATTCAAATAGCCACGGAAAATAGACTCAGAGGGCTACAATCATGCTCGAGAGAATATTGCATTAGTCGAGAACACTGTCGTGAATTGATTGTCTGAAACGACGCGTCTTAAATGGGAAAGCGACGCGTCCGCGCCAAAACGTGAAATCTATAAATAGAACCCTATTTTCGACCCAAGGAACATACATGCGATTCTAGGGTTCCAAGATGGCGGCTGAGGACGTCTAAAAGTGATTTCAAGGCCTGACAGATGATTTGGAGCTCAATAACGAAGAGGAAGACCACAACTTTGACGGGATTGACTCGGGTTTGCCACCATCGGTCTATAATGGTTTGCAAGTTCTGTTCTTTTTCGTTTTTGATGTGTTCCAGCCTGTCTATGGGCTAGATTTTCTCGTTATCACCTTGATCGTATAATTTATCATGTTTAGCTTTTTCAAAGATCCATTTGTGTTAAAGTTTTGATCTTTATGCCTATTGCTAAGTATTTCATAGTTGAGATGACCATTCTATCTATGTTTGTTTTAATCATGAGTTTCTATGACCATTAGGATTCATGACTAGTGATTGACCAAATCTTAGGGTTAGGTTATACAGCAATTAACATTAATGTGTTTGACAATTGCATGCGATGACCATTCGGTGTTAATTGATTGATTTTGTGACCAAAACAAATCAATAGATTAAGTCTAGCTTGATACGAATTTATTGACTAATTATAGGGATAGTTAATGCCATGACCATTGGGTTAATGTTTCTATAATTATAGGGCTAGTGAGTCTGACCAAGAGATCTAATTTAGAAATCGGTATACAATGAATAATATCCATTGCACTTCCATGAGATTGACGGTAGACAAGGGGGTAATCGAGTCTAGGTGAGAATACTTCGTATTGATTGTTTCCATTCCAAGCTCTCAGCTTTATCTCACTTTCGGATTGTTTTCTCTTTTGTCTAATTAGTATTTTATCGCATTCTTAGATTTATTCCCAATTTCCCCATTTAGTTGCTTTCTTTAGGCTAACTAATAATTAAATCTTTTAAATATGAAATCATACTTGTTCCCCAAGTGTTCGACACTCGGTATTACCATAACTATACTGCAATACGATTAGGTACACTTGCCTATTTGTGTTGTAGTCAGAATTTTGGTGATTCCAATTTATAAATATAAAACCTGATCTGATTCACGCACATCAAGTTTTTGGCGCCGTTGCCGCGGAACGGTTTTATTTCAGTTTATTGGATTTTATTGTTAGTTAGTCGATCCTTTCTGCGAGAAATTTCTCAAAGAAGGTTACTTTCTCTTGTTTTGCGATTATTATTATTTCTGTTCGCATAGAACACGGTGCGTTTTATTTTTGAACGCGGCGCGTTTTGTGCGATAGCCTTCTGTGTTTCCTTTGCAGATATAGGATCCTCAATCAATTCTGGGAGAAGTAGAGCCTAAATCAGAAACCGAGAAATTGTTATGGAAATTTATACAGACTCAAGCTGCGAATAACGAGTTGTTGAAAATTCAACTGGCTCAACAGCAAGCCCTCAACGAGCAAATTCAGAAAAATCAACAAGAGTCAATCCAAAAATTGGAGAGGCAAGTTGAGAGTCTAACTAATCTCATTATTTCAAAACCTGTGCAGGAGTTGCAGGGCAAAAACAAAGAGTTCCATGAAGAGGTGAAACCGGCGGAGGAAACTTCAACCGTCGACAGTTGATAAGCAACCAAGAAGAATCTCCATTAGAGGAGCTAGATCAGACTCAGAGAATACCCACAAGAAACCAACCACTTTGGGTGTCTATGCTTGTGGCCGATCCAAATTTCAAATTAAAAGAAGGAGACAAATTTCATGATGCAAGGGAAACAAAAGAGGGAACAAATAGGTCAGGAGGTAAAGTGGTACAGCCTCCTGCAATTTACGTATGTAATTCCCTCATATTAGGTACGTATCAATATTACCACCCACACTTAATTGCGAGTGTGGGGTGGAGTGATCTAATTCTTAATAAAAAAGTACGGAGTTAAGCTAGAGACTCGGACAAAAATAAGCGCTTCTTGGGAGGCAACCCGTGGGTAGTTTAGGTTTTCTTTTCTATTTTTTTATTTTTATTTCCTTTTTTGTTCGAAACTTTGTGGGTGTGTTTACTAGAAACCCTCACGAGACTACAACTCGTCCACTCGGGCTACCGAGGGGTTTAAAGGCTTGTTGCATACGCTAAATGCAACTGTGATTGCTACGAAAGTGAGTTAGGTATTTTATTTTATTTTTATACTATTATTATAGACTGATGGTGGTTGCTCTAGTCTTTTATTTCTGTGGTTGCATGTCGGAGCATTTTACATCACAAGGAGAGTCGTGATTTTTCTAGAATATACATTGATTTCTTAGAGTGCGCGCTTATGCTGGCGTTTAGTTTAGCGATATATTATTCACTCCGACCGCCATTCAATAGATAACCCAGGGGAGTTCGTTTCTGATCTCTTTCTACCCTTTTTATTTTTATTATACTTTGTCTTTATGTACAATGAGGGCATTGTACGATTTAAGTGTGGGGTGGGAGGTTAGAAAAATATTTCCTCTATTGCATTTGAGCTTTAATCCTTGATTAAATTATTATTTTATTTGGGCTATAATTTTTAAATTTTTAATATCATTCTAGTATAGATTAAGTATTAGTTAAAAGTGTCAAGATGATTGATTTGTAAACAAGTTCATACTTTATTCTTAGCTTTTATGCATAGTATTTATGGCTTTTCGCCATTCCTTAGAAATTTCAATTTATAGTAACCAAATTTTAATTTTTTGAATTATTGCATAAATAAAAAGGTTAAGCCCTTTTTGAATCTAAGCTTGACAAAAATAGGGTGAGTATGATTTTTCAATTTTTCTAAACATATGCTTAGAAAAAAGAGAGAAAAAAGCCAATGTGCAAAAATGAAAATAATATAAAAAACTGAAAAATATATAAAAGCCAATAAATGGCCTTTGGAACTCGAATTAGTAAACTCTGAGGGGTGTTTCTGCACCTAATCACCTAAAGCCAACTGGTTTGGGATCGGTTGAGTTGAATACTTGCTACATGGGTTCCATCGAAAGTCATATACTTATAAAAAAGAGCTGAAAAGATCAAACGCATATGTGAATTAAGTTGAAAAATATGCAATAACTCTTGAGGTCGGGGGATTTCTTAAAGGGTAAATTAACCACTTTAATAATAAACGTAATTCAAAAATTAGGGATTGGCTATTTATAAAAAGAAAAAGTATTTGGGAAGGTGAGAAGTTAAGGCGGATCAAAACACGAGTATGTGCATAATTCTAGGTGTAATTGATGTCTTGTTTTTAATCAACCATTCTGACACTCGTAAGTGATATTTTATTTTTTCAAAGAATGATGTTATTTATTTAAGTTCTATATCCCGGATAAAATTATGATTTGCTTAGGGACAAGCTACGTTCAAGTGTGGGGTATTTTGATATTGCCGTATTTAGATATATATTTTAGGCGATATCGTACTTATTTTTAACCAAATATTGTTCGTAAATGGGTCAAGAGATACTTAATATTTTAAATTATTGGTTTTTAGGTTAAAAAGGCGGATGATGAATGGTTTTGAGCAAAAACGGAAGAAATTGAAGAAAATAAGAAAAGTTGTCATATTCGACACACCTTCACTGTTTTGATCATATCTCACTCATACGAGCTCGGATTGAGGTGATTCAAATAGCCACGGAAAATAGACTCAGAGGGCTACAATCATGCTCGAGAGAATATTGCATTAGTCGAGAACACTGTCGTGAATTGATTGTCTGAAGCGACGCGTCTTAAATGGGAAAGCGACGCGTCCGCGCCAAAACGTGAAATCTATAAATAGAACCCTATTTTCGACCCAAGGAACATACATGCGATTCTAGGGTTCCAAGATGGCGGCTGAGGACGTCTAAAAGTGATTTCAAGGCCTGACAGATGATTTGGAGCTCAATAACGAAGAGGAAGACCACAACTTTGACGGGATTGACTCGGGTTTGCCACCATCGGTCTATAATGGTTTGCAAGTTCTGTTCTTTTTCGTTTTTGATGTGTTCCAGCCTGTCTATGGGCTAGATTTTCTCGTTATCACCTTGATCGTATAATTTATCATGTTTAGCTTTTTCAAAGATCCATTTGTGTTAAAGTTTTGATCTTTATGCCTATTGCTAAGTATTTCATAGTTGAGATGACCATTCTATCTATGTTTGTTTTAATCATGAGTTTCTATGACCATTAGGATTCATGACTAGTGATTGACCAAATCTTAGGGTTAGGTTATACAGCAATTAACATTAATGTGTTTGACAATTGCATGCGATGACCATTCGGTGTTAATTGATTGATTTTGTGACCAAAACAAATCAATAGATTAAGTCTAGCTTGATACGAATTTATTGACTAATTATAGGGATAGTTAATGCCATGACCATTGGGTTAATGTTTCTATAATTATAGGGCTAGTGAGTCTGACCAAGAGATCTAATTTAGAAATCGGTATACAATGAATAATATCCATTGCACTTCCATGAGATTGACGGTAGACAAGGGGGTAATCGAGTCTAGGTGAGAATACTTCGTATTGATTGTTTCCATTCCAAGCTCTCAGCTTTATCTCACTTTCGGATTGTTTTCTCTTTTGTCTAATTAGTATTTTATCGCATTCTTAGATTTATTCCCAATTTCCCCATTTAGTTGCTTTCTTTAGGCTAACTAATAATTAAATCTTTTAAATATGAAATCATACTTGTTCCCCAAGTGTTCGACACTCGGTATTACCATAACTATACTGCAATACGATTAGGTACACTTGCCTATTTGTGTTGTAGTCAGAATTTTGGTGATTCCAATTTATAAATATAAAACCTGATCTGATTCACGCACATCAAGTCGTTCATCATCCGCCGTCTTTGGCTGTTGATGGAGTTTAGTGGTTGTGGAAATCCCACCTAAGAAAATTGAACCAAACACGAGATGGGATTTTAAATCCCACTAAATGCAAATCCCACAAAATACCAATCCCATTTGAAATCCCAATCCCTTCAAAAACAATACTTGAACCAAACACCCTCTAAAGCCTTGATGAGTGATAGGGGTACGCATTTCGCGAATAGCTTAATGTAGAAGGCGCTGCAGAAATATGGTGTGAACCATAGATTTGCAACGCCATATCATCCGCAAACAAGCGGGCAAACCGAGGTTACCAATCGCGCGCTGAAACAAATTCTAGAACGATCGGTGAACGGGAACCGTAAGGAATGGGCATATAAACTCGATGACGCACTCTAGGCGTTTAGGACTGCCTATAAGACTCCTTTAGGTACCACACCCTTTAGGTTAGTCTATGGAAAGGCATATCATCTGCCTGTCGAGGTAGAGCACAAGGCATACCGGGCATTGAAGGCATGCGATCCTGATCTAGATAAAGCATGTGCCAACTGTTTCTTACAGCTAAACGAGTTAGATGAATTACGAAACGAAGCATACAAGAATTCATTGATCTATAAAGATCGTACGAAAAAATGGCACGATGCACGTCTGAAAGAAATCAAACACTTCGAACCTGGAGACAAAGTTCTTCTATTCAATTCTTGGTTGAAGTTGTTTCCTGGAAAACTCAAAACCCGAGGGTACGGCCCATACGTGGTTAGTAAGGTATTCCCATACGGCAAAATCGAACTACTTGATTCCAAGGGAATTACCTTCAAAGTCAACGGGCACCGAGTAAAGCATTACTTGGAAGGAATGCCTAAGGAAAGGGAAGGTGAGGATATCAACGTCGCCATATTAAAGCCTTAAGTGTGGGGTGGAGTCCAGCTAAAGACTCGTTTAAAGAAGCGCTTCCGGGAGGCACCCCGTATTCCAACTTTGTGGGTGTGTTGCCTAGAAACCCTGACGAGACTATAACTCGTCCACTCGGGCTACCGAGGGGTTTAAAGGCTTGTTGCATACACTAAATGCAACCGTGATTCCTACGAAAGTGAGTTAGGTTTTTCTTTGTTTTTGTTTTTCGTTCGTTTTGTCGTTTTCCGAGATTCCTAGCCTTAGCCGATCTTCATACATACTCATATCTAATATTTCAAGTCATAGGAACTATCTGATGTCGAAACCCGCGCGCAAAATCTCTAAATGAACGAATGTGGAAAATGAGGAGATCGCGGCGCGACATATCTTTTTGCCCGTCACTCTAGAAGCCGCCACGTGGTGTAGCGGCGCGACAAGAAAACATGTCGCGGCGCGACACAACTATTTCATGGGTCGTCCGGTTTGTGCCACGCGTCGTAGAGGTGCGACACGTCTCTCTGTAGCGGCGCAACAGACCTTTTCCAGAACCGCCACTTTTGCGCCATGCGTTGTAGAGCCGCGACACATGCTTTTGTAGCGGCGTGACGTGGCAGAACTAGATCCAGCTATTTTCTGACACATGGCATAGCGGCGCGACACGTGTTTGTGTAGAGGCACGACGTGTCTTCCAGACCATTTTAAAAGAAGTTTTTCGGCAGTCATCTTCTCCACACCAATATCACACTCTCGCGGTGCTACAGTCATATCTCCTCCGATTTCAAGCTTCCAAACGTCGGATCTTCTAATTTTCGTGTGTGATCTTCATCATCTAACACTATAGTAAGATCTTTTCTTCCTACATTGTGTTATTTCTCGCGTTCTTGTAATTCCAGTAACATTTTACGAAAATATTCTTGGGTTTTTAGATTTCTTGGTTGTTCTACTGTTATTCATGCTACAACCTTTAAAGATTCATATCTAAACCGTTATTTTCGGACATGCATATTTAAAATCCCATTTCTTGCTTCAAGAACCGTTAGGGTTTTCAAGACCCGGCATGAAATCTGATTTGTTTTCAAGTTCTTGATGTTTAAATCTACTGATTCTCGTTAACATGTCATTCTAAACACTCATGCATCATACATCTACGTTACATTCGGTTACTATCATCTCTCTTTCTGCAAAATTATCTTCCGAGTATGGGTTTTTTGCCAAAACCGGGGTTTCTGCCCTTGTAATGGTTTTTGGTGAATATCTGTGGTAATTCTGCATGTTTTCTGATAATTTGAGCCAGATCTGTTAATACTTTTAGCTTACCCATTGATTTTTGCCCTTGTACACAGCAATGGCTGCCTGTGGACGTGGACGAAGGGCATGACAAGAAGAGGATATTACTATTCCAAAAGGCTCTGCAGTATACCACCCGTGGTTGGTTTTTGCACCCACTCTGCCTGCTCGTCTGCGAGCGGATTATGTCTCCCGGATGCAACAACATCTTCATAGAGAGATTGACATCACCCATTCTCTTGAGTGGGATATTATTGATGGAGTTGGGCTCTCAAACCATCTCCTTGGATTTTTGCCACAACAGTTCCGTGCTGCAGACGGGACTGTGGTGTTTACCTGCAACGCATGGGAGCGGTTATTCCGCTTACGTGAGCCGGTCTTCCGAGAGTTGTGTTTGGAGTTCTTCGCCATTGTTCAGCTCAACTCCGTCACTACAACGTTACTAATCGTCGGTTTCTGTCTTTCCATCTTGGAGGAGCAAGCCGCGAGTGTAGTCTCGCGGAGTTCAGTCGTCGCATGGGGCTATAACTGCCCGTGGAGACCACCAGCCCGTTCTTCGAGCAATTCCTTTTGAGTTGCGAGCGGGATGAGCCCGAGGGTTTCTCCTCTGCGGAGATGTGGGTGATGATCGCCAACCGGGGATATGAGCCCCGTAGAGCCATCAAGAGCAGCATCCGCCTCCCTATCCACCGCCTGCTCCACCGTCTTATCTCCACCTCCATTTCTCATTGTCGAGGTGGCGAGAAGGTCACGGCGGTAGACCTGATGTTTCTGTGTAGTATTCTGACTCCTCGCTTGTTGCTCAACGTGCCGTTCCATTGGGTCCAAACCGGCGAGTCCTATCCGTGGTGGCCAGTTTGTCACCAAGTTGGCCCGTTCATACGCGATTCTGTCACTTCAGGAGGAGGCGAGGCAGGTGCGGTACGAGCCGCGCCCGATGAGTATCGGGTACTTGGAAATGATGCGGGTCCTGGAGAGGACATATGATGGGAGCTACCGAGTTGTACCCGTGGATGGTCATGGGTCCGAGGCAGAGGTTGAGCAGGGGGCCGAGCAGGAGCAGCAGCTGCGCCAGCGCCGTAGGAGACGGGCGCCTAGGCCTGCAGATGAGGGGCCGCAGCCTTACTCGCTACAGCACATCTCCGGTCGATTGACCGTCTGTCTGACCAAATGGGTAACATGTCTATGAGAATAGATAGACTGGGGTACTACAATGATCATTTGCACTCACGCCTGTCGGTGCACGAGCAAAATCAGCAGCATATGCACTCTAGTATGTCTAACCTCTTCACCCATTATGGATATCCGCCACCGTCGTTCACGCCATACCCTCCCCCGTATCTAGACTGGCGTTCGCACTTTCCCCCGTCAGATACTTACATGCTGGGTCCGTCTAGATATGCGGGTAACGACTCGGAGGATGAGGACTGAGAGATGATGTTTATTTTTATCTTATGATGTACATGTAACGAACTTTTATATATATTAATTCTAATATTTGGTGCATGAGTTGTTTACTTTTTCAACATGTTTGGTTGAAATGTGGAGTGTGCTTATATGCTCGTAGTCAGTTCAACGATTGCTAATATTTTTTGCTCCATTCGTCTTGATAATATCCAGGGAGCTATTTCTAATCTTTTTCTACCTTGATATATTTTATTATATACAATGGGAACATTGTACAATTTAAGTGTGGGGTAGGGGGCTAGAAAAAGATTCCTCGCTTGAACTTAAATTGTCCTTGTAGTAAATTATTGATTGTATTTAGGCGTTAAATTTTAAATTTTTAATATCATTCGAGTTAAAAGTTAGATATTATTTAAGATTGTCAAGATTGTTGATTGTAACACTGTATTTTTAACCCAAAAAATTTCATTTTGATAATCACTGCGGAAGCGTTTAAACACCAACGTAATTACAACTAATTACAAACCACTTTTTACAAAATATCAGTATTACATAACACGGCTCGTTACAAATAATCTATCAGAGTCCTAGGTGATTACTCCCCAAGCTAACCACTCTTAGCCGAGCCGCTGACTTACCAAAACCTGTAAAAAGAGTGAGAGGTGGGGGATTAGCACAATGCTAAGTGAATGGAGTAAAACCACAACAGATATATCAGCAAATAACCGCATGATATCAACAACACATAACAGATAATCGTGCCCCGGGAAGACCGGCGGTTCTACAGGAACCTACAACCAATGCCGGCCAAAGCAAAGGTTTACCGATAGTTCAATTGCTATTCTCACACAATATTACCTTAAGTTGCAACAAATGCATCAAAAGATCCCAATACTGATTAGCCGAAAGCAAACAAACCCAGCCCATATGCCCAGCCGAAGATGACAACCAACCATCATGTATTCATATATTCGGATTCGACACTCGGATATCCAAAGGTTCTGGTTTCACAAGTATCAGATTTGTACATTCGGTTTCTATCATCATCACCAATATCCGCCACCTTCATCATTCCCACAATCCGATAACTTCAAACCTTGTATAATTCATCCTTTCTAGATTATACAATTCATATACAAGTTTATCATAAACACATATAACATGTTTACACATGCAAGCATGCATCAAAAACACTTTAACACCCAAGAACACCAAAATCTGATAAACTCATATAGCATGGTTTACATGATATTCATATAAAAAATCAACTGATTATATCAAAACCATAGCATGCTTATAGCAATCAATAGCATGTTAACAAGAATCATGTTTCAAGAAGTATAGAATAATCCAATAACCTTTGTTAGTTTGAATCACAAGTTTACAATCACCAACACAAATCCGATTGTTTGCTTCTTCTTTGCTTGCTTTCGGTTTACACCCAAGTTTACACACACTCAATTGTTTCAAGGTGAAGTAATTATTTAAAAGCCACGTATATATATATATATATATATATATTCAAATCATAATACAAGCAAGAGGTGGCAAGGCCAAACCGACTAAGCACATGCACACACACACTAATCCGTATGTATATACATATATATACATATAATCAATAATAATTAATTAAGTTAATGATTAATCAATTAAATCAAACACTAATGAATAATCAATTAACATAATAATAATTCCCGTGTAACATACCCAAAGCCTACGTTTCTACTAGGCCAAATCTCAGGATGTTACAAATCCCCCCTTAAACTGGATTCCGTCCTCGGAATCTATACGTTATCAAACAACTGCGGGTAATGAGCTTTCATGCCGGCCTTGGTTTCCTACGTCAAGTCTGAACCCAATAAGTGTTTCCGTTTAACCAGAACCATCGGAATCTGTTTCTTTCGCAATTTCGTCACTTTCCGATCTAATAGTTCTATGGGTTCTTCCACCAACTTCTTGCTAGAATCCACTCTAAGATCATATAGAGGTAGAATCTGACTCTCATCCTCAACTCTACATTTCCGCAAGTAACACACGTTGAAGGTATTGTGAATACCTAACAATTCTGCCGAAAGATCGAGAGTAACCGTCTGATCATTAATCACCCGTTGGACACGAAACGGCCCAATATAACGCGGAGCTAGCTTTCCCCGCTTCCCAAAACGGATAACCCCCTTCCACGGAGAAACCTTTAGATAAACCAATTCCCCCTCAACAAAAGTAACAGACCTACGACGTGGATCAGCATACATATTTTGTCGATCCCTCGCAGCTTTAAACTTTTCTCGCGCAGTAGCTACTTTGTCTGCGGTGATCTGTACAATATCAGCACCTGCATACTGTTTCTCACCCGCCTCTAACCAACACGTAGGAGTATGGCAGTGACGACCATATAACATCTCATAAGATGGCATACCGATACTCGAGTGATAGGAATTGTTATACGCGAATTCAATCAACGGTAGGTGAGAATCCCAAGAACCTCCATATTCTAACACACATACCTGTAGCATATCCTCGAGTGTCTAAATAGTTCTTTCTGATTGCTCGTCTGTCTGAGGGTGGTAAGTACAGATTAACACGGGTACCCAACTCCTGCTTTAAGCTTTTCCAGAAGTTCGACACAAACCTGGAATCTCTATCTGATACAATCGAAAGCGGTATACCATGTCGGGAAACAACTTCATCTATATACAACTGAGCCAGTTTACTGAGTGACGCCGTCTCACTGGTAGCCAAGAAGTGAGCACTCTTGGTCAATCTGTCAACGATCACCCAAATCATAGCATGATTCCTCTGCGTACGTGGAAGTTTAATTACGAAATCAATCGTTATATGCTCCCACTTCTACTCTGGAATCTGCAACTGTTTTAATGATCATTCTTTTTCTTTAACATAATCCCAGACTTTAGATTTTTATCCTTCAAGGCTTCCAACTGAGCTGCCTTCAATGTATCGATCAAGTCAGAGACTATTTCAATTCGCATGAATTTAACATGTTCACTAACTCCCTTGCGACTCAAAGCATCGGCTACCCGGGATAGCGAATCTCGTAATCATAGTCTTTAACAAGTTCCCGCCATCGCCTCTGTCGCATATTGAGTTCTTTCTGTGAAAATACATACTGTAGGTTTTTATGATCCGTACAAATAACACACTTTGTACCATAAAGATAATGTCGCCATAACTTTAACGCAAAAATCACAGCTGCTAATTCCAAATCATGGGTTGGATAGTTCTTCTCGTTAGGTTTCAACTGACGAGAAGCATAAGCGATAACTCTATCCCGCTGCATCAACACGCAACCCAACCCTGCCAGAGAAGCATCACAATAAACTATGAAGTCATTTGACCCATCCGGTAAAGCAAGAATAGGAGCCTGACATAAAAGTCGTTTCAGTGTCTGAAAAGCCCTCTCCTGTTCATCAGTCCACTTAAATGGAACCTCCTTGTGAGTTAACTTAGTCATGGGATTCGCAATTTTAGAAAAATCTCGGATAAACCGTCTGTAATATCCTGTCAATCCCAAGAAACTTTTAATTTTAGAAGGCGACTTCAGAGCTTCCCAATTCATTACAGCTTCTATCTTTGCCGGATCTACCTTGACTCCATCACTGCAAATTACATGCCCCACAAAATGAACTTCTCGCATCCATAATTCACACTTTGAGTACTTGGCATACAATTTCTCCCGTTTCAAGGTTTCAAGAACTTGTCTCAAATGAATCTCGTGATCTGCTTCGGATTTAGAATAAACCAAAATGTCTTCGATAAATACTATCACATATTTATCCAAAAATGGTCGACAAACCCGGTTCATCAAATCCATAAACACTGCAGGTGCATTAGTCAAACCGAGCGGCATGACTAAGAATTCATAATGACCATACTGGGTACGGAAGGCAGTCTTAGAAATATCTTTGTCAGAAACTCGTACCTGGTGATAAACCGATCTCAAATTGATCTTAGAGAAATACGAAGCACCCTGCAACTGATCAAATAAATCATCAATTCTGGGTAGAGAGTATGTATTCTTTACCGTCCTCTTATTCAGTTCTCTGTAGTCAATACACATCCGTAGCATGCCATCTTTCTTTTTCACAAATAAAACCGGTGCACCCCACGGTGAAGAACTCGTACGAATAAAACCCCGATCCAATAGATCCTGAATCTGTGTCATCATCTCCCTAATTTCAGAAGTAGCCAACCTATAAGGAGATCTAGCCACTGGATTAGAACCTGGTATCAAATCAATCTTGTACTCTACCTCTCGAACGGGAGGTAGCCCAGGTAATTCATCCGGAAACACTTCAGGAAAATCTGATATGACTCGCACATCAGTAACCGCCCGCTTTTCCTTTCTAGCATCAATAGCATATGCCAGAAAACACTCACATCCCTTACTCAAGGATTTATTAGCCTTCAACATAGAAATAATAGGCAACGTAGACCTGTTCCTTTCCCCTCGAGCCACCACATGCGACCCATCAGACAGTGGAAAAGAAAACATTTTCCTATGACATTTAATGCTCACCCTGTGCTTACTCAACCAATCCATCCCCAAAACCATGTCAAATCCCGCTATTAGCATCAATAGAAATGACACTGGAAAGCACTTACCATCGATATCTATCTCAGCCACAGTCATAGAACTTGTAACAGGAACTATCTTACCATCTGCTACTTCTATCTCAATCGGTACAGAAATAACAGTAATAGGCAATTTCAACTTATCACAAAAAGTCACAGAAATAAAGGAGCGATTCGCTCCAGAATCAAATAACACACGCGCAAGTAGGGAGTTTATAAGAAACGTACTGGTGATAACATCATCAGTGGCAGTACGTCTACTGTCATCCGGAACGCCCTATCCTCCGGTGTCGGAGGATTCTTCCGTTTCTATGCCCCTGACGATGATCCCCCAAGGTCCCCTGCCCCTGTCCCCATCCCGGCTCCTCTCCCAGTAGGGCAATCACCAGCCCTGTGCCCTTCTTTTAAACAATTCCAACACACATTATGGGGAAACCTGCAATCTTTTGTTTCATGCCCATGTGTACCACAACGCAAACAACGTATGGTCTCGGTAGTACACTGGCCAACGTGACTGGATTTACATTGGGTACACCATTGAGACTTCGTATTCGTACCCCCAGTGGTCGGCTTCCGACTCTGATTGCCTTGAGAAGAATTTCCCTGCCACTTCTTCTTTTGTTGACCACCTGCCTAGTCATACTTTGGCTTCTGCAAAGCCGCCTCGTCTTTATTCTGCTTATCCCTGGCTTGAATGTATCCCTCAGGAGATTTTGCCAAGGTGAAGGCATGAGACAGTGATCCAGCCAGCCGAGTAGTACTCCTGTACTCCGGTAACAAAGCTCCGATGAAATGTTGAACCTGTGAAGATTCATCCGGTACCCACTGCGTAACCAACCTCAGTTTCGCGTTAAATTGTTCAATCAATTCATCAAGTGACATCCTCCTGGTCATCTTCAATTCCATGAATTCTTACCTTATCTTATTCAATTCGAAAGCATTGCAATACTGCTCGCACAGTTTATCCCGGAATTGATTCCATGTTATTGAATCCATCTGAGCTCTCGATAAGTGGGTGGTAATGGAATCCTACCAAACCATCGCCTTGCCTTTGAGCATCCGGGTGGAAAACCAAACTCGCATCTCTTCCTTACAGTTACATGCATCCAAAATCCTCACGGTATCTCTCAACCAGTTTAACGTAACGTTAGGATCCGTGCTTCCATGGTATTCCTCTAGTTTACAATCTCGAAACTGCTTGTATGTACATGGCTGCTTGAATCCCATATTAGGTGGATATCCCATAAACGGATAAGAGTAGGATCCTTGAGGCATAGATCCCTGTGGATAAGACCCCTGAGGAAACAACGGGTAAAAGAATGGTTGTGACGTAGGTTGAAACATTGGTGGTAGCGGTACAGGTAATGGTGGAACCTCAGCCACAGTAGTAATCGGTGGAAAAATCGGTGGTATCGCAGGTGCAGTTGATATCACAGTAGTAACCGGGGGTTGAATTACAGGAACTTGTCTTTGTTGCTCCAGTTCCTTTCGCAAGTCTTGCAGCTGGCCCTCCAACTGAAAGATATATTCGTCTCTTTCATCCCAAGCGGTACCAGATGTACCGGCATTTAGTAAAGTTTCCACTTTTGTATTAGGGACTTTAGCAGAAGACGAGACAATAGGGGCAACAGTTGAGTGATCACGATCAGCCATTGTTATTTGTAACAATCACATCATCTCGTCACAAATAATCTATGAGAGTCCTAGGTGATTACTCCCCAAGCTAACCACTCTCAGTCGAGCCGCTGACTTACCAAAACCTGTAAAAAGAGTGAGAGGTGGGGGATTAGCACAAAGCTAAGTGAATGGAGTAAAACCACAACAGATATATCAACAAATAACCGCATGATATCAACAACACATAACAGATAATTGAGCCCCGAGAAGACCAGCGGTTCTGCAGGAACCTACAACCAATGCCGGCCAAAGCAAAGGTTTAACGATAGTTCATTTGCTATTCTCACATAGTATTACCTTAAGTTGCAACAAATGCATCAAAAGATCCCAATACTGATTAGCCGATAGCAAACAAACCCAGCCCATATGCCCAACTGAAGCTGACTTCCCAACCATCATGTATACATAGCACTGACGCAACAATTAATTAACAATCAATAGTTAACCAATTACCAGATGCACAATTTATCCATGCGTCAAACCAATAACAGTTGCCACCCAAACCAGTTACAACTAATAACATATGTGAGTAAACATCCACTCACCTCAAGCTTTCAGCTTTTCCACTCAGTGATCTTATATTACTGAGTCTTGTGTGTTCCTGAGAACACAACAAACTGAAATCAGTATCCAATTCATAAATATATATCAAACTTATATATTTAATCCTTTTAATTAAACATAAACATGTAAGATTCACATATGCATACACATAAAACACATAGCATTAAATAATGCAATTCAGCAAATCAAAACTGTTAGATTTCATAAGAAATCTAACACTACTATCGGAATCCGCCAAGAACCATCGGATTTCTAAGAATCCGATACACCCATCGGATTTGAAGACAATCCGCCACTAGAGTCGGATTTCCACACTTGCATTATCTTGACACCTACAATCGGATTTCTATGATTGGAATCCACCATTGGATTCAAGCCATCGGATTTCATATCTTCGGATTTCGACACTCGGATATCCAAAGGTTCCAGTTTTACAAGTATCGAATTTGCACATTCGGTTTTTATCATCATCACCAAAATCCGCCACCTTCATCATTCCCACAATCTGATAACTTTAAACCTTGTATAATTCATCCTTTCTAGATCATACAATTCATATACAAGTTTATCATAAACACATATAACATGTTTACACATGCAAGCATGCATCAAAAACACTTTAACACCCAAGAACACCAAAATCTGATAAACTCATATAGCATGGTTTACATGATATTCATATCAAAACTCAACTGATTATATCAAAACCATAGCATGCTTATAGCAATCAATAGCATGTTAACAAGAATCATGTTTCAAGAAGTATAGAATAATCCAACAACCTTTGTTAGTTTGAATCACAAGTTTACAATCACCAACACAAATCCGATTGTTTGCTTCTTCTTTGCTTGCTTTCGGTTTACACCCAAGTTTACACACACTCAATTGTTTCAAAGTGAAGTAATTATTTAAAAGCCACGTATATATATATATATTCAAATCATAATACAAGCAAGAGGTGGCAAGGCCAAACCGACTAAGCATATGCACACACACACTAATCCGTATGTATATATATATATATACATATAATCAATAATAATTAATTAAGTTAATGATTAATCAATTAAATCAAACACTAATGAATAATCAATTAACATAATAATAATTCACGTGTAACATACCCAAAGCCTACGTTTCTACTAGGCCCAATCTCAGGATGTTACATTGATTTATAAACATTTCATATGATATATTTAGCTTTTATGCATAGTGCCTGTGGCTTTTCACCAATTATTTAGAAATTCGAGTTTATAGTATTCAATCTTTAATTTTTGAATTGCTGCATAAAATATAAGGTTATGCCCCTTTTTGAGTCTAAGTTTGACGAAAATAGACTGAGTTAAATTTTCAATTTTTATAAACATATGTTAAAAAAGAAGAGAAGTGAAAAAAGCCAATGTGCAAAAATGAAAAAATATGCAAAAGTGCTAGAAAAAATATATAGGTCAAATAAATGGCCTTTGGAACTCGAATTAGTAAACTCTGAGGGGTGTTCTACACCTAATCACCTAAAGCTAACTGGTTTGTGATCGGTTGAGTTGAGGATTTGCTGCATGGGTTCCATAGAAAGTCATAAGCTTATATAAAAGAGCTAAAAAGAGAAAAAAACATATGTGTAAATAAAGTTGGAAATCTGCAATAAGTCTTGAGGTCAGGGGATTTTCAAATAGTAACTTAACCAAATTAAATTTAAATGCAATTTATAAGTTAAGGTTTGAATGTATATGGATAAGAATATTCTTTAGAAGTGGTGGAAAGTAAATGAGGATCTAATCATGGGTATATGCATAATTCTAAGTATAGTTTATGTTTTGTTTTGAATCAACCTTTTTGACATTCGTAAGTTATATTTAATTTTTCAAGAATGGTGTTATTATTTAAAATTTTAGGCCTACAGTTGTGATTTGCTTGAGGACAAGCAAAGTTCAGGTGTGGGTATTTTGATATCGCGTTAAATATATATAAATATTATGCGATATCGGGTTGGTTTTAGCCGGAAAATGTGTATTTAATTGTAAAAAGATGCGTTTATCGTTTCTTTTATGTTTTGCAGGCTAAAAAGGCGAAGTATCTAAATAATTGGAAAATAAGCCAAGAAAAAGAAAAAATAAAATGAGGCCAAAGAAATAAAAGAAGAAGAAAGAAAAGAGCCCAAAAGAAAAAGGAAGAAAGAAAAGAAATAATTCAAGGCCCAAGCCCAAAGAAGAAAAGGGAGCCCGGGCGAAAAAGCAGTCATTGCGGCGCGACGCCCTTACATGTCACGGCGCGACAAACTGTTTGGATAAGGCTCATCCGGTTGCCACGTGTCGCGGCGCGGCGTGATAGGATGATGATAGATTTGAAATTTCAAATAGTTGGGATCGCGATGAGATTCTTTATTGCGGCACGACACTTTCTTGTCGCGGTGCGACGCCCCTGTTTTCTGAAAACTATATAAACGAACTTCCAGATCTGATTTGTGGTTAACCACTCAAACTCTTCCACCATTACTCTGCTAAACATGTCCCAGAAGTGATCCAGAGGCTTTGGAGCTCGGATTTGATGGATTAAAGCTTAATTTGGAGGCTAAAGGCTTGGATCTATTGCTTATTTACGGTTTTATTGCTCTTCTTCTGTTCTTAATGTTTATTTACGAATTCAGAAGTGTAATATGCTGATTCTAGACTAGTTTCTCTGTTTTCCTCCCTAGAGGAGATGATACCCTTTAAAGTTGGTTAATTTTACATATTTATGACATTGATTGCATTATTTTCATCTTTCAAGTTTAATCAAAGATCCTTGCATGTTTTAGTTCTGTTTTTGAGAAGTTTAGAATCTGAGTTAATGTATATTGGAGGACCAATCCACTTATTTAACTTTAATCAATGCTAATTAGGACCAATAATTAGTCTTGACTAGTGATTGATCAAATCCTAGACTTAAACAATCAAGATAGGAACTTTAATGTGTTAGAATTAATATATTATGACTTTCATGTGTTAATTAAATGATCTGGTAAAGATTAGATCTTGATAGATACGAACTCAAAAATGCTTAATTGTGTAGTTAATTGATTTAATGACCAATTAATTAGTTAATTGCATAATTAGAGAAGTTGGATACTCGGATCAAGAGTCTAACAGTATAGGAATCAGTATAGTGTCAATTAATTGTCCAATGCATCAATTAAATTAATAAAACCAACTTGAAAAGGGTGGAATCAAATCTAGGGAGGGAAAGTCTCTTAATTGATATTTAATTCATAAAAATCTTTGCTTTTTGATTTCTTTTGTTACTTTTTAGTATTTAGTAGTTTTAGAAATTATTTAGGATCATAAAGTTTCAATCTTGCAACAAATTCCCTTTTAATTAGTTTAATTGCTTTAGTTTAGTTTAATTGCATTTATTTTATATTTATTTGGCTTATTTGCTTTAATTAGTTTATTTTAGTTAATTCTATATTAATTTAATAAAATCGGTATTAGCTCCTGTTCCCCAAGAGTTCGACACCCGACTTACTAACTATATTACGAAACGATTAGGTACACTTGCCTATTCGTGCAGTTTTTGGTAATTAATTCGGTAAAATATAAATTTAAAACTTGTACGTAAAACGTACATCATCTTCAAATTAATTATTTGAATAATCTTGGTGATAATTTATTTCTTCTTGAAAGATTTCGGATCAATGTAACAGTGTAAGTCTGAGTAAGTTACATTAAATATAGCCGTTACAACAACCTGCGTAGTCGGTTGTTACTGTAACGGTCATATTTATTACTGTCCGACAATTGTAACTTTTCTCTCACATTGACAAGGTAAAAATCAGAGAGACCCCTCATCATATTTCGTTTACTCTTCCAACTCTTCTACCTTCTTCTCCACTTTCTGAAACCCTAACCTCGCTTTGTGCAGAATCAATTGCTCTGCGCTAAACCCTACTACTGCTAAATGCAATCTAATAGGGTAAGTATGATTTCAATGGAGGGTTACACTCTAAATCTGACTGATCAAATGATCCGTGGTGGTAATTTCAAGAACAACGAGCTCCCCATCTATAAACAAAATAATGTCATTGCATGTATCGACATTCCAAAGTCCAAGATTGGTAGGGGTTATGAGGACTGGGTCTCATACATTTGAAAGGGACCCCTGGCACATGCATTTCTTCATGGTCCTGCTGTGCTCATCCCTCAACTTCTCACGGAGTTCTGGTATACATGTAAACTAGATGCGAATCAAACGGTCATACGGGGTACAGTCCTAAGTGGACAAGTAGCGATAGACGTCGATACATATTGTCTCCAACGAATTCTCCATCTCCCAGTTCATAATCAGTATGAGGCGACGGTTTCTAGGGAAACATCAAGGAGCGTCTTGCCCTTAATGGGTCATCCTCAAGTTGTTGGAGTTATAACGAAATCTGTTTTCCAGACGGCATGGGGATTCATGGTGTCCACTGTGGTTCGTTCCCTTGGATACAAAGTGGGTGGTTTGGATAATGTTAATGATTTTGAAATGCAACTGTTATACAATGTATTTTATGATCGACGAATAGATTATGCTGAGTTCATCCTTGAGGCACTCAAGGCGCTAGTAACCAAGAATTTAAGGAATACCATTGTGCCCTTCGTAAGATTTTTATCAATGGTGATGGAGGACAGGTTGGGTAGAAGTTATACAGCCTAATATGAGTCAACCCCTACTCCTGTTCTCAGCTCCAGGATGTTTACTAATGATATTTTCCTTGAGCACCCCACAATGAGTGCTCAGATGAGGGTGTATGTCCGGCTTCCAACTCCTGTGTCAAGTGAAGCTGAGACGGAGGAAGAAGCTGAGGAAGAAGAGGGTGAAGCTGTTGATTCTGAGGCTTAGTCCTCTCAAGCTGAACAACCTAGGACTCAGTTCAGACCTCGTGCTTAAAGAATTTCCTCCACCACTTCGAGTTCTGAGCAAAGGAGTTTGTTTCCTAGCTCTGAGTCACCACTGCTAGGTGCAGGAGGTATACCTTCGCATCCCTTATCTCCTTCTCTGTCTTTTACTTCTCCACCTCCTAAATTAGGAGATAAGACTGAGTCAATCCCAACTTGGTCTAGCCCCTCTCCCCACCACAAATATCTCCATCTATCTTCCACTCTACAGCCCACCTTGGTCAGCCCACTACTAACAAGGTTATATCTCATACCTATACAAGAAAAACTGCCAAAGGTGGTCCTTCACCTCAAAAGGACTCCGGAGCTGATATCACATTGATACCTCCACTGGCAGGAGCTAAGTGGGAGACACCTTCTCTTAAGGTTCCAACCTCAAGGCTTAGTTCAACCCTTCAGCCTATACCGGTTATGGTGTCTACTCATCCCATACCTACTAGTGCCATGGGAGAACCTACTTATGTGCCTTCACAGCCCCATGAAGGTAACATTGAAATACTGACCAATCCCCAGGGTCAAATACCCCCTCCTTTCCACTCAAACCATCTTACCACCAAATTACACGAATTTGGTCCTTCTTCTTCCTTTCCATTCTTACACACTCTTGCACAACCTGTCAATGATCCTTTCTTAGACCAGGAAGGATTACAGGGTTCCCACTCTGGCCCCTTTGATTCCAGAGGTCAGCGCCAACCTTTGGATATGAGGCCCATCCACTCACCTCCAAAGGAATATTCTCAAGCCTCTCCTACAGTTGAAGTTCACTCCTCCACTGGCCAGGAGGACTTTGAGTGTAAACAAAGGTCTGATGACCTATTGATGTCCAACACGTAATGCATTATCTTAAATCTCAGTTTGAGCTTCTACATAAGAAAAGAAAGAAGGATAAAGCCAAACTATTGGGAAAGTTAAGTGATCTTTCAAAGTCCGTGGCTGCTTTGGAAAGCTGTGTGCGTACATTCAGACCCTCCCCTATTGATGATGACAAAAAGGGGGAGGAAGAATCAAAATCCAAAGAGCACAAGGACGATGAAGTTGAGGGGGAGCAGACTGAAGTCATCAAAAATGTAGAAGAAACACTTGGTGTAGATCAGCCTCCCCTACAACAAGGAAAAGATCAGGGACCAGTTCCTCAACAACAACAAAATCCAATAGTCCAATCAGCTCAAAGTGTCCAAGCTTCTGTTGATAAGTCAGCTCAACCAGAAACTACTCAAGTTGTGCCTGCTGAAACTCCTCAATCTGAGCTACCAAAGAATATTGAAGCTGAGTCTGTTCCAGCTCTACGAATGGATAAAGAGAAAGGCAAAGCAATTGAGACTAGAAAGAGAAAGAAAAGTTCAAGTACTAAGTCTCAAGCCAAAAGGAGGAAAGTCATCATTTCAGAGCCTGAGCAACAAGGTCAATTCCAAGTTGCTGAAGCTGATTCTGACTCAAGTGATGAAGTTGATGCAGCACACAAGGCGAGTAATATGTTAGCTGAACAAATGTTACAAGAAATGGCCAAAGAACTGGGTATGTCATTGGAAGAGTTGAAAGAACGGCAGAGGCAAGCTGAACTACAAAGAGAACAGGCCAAAGCTGATGCTGCACTAGCTGAAGCTGAGGCTGACTATTTTGGACCAAGAGCTGAGCCAATTCCATATACTAATGATGAACTCAGATACTCCTACAAGAGAAAATATTTTGGTCATAAGATTAAAGAGCTGACCTTGAGCAGAAAAGGTGAGTTGATGATACTCAACTTTGTATTAGAAAACAAAGCTGAGGTGGGATTGGATCTGAGAAGAATTTATAAGTTGGGATTCTCTGAGTGGAAAATAGTGGCCTCCATTGTACGTAAGATGAACAAAAGTCAGATCAAACAGGAGGTCATTGATGAGCTGAAGAGAATATTTCTTAAAATTGATCAGCTTGGAGAAGTTCCCACAGCTGAGTTTGATGTCTTCTTCAACAGAAACAAAGCTGCAAGAGAAAGAGCGGCAAGGAAAAGAAAAGACAGAACTCTCAACTTAGAAATTCCCAAAGGTGTAGAATTTAAAGAAAATACATACATCATTTAACCTACACCAGGTTTCATGTATATAGATATTGAAGGAAATAAATGCATTTTAGAAGAAGCAAATATACATTTGGCTTGCTTGGAGAAAATTCTGTATCTGAGGATTCTCTGTGATGACTCAGTTCAGAACTCACCATTCAGATATCAGCTTAACATGGCGATCAGGTCCAGAAGGGATGAAATGAAAGAATATCAGGATGATGAAGAAACTTTTAACAATGCCATTAAAGAAGCTGCTATATGGGAACTAAAACTTTTGGATATGTGGATGGAAGTTGAAGAAATAGATCATGAAAGTTAGAAAATTTTATATTTTGTAAGCACTAAGTGTGCACAAGCTGATCATACTGATCAAGAAAAAATGTAAATGATTTGTTCATTATGAAAATTCGAGTTTGATATGTTCAACTGTTTATTATTTGATATGTTCAATATTAAGTTCAAACAAACAGCTTGACAAGTTCAAGCTGAGGATTGATATATTCAAGCATAAACTGATAAGTTCAGCACTATAAATTTTGTAAGTTCAGAACTTAAATTAATTCTGATAAGTTCAGAATCTAAGTGATTGTCAGTTCAACACTTATAATACAAGTCTTATAATAGATTTGTAACATAACAAAATCTTGTATGTTCAAGACATGGTGAATAAGTACGGATCTGTTCTATACTTATTTCTAACTTTGGTCAGTTCCAGAGTTGTTCAACATAATTCTTTTTACCTATGCTTATTTTGATTAAATGTTTTGTCATCATCAAATAAGGGGAGATTGTTAGTCCCATGCTTAGAATAGTTAGAATTGATGAGACAAACCATAGCATTGTATAGATGATAGGTTAAGTATTAAGAATTATGTAAGTCTGTTGTAGACTGACTGGTCAGCTTAGGCTGAGTAGTCAGCGTACAAACAGATATAGAGTTTCTATGTAAGTACTAGATAACTCAGTGACTTCTAAGCTGAGATAGGATCCAGAATAAAGATTTGAAGGTTTGAAGATTCAAGAATAGAACCAAGAGCTCAGCTTGACAAGGTCAAGACTGAGTAAGTCAGCTCAGCGCTAGAAGTCAGATTAGAGAATATAAATGGGTTTTAAATCTTGATATTTACTCTTGATATCTACGACATTTAAATTAGGATATCTAAACCTAATTTAAACTCTCTACTAGTTGGTTAGAGATCTCAAATGAATTTAATTAGATATGTTCTAATTAAATAGTTTGTTACGGTTTTAAAGAAAAGATAAGTTCTATCTTTAAATCGAAATTTGTTCGTAGATAAATCAAGTATAAATATATCCTCTGAATATGTGTATACGAACGTGATACGCAGAGCAAAAACTGCATAAGTTGCAAAACTGTGTGTGTTGCGATTACTTTGTGTGTTTAAAGTTCGAGAGTTTCAATTTCTTGTTAATCAGTTTTAACAAGAAATTCGATCATCAATTAGTTTGTGAATCAAGAGTGTTTAGAGAAAGTTGAGTTTGTAATCAGTGTCAGATCAAATCATTCTGTTGATTTGATTAAATAGTGAAATTGTAATACATTGATTGATTATTGAATATACATTCGTTTGAATTGTTTGATTGTTTATAAAGTGTATTCAACCCCCCCTTCTACACTGTATCGGTTGCTTGTTTACCCTCATTGGGACCAACAGAGCTGATTTGAGATAAAATGGCACTGCTGTGCAAAAACAAGCATTAGTGCACCGCTACACGGGACGCGACACGTCAGTCCCCTTGGACGCGACGTGTCCGTCCTGTTTCAGCATACAATGCTGTTTTTCATTGTTCTTTCGCGTGTTGGTGCTTGGACTATGATAATAAGTTATTAAATAGATAAATAACACCTTAAGAGCATTGTTTCAAGTATACTAGTTATTCCTTGCAAGTTTGAATGACTAAAGTGTAAGTAATGGTGTTATAGGTCAAGTCAACGATCCGTAAGTGCCAGAGCAAGATAATTGATTACTCTAGCTTGTCAGGTGAGTGCTAGATAACATAACAATTAATATACCTATAACATATATTAGTAAATGAATTGAATGTGTTATTGAAAGTTAGAATGCCTTGTTATGCATGAAATGCTATTGCCATGTTATGATATGCACTTGATTAAGTGTATGTTAATTCATAATGATGATATATGATTATATGCGCACAATGAAGATCCGATTGGATTAGTTATGTGTTTGTGATCGGATCCGGACCTGCGGACCGACTAGTCCTTTATTGGGGCTAGCGATGGTCTGGGATTGAATGAGGTCTACGGACCATTAATAACATCAGCGGTACCTATATAGGTATTTAGGGCCTTGCAAGCCCAAAGCTCCCCGAATGGATGGGTATCAGCCTCCAGCTATACTCAGAGGAATCGATTGATTCCAAAACGCAATGGTGGACAGTTTTACAGCTCACCCACTAGCGCGGTTGATGTGTCTAGTACCCCAATTTGGTGCATTGAGCCAGGTTCGCTACCCTACGAGATATGTCACCTTCTGACTACGTCAACTCATCGCGAGATACTAGGATAGCACTGTTTGAGCATGATTGATGATATGTGATATACTTATGTTGATTATTATGCTATTCTGTGTTCACTAGCTATTATAGCTAACAGATAATCTATCCCGCATGTGCAGGTGATCTTTAGGCTGTGAGCTCGGGTGCCTACGGGTAAAATTTTGCTTTGGGAGGAACACTGTTTTGTTAAATACTCTATTAATATCATGTTCCGTATTTATACTTGGATAATGGTCGTCCGGTTAGTATCAATAACATCAAACGATGTAATGTAGCTAATTTTTGATTGTATATAAATTGCCACGTATTTTCTTCCGCTGCTTGTTTAAATTATGAAACCAAGTGTAAATGTTTTGATTACAGACAAACCCACGCGGTTTGAAAACTTGAATTAATATTTTTTACAAAACTGGTTCTCAAAAGCACGGTGTTACACTTAGTCTTTTGTACCACCGCTATACTTCCTAGCTCTCTCTACCTCTCCTCTCCTCGACAAATCTACATCCTACACAGGCTCCCATACAACATCTCATATGGAAGCATTCCAATAATGGCATGGTAACTATTGTTGTAAGAGAATTCCACTAACGGAAGATAGGTATCGCAGCTACCCCCGAAGTCCAGCATGCAAGCTCGCAGCATAACCTCAGAGGTCTGTATCATCCTCTCACCCTGACCATCACTCTGAGGGTGATACGCCATACTGAAGTGCAACTTTGTTCCCATATCCGCTTGAAACTTTCCCAAAATCTAGCCGTAAATCTGGTATTCTATCGTACACCACCGACAACAGCACCCCGTGCCTCGAGATTACCTCCTTCAAATACACATCCATCATCTTTTCTGAGGAAAATGTCTCGTGAATAGGAATAAAGTGTGAACTTTTTGTCCACTATGACCCATACTGTAACGACCCGACGATCAGACATTTATTGTGAGACATATTTAATGAGTAATATTTATGACATTTGGAGTTTAAGTTTTAAATTTAATTGATTTAGTATTAGCTTCATCGGTGGTTATATCTTTCTTATAGAAGTTATAATTTTGTGGTAACTTTGTAAGAACTAAAAGTTTAGAGTGTGGAAGTTCAAGTATTCAAAAGATCGTTAAGGAAATTGTTCATTTTAAGGAAGAGAATATTGGTATTAGGAATCTTGGAGAGTTTCCTTAATACGGAAAAAGATCCGAATAAAGAGAGTTTCTTGAAGGTTTTCACGGGTCTTCGGTTCCAAGTAAGTTCTACATCATCTTTGGTCATTATCCTCTTGTTTAGATGGTGTTTAGATGTCTAAAAATCGTTTAATGGGGGATGTTTTGGGGTGATACACTCGAGAACATACATGCATATATATATGATGTTTATGTGATTATAAAACTCATATGAATGGTAAGATGAAGTAGGTGATGTGTGTATAAGTTACTTGATGCATGAAATCTAACTAACGTTATGAAAATTGAAGGGATCAAAATGAATTGATTAAATGGATGATTAGGGAGTGTTGGTGATGGCCTAAGACGACTTAGATGCATGAACCATGAATTTTAATTGAGATATGAAAGAGATGAATGATTAAAGTTTGTTAGAATTGCTGGAAGAAGATTTGTGATTCATGTTAGTGAATCGCCAACCTTGATTTTGTGATTTAGTCTATTTTGCTGTTGGCTAAAGAGTTATGGTTTGCAATTCGACCTCCTTAAGTTAGTTTAGCGATTGGCGAATTGCAAATTAGAGTAATTTCGGATTCTTGAATCGCAAATTGAATTTTTGGTGATTTGAGATCTATGAATTGCAAATTAGGCTAACCTGTGATTCCGAATCACAAATTGAGATTTTTGAAGTTATGCGATTGGTGAATCACAAATTAAGGAGTTTTGCAATTGGTGAATCTCAAATTGAGGATTTTTGTGATTCCTACATTTTAATGAGGATTTGCGACTAGGGAATCGCAAATCAAGATATTTTGCATTTGTAGTTTGCGATTCATGCGTTTGTGATTCTTCGACTAGCAATTCGATGATTTATGTGTAGAACTTGGTTGTAGGGAGACTAGTGAGCCCGATCGACAATGCGTAGATTTTTGTGATGACTCTGAGTTTCTAGACCCTAGGTGCGTTCGGTATTTTCTAAAACCGAGTACAAAGATAAAATCGTTTTTGAAAAAATTAACTATTTAAGATGAACTTTTAAAGATGTTTGCGTGTGAATAATATTAAAAGATTGATTGTGATATGTTTAATTAATTATTAATTGATGTTATATGATGAACTTTCAAGATGTTTATGATGTAATTAATTGATGATGAATAAATTATGATATTATGATGACTAGTGGGGAAAGTTTGCCTTGTAGGTTTTGTAAGCACACGATGATTAGCTGTCATGTTTTCTAGACAGTGTTGGCAACACATGGTGTACTCGTACACTTGACCGGTGTTTAATCAATAATGATGACGTCAACGCGCATAACAGCACATTGGTGGAAGGAGGACCTAGCGATGGGGGCACTTGTTGTACTTCTACCTGAACAACTATAGTCGGAGTAGTTATAGCGGATGGACCACGAGGATTTGAGTACGAGTGGGAGTCACGCCCTACTTGGTACTTGATTTGTCGGGTATACGTATTGAATTGATGTCAGTGCGGACGGACTACGAGACTTAGTAGTCACCGAGCACGCATATGGTGCTAATTCGGATGAACCTTGGGACCCTAGAGGTTTCCGGGCATGCATATGGTGTTTGGGGTAGTGAATATAGCTATGTATGATGATAAACCCCAACTAAGAATGATGGATATGATGTTGATTAATGATGTTTAGAGATGAAAGCGATGCTTTATGATATTAATGCAGTGTTGAGATTAATTACGTGATGTAAAAATGATAAAGATGTAAAATGATGTATAATAAGATGTTAAAAGATGAAACGTGACCATGCGAGGTTATGATGATATGCCGATGGGTCGAGTTACAGGTTGAGTTTTATTATTCCTAAACCTAAACCAGTTTAATGATTGATTTTAAAGGATGATTTTTGTAACACCGCTTCTGAAAAACAGCTACTTTTTATGATAATCAGATTTAGCAGCGGAAATTTTTCTTTTTTAAAACAACAACAGTTAATTACATCATCATTGTTTCCAAAATAATCATTGGTGTTATCTAACACAAGAACCGACCATAGTATCTTATTACATTACATCAAATACAAGTGTTCCACCCACAAGGGCTATTTACATTCAAAAGCTAGCCGCCTCGCAAGACTTCTAGTCTTTACCTAAAAAGGGAAATCATAGCACCATTAGCTAACACTTAGCTAGTGAGTACATACTATCATAAGTATCAATACAGTAAGTCATGCATCATACATATCATATCTAAACAAACATTGCTAGCTTAACACATAGCGGTGTGCTGACAAGATCAGTAAGAGTCGTGTCTTGCAGGATAATCAATCCCGCTCAACAACTCAGACTGGGGATAAGACACGACCAACCACGCTGGTGGGGGAGCATAAAGCAGTCCACCAAACATCGTTCATAGAGCCAGAGGCTCCACAGGTAATCCAGCTACAACCGGCTGATCACCACTCACTTTAAGGCACCGCGGTTCTGTAGAACCTAGAATCCAGGTTGCCTCCTGAATCACCGTGAAATCCAGAAGTACTCATGGGATCCAATTACAACCGACTGACCTTAACCATGCTTCAAATAGTCTGTAGACAGTGCATATAGACATACATATATATGATCCCACATGGATCCATCATCTTACATATAACATCTTTCAGGTAGTCATTCATGCATATCATCATATATTAACTAAGTGGTTCCAGTCTGGACCGACTCGCATGCGCCTAATATACTTCGTAACATCATGCAATACATAAACTCACCTCATTAAGCATACCTACAAAAGCAAGTTAGACATACGTAACATAGTCATCTAGCATGCAAGCCTTACTCTACTAAGTCTCATGAAAGCAGGCACTCACCTTAGTAGTTTACTACGTATAGATATCTGGTTTTGACTCCATATATACAACAAGTTCACCTAAAATATCATTACTTACATTATCATTCATACATGCATAACAAGACTCCAACAAAAATACTTAACTTTGGACTTGGCACAAAATCCGCCAAAACTGTCGGATTTAGGGAATCCGATAGTCTCATGCGGATTTGAGAAATCCGACATTCATATATGAAATCCGATACTCACCAATCAGATTCCAATACTTAAGAATTCCAACCATGCACACGGAATCCGACACTTGCGGATTCTAACACATAGAAAGAAATCCGACATATGGAAATCCGACACTTTGGAATGAAATCCGATACTATCGATTCCAACACTTGGAATCCGGGACACACAAATCCGACCCTTTACATGGAATCCGACACTTTGCGGATTCCGACAGAATGAAATCCGAAGCATCCAAAATCCGGGACATGTGGAAATCCGATACTTCTATCGGATTCCGACACTTTGCGGATTTCATCAAACTTCCGGATTTTAATATCACAGCGGATTCGGACACCTTCAAGGTTTTGGAATCCGACAACTTCATAACCTGGAATTGCGACAACTTCATTGATCATCTTAACAACTTCAAATTTGTTGGTTTTAAGCACGAAACATCTTAGGACACCATATTCTATCCATATAATCATCTTAAACACACAAAAATAATATAAGAACACCAAATATGCCAAAACCCAATTTCAAGTAGGCTTTCACATGTTCTTCATGGATGTTCTTGTATGATCTAGTGTTCCTAACATGCATACAATCTTCAAACATGTTTGAATCTAATTTGCTAACCTTCCGAGTTCAACAATCGTAGAAAACAATTTTGTCAGTGTACCCCTAGAGGCACGACCGTGCCCGGTCACTAGAAAACCATTTTTGGCAGAAAACTTAAAAAATCCGGCTTAACTCCAAAAGTGCAAAGCCATGTTAGAGATGGCTCTGATACCACTATTGGGTTTTCATTGTCCAAAAACACAGCGGAAGCAAAACGAATAGAAAAAGAGTTTCAAAATTTAACCACGAATGTGCCCACCATATGGACCAAAACTCTAAACATGGATAAGCAACAAAATAAAGACAAGAAGGAATAGACTCATACCCTTGAAGCTATCTTCTTTAGTCAACCGAATCTGGAGTTTGGAAGTACGTATACTAATGTGTACACCTCTATCGTAGTCCACACCAAGATGTGATCGTCTCCTACTTGCTAGAGTGTTAGGTATGCCAACCTAACCACCACAAATGCTCTAACACACAAAGAACCAAAGCCTTGACTACCTTTTGTGGTTTTAGAGAGAGAAGTATGCAATATGTGTTTGTATATCTTTCAAAAGCTAGTCACCTCACAATGGAATCAGGCACCACCTTATATAGACTCCACAAAAGAGAATAAAAACATGCATGCATTGTTACTCCATCAGTTACCAATTAAAACACCAGTATCATCTTCATAAACAGCCTTGAAAGCTATTTAAGAAGACTGTTGCTGCACGGGGCACGGTCGTGCCTCACGAGGCATGGGCGTGCCACCCCAAAAGGCCACGCCCAAGTCACGCCTGACTTGGGCTCCTGCCTGTCCATTGGGCACAGGGCACGGGCGTACCTCCCAGCGGCACGGCCGTACCTAGCCACAGGCCACGCCCAAGTCACGCCCGACTTGGGCTCGTGCCTGCCCGTAGGGCACGGCCGTACCTCATAGAGGCACGGGTGTGCCTTCGCCCACTAGAACCAGTTTTTAGTTTTCTCTCTCATTCGACCATCCGTGATGCCGGAATCGATACTTGGCGTGTGACCCAATAGGCCCTTGCTTCATCAGCCATGATATCAACTCGTGTGTGTCTCAGTGGGCATAATCCAACACTTGACATATAACATGGCCTAGGAAATGAACTTCCCTAAGCCAGAATTCACATTTGGACAACTTGGTGTACAATTGTTCTCGTTTTAGAGTCTCGAGAACCTGACAAAGATGAAGCTCGTGATCAGCTTCCGTCTTCTAATAAACAAGAATATCATCAATGAATACAATCACGGATCTATCAAGAAACGGACGACAAACCCGATTCATCAGATCCATGAAGATGACATGGGCATTGCTTAAGCCGAATGGCATAACCAGAAACTCGTAATGACCGTAACGAGTTCGGAACGCAGTGTAACATCCTCAGCTTGGGCCTAGTTGTAATTAGTACGTGAGTGTACGTAGTTAATGTAATAGGAATATTTACTTGTATGTATTTGTTAAGTTAAGTGAATACATGTGTGTTTATGTGTTTTAAGTATGTCTTTTTATGTGTGTACGTATGTATCTATATTAAGTGTATGTGTATATGTAATCAATTAAAAATAAAAAATTAAAGAAAAGGAAAACCCCTAGTGAAGCAATAGGCAACCGCCTATGGGTTCAAAAATGTACATATGTGTGTGCATGTATTTTGTTGACTTTACAAGTCAAAGAAAGCAAACACAAAACACATTTTTCTATCTCGTCTCTCGTTGCTCTCGGATTTCAAAAGAAGAACAAGCAGAACAAGAACTCTCGATTGTTAATCCATAAAAGGTTAGCAATGGATTCAAGCTTGTTAGAAGATTTCATGTATGCTAGAAACACAAAAGAAAAGGCCATGCATGAACACCTTGAAGAACATGTAAAACTTAACTTCTAAGTGGGTTTTGCATAAATGGTGTTCTTGTTGGGATTTGATATGTTTAAGTTGGTTGTACGCATGGAGAATGATGTCCTAAGATGTTCTGGGCTTAAAATAAACAAGAATGAAGTTGTTTAGATGATTAGATGAATGTATCGGAATTCCAGGCTATGAAGTTGTCGGATTCCGAAACTATGAAGGTGTCGGAATCCGCATGTGTTGAAATCCGAAGGATTTGTCAGAATCTGATAGAAGTGTTGGATTCCGCATGTCTGTCGGATTTCATGTCCTGGATTTCTTCTAAGTGTTGGAATCCGCAAGTTGTCGGATTTCCTAAGTTCCGGATTCTAAGTATTGAAATCCGATAGTATCGGATTTCATTCCAAAGTATCAGATTTCCATATGTCGGATTTTCCTCCATGTGTCGGAATCCACAAGTGTCGGATTTCATATGCATGGTTGGAATTCCTAAGTGTTGGAATCCGATTGATGAGTACCAGATTTCATGATTAATGAGTGTTGGATTACATGAATCCGACAGAACCATCGGATTTCCCCAAATCCGACAGTTCTGGCGGATTTGCGTTAAGTCCAAAGTTAAGTGTTTGTTTTGTAAGTCTTGTTATGCACATGTGAATGACTAATGTAAGTGGGATATGCTAGGTGAACTTGTTATATTTGTGGAGACAAAACCAAATACCTATGCGTAGTAAATTGCTCAGGTGAGTGCCTGCTTTCATGAGACTCAATAGGGTAAGCCTTGCATGCTAAATGACTCTGTGAATGTACTATGTGTGACTAACTTGCTTTTGCAGGTATGCTCAAGGAGGTAAGTTTATGACTTAAGTAATGTTAAGATGTATATTAGGTGCATGCCAGCGGGTCCAGACTGGAACCGCTTAGTTAATACATGATGATATTTACGAATGAATAACTGTATGATGTTGCATGTAAGATGATGGATCCCTGTGGGATCATATGAATGTATGTGTATGTGCACTGTCTGCAGACTATCTGACGCATGGTTAAGGTCAGTCGGTTGTAACTGGATCCCATAAGTTCGGGATTTCACGGTGATTCAGGAGGCATTCTGGATCCTAGGTTCTGTAGAACCGCCTTGCCTTAACGTGAGTGGTAATCAGCCGGTTGTAGCTGGATTACTTGTAGAGCCTCTGGCTCTGTGAATGATGTTTGGTGGACTGCTTTATGCTCCCCCACCAGCGCGGTTGGTACTGTCTGATCCCCCGGTTTGAGTTGTTGAGCGGGATTGATTACCCTGCAAGACACGACATTTACCTTGTCAGCACACCGCTATGTGCTAAGCTAGCAATGATTGTTTATGTGTGATATGTATGATGCATGACTTACAGTATTGATACTTATGATAGTATGTACTCACTAGCTAAGTGTTAGCTAATGATGTTATGATTTCCCTTTTCAGGTAAAGACTAGATGTCCTGCGAGGCGGGTAGCTTTCGGAATGTACATTGCCCCTTGTGGGTAGAACACTTTAAATTATTATGTTGTAATGTAAATAGATACGATGGTCGGTTCCTATACTTGGTAACACCAACATTATTTTGGAAAGATGTTAATGTAAATAACAGTTTGTTGTTTTAAAAAAAGAAAAATTTCCGCTACTAAATCTGACTATCATAAAAAGTAGCTGTTTTCTAAAGTGGTGTTACACGCAGTCTTCAGAATATCTTCTTCGTGAACTCGTACTTGGTGATACCCGACCGGAGATCAATCTTAGAGAAGCATGTAGTTCCCTGCAATTGATCAAAAAGATCATCAATTCGAGGAAGTGGATACTTATTCTTTACAGTTCGCTTGTTAAGTTTCGTGTAATCTATGCACATACTCATCGTTCCGTCCTTCTTCTTCACGAATAATATAGGAGCTCCCCACGGTGAGGAACTCGAACGAATAAAACCTTTATCGAGCAACTACTGAATTTGAGTCATCATCTCTTTTATTTCAGAAGGAGCAAGACAATACGAAGATCGAGCCACAGGTGTAGCTCTTGGAATAAGCTCTATCTTGAATTCAACGTCTCTGATTGGAGGTAAACCCGGAAGTTCTCCACCCGAATATCTTTAACTGGTCACTTCTCCATCGTAGCATCAATAACGTATGCCAGATAAGAGTCACAACCTTTAGCAATCGACTTCTGAGATTTAATCATGGAGACAATGTGAATATCAGAATCCCGTCCACGTGTAACAGCATAAGATCCATGAGAAAGAGGGATCTTGATCATCTTTTTGGAATAGATAATCTTAGCATCACGCTTGCTGAGCCAATCCATCCCGACTACGACATCAAAGCCCGCAATAGGCATAATGGAGAAAGAAATAGGGATACTACTCCCGTCAATATAAATCACAGCTATTGGGACTTTCTCTGTAACAGAGACTACTTTGCCGTCAGCAACCTCTACTCTGAGCGGCTCAGTTAAAGAAACAACAGTCAATGGCAGTCTTCTACGACACGCCACAGATACAAAGGAGTAGGTAGCTCCAGAGTCAAATAAAACACAAGCAATGATATAATTTATAAGAAAAGTACCCGTTATGACATCCCCTGCTGCTTTGGCCTCATCCGCCGTCATCTGGAAGGCCCTACCTTTTGTGCGGGGCGAATCATCTCTTTTCGGGCCTCTAGAAGAAGAAGACCCTTGGTTCCTACACCCTGTGTTTCCGGGCAGTCTGTCAGCTTGTGCCCGGGCTTGTGGCACCAGTAGCATACATCTTCTTTGAAACCACACTCTATAGTAGCGTGGCCCTTCTATCCGCACCTCCAGCATCGTCTGGTAGAGTTCGAACACTCACCAGAATGGTAAGTACGACATTGAGAACACCAAGGAGAATCAGGCCTTGGTTTCTTGGAAGTCTCAGTTTTCCCGCCTGTAGAGGATTGTCCATTGGAAGGACCTGATTTGTCAGACGGCTAAAACTTTCTCTTTGACCCCCCACTGCCAGATTCGCCCTTGCAGTGGATGCGGTCTCCTTCCATTAGTCAAGCTATTTCAAAAGCCCGATCTAGATTAGCAGCAGCTCGTATGTGAGGGCGAAATTCCAGTGGCAAAGTTGCCACAAACCTCCTTATCTTGGTGGTCTCATCAGGAATCAGATGGGGAACAAACCTCATTTTATTAGTAAACGAGGTAATATGTTCTTCTATCAGCTTATCCCCTTTCTAGAGATCAGTGAATTCCCTCTCCATCTGTTCCATATCGTACTCTGTGCAATACTTCTTCAATACCTTCTCAGAGAATTGCTCCCAAGAGAGAGCACTCAGTACTTCCTTGCTGACAGAAGCTTTCACCGTATCCCACCAGGAGATGGCACGGCCCTTTAACATACGTATTGCGTGTTTCACGCAATACTTAGGTTCGCACTCACAAGATTCAAACACTTGCTCCATTTCTCGGAGCCACTGTATGGTAACTGTGGGGTTATCACTCCCCTGGAATGTCAGAGGCTTGCAAGATAAAAACTTCTTGTATGAACAAGTCTTGCGGGGCTTGTTCAACGTTGCTTGCAATAAGAGCTCTTTAGCGATTCGTAGCTCTTCCTCCAATCGCCTAATATAGGCAGCCTGATCTGGCTCAGGTCTGTCACCTCCAATATTGTGCTGAGATCTTTCGTCCTCAGCCTGATGTGGCATATGAGAAGCCTCATCCTCCATCTCTTTCAGAGCTTGTTCTGTGTTGCCATGTCCGGCATACATTTTATCTCAACTTTCTATATAACAGAGAAAGAGCAGTTAATACTCTATCTCACTTACTTAACATACTAACAAGTCATCTTACAATACTAGCATACATATAACTCTCTCACTCAACCCCCCATAGGAACACTTCTTTGTGGTCGGGCCCGAGTTTGAGATCGAATACTCTTTCAAGTACCCAATTCTCTCAAACTTAGGCTCTGAAACCTAATTGTAACACCGCTTCAGAAAATAGCTACTTTTTATGATAATCAAATTTAGCAGCGGAAATTTTTCTTTTTTAAAACAACAACAGTTAATTACATCATCATTGTTTCCAAAATATTCGTTGGTGTTACCTACCACAGGAACCGACCATAGTATCTTATTACATTACATCAAATACAAGTGTTCCACCCACAAGGGCTATTTACATTCAAAAGCTACCCGCCTCGCAGGACTTCTAGTCTTTACCTGAAAAGGAAAATCATAGCACCATTAGCTAACACTTAGCTAGTGAGTACATACTATCATAAGTATCATATCTAAACAAACATTGCTAGCTTAACACATAGCGGTGTGCTGATAAGATCAGTAAGAGTCGTGTCTTGCAGGATAATCAATCCCGCTCAACAACTCAGACTGGGGATCAGACACGACCAACCGCGCTGGTAGGGGAGCATAAAGAAGTCCACCAAACATCGTTCATAGAGCCAGAGGCTCCACAGGTAATCCAGCTACAACCGGCTGATCACCACTCACGTTGAGGCACGGCGGTTCTACAGAACCTAGGATCCAGGATGCCTCCTGAATCACCGTGAAATCCCGAAGTACTCATGGGATCCAGTTACAACCGACTGACCTTAACCATGCTTCAGATAGTCTGCAGACAGTGTACATACACATACATATATATGATCCCACAGGGATCCATCATCTTACATATAACATCTTTCAGGTAGTCATTCATGCATATCATCATATATTAACTAAGTGGTTCCAGTCTGGACCGACTCGCATGCGCCTAATATACTTCGTAACATCATGCAATACATAAACTCACCTCCTTGAGCATACCTACAAAAGCAAGTTAGACATACGTAACATAGTCATCTAGCATGCAAGCCTTACTCTACTAAGTCTCATGAAAGCAGGCACTCACCTTAGTAGTTTACTACGTATAGATATCTGGTTTTGACTCCACATATACAACAAGTTCACCAAAAAATATCATTACTTACATTATCATTCATACATGCATAACAAGACTCCAACACAAATACTTAACTTTGGACTTGGCACAAAATCCGCCAAAACTGTCGGATTTAGGGAATCCGATAGTCTCATGCGGATTTGAGAAATCCGACATTCATATATGAAATCCGATACTCACCAATCAGATTCCAATACTTAAGAATTCCAACCATGCACACGGAATCCGACACTTGCGGATTCTGACACATAGAAAGAAATCCGACACTTTGGAATGAAATCCGATACTCATCAATCAGATTCCAATACTTAAGAATTCCAACCATGCACACGGAATCCGACACTTGCGGATTCCGACACATAAAAGGAAATCCGGCATATGGAAATCTGACACTTTGGAATGAAATCCGATACTATCGGATTCCAACACTTGGAATCCGGACACACAAATCCGACACTTTGCGGATTCCGACAGAATGAAATCCGAAGCATCCAAAATCCGGGACATGTGGAAATCCGATACTTCTATCGGATTCCGACACTTTGCGGATTTCATCAAACTTCCGGATTTTAATATCACAGCGGATTCGGACACCTTCAAGGTTTCGGAATCCGACAACTTCATAACCTGGAATTGCGACAACTTCATTGATCATCTTAACAACTTCAAATTTGTTGGTTTTAAGCACGGAACATCTTAGGACACCATATTCTATCCATATAATCATCTTAAACACACAAAAATAATATAAGAACACCAAATATGCCAAAACCCAATTTCAAGTAGGCTTTCACATGTTCTTCATGGATGTTCTTGTATGATCTAGTGTTCCTAACATGCATACAATCTTCAAACATGTTTGAATCTAATTTGCTAACCTTCTGAGTTCAACAATCGACTCCTTCTTGTTCTTCTTTTGAAATCCGAGAGAGCATAGAGAAAAATGAGAAGTGTGTGTATTTTTGCGGTTTGTGTGTTTTGAGTAGCTTTGACTTTGTGAGTCAAACTATGCACATGCACACATATATATATTTCTGATTATCCACAGGCGGTTGCCTCTGGATTAAGTTTCCTTCTATCTTTTAATTACATATATACACGTACACATACTCACTTACACATACACATTTACGAACACACACAAAACACATAAACATACATGTATTCACATAACTTAACAAATACATACAAGTAAAATACTTCTATTTCATTAACTACGTACACGTACGTACTATTTACAACTAGGCCCAAGTTGAGGATGTTACAACTTTGTTTACCTATTGCTGACTCATGAGGTGTAAGTTGACACTTATTTCTTGAAATGTGTCTCATACTCGTGCAAGTAGCATAGGAGTGTGCAGCTTTGTGAGAGTAGGCACAATGGGTAGTGAAGCTTGATGATGTTTATTCTATTTTAATGCCAACTTGTGGTTATTTCTTTAAACGGATGTTTTACTTAAATTTAAAGACAGTTTGACTGCGTAGTAAAGTAGTGATTTTAATAATGATGTCAGCTTAACGGTTTTTCCGTTTAGCAATTAATGATGTAAATGAATTTTTTCGCTTCAATGTTTTTAAAAAAATATATGTTGTGCATTTTGGAAACCACGAAGTTACACATATCGTATCAAAGTTTTGTGGCGTTGGAGGTAGCTTGGTGATTAAATCTATCGTGATGTGCTCCCATTTCCATACCAGTACGTCAAGAGGTCGGAGCTTCCCATTAAATCATTGATGCTCGGCCTTGACTCCTAATCACGTCAAACATTTCTCGACATTAAGCACGTCAAAAGTTTCTCGACATACCTTGCTACATCTCTCTTCATCCTAGGCCACCAATAATCAGTTTTCAGACCCATGTACATCTTTGTAGCCCTGGGTGAATGGAAATTTTTTATTAATGAGCCTCGTCAAGAAGAGTTGCTCTAGTATCTCCCATACTCGGTACCCAGATTTTCCTATATCATGTCAGAGATCCCTGATGTCTTTTACGAATTTGTTTACCTACCCTTTAACCCGTTCTTTATTCTACTTTTCCTGCTTAATCAACTCGACCTATGACGTTCTGATCATGTCGAATAATTAAGTTGTTACACTCATCCACATACATTCCACTCGTAGGAGAATACATCCCATCTTCTTGCTCGGAGTGTCAGCTACCACATTCGTTTTACCCGGGTGGTAAAGTATCTCACAATCATAATCTTTCACAAGGCCTGTCCATCTTCGTTGTGTCATGTTCAAATTCTTCTGATCCAGGAAGTACTTTAAGCTCTTGTAGTCCATGTATATAGTACACTTCACCCCTTACAAATAATGCCTCCAAATCTTAAAAGCAAAAACAATTGTCGCTAACTCCAAATCATGTGTCGGATAGTTCCTTTTGTGCGGTTTTAGCTGCCTTGACGTGTTAGCAATAACCTTTCTCTCTCTGCATCAGCACACACCCCAATCCATAGTGAGAAACATCGTATTATACCACTAAATCTTCCATACCCTCCGGTCGCGTCAACATCGGAGCTTCGCACAACTTCTCATGTAATAACCCGCAAACCTAGAGAACATTAGATCTCAGTCGGACTCTTTGGCTATTCCCACTTCATGACAACTTTTATCTTTGCAAAATCCACTTTTATCCCATCTTTGTTTACCAAGTGACCGAGAAATTGTACCTCCTATATCCAGAACTCACACTTTGAAAACTTCGCGTAGAGTTTCTCTCGTTTCAAGATCTCTAGAATTTTCCAAAGATTCCGTTCATGCACACCCTATTCATTAGATTCATGAATGCAGTCGGTGCATTTGCTAACCCAAACGGCATGACCATAAATTCGTAATGGCTAGTAGTATCCCCATACCGGGGAGCATTTGCACTTCCCCCAATTAGTAGATTCTTGTTTCTCCTTGTAGTTATCATTGTGAAGTATTGACGATGCACTATACAATAGTAGGCATTATCAAGCACCTTCTCTATTACTAAAGTTATTCATGTAATTATATCCCTGCATAATATCACACAAGTAACCCCTCACCGAATTCACAAGATTCCTTATCATTTTAACAAGTTCTAAAATATACGATCTGTCTTTAATTATACGGTCATTATATTATTGCCAACACATTAAACACACCATATCTTAGCATCACCATCTGGTCTCCTGATTCACTAGTGTAGGTCATGTATCTTCTAATGGTTTAAAAGCAAGCAAGTGTTACATACATATATCATTTAATTGAACACAAAGGAACCACGTATATGCCATCCTTAATCCGTGCTAGCACCCTAGCTGTACGCATAGAAAATTCAGTATACATCATACACCAGCCACGTCAATCATAAGGTAACTTCACATTAAATTTTGCTCACCAGGATCCCCACCAGCTAATAGCGCGTTGAAAGTGTTTATAAAATTCAAGTTAGATATGAAACCATGGTCAAATCCCGACACAACAATCAAACAATAACATGTATCCGAATCTGACTCATAGCCCCACACCTAACTGGTTTGAAAATTTTATTTTGAATGAAGGTTTAAGACCAAACACTCCACTCGCGCATTTGATTCTATTAAACCAAGACTCTAATACCAAGTTGAATGCCCCGGAATTTTTTTAAAGTACATAAAATCATCATTCCAAAACCCAATCTTTCACTATAAAATTAATAATGTGATTAAGTCATCCCAAATAAATAAATATTAAGTTCTAGTAGCGGAAGCTATAAAATAAATTGTTCAATGAAGTTTAAAATAATAAATCCTCGAGTTGCTATCACGCTGCTGATTTCCCCTATGGTCCTGAAAGAGATAAAACAACAACGGGTAAGCTAGAAGCTTAGTGAGCAACACATCACCCATACCTTATGATTATCACACGGTACTATGTAATGCACATAAGGCCCTCTTGGCCGGGCCTACTCGGCCACGATGTCTACAGACATCCATCATATTGGTCCACTCGACCTTGATGCCATTGGCATCATATAACCCTCTCGGTTATCAAATTTCACAAATAACAACACATTAATTAGCGTATATCACGTACAATACCCATCACTGACTCTCAAACAAATCACAAGATAAGAGTTAGTGAAACTCACAAGATTCGTAGCCTAAGTGATATATAGCTACAATACATGTCACAACTATTAGAATTTCAGTCGACTATCCCGGCAAACACCTGTAATTAAATTATAATTCATAAACTCTCACAACTTCACACTTTCACGTCTATTAAAATGATTTGCAATTTGGCCACTTGGGTTGTTTTGCTATTTGGGTTTCTAAGCCCATTTTGCGATTGGATTCATTGCTCGATTTGCAATTGTGCTAAACACCCAACTTGCAATTCACTTGACATCTCTAATTTGCGATTCTTCTATTAGAAATTAATTTGCAATTCCAGCACTTGAACTAAATTTGCAATCTAATCATGCCCCACAATTTGCGATTCGGTAAATAGAGTTAGTTTGTGATTATAGCACAAAGCCAATTTGTGATTCTATGCTCAGAATCATTTTTTGATTCAAGTGCTTGGTTCAATTAGTGATTGGTAATTCATGTGTCCATTTTGCAATTCCTAAAAATGTCAATTTACGATTCCTTTCTAAACCTTGATTTGAGATTGCCCTTATAACCAATTTGCAATTCAACCATTAAGCTCAATTTGTGATGTGAATCCTTGATCTATTTTGCGATTACTAAGCATAACATCTATTTTGCGATTACTAAGCTCAATTTGTGATGTGAATCCTTGGTCAATTGTGAATCCTTCATCTAATTTGCGATTCAGAGTTTTGCTCAAGAGCAGTATCACGAACAACATTCTGTCGACTTGTTAAATTTTGTGTTCTACTCAATCCTAAACCATTTTTCAAGATTCTTGATTCTATGCATTCCTAAGCTTTCGTAGATCAAACCCTATCAATTAATTGAATTTACAACAAGTCTACCACCACCAAAACCCCTCATTTGCTCTCGGTTTGGGAGTCAACATCAACAACCCCAAACCCCCAATAATTCGATGATTCAAGGTGTAATTCAATCCGTAATTGCTTATAAAAGGGTGGAGATTACTAACCTGGTGATTATGAGTTGGTTCCCTCACAATTTGATGAAGTTCGACTTGTTCAAACCTTGTTCCTTCTCGGCCAGCAACACCCAGACGCAAACACCATATGTTCCCTAATTACCTCTTATTACTTCCCTTTTTACCTCCTAATGGGCCATCATCTCTTCATTAGCAATTTATAAAGCGCAACATCATTTATAGTAATCATGAAACCCACATACAATTCAATTGAGCCAACTCAACCCTTGGGTTTTACAAGAGTTAATATTACTACAGAGTAGTAATAATAAAACTTTAACTAATAATATTTCATTTCGAAAGCGGATACTACAACCTTATTTTATCTGATTTCTAATTTTATTCTTTATATCTAATTTATTTAGTTAAATCTTTATTTTGTCGAGTTTCTAGTTTTAGTTAATCAATATACGCTTAAAACCATCTATCCAAATAATTTGGCAACCAATAAAGATACATAATTTTTTCCTCGTGGATTTGACACTCGACTTAACACTAAGCTATACTACTGCTACGGGGTACACTTGCCTCAAGTGTTAGTGTTGTGTAGAAGAGACCATTTATAAATTTAAAGCCATGCACTGAAAAAGTCACCACCATAACTACTATGTTCTTGCTTGGCATATGCATTTGAGATAGTTATCTTCGGCCAAAGTATTGATGTGTTAGAGGTTTGGTCAAGTTTATGCCTTTATACTTCGATTTATAAAAATTAAGTATTTAGTGTGTTTATAAAATCAATGGAAAATGAAAGACTTGTCATAGACCACAGTGTTTTCCATTCATTTATGATTTTTATAAATATGGATTAAACAAGTATATCTTATATTTGATTTGTTTTGAAAAGAACCAACTTTGGTGGTTAGTGTGTATCTATAACACTAACTTCCTGGAGGTTACTGTGATTCGTGTGTCTATAACACTATTCTACTTTTGTCGTTTAAAATGAAATAATCACAATATGATTTCTGTTGTTTTTGCAAGTATGCCATAGTTAATTAAGGCTTGCAATTTTTGAGTCAACACGAAACCCAACCCGAACCCGACACGAAAAAGTGACATGAACCCGAAATGGGTCAAAAGCGAGTTGACACAAAAATTAACAAGTCGAATTAGGGTCAAACCGACAACTCGAAAGTGACCCGCTTAAGGTAAAACTGTAACATTATAAAGTTTTCTAATACTTAAAATTTAAATTACGTAAAGGAGATTGTGAATTCAAATAACGTAGTGGCATCTTAGGGCAATAAAACCCATCAAACAAAAATACAAAACCATTAAACATAAAAAACTTAAAATAAACACTAAAAGATTATCAGTTAAAACAATAGTATATCATTTTATATTTGTTATTTTGACTATATGATGTTTTGGGTTTATGAATAGGGGTCGAACCACTCCTTAAAAACCGACTAGAGTTAGGAATTAGGAAATGATCCATGAAAACAAGACTAAAATACAATTAAACATTAAGGGTTTGTCAAAATGGTGTTAGGAACCTGTGGGATCAAGAATCAAACAAAACGGTTAAATATATACCAAGATTTGATTTGGAAACTATAGGTTGTGATAGTTGAATCGCAAATGTTCTTCATAATCGTAAATCAAACATATATCTCAATTGGGAATCATGGTTACGTAAATAAATCGAAAATTAGTGAGGGTGTTTTCCCACAATCTAAATCACGTACAGGGTAGACCAAATCGTAAATTGGATCGAAAAATAAGTCTACGGATCGATTCCTCAAGGGAATCTCTGGATCACAATTTGAGATCGTAAATCAGCATTAAGGAGTGAATCAAAAACCAACTTATGGTTGGATCACAAATCAACGGGTGAACTAGATCGTAAGTTGTTGATCGTAATTCAACTTAAGGGAGGGAATCGAAAACCTAAAGTAAAGGATGAATCGTGAATCAAGTAGATTACTAAAATTGTAAATCATTATGTATATTGAATCGTAATTTGACTCCACAGGTTGAATCATTCCCAAATAAAAAGTGAGTCGCAAATTAGGGTGACATATTAGAATCGTAAACCCAACATTATTAGTGATAGCATATAGATGGTGGATTTGTACTTGGTGCTTAATGTAGTGAACCATGTTTGTAGGTTCCTACGGATAGATTTGATAACTCTACAACGTTCGTAGATATATTGTTAACAATGTATTATTGATAAGGTGAGTTTTCACTAATTTATACCTTATGTTAAGATATGTGATCATGTACTATACTATGATGTTATGTGAGCACATGGCTCATTTGGCAGATGGCTCATGGCCACCCCGCCTGTGTGGCATATTAGAGCAGATGGCTCCTTTGGCAAATAGTCACCCCGCCTGCATGGCATAACTAGTATGATGTGATGTGATATAATGTATGAGTATAGTGTTCTCTCTAAGATTTGTTCTTAACCCATGTTAATTATTGTCGTAAGTCTAGTGCTGTATGACAGATGCATATTAATAGTTGATATTTTGTATTGAAAACTCTTAGATTATTTATGAAAATTATTAATCTAAAAAAATCGGGGTATTACATCAAGAGATTTGTGTAAGTTGGAACCATAATTGTAGCTTAATGTTAGTGTAATCTTAGTGTTAATCTATCATCCTCATTATTCTTTGGTTAGACAATAGTAATGATCTAGTATCAGTAGCCTTGATTTCATGTGTTTGACATCCGGTTATATAAAACTATACTACATATGTGGGTATATCGCCCGTACATGTATTATTTCATATATCTATTTTTAAAAACAAAGCATGTCAAAGCTTTCAATCATCTAAAACCGTTGCATACGACACATCATGCAATCAATCTAATGCTTGGCTTATGCGAACCAGTGAGATCAAGAGATTACCGTAGAAGTCGAAGCAGTGAAATCAAACCATTTGAACATAGAGTTAGAAGTATGCAATCGAACCTGTTAATCAAGAGTTGGAGTCGTCGAAGTTCTTTACAAAGTTGGGTAGGGTTTATGAAGAGAGGTTATAAAAACTTTTTATTTGGGAGTTTGACTTAATTAATGGAGAGTATACTTCAATCAAATAAAAATTTGGAGAGTATACCGGTTGAGAAGGTAACACGTAATGTAGATTTAGCTTAGGGATAAAAATAATTAGATAAAATTAGACTGTCTTGAATCAATTAATTAAAAGAGTTTGGGGATTAAAACATTTATTAAATGAGTTTAAGTGTTTAATTATTTTTTAATGTATAGTTTAGAGGTTAAACCATATTTTATCTAAACCTAAATAAAATATTTTTTTAAGCAAAAAGTAAAATTTTAGAATGAGTTAGAACGTGTTGGATCGGTTAAACTGGAATCATTTTGTTGTTTGTTTCTCTATGATGATTAACTTGCTAAATCTTTATAGGGTTAATAATGGAAAAAACCTTAAACTTTGGCTTACTTTTTGGTTTAAACCTTAATCTTTGTTTTTAAATAATTTAAATCTTAAACTTTATTTTACTTGTTGGTTTAAACCTTAAACTTTGACTTACTTTTTGGTTTAAACCTTAATCTTTGTTTTTAAATAATTTAAACCTTCAACTTTATTTTACTCGTAGGTTTAAACCTTAAATTTATTTTTACCTATTATAATAACCCAAGTAAAAAAACACCCAATACATTAACAAATAAATAACCAAAGCTAGGAATCACATTACCAAAAATAAGCTCAAGAGTATAGTTATTTGTAGGAATTAGACATCTGCACAACCATAATTACATCAAAAGACACCAAAAAAACTCGAACAACAACATCTAGACATTGGTTAATTAACTTTAGAACCATCATCAACATCCGAAGTAGCACCTGAAAAGTTTCCACCAACATGTTATACTGATCTTGGTATTGCCCATGCTGGCCGTGACGGTCTCACATCACCATTTAAGCCCTTGTTCCCCATCGTTCACAGCTCTTGTTCCCGTCGTCGATTTCACCGCTCGCTCCCCTTGTTCCCGTCGTCGATTTCGTCGCTCGCTCCCTTTCTTCCCGTCGTCGATTTCGTCGCTCGCTCCCTTTCTTCCCGTCATCGATTTCGTCGCTCTCTCCCTTTCTTCCCGTCCTCGATTTCGCCGCTCACTACCCTTGTTCCCCTCGTTGGCTTATTAGGATTTCCGCTCAAATTGATTTTGCAAGGCTTGTGTTAATGGGGGAGACGAGGCAACCAGTTTACTAGGTTGTAGGTTTACTTTTTATCTATTTTAATTAAGTAAATCATAGTTTATGGGTTTAATAGAAATATATTCAATGTTTAAGGTTTAAATCATGTAAAAACAAAGATTAAGGTTTAAACCAAAAAGTAAGCCAAAGTTTAAGGTTTTTTTCATTATTAACCCATCTTTATATTACTAAAATTGTATTATATTAATCATAATGATAATGATAATGATGATAATGATAAAATTACAATTATAGGTATGAAGAACATATCTTTATATTTAATACCTTAACACCGCTAGGTTACAAGCTAGATGTAATAATTTTATTTTAACATCACCAAATCTTTTGGATCAACACAAAATATCACCATAAGTTCAATGATTAATTGTGTCAATACACAACATAAAAGTAACTATTTAATCGAAAAATGCACCATAAATATGATATTTTAAAGTTTAATATGTGTATATATAAAAAAATTTCACACGCAAAGTACGAGAACCGGTAATGTCAGGTTACGGGTTTCAAAAAAAAGTTTTGTTTTTTCTTTGACAACAAAATTTTCATTTACTTATGTGGCATTGTACAATGTCTAAAAATAAATACGAGAATAAATACAAGAAAAATACAACATGCACATACCATCACCCATCGATTGAAAGTAAACTTTCTACCATCCTAATCTGAATCGGAGCTACTACCACCATCGTCACCAGCAATTTCCTCACCTAGCGCTACCCCGAGTAAGGCGGACCCGACTCCAATTCCAATATCAAGCAAAGTTCCACCTATGCCTTTCTTCTTTTTCTTTTTCTTTTTCTTATCTTTTTTGTCTTTTTTGTCTTTGTGATCTTTATCTTTATATTTCTTTTTCTCCTTTTCATCTCCATAATGAGGTGGCATTTGATGCTCATTGCCAATTGGTTGTGGTGGATACCCATTGTTGTACTGTGGTTGGTCGGGTGGTTGTGATGGTGGGTAAGGTTGTTGGTACCCTGGGTATTGGTTTGGGTATGAGCCATTTGGTGGTGATGGTTCGTTTGAGTATGAACCATTTGGTGGTGGCTGGTTTGGGTATGGTGCATAATTTTGAGATGGTGGGTAAGAGTTTTGTGGAGGTGGCTGAGCCACTTTATCCTCTTTGGTGGGATCATGAGCCATGGTGCCACCTCTAATTAAACAATTAGATTATTAATTTATTATTTTTTTTCTTTTTTCAGTGGGAATCCATGAATTTATGTTAAGGTAGATATATATAGTAGAAGGTTGTGATCATGAGAAAAGTGAGGAGAAACATATAATTGTTACAATGACCCTCCTTTTACTCCCTCCCTCCCATAATTTGTTGTGAAATATGATAAACTTATAAAAAAAATTGGTTCTTGTAATTTGGATAAGTTATTTAAATTGATTTTTGTTATAATTAGTAATTTTTAGTAGAGAGTCTATGCATTTTGGATTTATGTTGGGTTAAGCCACCAAGGCATTATTGTCTTTTAACCCTGAATCTTTACATTGAATATTGTAACAAAATATATAATTAATATTTTATTTATATAGAGGTCCGATCAAGGGAAAACAATAGCTTCAGAGTGAATATTGTGAATATGGATACGGCCTTAGAAAACTAGTATAACATTAATAAAAATTATATGCATTTGCTAGATGCAATGTATCAAGCAGAAGCACTTAGCATCTAGTATATTTATCTGGTTTTTATATTGACTACTATAAACCTAGCTTGTTTCACTTATTTGAACCATGAATGACTTTAATTAACCAATGTTGACTATGATTACCTTATTTTAACCAACTATGTCTTTGGCCGACCAATATCAACAATGATCTATTTATTTGAACCAAATATGACTTTATATTGACTGTTCTAGACCACGTGACTCATATTAACCGCATTTCACTCTTAACGATGACCAATGCATACAATTAACCACTTTTAATCATATCTTATCTTTAATAACCAATTTTGAGTATATATGACACATTATGATTAAGAATGACTTCAATTGACCATGTTTAACATATTTAAACAAGTTTAACTCTAAATGACAACCTATGATTTGACCACTATCAGCCACAGTTGATTCTAAATGATATCCTATGATTGTGGGTTGAAGGTAACTAACCAAGTTTGACTATAAATCATGGACTATGATTGTGATCAACAGTATTTTGAGTTATGAACTAGTAAAGTCGGTATGTTTTCGGATTCTATCAAATACACTAATTTACGATCATATACTACATGTAGGTAATAGTTTTAACAATTTACTAACGTGTTAAATATGAAAAACACCGGTTGGAAAATAAAGGTAGGAAATTTCCTTTCAAACGAATTTACCAATGGAGAAAAATAAAAAAATTGCATTGCAAAAAAAGAATGCCAAGACTCCCTCCAAAATCACTAAAATTAGCAATGGAATTACCTAAGGATGCTCGTTGTGGTAAAATGAAAAAGTCTTTTTCCGTCGTTAGTATCGTTGAAAATACACCAATTTACTGGCAAATAAACCTATTGATAATATTTAAAAAAAACTAACCAATGAAAATCAGAAAATAACCCATTGCTAACTTAGGGCAAGAAAATTTTCTCCAGATTAGTGAAAATTACCAACAGATATATTTGTTCAAATTTAAAAGCAGTTAAAACCCATTGGTAATATTTATAAAAAAAATTTGCCAATAAAAATCAAAAAATAACCCATTGCTAACTTAGGGTAAGAAAATTTTCTCCAAATCAGTGAAAATTACCAACAGATAAATTTTGTTCAAATTTACAAGCAGATAAAACCCATTGGTATTATTTATTAAAAATTTTGCCAATAAAAATCAGAAAATAACCCATTGTTAACTTAGGGCAGGAAAATTTTCTCCAAATTAGTGAAAGTTACGAACATAGTACTAAATTAACACCGTTAATAAAACAGTTCCCTCCAAAACAGAAAAAAAAATGTTAATAACATTATTAACACAATCCGTTGTTAAAATATAAAAAACAAATGAAGTCCTTTTCATTAGTAACCTCGTTACAAATAAACTAATTTACCGACGAATTTAGTACCCGTTATTGAATTTCGGTTTATAGTGACAACCTTTCTGGCAATGATTCTACTTTAACTTCCATTCACACATGTAAAGGAAATTTGGTCCTTATTTGGACCTTAAGGTGTTTAAATGATCCAAATATCGTGTATGTAAGTTTATGAGACATTGTAGTATATACATAATTGAAGAAGGTTCGGTATAGTCTATACATAATTCATAGTTCTAAGGGACTAATTTTAGCCTTTGTATCAATGACATTAATGGTCGTGACTGCATTTTAAAATTTTGAACGGAGTGACATTTTCGGAATTCACACGTAATGCTTTTACAAATCACATGTGATTGTATACTGAATCACATATGATTGAATATTAAAATTTTAGTACTATGTTTTTTTATATAGACTTAACTTATTGGCGGGTTGAAGCCATATAAGGTTCCATACGTGGAGTTTGTTTAACTGTTTTAATAACCATATTACATTATGTTATATTAAGACCATGAGCATTCATCCCCCTTATTTTCATTGTCATGTCAGCGTCACGTTAATTTTTTCTCTCATCTCACTTCTATCATTCTAACCCTCACATCCATCTCCCTCAACCATCCCATCTTTTACATATTTTATTTTTTATTACAATCTTTAATTAAAGTAATTTAAGGTTTTATAAATAATTTACAAGAAATAATATAAAATATTATTATTCATAAAAGTATACTAATATTTTAATATTAAAAAATACATAATTTCAAATAAAAAATAACTAAATGTTGTCGTTCCATGGAAGCCTTGAATGTGTTCGATTAAGTCCACTCGAAGGTTATAATACGTTTCTCGGTTTCGGACTTCTTGAAGGTTAGCTTGTTGCTCACTAATCTCAACCTCATCCTCCTCCTCATCAACTTGATTAGCACTTTCATCAAAACGTCAAATCGCGTTACCTTCGTCTTACAATATCATATTATGTAATATGATACAAGCATATATTACTCTTCGTATTTTATCCGGGTGCCACGATCTTGCCGGGTTTTTCTATTATATGCCAACGTTGTTTTAGCACATCAAAACAACGTTCTAAGTCCTTCCTTGCCGCTTCTTACGTGGCTTAAACTTTATACATCTTTGATCAATAAGGCATGTAAATGATTTGACAAATGTAGCCTATTCCGAGTATATCTCATTTGAAAGATAGTTGTCGTGTTTATAGATTACTCTGTTTACTTGGAACAGACACCCTAGTGATTTCCCGTTGTATACATCTGTTGGTATATGCCCACTGACACGCACAGGTTAATAGCACTGCTGATGAGGTATAAGCCTAGTGGGTCACACCTCAAGTATTGATTTCGGCAACACGATCAAGCAAATAGAGAGAAAAGGCCAAATGGGTTTTGGCGGGGTGAGGTGTAACACCGACTTTGCATATACCAAAATTAGCAAAAATTTGCTATTTTAATAAACCTGAACTTAATCACGATTATAACATCAGGTTAAGCAGCAGAAAGCTAACCAAAAAGTTTACAACAGTTATTTACATTCAAAACATTGTATCAAGTGTTGGTGTTACTCTAATATACAAACCGACCATAATGTTATATTACAGAATAAAGTGTTCCATCCAAAATATCCAGCAGAAGGCAACTCAGCTCACCAGGCAACCTATTCTCAATCTGCAAAAAGAGTCAACGTGGCACCATTAGCTATACACATAGCTAGTGAGTACAAACTTAACATAAGCATCAATAAAGCAATTCATGCATCACAGGAATAAGCATACAATGCTATCCTATCACATTGCGGTGTGCTGATAAGATCGGTATAAGTCATTTCTTGCAGGATAGCTAGTCCCGCTCAATAACAATACACCGGGGGATCAAACACGACCATCCGCGCTGGTGGGGGAGCATAAAGCAGTCCACCAAGCATCGTTTACGGAACCATAGGCTCCTTAGGCAACTCAGCTACAACCGGCTGATTACCCCTAATGATATAAGGCACGGCGGTTCTGCAAAACCTACGATCCGGAATGTTACCTCGAATCACCGTTAAGTCCCGAATCACCTGATAAGGATCCCTGGAACCCAACTACAGAGTTGACCTTATCCATGCTTGAAGATGTCCGCGAACTTTTTCACATACACATAGTTGATCCAATCTGGATCATTCACTTAGCATGCATATTCATTTAATTCATTAAGCATGCGTATTCATTCATTTCATCATTATGGATCCAATCTGGATCCCCAACATACATATCATTCATCTTTCACATATTTGATCCATTCAGGATCATTTTTTATGCATAACATTTATTTTAACTAGGCGGCTCCAATTCTGAATTCCGCTGGCATACACTTAACTTATCTTCAACAAGTATTTAGCATGGCATTGTACATAAAGTAGCATGGCAATACTTACATTTTCTCTAAAGCATACATGCAACTTAAAACATCTTTTAAATTACATTTAATACATTTAACAAGTAAGTCTTCCTCTACTAAGGCTTAAGGAAGTCAACACTCACCTGAGTAGCTTAAAACAGATCGTTATTTCACTTCTGATTTACTTAGTACCACAAGTTCACCTAGAACATTATGACTTACATTAATCATCTTCACATACAAAGAATGACTACTAGATTAACATAGGAATCCCCAAACTTGAACTTAGTACAAATCCAACACTTGTGGATTTTGGGGAAATCCAACACATACATGCGGAATCCGACAAAATTTGCGGAATCCGACACATGGGAATCCGATACACTATCAGAATCCGACACACCATCGGATTCCAGTATACAAGGAAATCCGACATACTATCGGATTCCAATACTTAGATAGATTTTGACTTGTGGATTTGACAATTAGCGGAATCCGACATTCTATCGGAATCCAACAACTTGCGGATTCCGACACAAGCGGATTTGATGAACTTGTGGATTCCGACACTTTCATGTCTCGAAATCCAACATCTTCTTAGGCAGGAATCCCGCCACCTTCATACTTTATTTCTAGAATTTCATTCTTGTTCTTTTTACTTTTAAAACACATTAGAGCTTCATATATCATCTATATGAACCTTAAAAACACAACAATACTTATTTAAAACATCAAACATAACAAACTCACTTTCAAAGTAAGCTTGTATGCTCATTAATGGAGTTTTCTCCATCATATTGGATTTTTTTAGCCTTAGACTCAAGCATAGTTATTATAAAATAGATTTAATCTTCATAAGGAACAATGAGCTTACCTTATTTGAATTCAGCAAATACCAATCTTTCAACTTTTTCAAAAATCCGAGAGAGACTCACGAGAGAGAAGGAAAGAGTGCGATTGTATGTGTGTGTGTTAGCAAATGTGCCAACTTTGACTAATCTTAGTCAAAGTATACACAAATATACATATATCCACATCAGAGGCGTTGCCTCTGGATTCTATTTCTTTTCTTTTTCTTTCCTTTATTCTCTAATTATATATATATATATTTACATTTAACATTTAAACACAAATACATTCTTATTAATATAACTTACACAAAATTATACAACTTGGACCCTTTACATTATTTGTTATCTCACATTCACACACGATTTACAACTAGGCCCAAATTGAGGATGTTACAAATCTACCCCCTTAAGAAGATTCCGTCCTCGGAATCTACTCAGTGATAAACAGGTGAGGGTATCTTGTCTTCATCTCGTCCTCGACTTCCCACGTCAGGTTTGGACCTAAGTTGTGCTTCTACTTAACAAGAGCTAGCTTGATCATCTTCTTTCGTAGCTTCTTGACCTTCGTGTCAAGAATTTCAACAGGTTCTTCTACGAGTCGCTTAGATGAGTCAACCTTCAGTTCTTGTAATGGGAGAATCTGCTCATCTCTAACGTTGCACTTACGTAAGTAACACACGTTAAAGGTATCATGGATTCCAGCTAGCTCAGGCGGCAGCTCAAGAGTTACCGTCTAATCATTAACTTTTCGCACGATTTTGAACGGGCCTATGAAACGTGGACTTAGCTTCCCCTTGCGCCTAAAATGAATAACGCCTTTCCAAGGAGAATCCTTCAAGAATACACGATCACCAACATCAAATGTAGCGGGACGACGTTTAGGATCCGCATACATCTTCTGTCGGTCACGGGCTGCTTTCAGCTTCTCTAAAGCCACATTCACTATATCAGAAATTATCTGGACAATCTCAGGTCCAAAAAATTGCTTTTCTCCAGGATGGACCAGCAAGTTGGAGTACGACAACGTCTTCTATACAGCATCTCGTATGGTGGCATACCAATACTGGAATGATATGAATTGTTATAAGCAAATTCAATCAATGGGAGATGAGAATCCCATGATCCACCAAAATCGAGTACACACGCACGAAGCATATCTTCCGGTATCTAGATCGTTCGTTCAGATTGGCCATCGGTCTGCGGGTGATAGGCAGTGCTTAGATGCACACGGGTGCCTAACTCACGTTGCAAACTTTGCCAGAAGTTAGATACAAATCAAGAGTCACGATCAGAAACAATCGAACAAGGAAGACCGTGACGTGATACTATCTCATCAATATAAAGCTGAGCCAAACGAGTCAACGAAGCAGACTCGTTGGTTGCCAAGAAATGAGCACTTTTAGTCAATCGGTCAACAATGACCCATATCATATCATGCCCTCTGAATGTCTTTGGCAACTTCGTCACGAAATCCATCGTGATGTGATCCCAATTCCATTCCGGAATATCAAGCTGTTGCAAATTGCCATAAGACCTTTGATGTTCTGTCTTGACTTGCACGCAAATTTGACATCTCTCCACGAATGAAGCGATGTCCTTCTTAAGAGTTGGCCACCAATACAACCTCTTCAGGTCGTAGTACATCTTGGTGATATCCGGATGGATAGATAACTTAGACTTATGAGCTTCTTGCAGAATCAGCTCACGATTATCTCCGATAAGAGGTACCCAAATCCTGGATTGAAAAACGATATCACATAATATTTATATATATTTAGCACGATATCAAAATACCCCACACTTGAACTTTGCTTGTCCTCAAGCAAATAACAACTCTATTCAGGCTTAAAAATTTCAAATATTAACACCATTCTCGAAAAATTAAATATAATTTACGAATGTCAAAAAGGTTGATTAAAACAAATAATAACCTATACTTAGAATTATGCATATACCCATGATTAGATCCTTATTTACTTTCAACCATTCCTAAGGAATACTCTTATCTATATACATCCAATCTTTAATTTAAAAATTGCAATTATATTTAATTTGGTTAATTTACCCTTTGAAAATCCCCTGACCTCAAGACTTATTGCAGATTTCCAACTTTATTTGCACATATGTTTTCTCTCTTTTCTGCTCTTTTTTATATAAGCCTATGACTTTCTATGGAACCCATGTAGCGAATTCTCAACTCAACCGATCCCAAACCAGTTGGCTTTAGGTGATTAGGTGTAGAACACCCCTCAGAGTTTACTAATTCGAGTTCCAAAGGCCATTTATTTGACTTATATATTTTTTCTAGCTCTTTTGTATTTTTTTCATTTTTTGCACATTGGCTTTTTTCACTTTTTTCTTTTTCTAACATATGCTTATAAAAATTAAAAATTCAACTCAGTCTATTTTTGTCAAGCTTAGACTCAAAAAGGGCTTAACCTTATCTTTTATTGAAGCAATTCAAAAATTAAAAATTGGATACTATAGACTCGAATTTTTAAAGAATTGGCGAAAAGCCACAAGCACTATACATAAAAGCTAAATATAACTATGAAATGTTTTAAAATAAACAATCTGACATTCTTAAATAATATCTGATTTTTAACTCGAATGATATTAAAAATTTTAAATTTAATGCCCAAATACAATCAACAATTTACTACGACGACAAATAAATTTCAAGCGAGGAATCTTTTTCTAACCCCCTACCCTACACTTAAATTGTACACAATAAAATATAACTAAGGTAAAAAAAGATTAGAAAGACTCTCTGGGTATTATTAGGCGAACGAAACAGATAGATGTTAGCATATACGCGCACTCCATAAATTAAAAGAGAAACTGAAATATAAATCACTTAAAGAATATTTGTCAGACACACAAAAATATCAATCACTCAAATATTGGCTACGTGCCGCGACAGATTGGTTTGTAGCGCCGCGATGACGCGTGGCGTGCTCTGGACTGACGGGCAGAATTAGGCTGTCACGCCGCGACACATAGACGTCGCGCCGCGATGAGGCCCTTTTCCACATTTGCTCGTTTAGAGATCTCGCGTGCGGGATTCGACAACAGATAGTTCCTATGGCTCAAAATATCAGATATATGAAGATCGGCTAAGGCTAGGAATCTCGAAAAACGAAAAAACGAACGAAAAACGAAAACAAAGGAAATCCTTACTCACTTTCGTAGGAATCACGGTTGCATTTAGCGTATGCAACAAGCCTTTAAACCCCTCGGTAGCCCGAGTGGACGAGTTATAGTCTCGTGAGGGTTTCTAGGCAACACACCCACAAAGTTGGAATACGGGGTGCCTCCCGAAAGCGCTTCTTTAAACGAGTCTTTAGTTGGACTCCACCCCACACTTAGGGCTTTAGTACGGCGAGGTTGATATCCTCACCTTCCCTTTCTTCGGGCATTGCTTCCAAGTAATGCTTTACTCGGTGCCCGTTGACTTTGAAGGTAATTCCCTTGGAATCAAGTAGTTCGATAGTGCCGTATGGGAATACCTTACTAACCACGTATGGGCCGTACCATCGGGTTTTGAGTTTTCCAGGAAACAACTTCAACCTAGAATTGAATAGAAGAACTTTATCGCCAGGTTCGAAGTGTTTGATTTCTTTCAAACGTGCATCGTGCCATTTTTTCGTACGATCTTTATAGATCAATGAATTCTCATACGCTTCGTTTCGTAATTCATCTAACTCGTTTACCTGTAAGAAACGGTTGGCACATGCCTTATCTAGATCAGGATCGCATGCCTTCAATGCCCAGTATGCCTTATGCTCTAACTCGACTGGAAGGTGACATGCCTTTCCGTAGACTAACCAAAAGGGAGTAGTACCTAAAGGAGTCTTATAGGCAGTCCTAAACGCCCAGAGTGCATCATCGAGTTTATCTGCCCATTCCTTACGATTCCCGTTCACCGATCGTTCTAGAATTCGTTTCAGCGCGCGATTGGTAACCTCGGTTTGCCCGCTCGTTTGCGGATGATAAGGCGTTGCAAATCTATGGTTCACACCATTTTTCTGCAGCGCTTTCTCCATTAGGCTGTTAGCGAAATGTGTACCCCTATCACTGATCAAGGCTTTAGGGATACCAAACCGAGATAATAGCTTCTTTAGGAATTTCACTACGACTCGGGCATGTTAGTGGGTAAGGCTTGTGCCTCGGCCCATTTCGACACATAGTCGACAACTATTAGGACATATTTATTTCCGCGGGATAAAGGAAATGGACCCATAAAGTCTATACCCCACACTTCGAAGATTTCACAGACTTGGATGTTGTGTTGGGGCATCTCGTTCCGGCAAGATATATTACCGGCCCTCTGACAGGCATCACACTACTTTACGAGGGTGTGTGCGTCTTTAAAGATGGTGGGCCTATAAAATCCGGCTTCAAATACCTTCTTTGCGGTGTAGACCGCACCGTGGTGTCCCTCGGTGGGCCCACTATGGCAATCCCTCAGTATTTCCCTCGTCTCATCTCCCGAAATGCATCTCCGGATGATGTTGTCTGCGTAGTGTCGAAATAGATAGGGTTCATCCCATAAATAGTACTTCACATCTGCCATGAATTTCTTCTTTTGCTGATGTGTCATACCTTTCAAGAGAACCCCTGCAGCCAGATAGTTCACGAAGTCGGAAAACCAGGGAGGGTCATTGCTGACCTTCATGAGATGCTCGTCTGGGAATTTGTCAAAAATGTCCGACTCTCGTAATTCGTCAAGATGTGGGTTTTCTAATCTAGACAAATGGTCGGCTGCCACGTTTTCTGCTCCTTTCTTGTCCCCGATTTCGATGTCAAATTCTTGCAGAAGCAAGACCCATCGGATAAGCCTAGGCTTGGAGTCTTGTTTATCAAACAAGTACTTCAAAGCAGAATGATCAGTGAAGACGATTGTTTTAGATAGAATCAGATAAGATCAGAATTTATCAAAGGCATAAACCACAGCTAGGAGTTCTTTCTCAGTAGTAGTGTAGTTCTCCTAAGCTGGGTTGAGGGTTTTACTCGCGTAATGAATCGGTTGGAAGTGATTATTAACCCTTTGGCCTAGAACTGCCCCTACCGCGTAATCGCTGGCATCACACATAAGCTCAAACGGCAGGGTCCAGTCTGGAGCAATCATGATCGGGGCAGTAGTGAGTTTCTCCTTTAATGTATTAAAAGCCGTTAAACACACGTCGGAGAACTCGAATTTAACGTCTTTTAATAGGAGTTATGTTAGAGGCCGTGTGATTTTTGAGAAATCTTTTATGAAGCGGCGATAGAATCCCGCGTGGCCTAAGAAACTCCTTACCCCTTTCACATTAGTAGGCGGTGGTAATTTAGAGATAGTGTCTATCTTAGCTCTATCCACCTCTATGCCTGCTTGTGAAACTTTGCGTCCCAACACTATGCCTTCACGTACCATGAAATGGCACTTTTCCCAGTTTAGCACAAGGTTGGTTTCTGCACAACGGGCGAGCATTTTGTCCAGATTAGATAAGCACGAGTCGAAAGAATTTCCGAATACCGAGAAGTCGTCCATGAATACTTCTATGAAATCTTCCACCATATCGTGGAATATGGCGGTCATGCATCGTTGGAAGGTTGCTGGGGCATTACACAGACCAAACGGCATCCTCCGGTAAGCAAACGTCCCGTATGGACATGTGAAGGTCGTCTTTTCCTGGTCCTCAGGTGTGATGGGAATCTGGAAGTAACCAGAGAACCCATCTAGGAAGTAATAGAATGCATTACCAGAAAGACGTTCGAGCATTTGATCTATGAATGGGAGGGGAAAGTGGTCCTTACGAGTGGCATCATTTAATCTTCGGTAATCAATGCACACTCGCCAACCAGTGACAGTTCTAGCGGGAATGAGTTCATTCTTTTCGTTAGTTACCACTGTCATCCCTCATTTTTTAGGAACCACGTGGATTGGGCTAACCCACGGGCTGTCTGAAATTGGATAGATCATACCGGCATCTAAGAGTTTGACAATTTCTTTCTTCACAACCTCTTGCATTTTAGGATTTAAACGGCGCTGAGGTTGGACTACCGGTTTGGAATCATCTTCCATGAGGATCTTATGCGAACAGTATGATGGATTGATTCCTTTGATGTCGGAAATGGACCAGGCGATCGCATTTTTCCGTTGTTTCAGGACATCGACAAGTTGGATTTTCTCAGATTCGGATAGTGCCGATGATATGATAACGGGCAATGTAGAATTCTCCCCTAGATAGGCATACTCCAAGTGTGGAGGTAATACCTTGAGCTCAGGAGTAGAACCCGAGAGTGGAGGTGCCTCCTTGGATATGTCAGGAGGTTCTGGATCCTCCTTTACTTCAACAGCCTCTATGTGCGATGATGCAACCTGTCGCGACGCGTTCATCGCGCTGCGCGCCCCGACGGCTGAAAATCCTGCACATCAGAACTCGGCTCTGGCCCTTCTGCCAGCAGCCTCTCCAACTCCTCCAGGTCTCTCTCAGCATTCAAGAGACCTTCCCCCAGTGGCATCTGCCCTTCATCTCCATGTGTGTCAAACTTCTGCAGCTCGCTTTCAAGAAGGATATCAACTATATCCACAAAGAAGGCAGAATCATCACAGATTTTGGAATGTTTCATGGATTTATCTATCCCAAATGTGATAGCATCTGTGCCTACCCTAAGTGTCAGCTGTGACTCGTGAATATCAAATAATGCATGAGCTGTACTCAGGAAGGGTCTGCCCAAGATGATAGGAACTGTATCATCCTCCTCCATATCTATAACGATAAAGTCCGCAGGAAAGATGAATTTGTCTACTTTAACTAGCAAGTCCTCCACTATCCCGCGTGGATAAGTGACATACTTGTTTGCTAGATGTATAGCCATGCGAACGGGTTTAGGCTCGGGCAAATCTAGTTTGGTGAAGAAAGAATATGGCATAAGGTTCACGCTCGCTCCCGAGTCAGCAAGTGCATGACTCACGGGTAGATTGCCAAACTGGAATGGCAGAGTAAGACTCCCAGGATCAGTCATCTTCTTTGGGATCTTATTAAGCATGGCTGCTGAACATTGATCGTTCAGAGTGACACTCGACACTTCTTCCATTTTCTTGCGGTTGGTAAGAAGGTTTTTCATGAATTTAGAATATTTTGGCATCTGTGCTAAAGCCTCAACAAACGGGATGTTGATGTGAAGGGATTTCAAGTGCTTCAGAAATTTTTGGTACTGCTCATCCTGTTTGTCTTGCCGAAGACGCTGCAGATAAGGTATCGCAGGATGGTAAGGTTTAACTGGAGGTGGAACGGATGGAACAGATGGAGTAGGTGGGATAGGTTCTGGATCAGGAGTGACCTCCTACTCCTTCCCCTTCCTTTTATCTGGCTAAGTGGATAGTGGCTCGATAGGATCAGGATGGGAGCTGGAAGGTGGTGGGCCTGCAGCTTCTTTTCCACTCCTGGTGGTCACAGCTTTAATTTCGGCCTTTGGGTTCGGTTCAGTGTTACTAGGAAGCGTGCCAGGAAAACGGTCCCGGAGAACCCTAGAGATCTGCCCAATCTGGGTCTCTATGTTGTGGATAGACGCCTGCTGATTCCTTAGTGCAGCCTCAGTAGAAACGCCTATCTTCTTCACTAACTCCTCAGTCTCCTTATGCCTCTGATCTGATGCTGCTGCGAAGCGCGTGAGCATATCCTCGAAGTTGGGCTTCTTCTCTGGCAGTGGTCCTTTTGGCTGGTCTCTCTGATAGAATCCTGGACCAGACTGCCTGAATCGCCCCTCCATATCCTTGCGGTATTCAGGATATGGTTTCCAGTTTGGCTTCCTATTACAGAAGAAAGCCTCGTCCTCTGGATAATCATATTTATCTCCAGCTGAATAACACGCAGATTCTTTGAGATCCCCATTCTCGTCATATGGGCAATCTCTCGCAAGATGAGGTCCACTGCAGTTGTCACAACCGACCTGCATAGCGTGAATGTTTTGATTCACCTTCTTCATGTCACGCCCTAGTGCATCAAGCTTGGCACTAAGGGCCGCTATGCTATCAGATGAGTCGGATGTAGTTGCAGTCTTCCTCCGGTAGGAAGAATCTCTAGAAGAATGCCACTGATGGGAGTGCTGAGCCATCTCCTCAATCAGGGCGTACCGAGCGGCGGGTGTTTTCTTTGGTATTAGGCCCTGAGAATCGACCATTTGTCTAGTGCAGACATTAATACCATTATAGAATGTTTGGACAACCTGGTGAGCATTTAGATCATGCTGTGGACAATTTTGGAGCATCTCCTTATATCTGTCCCAGGCGTCATAGAGGGTTTCGTCGTCAGATTGCATGAAATTCTGAATCTGCATTTTCATTTTAGCAATCATTGATGGAGGACTAAATTGTTTGATGAAGCGAGTTTTGAGCGCATCCCATGTACGGATGGTGGGCTCAGATCGTAGCCAACGTTTGGCTGCACCCTGGAGTGTTATCGGAAACACTCGCATCATAACAGCGTCACGACTAACTCCCGGCATGTGGAAGTAGTCAGCAATCTCGAGAACGGCCTCGACATGCTGGTTGGCATCCTCGTTATCCTTTCCGGTGAAAGGAGTCTTGCGCAAAAGGTGAAGGAACTGGCCTTTGATTTCGAATGTTCTCTCCTCGGGTATTTCAGGTCGGTGAATACCCACTCCGGTGCCCTCGCGCACACCGCTCGCGTACTTCTCGAGTGACAATTCATCGATATTCTCTGCCATTATGCGTGCTCGCTCTCTCTCACGTTTAACTCGCAGGCGTCGATGAAATTCGCGTTCCGGTTCGTCAAAAGGCTGAACGAAGTCAGAAGTGGGGTCTAAGGACATACACTATCCTAAAAACCCTAAAAGAGATTAGTAATTAAAGTACTAATCCTAAATAAGGCCCGGAATTTATAATTAACTAAAGCAGCAATTAAAAAACAAAGACTTCTGTTCTGATCGCGACGCGTCGCGGCGCGACAGGCACTGGTCGCGGCGCGATCAGTGGACAGAAATCACAAGATTGCTCCTTTTGAGCCGAAACTCGCCGGAAACAACGGTTAATTCTAAATTAACTCAATAAAAACAGATTAAGACCGTTTCCCCGGCAGCGGCGCTAAAAACTTGATGTGCGTTTTACGTACTAGTTTTAAATTTATATTTTACCGAATTATTTACTAAAAATTGCACGAATAGGCAAGTGTACCTAATCGTTTCATATTATTTGTTATCAAGATTAAAACTTTATTATTCTAAGTGACTACTAACACTACTAAATTACCAAAAACAACCAATTAAGCAAAAAGCAAGCAACTTTGTTGGATTAAACTATCAAATAAAAGGCTTCCCTCCCTAGATTCAATTCCACCCTTTTCAAGTTGGTTTTATAAATCAAATTCAATGCAACGGACAATTAATGAACACTATACCGATTCCTATATTGTTAGACTCTTGATCCGAGTATCCAACTTATTTAATCATGCAATTAACTAATCAATTGGTCATTGAATCAATTAAGTACACAATTAAGCATATTTAAGTTCATATTTATCAAGATCTAACCTTTAATGATTGATTAAGTTACCAAATCATTCAATTAACACATGAAAGTCATCATATATCAATTCTAACACATTAAAGTTCCTATCTTGATTGTTTAACCCTAGGTTTTGATCAAACACTAGTCAACACCAATTATTGGTCCTAATTAGCATTGATTAAAGTCATATAAATGGATAGGTCCTCCAATTTACATCAACTCAGATTCTAAACAAATCAAAAACAGAATTAAAACATGCTAGGATCATTGATTAGACTTGAAAGATAAATATAATGTCATTAAAGTCAAAAAGATATAAAATTAACCAACTTGATAGAGTTTCATCTCCTCTAGGGAGGGAAACAGAAAACCTAGCCTATTACAAGCATAATCACCTTCTGGAAATCAAGATTAAATATTAAAAACAGAAGAGAAGTAGAAAAACCGTAAAAAAGCAAGAATTCCAAGCCTTTAATCTTCAATTGTAGCTTTAATCCTCAAAATCCGAGCTCAAGCCTTCTGGGATGTGTTAAGGGATGTATTTAGCGGAGGAATAGTGGAAGAAATCGGGTGGTTAACCCTTTTTCAGATCTGTAAGTTCGTTTAAATAGATTTCTAAAAACAGGGGTGTCGCGCCGCGACAAGGTATTTTAACCCGATCCCAACTCGTTCAAATTTCAAAGCCGGCGTCATCCCATCGCGTCGCTCCGCGACGAGGTTCTTGGTCGCGCCGCGACAACACGTGGCGAAGAGTAGGACCTTATCCGGAAGACTTCGTAGCGCCGCGACGCACTAGGTGGTCGGGCCGCGACACCTCTTTGGGAGCCGGATCATTCTTTTCTTGGGGTGGGCCTATTGGGCTTAGCTTCTTTTTTCTTTCTTTCTTTTCCTCTTTTTGGGCTTATTTCTTTTAATCTTTTCTCTTCTTTTTTGGCCCAATTATTTTTTTCGATTTATTTTCTCGACTTCTCTTTACTTTCTTGAGTATTTGGATATTTCGCCTTTTTAACTTGCAAAACATAAAAGAAACGGTAAACGTATCTTTTTACAATTAAATAAACATTTTTCGGCTAAAACCAACCCGATATCGCATAATATTTATATATATTTAGCGCGATATCATCATTATTTGGTGAAGTGGTGAACATGAAGGAGGAATGGTTAGGTCAACACCGTAGTTATTGTCCTTGAAGCAGATGGATGCCAGGGGAACTTTGGGAACGACATCAATGAGAAGAGTCACCTTAGCAGAAGCAACCTTGGGAGCCATGGGATCAAGCACAAAGAGAGTATTTGCTTTTGAACAAAGAGAAATCGCCGGAGAAGATGATTTGCAGGTAAAGAACTTGAAAGGGCGATTTGGGGTTTTAAAAGGGGTTTAAATTGAGGCAATCATGGCGGTCGAGTGAATTTAGGGTGAAAATGGGCGCGTGATTGCGGAAAATACGCAAGGATAACTTTTCTGATGTCAAACAGTTATTGGTTAAACCATTTTACCCGGTGTAATCTTGAAAACGGCTAAGCTTCATCATCAAACCATTAGCAAGAAACTAAAATTTAACAAAGCAAAGGGATAAAAAAAAATCCAAACTTTGCATTTGAAAATTTTCATCTCAAAAGAATAAAAGGAAACGGAAGTAAATAAAAAAACACAATGCCAACAAGAATAAGAACTAAGCTTGGATATTACTAATTCCATATAAACACAAGATGATTACATGATGTTAATCATGATTTACATAGATTGCCAGAAAAAAATTACATCCATGTTTAAGATAAGACATATATTTGAGATGATACTTCAATCCCAATCCCTTCATCACGAATGCGAATGGTGATCACGTAGCAAACCGGGAAGAAAACGAACATAATAGTGAACTCCATGAGTTTTCAAGAAAGTGAAAGATTTTCTTTGAAATTGTTTCTTGTTTTGCAGAAGATGAAAAAGGAAAGAAAATCTTTGGATGTTTATAAAGAAAATTACTCATGATTACGCTTCAGAGATAATTTGACAGTCAGAGAGAGATGGGGAAAAAGTAATTATTCAAGCTTAGCTATTAGGGTGTCTGGCATTAAATGTGAAAAGAAAGAATGAATAGTAACAATCAAAATTACCTGAAATAGCTACATTTATAAAGGATTTAGCATTCCATATTCTGCAACTAGTAGGTTGAACCGGTGTTAATCCAGGGCTTTTGTGAAGATGTCAGTGAGCTAATGTTCCGTAGAGATGAAACGAAGCTCGATTTCATTCTTTGCTATGTGATATCGAATGAAATGATGGCGTACATCAATGTGCTTTGTACGAGAATGGAGCACAGGATTATTGGAGATTGCAATAGAACTTGTGTTATCACAATAAATGGGAGTGCGCTAAAAGGAGATGCCGTAGTCAACGAGCTGATGTTGCATCCATAAGACTTGTGCGCAACAACTCCCAGCTGAAATGTATTCATCTTCAGCGGTGGATAGTGAGATGGAATTCTGCTTTTTGCTTTGCCAACTTACTAGTTTTCCACCTAGTAGCTGACACCCACATGTAGTACTCTTCCTATCAATCTGACATCCGGCGTAGTCTAAATCTGAAAATCCAATTAACTCAAAGCCAGAGTCTCTGGAATACCATAGCCCTAGTTCAGGTGTACCTTTTACGTATCTAAAAATCCTTCTGACAGCTGTCAGATGGGATTCCTTTGGATTCGCCTGAAACCTTGCACATAGGCATGTGGAAAACATTATGTCATGATGACTAGCTGTCAGATATAGCAAGTATCCGATCATTCCTCTGAATGTGGGAAGATCAACTGCTTTCCCATTCGGATCAGCTGTGAGCTTGGTTTTTGGAGCAATGGGTGTCTTCATCGGGGAGGAGTCTGAGAAATTGAACTTCTTGAGTAAGTCATTGACATATTTCTCCTGATTGATGAAGATGCCTTGGTCAGATTGCTTAATCTGAAGCCCAAGGAAGAAGTTCAGTTCTCCCATCATGCTCATTTTGAACTTCTCTGACATGATTTTCTCAAACTTCTTGCACAAACGATCGTCAGTAGAACCAAAAATAATATCAACATAAATTTGAACTAAAATGAGTTCACCTTTTCTCTACATAGAAATAGAGTTTTGTCGATGTTCCTTCTCTGAAATCCATTCTTCAGAAGATGAGTGGACAGTGTATCATACCATGCACGCGGAGCTTGCTTCAGTCCATAGAGAGCTTTGTCGAGCTTATACACATAGTCTGGAAACTTGGAACTTTCAAATCCAGGAGGTTGTTGAACAAAAAATTCTTCTTGAAGTTCTCCATTCAGAAAGGCGCTTTTAACGTCCATCTGAAAGACCTTGAATCCCTTGAACGCTGCAAAGGCGAGGAACATGCGTATTGCCTCCAGACGAGCAACTGGAGCAAACGTTTCATCATAATCTATCCCTTCCTCTTGACAGTAACCTTTTGCAACCAATCTAGCCTTATTACGCACCACTGACCCTGTTTCATCATGTTTGTTTCTGAAGATCCACTTTGTACCAATAATGGATTTGTCTTCAGGTGGGGAAATTAGCTTCCAGACCTTGTTCCTTTCAAATTCGTTAAGCTCGTCTTGCATAGCGACCACCCAGTTTAGGTCCTTCAGAGCTTCATCGACTTTCTTTGATTCGACTTGTGATATAAATTTAGAGAACATGTAGAATGCAAAGGTAATCGAATTTCGGGTTTGCACTCTAGTGTTTGGATTACCAATCACATTTGTGATAGGATGTGCTCGAGTCCATTTGGTGACTCTTGTTGGTTGCTCATGTTGCTCCTCAGCAGAAGAGACGTTTGTTTCTAATAGATCTTCTGTGACCTGATTCACATCAACAGAAACAACATTATCGTCAGTTTTTACCTCTTGAGAGTAATCATTATTGAATGACTCTTGTAGAAGAGCATCAAATTCTTCAGAGACAACTTGATCAGTATGATGTGAGGTTGACTGAGCATCGAATTCATCAAAGGTGACGTTTATTGTTTCAACCACAGAATTTCTCTTGGGAAGAAACACACAATAAGCTTTAGAGATGTCCGAATAGCCCAAAAACACCCCTTGTTCCCCTTTTGGATCAAATTTGCTTTTCTGATCTTTTATGTTCAGGATGAAACATGTGCTTCCAAAAACTTTGAAGTATCCAACGTTTGGTGACTTCAGATATAGTAACTCGTAGGGAGTTTTACTGTGTCGCTTGACAATGATGGACCTGTTCTGAGTGTAGCAAGCAGTATTAACAGCTTCAGCCCAGAAATGCCCTTTCAAAGATGCTTCAGCTAGCATAGTTTGGGCTGCTTCTATCAAGGTCCTATTTCTCCTTTCAGCAACCCCATTTTGCTGAAGGGTATATGGAGTTGAGAAGTTTTGGATGATGCCATTTTCATCACAAAAGTCTTGAAGAGTAGAGTTCCTGAACTCTGTTCCATGATCACTACGAAGCTATTTAACTTGCGTATCAAACTGTCTTTGAACACGACGAGTAAAGCTCATCAGGATTTCAGCAGTATCACTTTTATTGCGCAAGAAGAATACCCATGTGAATCTGGTGTATTCATCAACAACCACCAGGGTATATTTCTTGCCTCCCGTACTGGGTGAACTAACAGGACCAAAGAGATCCATATGAAGTAACTGAAAGGCGGAGTTAACTTGGTTACAATGTTTGGATTTGAAAACAGACATCTTTTGCTTTCCTTTCTCACAAGCATGACATAGCTTGTCTTTCTGAAACCGAACTGACGGTAGACCTCTGGTAAGCTTAAGCTTAGAGAGTTTGCTAATGTTCTTGAAGTTGAGATGGGATACCCTTTTGTGCCATAACCAGTTAACTTTGGAGTCGACTTCTGAAAAGAAGCATGCATCTTTTCAGAGGTGGCAGATTTAAAATCAACAACGTACATATTTCCCTGCCTTTTTGCGTGTAGGACTTCTTTGCCCTTTTTGTTGAGGATTGAACCCTTGGTCTTGAAATGCACTTCATAATCTGCATCACATAACTGACTGATGCTGATAAGGTTGTGTTCAAGTCCAGTAACCTGAGCAACATCTTTAGTGTTGACTGAACCTTGGTTTAAATAACCATAACCATCTGTTTTGCCACATTTTCCTCCACCAAATTTAACTTTGGGGCCATTTGCTGCTTGAACCCCATTTAGTAGGGACTTACATCTGGTCATATGCCTTGAGCATCCACTATCAAGGTACCAAATGTTATCATGCTGATCGCCCTTATACATCATGGTGGGATTCCATCCTTCTGCTGAGCTTAATTTTTCAGCCTCAGCAAGATCACTACTAAACTTGCTTTCAGTAGCCATTAAGCACATTTCAGGATGTGCAGTTCTGAGGATTTCTTCAGCCACTAGACACTTTCCTCTAACTTCATTCTCTTCTTCCTCATCTGAAGAGGTTTTAGAATCTGTCTAGTTGAGAGCATCAGCAATCATGGCCTTTTCTTTCTTCTTTTCATTGGATTCTTTCAGGGCCTTATACTTGGCCTTGTACTTATCAGCCTTTGACGGAAACCCTTTCTTTGGATTTGAAGAGATCTTCTTCACAAAGCAGTCGGCTGCATAGTGACCAGGCTTCCCACATTTGAAGCATTCATTTTTTGACCCTTGAGATGAGCCCTTTTTCTCTGATGAGAACTTCTTATCAAACCTTCTTTTCCCATCAGATTTGAACTTCTGAAACTTTTTATAATTTTTCATGATGAAGGCTTTTTCTATACCTTCATCATCAGATCTTTCTTCCTCCTCAGCATCATTCATCTGAGGCTAGTCTTCAGAATCAGTCTTCAATTGGCCTGTACTTAACTCTTTGAGGATTTTCAGCAACGAGGGCCAGAGTTTTCTTGAAGGCCTTCTTCATATCAGTTTTCTGAATTCGGGTTTGTTCGTCATTCAGCAAAATTCCGTATAGTTTACGCATGTTCATGTCCCTGAGCATGTTGTTGGTTCTCAGGATCATGCACATGGTATCCCATTCAGACAGAAGGGAATCCAGAAATCTGTTTAGGATTTGGAATTGCTCTCTGACAACTCCAACTTTTGTCATGGTCGTTCAGTAGACATGTAAATCTGGTGTAAACCTCAGTGAGAGACTTTGAGTCTTTTGCACAGAAGCTTTCATACTTGCGTATGATGTTGGTCTTCTTGTTCTCACGAACCTCAACATTTCCTTCAAACGATATGCATATGCTCTCCCACATATCCTTAGCAGTTTTCAGATTGCAAATAGTATGGAATATTTCATTAGGTAAAGCAATAACTATATTGTTTCGTATCTTGGCATCTAGACCAACCAACATCTTCTCCTCCTCTGTCCATTGAGATCTTGGTTTCTGACGAGAGGGGATGGAGGTTTCAGCAGAACCAGTCTCCATGGAGATGGTCTGAGGAATGTAGGGACCTTCCTCCAAAATAATGAGAGAGTTGCAGTCAAGATTTTCCAAATAAAGTAGCATTCTGTTTTTCCAACTTGAAAAATGTTCGATTGAAAACTTTGGTGGTTTGGAAGAGGAGCCATTATCGATATAATCAAACTTCGACATGTTAAACAGATCACTAATTTATAAATTAAATTAGAACTTGCTTTGATACCAATTGTTTTTCCCGAATAAGTAAAAAACTAACAATGAATAATATCAAAGTGCGAAAATAGTTTTAAAGCAATGAACACAAGAAAGTTTTCAAAGTAGGATTATATTAATAAACAAACTTCAAAGAGTGCACAAGAACAAACTTGAGCAGCGAGTACAAACTAAATCAAGAACAAACTTGAATACAAATTAGCAGACAAACGCTTAACCTTTTCTCGATTAACGAGCAGGTATTTATAGACTAAGTAAACTAATCCTGACCATCTAAATTAATTACACGTGTACCGCTCTACACACAATTAGGAACAGAAAACAAGATTGCCGTTTCAATCTCCTTCAGATGCGCAGATCATGCACTTTACATAACAGGAAGATTCTGGTATTCAGATGTATCTTCAATGTAGAGGACCCTTTGACAACTGAAGACTAACTTCTGTTGACGTTCACTTTAGAACAAATCTTCAGATGAACTTTAGTCTTCCTTCTTCAGATGTGTTACGCCAGAATAGTTTACAAAAAGAATAAAGAATACTCATTCAGTCGCTTTCTTCGAAAGCTCCTTCAGGAATGGAATATATACAAATAAAGGACTAACAATGATCAAGCGGGTGGTCAGCAGATGAAAAGATGGAAGGGTAATCAGTCCCAGGGAAACTAGAACAAGAAGGTATCAACGGGGGATTCGGGTGTAAAATCACAGTGGTGTACGAGATGTAGATCTACCTACACTGGCCAGTCTACTGCCCAGACCATGCGATGTGTGAGATGTGGAACGCATGGGCATGAGTCAAAGGATTGTCGATTTCCCCAGAACATTTGTTGGAACTGCCAGAAGGAAGGGCATAGGGCAGGTGATTGTCCTACAGGGAGGAAGGCAGGGACAGGGGCAGGGGCAGTTGGGGGATCATCAGCAGGGGGTAAAAGAGGAAGAATCCTCCGACACCGGAGGGTAGGGCGTTCAGAATGACAGTAGATGATGCTACTGCCACCGATGAGGTTATCACCGGTATGTTTCTTATAAACTCCCTACCTGCACGTGTGATATTTGATTTTGGAGCAAATCGCTCTTTTATTTCTTTGGCATTTTGTGATAAGTTAAATTTGCCTACTACTATTATTTCTGTACCGATTGAGATAGAAGTAGCAGATGGTAAGATAGTTTCCATTACAACTTCTATGACTGGGGCTGAAATCGATATTGATGGTAAATACTTCCTAGTGTCATTCCTACTTATGCCTATGGCTGGTTTTGATGTGGTTTTGGGGATGGACTGGTTGAGTAAGCATATAGCAAGCATTAAATGCCATAGGAAGCTGATTTCTTTTCCGTTGTGTGATGGGTCGCATGTGGTGGATCGAGGAGAAAGAAATAAGTCTGGATTTCCTATTATATCTCTATTGAAAGCTAAGAAATCCTTGAGTAAGGGATGCGAGTGTTTTTTGGCATATACTATTGATGCTAAAAAGGAAAAGCGGGCAGTTACTGATGTGCGAGTAGTATCAGATTTTCCTGAAGTATTTCGGGATAAGTTACCTAGGCTACCTCCCGTTCGAGAGGTAGAGTATAAGATTGATTTAATACCAGGTTCTAATCTAGTGGAGAAATCTCCTTACATATTGGCTCCTTCTGAGATTAGAGAGATGATGACACAGATTCAGGAATTGTTGGATCGGGGTTTTATTCGTCCGAGTTCTTCACCATGGGATGCACCAGTCCTATTTGTGAAAAAGAAGAATGGTACTCTGCGAATGTGTATTGATTACAAAGAATTGAACAAGAGGACGGTCAAGAATAAATACCCTCTACCCAGGATTGATGATCTGTTTGATCAGTTGTAGGGTGCTTCGTATTTTTCAAAGATTGATCTGAGATCGGGTTATCACCAGGTACGAGTTTCTGACGAAGATGTTGCTAAAACTGCTTTTCGTACCCTGTATGTTCATTACGAATTCTTAGTCATGCCGTTCGGTTTTACTAATGCACCTGCTGTGTTTATGGATTTGATGAATCGGGTTAGTCGACTGTTTTTGGATAAATCTGTGATAGTATTTATTGACGACATTCTAGTTTATTCTAAATCCGAAGCTGATCACAAGATACATTTGAGACAGGTTCTTAAAACTCTAAAACGGGAGCAATTGTATGCCAAGTATTCAAAGTGTGAATTCTTCATGCGAGAAGTTCACTTTTTGGGGCATGTCATTAGCAATGATAGAGTCAAAGTCGATCCGGCAAAGATATAATGAATTGGGATACTCCAAAGTCGCCATCTAAGATTAAAAGCTTCTTGGGATTGGCAGGATATTACAGACGATTTATCAATGACTTTTCCAAATTTTTGAATCCCATGACTAAATTGACTCGCAAGGAGGTTCCATTTAAGTGAAATGATGAACAGGAAAGGGCTTTTCAGACGCTGAAACGACTTTTATGTCAGGCTCCTATTCTTGCTCTACCGGATGGGTCGGATGACTTCATTGTTTATTGTGATGCGTAGTTGGCAGGGTTGGGTTGTGTATTGATGCAACGAGATAGAGTTATTGCGTATGCTTCTCGTCAGTTGAAACCGAATGAGAAGAACTATCCAACCCATGATTTAGAGCTGGTAGCTGTGGTTTTTGCGTTAAAGTTATGGAGACAGTATCTTTATGGTACAAAATGCGTCATTTGTACGGATCACAGAAACCTACAGTATTTATTTTCTCAGAAAGAACTTAATATGCGACGGAGACGATGGTTGGAACTTGTTAAAGACTATGATTGTGAAATTCGTTATCATCCAGGAAAAGCTAACGTAGTAGCCGATGCTTTGAGTCGCAAGGGAGTCAGTAATAATATAAAATTTATGCGATTTGAAATAGTCTCTGACTTGATTGATAGATTGAAGGTAGCTCTGTTGGAAGCCTTGAAGGATGAAAATTTGAAGTCCGAGATTATGATTAAGAAAAAGAATGATCTGATTGATGATTCTAGGGGATTGAAGGTTTATCAATCATTCGTTTGGGTGCCTTTGCTTGGAGGTCTCCGGAGTTTGATTCTAACTGAGGCACATAAATCTAGACTATATGTTCATCCACGTAGCACGAAAATGTATAACGATCTGAAGGTACTATATTGGTGGCCTACAATGAAGATAAATGTGGCACAGTTTGTGGACTTTTGCCATATTTGTGCACAGGTTAAGGTAGAGAACCAGAAACCCTATGGATCATTGAAACAGTTGTAGATTCCAAAATGGAAGTGGGAGCACATAACGATGGATTTCGTAACCAAACTTCCACGTACGTAAAGGAATCATGATATGATTTGGGTGATCATTGATAGATTAACCAAGAGTTCTCACTTCTTGGCTACCGGTGGGACTACATCACTCAGTAAGTTGGCTCAGTTATATATTGATGAAGTTGTTTCCCGACATGGTATACCGCTTGCAATTGTAACAGATAGGGATTCCAGATTTGTGTCTAACTTCTGGAACAGTTTACAGCGGGAGTTGGGTACGCGTGTTAATCTGAGTACAGCTTATCATCCTCAAACAGACGGGAAATCTGAACGAACAATTCAGACACTTGAGGATATGTTGCGTGCTTGTATGTTGGAATATGGAGGTTCTTGGGATTCCCACCTGCCGTTAATTGAATTTGCGTATAACAATTCTTACCATTCGAGTATTGGTATACCACCTTATGAGATGTTATATGGGTGTCGCTGCCGTACTCCTACGTGTTGGTTAGAGGCGGGTGAGAAACAGTATGCAGGGCCTGATATTGTACAGATCACCGCAGATAAAGTGGCTATTGCACGAGAAAAGTTGAAAGCTGCGAGAGATCGACAAAAGATGTATGTTGATCCACGTCGTAGATCCATTGTTTTTGTTGAAGGTGAATTGGTTTATTTGAAAGTTTCGCCTTGGAAGGGGGTTATCCGTTTCAGAAAGCAGGGAAAGCAAGCTCCTCGTTATATTGGGCAGTTTCGTGTCCAACGGTAGTAAATGATCAGACGGTTACTCTTGATCTTCCTGCGGAATTATCAGGTATTCACAATACCTTCAATGTTTGTTACTTGCGGAAATGTAAAGTGGAGGATGAGAGTCAGATTCTTCCTTTACAAGATCTTAAGGTGGATTCAAGCAAGAAACTAGTGGAAGAACCCATTGAAATACTGGATCGGAAAGTGACTAAACTGCGTAAGAAACAGATTCCGATGGTTCTGGTTAAATGGAGACATAGTTTGGGTTTAGATTTGACGTGGGAAACTGAAGCAGATATGAAAGCTCGTTACCCACTCGTTTGTTTGATAGTGAATATATTCCAAGGACGGAATCCTTTTTAAGGAGGGAGGATTTATAACATCCTACATTCGGGCCTAGTAATTACGTAGGCTTTGGTAAGTTAATACATGTTTACCATTTGTTTTATGGTTATTTAATTATTAGTAATTATAAATTTAATTAAGTGTTATATATATTGGTTTATATATATATATATATGTGTGTGTGTGTGTGTACAAATTAGTGTGTGTGTGCATGAAACTTAAATTAAGAGGTCGACACCTCCTGCTTGGATAATTAAGTTTCATGTATATGTGGCTTATATGGGATACACAATAGAAGTCACCTCCTCAATTGCAATCTGTTTAGTGTGTGTATTGTGTGTAAACCAAGAGAAAAGCTAAGAAGGACAAAGAATCAGATTTGGTGTTTTGAATTGGTACATTCAAGTTAAAGGTTTGTATGATTACTTTGTTTATATTGAATCATGAAACATATTTAAACATACTAGATTTGCTGTTATTGTAACATCCTGAGATTGAGCCTAGTAGAAACGTAGGCTTGGGGGTATGTTACACTTAGATTATTATTTGGTTATGTTTATTTAATTACTAAATTAAGTAAATTAATTGATTTTTATCACTTGGTTATATATATTGATATATATATATATGTGTATGTATGATTGTGTGTGTGAGTATGCATGCAAATTTACTAAGAAAGTGATGCCTTATGCTTATTGAGTATGTATACGTGGGTTAAGGTTTGCATGACTTCACTTTGAAGAAATTATGTGTGTGTGTTTTTATGTGTAAAACCGAGAGCAAAGAAAGCAGGGAAGAACAAGCAATCGGAATTTTGTGAAATTGTGAATCAAGCTTAAAGGTTTGTGGATTCTTGTTTGCTTCTTGTTGATATGCTTGGAATAGTATTAACATGTTATGGCTTTGAGTTGGTTTTGATATGAACATCATATGAAGTTGTCGGATTTAGAGTTCTTGGTGTTCTTATGGTTTTAAAGGTGTTTTGATGTATGTTTGTGTGTATAAACATGTTTATATGTGTTTTTATAATCTTGTATATGATTTGTGTGTTCTGGGAAGATGAATTATACAAGGTTTGAAGTGATCGGATTCTTGAAATGTTGAAGGTTGCGGATTTTGGTGTTGATGGTGAAAACCGATACAATAAATCCGATTCTAGTGAAATCCGGGTGTTGAATCCGGAACTAAGAATCCGATACTCATGAAATCCGGATGTGTGAAATCCTAGTGTCAAAATCCTATTGTTTGAATCCGAATGTGGAATCCTAAGTATGAAATCCAAGTAGCATGGAAAATCCGATTGTACTAAGTGAAATCCGAAGGAAGTATCGGATTCCTTGAAATCCGATGGATATATTGGATTTCTTTGAAATCCAATAGGGGTTGCGGATTTCGATTGTAGTGTCGGATTTCTCATGAAATCCGACAGTTTTGGCTGGTTGTTTTGCATTGTTTAATGTTATGTGTTATATGTGCATGCATATGTGAATCTTACATGTTTATGTTTGATTAATGGATATAAATATATGATTGATATATATTTATGAATTGAATACTGATTTCAGTTTGTTGTGTTCTCAGGAACAGACAAGGCTCAGTAACATTAGATTACTGAGTGGAATAGCTGATAATCAGAGGTGAGTGGATGTTTACTCACGGGTGATATTAGCTGTACTGGTTTGGTTGCAGCTATTGTTGGATAGATTCTATATCTGTTGGTTAATTAACTGTGAATGTTAATTGTTGTATTCTGTGATATGTATACATGTTGGAAGGGAAGTTAGTTTACGACTGGGCTTATGGGCTGGGTTCATTTGCTATTGACTAAGCAGTATCAGGACCTTGGGATGCATTTGTTGCTACCAGAGCATGATAGTGTGTGAGAATAGCAAATGGACTATCGGTAAACCTTTGCTTTGGCCGGCATTGGTTGTAGGTTCCTGCAGAACCGCCGGTCTTCCCAGGGTGCTTATTTGTGGTTGTTGATATCATGCGGTTCAGGCTGATATATCTGTTGTGTGTTACTCCATTCACTTAGCTCTGTGCTAATCCCCCACCTCTCACTTTTTTTACAGGTTTTGGTAAGTCTGCGGCTCGGCTGAGAGTGGTTAGCTTGGGGAGTAATCACCTTGGACTCTGATAAAGTATTTGTGACGAGCCGTGTTTTATAATACTGATATTTTGTAAACAATGGTTTGTAATTAGTTGTAATTACTTTGGTGTTTATAAACGCTTCCGTAGTGTAATTAAAAATGAAAATTTTTGGGTTAAAAATACGGTGTTACAAGTTTGGTATCAGAGCCTAGGTTTGGCTGTGTAGGCATGTGGAAGTGTTACATTCCCAAATCTTGGCTCGTGGTAGGTCGATTACTCCTTGGGTGTGGGATCGGGGTGAATTTGAGAGGGTGGAGTTAGTATGTTGTGTACTAACAGATTTATCTAATAAATCGTGAGGTGATGTGATTGTTACAGATTACAATGGCTGGACGTGATTACTCAACTGGTACCCCTACTGTCCCAACTACTGCTGAGATTCCTACCCCAACAGTTGAGATTCCAACCAACGCTGGTACATCTGGTACAGCAGTTGATGACAGGGATGAATATATATTTCAACTGGAAGGTCAGTTGCAAGATTTGACATCAGAATTAGAATAGCAGAGGCAGGCTCCTGCAGCACAACCGCCAGTTATTTCTGTAGCTTCAACTACGGTTGCGATACCTCCTATTTTTCCAGCAATTACTACATTGGCAGAGGTTCCTCCAATGTCAATGCCGATACCACCGTTTACTCAACCGATGACTCAGCCTTTCTATTATCCATTGTTTCAACAAGGACCCTATCCTCAAGGATCTATTCCACAGGGGTCAATGCCACAAGGATCTGGATCTTACTCATATCTGTTTATGGGATTTCCACCAGGAATGGGTTACAGGCAGCCGTGTACTTCTAAACAATTTTTGGACTGTAAACCGGATGAATACCACGCCAGCACGGATCCCAATATTACTCTGAACTGGCTGAGGGATACTGCAAGAATACTGGATGCTTGCAACTGTGAGGAGGAAATGCGAGTATGCTTTGCTACCCGTATGTTGAAGGGCAAAGCGATGGTTTGGTGGGATTCCATTACCACTCATTTATCGAGAGCACAAATGGATTCAATTACTTGGAACCAATTTCGGGATAAATTGTGCGAGCAATATTGCAATGCCTTTGAACTGAATAAAATAAGGTAGGAGTTCAAGGAACTTAAGATGATGAGGAAGATGACGGTGGATGAGTTGATTGAACAGTTCACTCTAAACTGAGGTTTGTGACTCAGTGGGTGCCTGATGAATCTTCCCAGGTTCAGCACTTTATCGGGGCACTGTTGCTAGAATACAGAAGCACTACGAGATTGGCTGGATCTCTGTCCCAGGCCTTCACCTTAGCAAAATCTGCTGAGGGGGACATCCAGGCCAAGGATAAACAGAGCAAAGATGATGCGGCTTTGCAAAAGCCGAGGTATGATCAGGCTGGGGGTAGCCAGCAGAAAAAGAAATGGCAGGGTAACCAATCCCAGAGCAACTAGAATAGGAAGGCATCCCCAGGGGATTCGGGGAGTAAATCTCAATGGTGCACGAGGTGCAGGTCTTCTCACACTGGGCAGTGTACAGCTCAGACTATGAGATGTGTGAGATGTGGAATTCATGGGCACGAATCCAAGGATTATCGGTACCCTCGGAACGTATGTTGGAATTGTCATCAAGAGGGTCACAAGGCAGGTGATTGCCCTACAGGGAGAAGACCCGGGGCTGGGATAGGGTCAGGGACAGGGGCGGTTAGGGGCTCGTCTGTAGCGGGAGGACAGAAAAGGAAGAATCCTCCAACTCCGGATAGCAGGGCGTTCCGGATGACAGTAGATGATGCTACTGCCACAGATGATGTGATCACCGGTACGTTCTTTATAAACTCCTCACCTACTCGTGTATTGTTTGATTCTGGAGCGAATCGCTCCTTTATTTTTGTAGCATTTTGTGCTAAGTTCAAATTTCCTACTACTAGTATCTCTGTGCCGGTTGATATAGAAGTAGCAGATGGTAAGATAGTGCCTGTTACGACTTCTGTGACGGGTGCTGAGATTGACATAGATGGTAAGTGTTTTCCTGTATCATTCCTGTTGATGCCATTAGTGTGGTTTGATGTGGTTTTGGGGATGGATTGGCTGAGTAAGCACAGGGCGAGTATTAAATGTCATAGGAAGATGATTTCATTTCCGTTATCTGATGGGTCGCCTGTGGTGGCTCGAGGGGAAAGGAACAAGTCTGTGTTTCCTATCATGTCGATGTTAAAATCCAAGAAATCCTTGAGTAAGGGATGCGAGTGTTTTCTGGCATATGCGATTGATGTTAGAAAAGAGAAGCGGGCAGTTACTGATGTGCGAGTTGTATCAGAATATCCTGAAGTATTTCTGGATGATTTACCTGTGTTACCTCATGTTCGAGAGGTAGAGTACAAGATTGATACCATGTTCTAATCCAGTGGCTAGATCTCCTTATCGGCTGGCTCCTTCTGAGATAAGGGAGATGATGACGCAGATTCAGGATTTGTTGGATTGGGGATTTATTCGTCCGAGTTCTTCACCGTGGGGTGCACCAGTCTTATTTGTGAAAAAGAAATATGGTACTCTGCAAATGTGTATTTATTACAGAGAACTGAATAAGCGGACAGTGAAGAATAAATACCCTCTTCCCAGGATTGATGATTTGTTTGATCAGTTGCAGGGTGCTTCGTATTTCTCGAAGATAGATTTGAGATCGGGTTATCACCACGTACGAGTTTCTGACGGAGATGTTGCTAAGACTGCTTTCCATACCAGGTATGGTCATTATGAGTTTTTAGTCATGCCATTCGGTTTGACTAACGCACCTGCAGTGTTTATGGATTTGATGAACTGGGTTTGTCGACCGTTCTTGGAGAAATCTGTGATAGTATTTATTGACGACATTCTGGTTTATTCGAAATCTGAAGCTGATCACGAAGTTCATTTGAGACAGGTTCTTGAAACTCTAAAACGGGAGCAATTGTATGCCAAGTACTCGAAGTGTGAATTCGGGATGCGGGAAGTTCACTTTCTGGGGCATGTCATTTGCAGTGATGGAGTGAAGGTTGATCCGGCAAAGATAGAAGCAGTGATGAATTGGGAGGCTCCAAAGTCGCCTTCTTAGATTAAGAGCTTCTTGGGATTGGCTGGGTATTATAGAAGATTCATTAAAGAATTTTCTAAGATTGCGAATCCCATGACTAAACTAACTCGCAAGGAGGTTCCATTTAGATGGAGTGATGAACAGGAGAGAGCTTTTCAGACGTTGAAATGACTCTTGTGCCAGGCTCCTATTCTTGCTTTACCGGATGGGTCAAATGACTTCATAGTTTACTGTGACGCGTCATTGGCAGGGTTGGGTTGTGTGTTGATGCAACGGGATAGAGTGATTGCGTATGCTTCTCGTCAGTTGAAACCGAATGAGAAGAACTATCCAACCCATGATTTAGAACTGGCAGCTGTGGTTTTTTCGTTAAAATTGTGGAGACACTATCTTTATGGTACAAAGTGCGTCATTTTTACGGATCACAAAAACCTACAGTATGTGTTTTCGCATAAAGAACTCAATATGCGACAGAGGCGATGGCTGGAACTTGTTAAAGATTATGATTGTGAGATTCGCTATCATCCCGGGAAAGCCAACGTGGTAGCTGATGCTTTGTGTCGCAAGGGAGTTAGTGAACATGTCAAATTTATGCGAATTGAAATAGTCTCCGACTTGATTGACAGATTAAAGGCAGCTCAGTTGGAAGCCTTGAGGGATGAAAATCTGAAGTTAGAGATTATGACTAAGAAGAAGAATGACTTGAATGATGACTCTAGGGGATTGAAGGTTTATCAATCTCGTGTTTGGGTGCCTTTGCTTCGAGGTCTTCGGAACTTGATTATGACTGAAGCTCACAAGTCTAGACTATCTATTCATCCAGGTAGCACAAAAATGTATAACGATCTAAAGGTGTTGTATTGGTGGCCTACAATGAAAACGGATGTTGCACAGTTTGTGGAGTCTTGCAATATTTGTGCACAGGTTAAGGCAGAGCACCAGAAACCCTATGGATCACTTAAACAGTTGCAGATTCCATAGTGGAAGTGGGAGCACATAACGATGGATTTCGTAACGAAACTTCCACGTACACAAAGGAATAATGATATGATTTGGGTGATCGTTGACAGATTGACTAAGTGTGCTCACTTCTTGGCTACCAGTGAGACGGCATCACCCAGTAAGTTGGCTCAGTTGTATATCGATGAAGTTGTTTCCCGACATGGTATACCGCTTTCGATTGTGTCAGATAGAGATTCCAAGTTTGTGTCGAATTTCTGGAACAGTTTACAGCGGGAGTTGGGTACACGGGTGAATCTGAGTACAACTTACCACCCCCAGACAGACGGGCAATCTGAACGAACAATTCAAACACTTCAGGATATGCTGCGGGCATGTGTGTTAGAATACAGAGGTTCTTGGGATTCCCATCTGCCATTGATTGAATTCGCGTATAACAATTCATATCATTCGAGTATCGGTATGCCACCTTATGAAATGTTATATGGTCGTCGCTGCCGTACTCTTACGTGTTGGTTAGAAGCGGGTGAGAAACAGTATGCAGGGCCTGATATTGTGCAGATCACCGCAGATAAAGTAGCTATTGCGCGAGATAAATTGAAAGCTGTGAGGGATCGCCAGAAGATGTATGCTGATCCACGTCGTAGGTCAGTTGTATTCGTAGAAGGGGAGTTGGTTTATCTGAAAGTTTATCCGTGGAAGAGGGTTATCCATTTTGGGAAGCGGGGAAAGTTGGCTCCGCGTTATATTGGGCCGTTTCGTGTCCAACGGGTGGTAAATGATCAGACGGTTACTCTCGACCTTCCGGCAGAATTATCAGGTATTCACAATACCTTCAACGTTTGTACTTGCGAAAATGTAGAATTGAGGATGAGAGTCAGATTCTACCTCTACATGATCTTAAAGTGGAATCCAGCAAGAGGTTGGTGGAAGAACCCATTGAACTTATGGATCAGAAAGTGACGAAATTGCGAACGAAACAGATTCCGATGGTTTTGGTTAAGTGGAAACATAGTTTGGGTTCACACTTGACGTGGGAAACCGAGGCCGACATGAAAGCTCGTTACCCGCAGTTGTTTATTGATGAATAGATTCCGAGGACGGAATCCAACTTAAGGGGGAAGATTTGTAACATCCTGAGATTGGGCCTAGTAGAAACGTAGGCTTGGGGGTATGTTACACTTAGATTATTATTTGGTTATGTTTATTTAATTGCTAAATTAAGTAAATTAATTGATTTTTATCACTTGGTTATATATATTGATATATATATATATATATATATGTGTATGTACGGTTGTGTGTGTGAGTATGCATGCAAATTGACTAAGAAAGTGACACCTCATGCTTATTGAGTATGTATACGTGGGTTAAGGTTTGCATGACTTCACTTTGAAGAAATTATATGTGTGTGTGTGTGTTTTTATGTGTAAAACCGAGAGCAAAGAAAGCAGGGAAGAACAAGCAATCGGAATTTTGTGAAATTGTGAATCAAGCTTAAAGGTTTGTGGATTCTTGTTTGCTTCTTGTTCATATGCTTGGAATAGTATTAACATGCTACGGCTTTGAGTTGGTTTTGATATGAACATCATATGAAGTTGTCGGATTTAGAGTTCTTGGTGTTCTTATGGTTTTAAAGGTGTTTTGATGTATGTTTGTGTGTATAAACATGTTTATATGTGTTTTTATAATCTTGTATATGATTTGTGTGTTCTGGGAAGATGAATTATACAAGGTTTGAAGTGATCGGATTCTTGAAATGTTAAGGGTTGCGAATTTTGGTGTTGATGGTGAAAACCGATACAATGAATCCGATTCTAGTGAAATCCGGGTGTTGAATCCGGAACTTAGAATCTGATACTCATGAAATCCGGATGTGTGAAATCCTAGTGTCAAAATCCTATGGTTTTAATCCGAATATGGAATCCTAAGTATGAAATCCGAGTAGCATGGAAAATCCGATTGTACTAAGTGAAATCCGAAGGAAGTATCGGATTCCTTGAAATCCGATGGATGTATCGGATTTCTTTGAAATCCAATAGGGGTTGCGGATTTCGATGGTAGTGTCGGATTTCCATGAAATCCGACAGTTTTGGATGGTTGTTTTGCATTGTTTAATGCTATGTGTTATATGTGCATGCATATGTGAATCTTACATGTTTATGTTTGATTAATGGATATAAATATATGATTGATATATATTTATGAATTAAATACTGATTTCAGTTTGTTGTGTTCTCAGGAACAGACAAGGCTCAGTAACATTAGATCACTGAGTGGAATAGCTGAGAATCAGAGGTGAGTGGATGTTTACTTACGGGTGATATTAGCTGTACTGGTTTGGTTGCAGGTATTGTTGGATAGATTGTATATCTATTGGTTAATTAACTGTGAATGTTAATTGTTGTATTATGTGATATGTATACATGTTGGAAGGGAAGTCAGTTTACGACTGGGCTCATGGGCTGGGTTCATTTGCTATTGACTAAGCAGTATCAGGACCATGGGATGCATTTGTTGCTACCAAAGGATGATAGTGTGTGAGAATAGCAAATGGACTATCGGTAAACCTTTGCTTTGGCCGGCATTGGTTGTAGGTTCCCGCAGGACCGCCGGTCTTCCCAGGGTGCTTATTTGTGGTTGTTGATATCATGCAGTTCTGGCTGATATATCTGTTGTGTGTTATTCCATTCACTTAGCTTTGTGCTAATCCCCCACCTCTCACTTTTTTTTACAGGTTTTGGTAAGTCAGCGGCTCGGCTGAGAGTGGTTAGCTTGGGGAGTAATCACCTAGGACTCTGATAAAGTATTTGTGACAAGCCATGTTTTGTAATACTGATATTTTGTAAACAATGGTTTGTAATTAGTTGTAATTACTTTGGTTTTTATAAACGCTTCCGCAGTGTAATTAAAAATGAAAATTTTTGGGTTAAAAATACGGTGTTACAGTTATAACCTGCTGGGTTTTGTGTATAAACACCATGGATGAACATGATGCAAACTTGATACATGGTTTTGTTTGGATCGGTTGTGTTCTTGTGTTGTTATGATGTTTTTGATGCATGATAACATGGTTATTGATGTTTGATTATGTTTCTGGGTAAGCTTTTATATATATTGTGAAACTATGAATCTATGTTATGGAAGATTTGAAGTTGTCGGATTGTGATGAGGAAGAAGATAAAATCCGCTATCTTGAAATCCGAAAATTTGATGAAATACCGACAACTTGGAAAACCAACATTGATGAATCCGACATGAGGAATCCGATAGTGGATTCCGATATGTGAAATCCGACGATTGAGTTCAGATTAGTGAAATCTGATAGGAGTATCAGATTTCCTTAAAACCGATGATTGTTGCGGATTTCCTTCAAGTCCGACATTGAGGTATCGGATTCTTAGAAATCCGATGATTTTGACGGATTCCGATGGTTGTATCTGATTTCCCTTGAAATCCGATGGTTTTGGCTGTGTGTTGATTATTTGATGCTATATGCTAAGTGTTAATGCATATGTGAATCTAACATGATATGTTTGATTTAAAGATGATATAAATATATGTTTGATATATATTTATGAATCAGATACTGATGTTTGGTTGTTGTGTTCTAAGGAACAGACAAGGGTGAGTAAAATTAGATCACTGAGTGGAGAAGCTGAGAACTTAAGGTGAGTGGATGTTTACTCACAGATGATGTTAGTTGTAACTGGTTTGGTTGCAACTGTTTATGGTTTGACGCATGGATAGATGTTATATATGATAATTGATTAACTGGTTGATTGTTAATTAATTGTTGCGTCAGTGGTAGGTATACATGATGGTTGGGAAGTCAGTTTCGACTGGGCTAATGGGCTGGGTTTGTTTGCTATCGGCTAATCAGTATTGGGATCCTTTGATGAATTTGTTGCAACTTAAGGTAATACTGTGTGAGAATAGAAAATGAACTATCAGTAAACCTTTGCTTTGGCCGGCATTGATTGTAGGTTCCTACAGAACCGGCAGTCTTCCCGGGACACGATTATTTGTTATCTGTTGTTGTTGATATCATGCGGTTTTGGCTGACATATCTATTGTGGATTTACTCCATTCACTTAGCTTTGTGCTAATCCCCCACCTCTCACTCTTTTTACAAGTTTTGGTAAGTCAATGGCTCGGCTGATAGTGGTTAGCTTGAGGAGTAATCACCTAGGCCTCTGATGTGTTATTTGTGACGAGCCGTGTTTTTGTAATACTAATATTTAACTAGTTGGTTTTGTAAAACAGTGGTTTATGTTCGGTTGTATATACTTTTATGTATTTGTGAACGCTTCCACGGTGTTATTTAAAATGAAAATTTTTTGTTGAAAATACGGTGTTACAGTTTCACATAGACTTCCTCCTGTAATGATCCATTTAGAAATGCACTCTTAACATCCATTTGATACACTTTAAAATTCTTGAAGGCTGCATAGGCTAGGAGCAATCTTATAGCTTCAATCCTTGCAACAGGGGCAAAGGTCTCATCATAATCAATACCTTCTTCTTGTCTATACCCCTGAGCCACTAGCCTTGCCTTATTTCGGATCACTACTCCATCCTTGTCCATTTTATTTCTATAGACCCACTTAGTGCCTATAACTGTTTTTTGTTTAGGGGCAGAGACAAGGATCCAGACCTTATTTCTTTGAAATTCTGTCAGCTCCTCTTGCATGGCTTCAATCCAGTTCTCATCCTTCAGTGCATCTTCAGTCTTCTTTGGTTCCATCTGAGATAGAAAACTAGAGTAGGCAACATAGTTTGAATAGCCTTTGATTTAGTTAACACACCATTTTCAATGTTACCAATAATATCATCAAGAGGATGGTCTTTTAACACTTTGAAGGTTGTAGTGGGAGACTGTGGTTCTGAGTCTGGATCTAAGTAGAGTACTTCAGGCTGAATAGGACTAACTTCTTCAGTATGAGTTGGGATTAAGACATCACTTAGGTCCTCAATTTGATTTGTACTTAAAGATTCACCTAGATTCTCAGGCTGATGATCAGATTCACACACCTTATCTATGTGATCATCTTCAATGTTGATGGCTTCTTTAGTTGACATTGTCTTGTCAGATTTTCCACCCTCTTCATCATCAGAATCATCCATAACATACATGGGATTTGATGTGATATCTTCTATGCTCCTTTCAAGCTCACTCAGACTAACCGGTTCAGCTTGAGCTTTGTCAGTTTCATCAATACTTGGCTCATCAAATGTGACATGTATTGACTCTTCAATCACCTTTCTTTTAAGATTATAGACCCTGTAGGATTTTGAAATTGAAGAGTATCCAACAAATATGCCTTGATCAGCTTTAGGTTCCAACTTATGAAACTGATCTCTTTGGTTTAGCACATAGCATGTTGAACCAAAGATATGAAAATATCCAATATTTGGTTTTCTGCCATGATACATCTCATAAGATGTTTTAACATGTCTTTTAACTATTATAGATATGTTCTGTGTATAACAGGCTGTACTTATAGCTTCTGCCCAGAAGCTCAGCTTGAGCTTTGCTTCACATAACATGGTTCTGGCAGCTTCGATTAAAGTTCTATTTCTCCATTCGGCAACTCCATTTTGTTGTAGAGTTCTTACAGATGAGAAATTTTGAATAATTCCCTTTTCTTCACAAAAGCCTTCCAGGGTTGAGTTTCTAAATTCAGTCCCATGATCACTCCTGAGTTGCTTGATGGACTTACCTTTCTACAACTCTTCTTGTTTTATGAAAGTTATTAACTCATTTGCAGCTTCACTTTTGGCGTTTAAGAAGATCACCCAAGTAAATCTTGTGAACTCATCAACAAGCACTAAGGTATACTTTTCGCCACTCAGGCTTGGGGTGCTTATAATAGGTCCATATGCAACATATGCAATGGTTCTGTAATTGAAAAGCTATGTTTAGACTTGAAGGATCCTTTATGATGTTTTCTCATCTCACAAGCTGAACAAAGTGTAACACCCGCAACCCTGGGCTAGGAGATTAGCGGGTTAGCGGTACGTGATTGAGTTGCTTTATTTGACTATGTGTTTATTTAGTGTTAAATGAAACTTATTAATGTGAAAATAATATTTATATGTATACCGGTGGAATTAGAAAGAAAAGAAAATAATATGTATGCATGTATGAGCTAAAAAGAATAGGATTTCCTTTTTGCCACCTCCTGCTTGAAGTTTTACAAATATATGTGTACGTGGAATGTGTATAATCTGCTCATAATACAAAAGTGTGCAAGGTGTTTGTGTGTGTGTTGAAAGAAAACCGCATGTGAAGAAAGTTGCCAAATTGAACTTCTAAAATCAAGATCTTGTGAGTTTTAATTCAAAAAGAAGGTAAGTATATGTTTGTAACATGTTAGAAGTCATTTTCATGCTTGAGTCTGTTGAAAAGCATGAATATGTGATGTTACAGCACTGTTGGAGCTTCAAGCTCAAACTAGGAAATGGGTTTTGCATGAAATGATGATTTAATGAGTTCTAGGATGTTTATAATAGTTGTGTACATGTTATATTATGTTTATATATGTTTGGAAGTGTTTTAGATCGAGGACCAGAGGTTAAAATGGAGTTTGAAAGTTTGAGTGGGCTAGAAAAAGGAAGAAGATGATGCAGAGTTCGTCGCGACGCGACGCGTTCCTTGCTTGGATGCGACGCGTTCTTGTTTTTAATCGGATTCTTTGAAAATCCGAAGCATAATTTGATAGTTAATTCCGATACCCAAAATCCGATTATTGAGAATCCGACTAACTGAAATCCGAGAGTTGAAATCCGAGATTTGGAATCCGACCCGGAAATCCGATAATATGTGAAATCCGATTGAGAATCCGATACTTTGTAGTGACGCGACGCGTCAGAGTTTTGAACGCGACGCGTCCGGCCAATTCCAGAAATGTGGACTTTGGTTGCTATATATCTTAATTGTGTTTTTTGTGTATATGTTTTATGGACTTGTTATATGAATAGAAGTATAAAAATATGTGGGAAATGTATTTGTATATTTCGAGACTGATTTGATTGTTGCTGTGTTTTCAGGCAATCCAAGACTCAGTAAAATTAGACTTCTGAGCCGTGTTGATTTTGAGGTGAGTGGGCGTTGATCGCGGATGGTAACGATTTCGGTTAATGTTATTGGTGTGACGCATGATTGTGATTGGATTGGATTGATTAAACTGTTGATTGTGATTATTGATGATTGATATCTGCTGCATGATTATTTGGTCGATACGCACTCTTAGTATGAATTTGAGTTGCGTTGGGAAGTCAGCTATACGTAGGATTGGGCTGGGCTCGTTCACTGATTGGTTGAACAGTGTTAGCCTTACTGGTGCATATGTTGCATTAGAGGGGGAGTGCCCTGTGCCAATTCAGTGGAGGGCTATCGGTAAACCTTTGCTTTGGCCGGCATTGGTTGTAGGTTCTGCGCCGAAACGCCGATCTTCTCGGGATACGTGATTACATGCTTTGATATTGACCGGTGATGTTTGCTTTTGGTGTTTAGCCTCTACTCACTTAGCTTTGTGCTAATTCCCCACAGTTGTTGCTTTTGCAGGTTCGTGTTTGTGAGGTTGGCAGAAGGAGAAGTTGACCCGACTCTGATATAGTTTTTGAAATGAAACGAGCCAGTAGCTTTTGTAACACAACAATGATATTTATATTTGTGAACTATGTACATTTTGTAATTATTGGTTGTATGTAATTAAGTTTGTTTATTAAAAGCTTCCGCTGCGTATTTTAAAAAAAATGGCTTGAGTTTTCCGGTGTTACACAAAGTTTGTCTTTGGCAAATGTGATTTTTGGCAGACCAGAGACTAACTCTTTGGCAGACAATTTATTGATGTATTTGATGTTCAGGTGTGACAATCTCTTGTGCCACAACCAACTCAGCTTAGGAGTTCAGTCAGAGTATAAACAGGTTTCTGTTGAAGGGTCTGCTAAGCTGAGATCTAACAGATAGATATCTATTTCTCTTTTTGCCATTATTATTGGCTTTCCCTTCTTATCATAAATTATCCCTGCATGTTTTCTGAAAGTGGCTTCATAATCATCATTACACAATTGAATGATACTTATCAGATTGTGTTTAAGGCCTTCAACATATGCGACCTTCTTGAAAGTGACTGTTCCAGCTGTTATCTTTCCATAACCTTTAGTCCTTCTTGAGAATTATCCCCAAATATCACCTTGGGTCCTTCAATGATTTGGAATTCACTTAGAATCCCTTTGCTTCTTGTCATGTGCCTTGAGCATCCACTATCTAAGTACCATTTGTAAGAGCCCTTCACATGATTAACTAAAGATATTAGTTTCTTTTAGGAACCTACTTTTTGGTGGGTTATGAGGATGAGCACTTACCTGATCCTTTAGAGGCTGAGTGATCAGCTTGAGCAGGTTTTAAGTCCTTCTTTGACTGATTAACCTCTATTTTCTTAGGCCTCAGATTTGAACTTACACAATCCTTGGCTTCATGACATCTATCACTACACTTATAGCATTTTCTTCTGAAAATAGGTGTTTGAGTGATTTCTTTAAGTTTTCCAACATTAAATTTGGATTCAGTTTTAGGGTCATAAGACTTGGATAACTTTTCAATCTTCTTAGACAGTTTGTCTATTTGATTTTCTCTGACTTTGGACTTACCTTTATCAGATTTATGGTTATCCTTATTTGGTGAAGTCTGACTTACAGACATCTTCCTGTGCTTGGAAGTCCTCTCAGAACTGACTTGAGAGTTATGTCTTTTTAAGTTAGTATGAGTTATCCTATCAAAGACAGTTGTTCTAACAAGATTATAATCCAACCTTTTGAAAACTGACTTACAGTTCCGTTTGGATTTAGAGCACTCAGCTTGATGGTTTGCATTAATAACCTGGGGGCTTTGGGTTGGTATCACAAACTTATTGGTTTTGACTTGCTTACCATCCTTGTTTCTCATAAATGTTTTTGGAAAAAAATCATCAGATTTCACACTTTTATCTTCTAAACTGACTCGATCTTTGTCAATCTCGTCAGCAGCAGCACTGTAATCTCCCCCTAGCACTGCTTTTACCTGATTTGGTATCTGCTGGTTGATACATTTCTCTGCTTCTCTTGATGACTTACACCAAGATTCACAGATCTTTCTTAGATTGTCAGCTTGATCCTTCGATTCTTGTAAGTCTTCACTTAGAAGTTTGTTGATATGAAGCTGACACTCATAATCACTTTGAGTCTTTTTACCAGCATTTATGAGAGTTTCAGAGTGTTTAAGTTCATCTTTTAATTTTGAAATTTCAGTTTTCAAATTAGTCTAAACAGTAAGAGAGGTTTTGAAGTCATTCAACAAATAGTTGAACATTAAGCATTTTTGCTCATCAGTGTAAGAGCTAAAATTATTTACCTTTTACATTGAGGCAGGATCCCAGTTGGTCAGCTTACTCAGCTTAGCAGCTTCAGCTAAATCCTCATCAAAGTAGCTTACGTCTAATTCATAGTCAACTTGTTCCTCTTCATCCTCAATGGCTATCAAACACCTATTTGGCTCATCATCATCTGAGGTAGATGATTCAGTGTCCCAGATTTCAGCAAAGAGACCTTTGGTGTTTTCATCTAGCTTGTCTTTAAGCTTTTGATATTTCTTCTTGTATTTATCAGCTATGTAGGCATTCTTGTCAGCTACTGAAGCTGACTCCCCTTTCTTAGCTCTGCACTCAGCAGCTATGTGTCCTATCTTCTAACAGTTGTAGCACTTAGCCTTTTTAGGATCAAAAGCAGACCTACCACTTTTGCTCGTGTCAGATTTACCCCTTCCTCTTCCGAACTTTCTAAAATTTCTTGCCAGCATAGACATTTGTTTAGTAAGAGCATCCATCTCTTCATCATCTGAGTCTAAATTAAGACTTACTTCCTCAGACGCAGACTCGGAGTCAGTCTCAGCTTGAGACTTTCTAGATCCTTTCTTCTTATTTTCTGCAACAAATGCAGATCCAACACTATTGACGGATTCTTTCAATTGTTGCTGGGCCACTTTCTTTTGTTCCATGATCTGTTGATGATTTAGAAGAAAACCATAGATAGATCTAAGATCATACCTATCTAAGGTTCCTCCAACGTGAAGAGCAATGGCAATCTCATTGAATTGTTCTGGTAACACATCCAAGAACTTAAGCACCAACTCAGTTTCATCTTTCTTGACACCTACCAAGATCAAATCGTTGATCAAGCATTGAAACCTAGTAAACAGATTAGCCAGAGTTTCATCCTCCTTAGCAAAGAAGGTCTCATAAGAACGACTTAGATTTGTCTTCTTATGTTGCTTGACCAGGTCAGTGCCTTCATAAGTGACACTGAGAGTATCCCACATTTCTTTTGCGGTTTTACACCCAGCCACGGTATGCAAGAGAGGATTTGTCAACGCATTTGCTATGATGCTCTGTGCTTTGTCATCAAGATTGAACATTTTGCGATCTTCTTCAGTCCAAGATGCTTCAGGCTTGGGCGTTTCTCCAGAGGAAACAGTTTTGCCAGTTGCAGTAATATGGATCATGGGAACAATTGGGCCTTTTTGAATCACGGTACTCATCCTGTGATCCACAGACTTTAGAAACAACATGACTCTGAACTTCCACATAGGATAGTCAGTACCATCAAAAATAGGACATCCTTTTGCCGCCATTGTTGGAATATGATTTGATTGCTTGTTAGTAGACATCTTGACCTCTTAATAGCGGATCTTGATCTTCAACTTATGAAGAAAACTGCTCTGATACGAGTTGATTGTCCCAAAGAGGATAAACAAGCAACCGATAAGGTGTAGACGGGGGGGGGGGGGGGGGTTGAATACACTTTATTAGCAATTTGACAATTCAATTCAAACCATCAAACAATGTATTATAATCTCACTCTTTAATCAAATCAACAGAATGATTTGATGTTACACTGATTACAAACTCAACTCTCTCTAAACATTCTTGAATCACAAACTAATTAATGATCAAACTTCTTGTTAAAACTAATTAACAAGAACACTTGAAAACTCTCTTGAACTTTGAATACACAAAGTTATCGCAACACACGCGTATATCAAGTATGACGAACACACGTACGTTTGCAACTTATGCAGAACTCTCTCTGTGTAAACCTATAAGAGGGTTTATACTTATACTTAATTTATCTACGAACAAATCGTGGTTTAAAGATAGAACTTATCTTTTCTTTAAAACCGTAAAAAACTCCTTAATTAGAACTTATCTAACTAATTTTGTTTGAGATATCTATCCAACATATAGATAGTTTAAATTAGGTTTAGATATCCTAATTTAAATTTCGTAGATATTGAGAGTTTAAACAGAATTTAAAACTTATTTAAATTCTTGAACTGACTTTTGGCGCTGAGCTGACTTACTCAGATTTGACATTGTCAAACTGAGCTCTTGAATCTTCATGTCTTCAGGTCTTCATCCTAAAAACCTATCTCAGCGTAGAAGTCACTGAGTTATCTAGTACTTACATAGAAAACTCTATATCTGTTTGTACGCTGACTACTCAGCTTAAACTGACTAGTCAGTCTACAACAGACTTACATAATTCTGAAACTTAACCTATCATCTATACATAGCTCTAGTTTATCTCATCAAATCTAACTAATATAAGCATGGGACTAACAGTTTTGATCCCTAATATTTTATTTTTTACAGATTTAGTCTTTAAATATTCAAATTTTTATGCATTTGGTTCCTGATTAAACTAAAATTACCACCCTCAATTTTAATTTATTTTCTTAGATTTATTATCATTTTTAATGTAACACAAAAGAACAAAACTCCACCCTCTCATATACCCCTAGTCTCTCTCCCCATTTGTCACTTCTCTCTCTCTCTCACTTCGTCTCCCTCGTCTCTCTCGGTATGTAAAAGCTTCTCTCAACCCCTTCTCCACTTCAGCCATCGCCATTGGACTATGAACATAAAATAGATTGCAAGGAAATGTTTCGGTTTAGGTCTCATTGATGGACTTAAATGTCTGTGTTTTTAGGGTTATGCGCGATTCTAATTTAGGTTTTGCGCAATTTAGGGAAACGGCCATCATCAATGAACTCATATGTCCAACATGAATTTCCGGGTTCAAAGTTTGATTAGGGTTCTATGCTGGACTTAAATCCGTGTCAAAAATGAACTTAAATATATGTTCTCAAATCTGTCAAACATGAACCCAACTATATTTCTCTCGATTTTTTATATGGACTAAAATGGTTAATCAAATATACGAAACTAGTTTGGACTCAAATGATGAATCATGTGGGATTTCTGATTTAGGTTCATCGAGAGGGTTAATTAATTTGGGTTCATCGATTTAGTTTCATGGGTTTTTTTCTAATGGGATATGTGATGTGTATCTTCGTCTGTCAGTTTTTTACGGGAGAAGATAGATGTGGCTGGTGGTGTATATTTAAGAGAGAAGACAGAGGTGATGATGAAGATGAAGTAATCTAGTAGTTCACCGGCGGTAAGTGGTTGACGGGAAGGATAGAGGAGGGTTGGATTCTTGATGGAAGAAGGGGCAAAAGATGATGGTTGTGGCCGGAGCTGATGTCGGTGCTGGCGGTGAGGACGAAAGGTATAATTGAAGGGAAGGGGTGGTTGCTGGAGAAGCTTTTACAGAGAGATATGATGGAGACAGAGTGAGAGAACGAGAAGTGGAAGATGAAGACAGAGAGAGGTGACAGGGTGTTTTTTTTCCTTTTGTGTTAAATTAAAAATAATAATTAATCTAAAAATAATGTTTTAAAATATTGGAAAATGGGGTAGAGATCAAGTAAAAAGAAAATTAAAGTAAAAAGGGTAAAATGGATGATTATTTGATCATTTTTCGGTATATATATCAACTGATAATCGTTAGTTCATCATCTTTATTGATTAAAACTAGTTCTTCATCAATTTTTTTTTGATGAATCCAACATATTCATCACTTTTTAGATAAAAGCATTTTGTTCATCAACAAATTATTCCAAAATTTTGTTTTCAAAATCTGTATTTAAAATCAAAAAGAAATTGATGAAAAACTAGTTTTAATCAATAAAGATGATGAACTAACGATTATCAGTTGATATATATACCGAAAAATGATCAAATAATCATTCCTTTTACACTTTTTACTTTAATTTTCTTTTTATTTGATCTCATCCCTTGAAAAATGAATTAAACTTGAGGATAAGAGCATAATGGTTATTTTGGTTTGACTAGGAACCATTTACATAAGAGATTTGAACATCTGTGAACTAAATCATAATAATAAAAAACCAGGAATCAAAACCGTAAAAACTAACAAAATAAATTAAAAATGTAATTAACTCTATTTTCTGTAGACATTATAATATAAAACAATAACAATGAAAGATGAAGAGTAGCTATTTTGTCTCTTCTTATACTATATATATATATATATATATGGGTTTTGTTCAATATAGTCCTAATTAAAATCGTAGTTATGGGGGATAATTTTTAGCTATTAGATTTCAAGATTCAATAGTCCAGATTTAATCTTATATAATAATCAAAATTGTATGAAGGAGGACAATTCTGACTTTTTGCATATTGGTCTCCACTTTCTCTCTCCTCTAATTTATTTAAAATTAATTATCTCCCAAAACGTTAATCGTTAGACGAAATGAATTATACTGTTGCGATCCTCGTGTTCCCCTCTTTTATTACAGAGGTCACTTGAAATACTTTTGACAAAAAAAAATTTCATTTTGTTAGTTTGGACTTAAATTTTATTAATATATAATCACATGTAATTTATAACAATATTACATGTGTTGTTTTATTAATCTTTTTATCTTCTTGAATTGTGTATCATTTAACGTTTATTAATTTTGAATGTTATTGCTTGCTAAAAACCGTTTATACATGTATGTACATATTCAATTTCACCCAACTCAATTGCATTGTCTACCTACGAATGCATATATTGTGTACTAGCAACACCTATCCCCTCTACCAAAGGTCCAAATATGTTCTCCCTCGAATTCGATGTCTTTTATATTGGTTCTCGTAATAAGAATGGTTCTCGTTTGAACAATCCCCTATGCAATCACATACGATTGAATACCAAATCTCATGTTTTTAGGTATTCAATCACATGTGAATCTGTACAAACTCTCGTGTGATTCTGTACAAAATCACATGTGATTAAATATGTAATCATATGTGATTGAATATCAAATCTTATGTTTTTGGTATTCAATCACATGTGATTCTATACAAATTCTCATGTGATTCTGTACAAAATCACATGTGATTGAATACGCAATCACATGTGATTGATTTTGTCAAATATGTGACATAAAAATGCTACATTTAATCAAATCACACGTAATTATGTGCATGTATAAGAGATAGATAATCATATGTGTTATGAAACAACTAATAACTTAGAATCACTTTTAATTGTTAATTTTTTGTTAATAAACCATAGAAATTCACCGGATTATCAAACACTAAACTATAATTTTTATAAAGACTATATTGATCATACCTCTTTTAATCACATGTGATTATACTTTAATAAAATTTAAGTCCAATCTAACAAAATGATAAAAAAAAATGTGTCGAAAGTATATCGAGTGACCTCTCTAATAAAAGAGGGGAACACGAGGATCGCAACGGTATAATTCGTTTCGTCTAACGATTAACGGTTTCTGAGATAATTAATTTTAAATAAATTAGAGGAGAGATAAACTGTTGACCAATAGTCAAAAAGTCAGAAATGTTATCCTTCATACAAATATGTCAATTTTGATTATTATCTAAGATTAAATTTGAAACATTGAATTTTGAAATCTAATGGCTATAAATTGTCCCTCGGGACTATAATTAAATTAGTATTGTACTGAACATTTCTCATATATATATATATATATATATAGGGTGAGGTTATATATAGAACCTTACGTATTCATAGAACCTAAAGAACAAACCTGACGATGACACGTGACATCAAGGGTAAGGGTAAAACTGGAAACTGAATTACAATTTAACACTCACGCCTTCCCCTCCTTCAAACTTCCAAACTTCCATTTTTTTTAAAAAAAAAATCCTACCTAAACATTCAAATGGTCATAATATATTCATCCTTAAGAATTTTAGCAAAAAAAATACCATTAGATTCAGTTTTTTATCCTCTTTAATTCAAGACCAGGATTGATATGTTTTCTAAATTTTTTTTTCAAAATGCAAATTGTTTGACGAATATGAAAAATGCAATCCACATAAAGAAGATAACAAAAATGCAAATCCAGATGAAGAAGATAACCAAAATGCAACCAAAATGAAGAAGATAATCAAAATGTAAACCAGATGAATCAATTTGCATTTTTTGTGAATGCAAACGATGACCTTTGCTCTAGAAATTTTGCATTTTTCATGGCCTTGAACGACGACCGGGGAGAAATCATTGGCAGCGATGGTCACCATCGTCGTTGAGGATACGCAGATTGTCGCAAGGCATGACTACGATAATGAAAAGAACAGATCATATGTCGAACCATGGACGTCGAATTTTACAAACAATATCTAAATGCAAAAAAATATCTCAGAATCAATGTTACAATAGTACAAACAACATGTACATGCAAATTGATATAACTATGTTAATGTAACAATTTTACAAACAATATGTAAATGCAAAATGATATAACTCTACCAATCAAACAATAAGTAAATTCAAACAGATATCTCAGAATCAATGTTACAATAGTACAACAGCATGCAAATATAAACTGATATAACTGTGTTAATGTAACAATTTTACAAATAACATGTAAATGCAAACTGATATAATTCTGTCAATCAAACAATTTTACAAACAATATGTAAATGCAAACATATATCTTAGAATCAATGTTACAATAGTACAAAAGCATGTAAATGCAAACTGATATAATTGTGTTAATGTAACAATTTTACAAACAACATGTAAATGTAAACTAATATAACTCTGTCAATCAAACAATTTTACAAACAATATGTAAATGCAAACTAATATAACTCTGTCATTCAAAGAATTTTACGAACAATATGTAAAATGCAATCTGATATCTCAAAATCAATGTAATTTTTTACAAACAATATGTGAATGCAAAACCGATATAACAATGTAAATGCAAACGGATATAACCGTATCAATCAAACAATTTTACAAATAATATTTAAATGCACACTTAATTATAAGAGTCAATGTAACAATTCAACAAACAATATGTAAATGCAAAATGAATTATATGTGCATTTACATATTGTTTGTACTACTGTAACATTGATTCGGAAATATCTGTTTGCATTTACATATTGTTTAATTGTTCAGATATGAAATTTGCATTTTTAAAATCAAAATTTTAAAAATATAGGAAGAGTGGTCTTGAATTAAAGAGTAAGAAAAACTAAACCTAATGATATAATTTTTTTTGTTAAAATTCTTGAACATGACATAGTTATGATCATTAAAAGGATTAATGAGTTTTTTTTTTTAAAAAAACTGATGTAGTTATAAGCAGGCGTGAGTTTTTTTTATTTCCTTTTTTGCCCTTCTTTTAAATTATAGGTAATAATTATGTACGATAATTACAATTTTGCCACAAATTGATATCAGCCTTTGATCAAGTTAATCTAAATGCCCAAAATGGTTCCTTAGGTTTTATGTTTAAGACTGGTTCTATATTGATGTTATATATATATATATATATATATATATATATATATATATATATATATAAGTAAGAGCATGGGGTGTACTCCATGTGAAGTATCCCATGCTTCATGCTATATCAGCACAACTAATCACATGCTTCAGTCATACTTAAGCACCAGTACTACCCACGCTTCGCACGCTTCAAACTTTTTTTTTATTTTTAAAATACTATATTTAATTTATTTAATAAACATTAATTAAATTACGAAATAAATAAAAATAATAAAATGTAAACAATGAAAAATTAAGTAACCACTAATTTTTTATTTAATTAAACATTACATAAAGAAATTTAAAATTACATTAAACTAATAAATATATAAAAAAAAGACTAAAACTCATTGTCGGATATTAGAGTGCTTATATGCTCAACTAAATCAGAACGTAGATTATTATGCGTTTCACGACAATGTAGTTCCACGAAGAGTCGTGTTTGAAATTTCGGCCATATTTGGATAGTGCTCCGTACATGATATTTCGTATCTTTTTCGTAGACCACGGTCATGCCGGATTTTGCAATATTTTCCAACGCGCTTTAAGAATACCGAATGCTCTTTCAACGTCCATTCGTGCCGACTCTTGAGCTTTTTTGAATTTTTTACGCTTGTCATCTTGTGGATATTGAAATGATTTGACAAATGTCGCGTATTCTGGATATATCCCATCCGCAAGATAATATCCATATTTGTAAGTAATACGAAAGGACACACGGGAGCTTTGCCACTTAATACGTCGTTGAATATCGGAGATTGATTAAGAACGTTGGTATCGTTGTTCGAACTAGAAACCCCAAAAATGCATGCCAAATCCATAAATCTTGAGATGTGACTGCTTCAAGCATAAGCGTTGGATGCTCGTGATCACCTCGCATGTATTGTCCACGCCATGCTACCGGACAATTAGACCAAACCTAATGAGCCCAGTCGACATTTCATAACATCCCCGGTAATCCATGTGTTGGATTCGTGATGGGCGTATAATTGTTGGATGTTGAAAAACATAGGTCGCCGTAAATACTCCTTGCCATAAACTTTAATCACCCATTTACAAAAAATTTGTAAAACTTCACGTGAGATCCGCTCCGACATATGTAAGTACTCGTCAAGCCCATGGGGTGAGGTTCCGTAAGCTAATTGACATATTGCAGAGGTACCCTCTGTAGCGGAGTAAATCCCTTCCGCCCCCGCGCATCCCATTTTTGTGTAAAATACGGGTTTGCAATTTGCAAGTCATCCACGATCCGTAAAAACAATTCTTTAGACATCCGAAAAAGTCTCCTAAACGAACCTTCGTGAAAGACACAATCCTCATCAAAGTAGTCCTTCATGAGCTGGAGATGTGCCTCGTCACGCTGTCTGTTCACCACTTTTCTTGTTTTTTGTAAACCACTTGACGTTCTCGCTTCATCAATCTGGTTTTTAATATATAAAGCCGCTCGCACAAACGTATCATAAATCATTTTATATCTCATGTTTGGTTCCTCTTCGGATGATAAAGAAGAAGATGAAGTAGAAGAAATAAAGTTTGATGACATTTTTTTGTATTTGGTAAATAAAGGGAGTAGTTTATAGAGAGAAAGAAGATTTTTATAAAGAGAAAGAATTTTTGGTGAGTTTTGAAGGAGAAGTGATATATATATATATATATATATATGAGTTAATTACAAAAATGGTTCTTGTGGTTGTCACTGATTTTCACTTTTTTAGTCATTTAACTTCAAAAATTACAAAATTAGTCACTTGGTTGTCGCTTTGTTTCAGTTCTAGTCCCTTAGTCTAACTACTGTTATCTTCTGTCGTTAAAAGCCCTCATGTGCCTTGCACATGAGGGTATTTTGGACATTTCCTCTTAATCTTGTTGCCAAACATATTATATTTTAAAGAATTCCCTCTCCTCCTCTTAACAAACTTATTCTCTCTCTCTCTCTCTCTCTCTAACCATTTTCTCCAATGACAAACTCTTCCAAACTTCTCTCTTTACCACCAAACACCACCACCACCCTGCCGCCTAACCACCAAACACTAGAACCTCTACCGTCTAACCCTAAACACCACCACCGCCATCTGACCACCAAACACAAAAAACACCGCGTCTTACTACCTAATACCACCACTGCCGTTTAACCACCACCACATAACAACTTCAACACCAAAAACCACCATCATCGACAACTTGTTGTCATCATCATCTAACCACTAGAAACCACCAGCGGTGGAACCACAACCACCGTCGCTATCTAGATCTTAACACCACCATCGCTCTCAATCCGATTCACCACCATCGCTCTCTAGATTTGAACCACCACTATCGCTCTCTAGATTTAAACCACCATCACCGCCACCGGAAACCACCACGAGTCAAAACTGATTTTGAACACCATCTCATAAAATCTGAACCATCACTTGCAAGATTTGGACTCCTCGCCATCTCACCGCCGGTACCACATCACCTTTGATCTACATAATCTAGAACAAATCTCTTATAATTTTGAGGGTGAAATTGGGGTTGTTCTTCCTGTTTGATAGTTAGGGTTTTCATAATCTTGTTCTTCACTAGTTAATGTATTAAAGATTGATGATTTTGAGTTTTAAAAATCTGTAATGGATTTGATTCTGATTTTGTGTAAAAATGGGGTTTTTGTTCTTCATATCAGTTGTACATTGGTGTGTTAATATTTTTTCGTCGCTTCACCTTCATCTACATAATGTTGGCTTTGTTTCATATCTGCATCATGGAATTCGATTTGCTTCATCTACATATCTGTTGGTTTTGTTTCATTTCTATTGTAAATTACTAAAATCAAAGAACGATAATAGTTTAACTAGTTTGATACTACAAAAATCATAATTTCAAAACTTAATATATAATTAAGATTACATGATTTTGTTAATAATGATTAAAATTAAAGATATTTAAATAGAAAAGATGTTTTGTAACAAGGATACCGATTAAATTGACCAAAATACCCTCATGTGCCTTGCACATGATGACTTTTAACGATAGAAGATAACGGCAGCTAGGCTAAAGGATTAGAACCGAAACAAAGTGAAAACTACAGTAACTATTTTCGTAATTTTTAAAGTTAAAGAACTAAAAGTGAAAATCACTGACAACCACATGAACTATTTTTGTAATTAACTCTCTCTCTATATATATATATATACATATATATGTTAAGTATTTTTTTTTTGAAATTCGTGAAACAACAATCGGCAATTGAATGCCGAGAAGGTGTAGGTTTTCTCGGTATACCGCCCCATGAGGGATAGTGTTGGGCTCGGTACCTCTCGACCAAGTAAGCATGCCGAGGGGATGCTTCAAGTACACGCTCTAAGAAGCATTAAATCTTTACCCAAATCTTATGCATGATCAATAGACTTGAAGACCAGGGCTCTAATCTCATTCTATCCAACTCTCTATTTTTTTGGCTTGGCTTGTCTCTTCTTCGGCTTGGCTTATTCTGTCCATATGTGTATTTTATTTCAATTTTCTAATAGTATTTTTATGTTCCTCTTTTGTATAATTTTATTTATATGTATATTGTTTTTTTCTCTTTTTTGTTTAGTTTTTCGTTGATTTCAAACTTTTATGTTCCTTTTTTGTATAATTTTATTTATATGTATATTGTTTTTTTTTCTTTTTTGTTTAGTTTTTCGTTGATTTCAAACTCTTAGATTTATTCATTTTTTCGTTATAAGTCTTCTTTAATTTATTTTTCTATGTACCTAATAGTTACTTTTTAACATACATTTTATGAAAACAAAACAAATTCATATATTTTATTCCAATAGTTAAGAATATAATGTTTAAAACTTAAAAATATTTTTTACTTTCGTTTTCCTTTCTAAACATACTACTGCTATTACTTTTAGCGATATGATCCTATAAAATTATATGGAAAGAACAAATCAATTATTTTTATCTAATTGTTTAAAAAGTTGAATAAAAAGTATATTTTCTCTTTTTCCATAAAACAATAATAGCTTATATATTTTGTTGTCACATTTAAAAGCCTAATAATTGTGTATATTAACATTAGTGTTGAAAGTTGTGGTTGAAATCTTTTGGTCTTTTACTATATTATTTATAAAGTTTTTTAGATGCTTTTAATATAAAAATTTAATAAATAATATAAATTCAAAACAGCTAGGATGAAAATTTCATCCCGCTACAAAGCGCGTAGGGATCGCAAAAAAACCGAAATCGATGGACAAAACCGAAAACCGACATAAATAGGGCAAGGGCGGGAAACCCGATTATTTAAACGGGGATGGAGACGGATTTGATGATCCCCGTCCCGATTACCCGACATACCCGATTATAATTTAATATTAATTATATATATATATTAATATACATAAAATTAATTTTAAATATAAAATATACAAATCTTTATACACTTTCACACAACCTAATTTTAATGGTTGTTTTTATTTTAATTATTTGGTTTTAATATTTTGGATGCATTTAAATTCTTTAAGACTTTAACTTCGGTTCAGATATGTTTGTATTCGATAATGTCGTGCAATTTAGTATAATCGTTTTCTAAAACTCGTGGTAAAATCTTAACGGTGACGATCTCCGTAGTAAAAAATCATACTTCCTGCGGTGAAAATTACATGTTTATCCCCGTTTCCCCGTGGTTTTCCATGGTTACCCGACGGGGATCTCCGTTTAAATCTCCACAGTTTTTAAGCGGGGACAGGGATAAGTCCCCACCCCGAACCCGCGGAGTTGCCATTCCTAAAAGCATGGGTAAATTAAACCTAGTTTAAATTATTAGTCAAAACATAAAATTGGGCTAATTATTTAATAAATTCTTGATCCATTATAATTAGCCACTTACTAGTCTAATGGACCATGTCCCATTTATTTAAGACAAATCAACCCACATATGTTGATGCCCCAACAGCGCTGCCAGGAAGAGGAAATAAACAAAGGCCAAAATTTGATCTTTCTCTTTTTATAACTTTTTTTTATATCTAAATAAAGGAAAAATGATATGTTCTACTATCACACTCGTATACTTTTTAATAATGTGTGATTTTGTCATTTTATTATTTGTTCATTAAAGAGATATGTGAAAGTTGTAGTACCTAACTTAGGTGCTGCTATGTTGTAAGTAGGAAATAAGTTCACTCTCAAATTGAACTATAGGAACATGTTTCATTCATGAAATGAATCATAGTAGTCTATGTATTTTCAATAAGGTTAGGTTCTCACACTAAAAATAGTTTTTAAATGAACTTTTCTAATGTTTATTTGAGAACCATTCTTATTGCGAGTACCATGATATAACACCGTCATTTCGAGAACCAATTTTTTTTTAAAATACTAATTTATAATTTTCATTTAAAACACGCAGCGGAAAATAAAACAAGTGGCAAATATTATACATTCAAAAATTGCCACATACGATGTTTGGTGTTACCGATACTGAACCGTTTGACCATTATCTGTTTACAAACATTCATAACATCAGAGTTAATAAAAGACGGTGTTCCTCCTAGGAAAGTTAACTACCCGCAGGCTCCCAAGCTCACTGAGGATCACCTGCACATGTGAGGAGTAGTATATGTTAGCTATAATAGTTAGTGAGTACATGATAGCATGCAATCAATATAAACATATCACATAACATCAATCATGCTCAAACAGTTCTATCTTAGCATCTCTCAATGAGCTGGCATAGTTAGAAAGCGACATATCTCGCAAGGGAGCTAACCTGGCTCAATGCACCAAACTGGGATACCAGACACATCAACCGCTCCGGTGCGTGAGCTGTAAAGTGGTCCACCATTGCGTTTTGGAATCAACCGATTCCTCTGTGTACAGCCATAAGCTATACCCAAGGAGGCTTGCTTAGTCCTTAATATAGAACAAATTTGTTCTTGTTGTAGGACAGCTTTGTCCTTAGGGTCCGGATCGTTCACAAACACATATCTGATCCAATCGGATCTTCATTGCGCGCACATAATCATATATCAACATAATATACACTTATTCAAGTGCATATCATTGTATATCAGAAATTAAGCCTAGCATCATCATGCTATACAATCTAAACTTAATCAAGTACATATCTTACTGTGTCATCATATTAAATCTAGCATCATCATGCAACCTACACTTAATCAAGTGTGTGTACAAGTCATGGTATACACTTCTCTATTCATTGCTAATATATGTTTATAGATATATTAATCGTTATGCTATCAGGCACCCACCTGACGAGCTAGACTATTAAACACTATGATACCGAAGCTCCTGGACCAATTGATGTACCTAAACAGAGTTTCTACATATTAAAACCTTGTTAAACAGAATCTGCCAGAGGCAGGGCACGCCCGTACCTTTCAAGGCACGCCCCGGGCTTAACAAGGCATCCCCCGTACCTAATACTCAGGTACTTGACTGCATGGCATCCCCGGACTTGCTAGGGTTAGGCACGCCCGTACCTTTGGAAGGTACGGCCATGCCTCCCAGGGTACACCCTGAGGTACGGCCTGTTCTTGAGAGGCACGCCCGTGCCTTTCCATTTACAGCAGCAGGTTCGTGTAGAACCTGCTATTTTCTATCCAAAACATTACCAATCGATTTCTATCATTCATATGTGAAATAACACATCAAAACCAACCCAAAGACACACTTTTTATGCATCTAAACATCCAATTCAGAGTTTAGGATCAAATTCACCATTTTTGACCCATTTACACTTTAATTCTTGAAATCAATCAAAAGCTTCATTTTAATTCATAATTCTGATTGCTAATGACTTAGAACTTGAGTAGGAACTTATTGGTAATAATATAATCAATTATTGAGGTCAAATTCCGTTAAACCCCTTATTGAACCTAATTCAAGAAAGTGAAGAACTTGGAGAATTTACTTACAACAAAGTGGAGATTAAGAACTTGATGATTTACAGCAGATTAGAGCTTGGATTTGTAGCAAGGAATCAATCTTGAATGATCTTCTTATGGCTTTCTCCTTTAATTAGCAAGAACACAAAGTCAAGAGAGAGTTTGAAGGAAGAGATGTCTGTGTTTCTGTAGTTGTTTATACGTGGGATGCCTACTTGTGGGTTGATAATATCCACAAGTGGGTATCTTGTTCCCTTTTTCAACATACAACTTAACGCACACGAGTACCTTTGGAAACCTCGTTCTAAACCATTTAATAATTCATTATTCTTATCTATTTTTAATAATATTTTTTATATTATCATTTATTTATTATTTTCTTTTATTTTCCAATTAATCAATTATATAAATATAATTCTTTTATTCAATATTTAATTCGAGATTTCGACGTACCACATTCGAACACGACTAGCCCAATCTGAGGATGTTATAAATCTACTCCCCTTAAAAAGATTCCGTCCTTGGAATCTGCTTTTAAGAAAACAGATGGGGATAGCGGGTCTTCATATCCTCCTCGGTCTCCCAAGTCATGTTTGACCCGAGGTTATGCTTCCACTTAACCAAGACCAGCTGAATAGTCCTCTTTCTCAACCGCTTAGACTTTGTGTTCAGAATCTCGACTGGTTCTTCCACGAGCCGTGTAGAAGAATCAACTTTCAGATCTTGCAGAGGTAGAATCTGATCCTCATCTACCTTGCACTTACGAAGATAGCAAACATTGAAGGTATTATGAATACCTGATAACTCTAGAGGTAATTCCAAAGATATTGTCTGCTCATTGACTTTCTAAATGATTCTGAAAGAACCAATGTATCGCGGACTCAGCTTGCCTTTTCTGCCAAATCTGATAACACCCTTCCATGGAGAAACCTTCAAGAATATTCGATCACCTATTTCAAAGGTAACCGGCCTGTGTTTCGGATCTGCATACATCTTTTGTCTATCTCTGGCTGCTTTAAGCTTCTCCCGTGTAAACTTGACTTTATCAACAGTAATCTGGACCAGATCAGGTCCAGCATACTGTTTCTCCCCTTGTTCAAGCCAACAGGTAGGTGTGCGACAACGCCTACCATAAAGCATCTCATATGGTGGCATACCTATACTGGAATGATATGAGTTATTAAAAGCAAACTCAATCAAAGGCAAATGAGAATCCCACGAGACACCGTATTCAAGTACACATGCGATGCGCGTAGCATGTCTTCAAGAGTTTGGATAGTCCTTTCGGATTGCCCATTTGTCTGGTGATGATATGTGGTACTCAAATGAACACGAGTACCAAGCTCCCATTAAAGACTGCTCCAGAAATGTGAGACAAATCGTGTATCTCTATCAGAGACAATAGACAATGGAACACCGTGTCAGAAGGGTTCAAATATAGTGGTTATCAAAATGTACCCGTCACACCATCATTAGTAGTGGCAATATCATCAGCCATCATATTGAAAGTCCTACCCTTTTGTACAGAAGGGTTCTTTCTCTTTTGTCCACTTGCTGACGAGGATCCCCTACTTGCCCTAACTCCTGACCCTGACTCTAGTTCCTTGCTAACATTACAATATCTAGCTCGGTGATCTGCCTCAAAACAAATCCAGCATACCTTTCGTGAGAAACGACATTCTTTCATTTCATGGCCAAACTGCCCACATGTCAAACAATGCATAGTCTGAGGCGTACATGGTCCTGTGTGGTGAGACTTACACTTCCCACACCGTAACACTCGTTAATTAGATTCATCAAACACAAGTTTATGTTTCAAGTTTCTTTTACTTTGGCTACTCTACCCTTTTTGCTTTTCAACGAAATATTGTTCCAATCGAAATTTCTATTGAGAAATCTGATCTCGATTTATTCTATCTCGAGCCTTGAAATCATCTTCAGCCGACTTGGTTAAGGTAAATGCTTGCGACAGTGTGCTAGCCCATCTGGTAGTACTTCAATAATCCGGAAGCAAGGCTCCCACAAAGTGTTGTATCTTTGATGCCTCATCAGGCACCCATTGCTTCACAAAATGCAATCTCTCGTTAAATTTTTTGATTAATTCATCCACAGACATGTCTCTAGTCATATGTAACTCCACAAATTCTCTTTTGATACGAGCTATCTCAAAAGTATTGCAATATTGCTCACACGGTTTCTCCCGAAAACTGATCCCAAGTCACATTGTCTTGCTGTTGTTTAGAAAAATGACTAGTAAGGGAATCCCACCAAACCATAGCATCTCCTTTAAGCATACGAGTCGCAAAACAAACTCTCAATTCATCCTCGCAATTGTACGCATCAAAAGCTTTTACCATTTCTCGCAACCAATTCAAAGTTATATTAGGGTCTGTAATTCCATAGTACTCCGAAGGTTTACAATCCAAAAATTGCTTATATGAACATGGTGGTTTGAATCCTGGATACGCAAAAGGATACACCCCTTGAGTAGTAAAAGGATGAAGGCTCGGTTGTTGTGTCACTTGTGATATTGGAGGAAATGGAATCGTAACTAGCACAGTTGAAGCTTGAGTTGTAATAGACGTAGGAATCTGAATTCGTTCATTCTGAATAATCCTCTCTCGTTCCATGTTACACATAGCATTTCTGATTTCCCGAAGTTCACTTTCCAACTTGGAAATATATTCACTCTGATCTGTTCCAGGTTCACAACCTGAAGTACCAACTTGACCTGTTATATTCAAAACATCCACCATTGAAGTTCCAACCACTTCTTGGGTCATAGGAGTGTCAGCAGGGGTATCTCTGTCAGCCATATCTATACAATCACATCATCTCACAAGCTCATTGGATAAACCGTTAGTACATAACATACTAACTAACACACAACATCTCCAATTCACTCTAATTCCCCCAAAGGAAAGTTTGACCCAACATGAGCCAAGATTTGGGAATGCAACACTCTAGCCGTGCTTGCATCGCCAAACCAAGGCTCTGATACCAAACTTGTAATACCGTAATATCAAGCCAATTTTTTTTAAATCGTTGCGGAAGCATTTTCTAATTTCATTTAAACAAACACCCACAAAGTACAAAGTACCATTTACAAAATACTACTTCAGGTTGTGTTACAAAAGATTTATAAAACACGGCTCGTCTCTTCTCAAAATACAATATCAGAGTGTTGGTCAAATTCCCCTTCCCACAAACACAGCTAAACAGCAAATCACAACAATCCTGCAAAAAGAAATCAACCGTGGGAAATTAGCTAGCTAAGTGAATGGACGCAACAAACAAGCTAACAACAACAACAGTTCACAATTGAACTTCTGAGCAACAATCCGTCAATTCAACAATCTCTCGAAGCCTAAGGACCGGCGGTTCTGCCGAACCTACAACCAGTGCGGGCCAAAGCAAAGGTTTACCGATAGCCCTCTGCCGATCAGTACAGTGAAATTCCCCTCTGATACAACGCATGCGTCAGAAGGACTACCACTGTTCAACCAACCGCAGACGAGCCCAGCTCTTTCAACAGCAGCTGACCCCAACTAGCTCTTTAACATAAGCTGATCACCACCAACCCGTTACAACAGCAGTTGGTTCTCAAACAATCCCAAATACACATGCAACCATGATCGTAAACAAAACTCTACCACATATAACATGTATGCAAACATATAACCCTTGATCAGCAATTTCCAGACTAACAGTCCATCATTATATTAGAAACAAAAATTTATTATCGCATAACCATCAATCTTTAAATCAAGCAATTCGTAACAGTTACCACCATTACCACTCATGAGTAAACTTCCACTCACCTCAGTCCTCAATCATGTTTGCTCAGTTGTCTAATATCACTAAGTCTTCGCAGTTCCTGAGAACATAACAAACTGAAATCAGTCTTTGATTCATAAATATATCCATCCACATATATTTATATCTCTATTACTTGTAAACAACTTAATATAATCATACAAGTGATAACCCAACATGTCCAACATGAACAAAAGCAAAACAAAAAACTTTCTGAAATAGCCCCGGTCGCGCAGCGACCATCATCTGCGTCGCGCCGCGATGCCGTCGGATTTTGGTATCGGATTTGGGTTTGTCGGTTTTCAAGTTCCGGATTCAGAGTACCGGATTTAAGTGTCGGATTCATCTATCGGATTTCAAAGTATAGCATTTCAAAGTGTAGGATTTCAAAGTATGGGATTTCAAAGTGTAGGATTTCAAAGTATAGGATTTCAAAGTGTAGGATTTCAAAGTATAGGATTTCAAAGTATAGGATTTCAAAGTGTAGGATTTCAAAGTGTAGGATTTCAAAGTATAGGATTTCAAAGTATAGGATTTCAAAGTATAGGATTTCAAAGTGTAGGATTTCAAACTGAAGGATTTCGAGTCTTATCGGTTTTGAGATATCGGTTTTTCTCATCATCTTCCCCAACACAAAATCTGTCAACTCAACCTCCATGGACAAAATCCAGATTTAACAAAACATACCAAAAACATATATCAACATCTATAAACATGATTCCATGAATCAAGAAGATCTTTTAAACACATAAATCATCAAAACATGGAAAACCCATTTAGCCAAATAAGCTATAACTTCATTCATGGTGATTTTCATGTATTCATGGGTTTTAATTAGAAAACACATCAAAATGATATTAAACATGCTTATGAACACAAACCAACCTTCACTTTGATCTACCAAATTCCAAATCTTCAATTCAAGTTTGCAGCTTTTCTTTTTTTTTTCTGCAGGGAATAAACACACACTTAACACTTTTCACTTGATAGAAAATGAGCAAATAAGAACTTCAAATTGCCATATATACCACCACATATACAATTGGTTTCATAATTCCAAAGTAGGAGGTGGAACTCCTCTCATATCCACTTAATCATGCATACATACATTCATGCGTACATATATACATACTAACACATAATATCATAATCCTTTTCTAAATACAAAAATCTATTAGTAAACGTATATATATATATATATATACACATATAAATATTTTAAGTTAATTACTTTTAAGTCAAATAAATCAATTAACCACATAATTAAATTAACGCAATTAAATCACATACCGTTAACCCGCTAATCTACTAGCCCGGGTTAGCGGTTGTTACAAATCTCCCCTCCTTAAAAGGATTCCGTCCTCGGAATACCTTATCGTTCAAACAAGTGAGAGTAGCTGTCTCTCATATCAGCTTCAGTCTCCCAAGTCAAATCAGAACCTAAACTGTGCTTCCACTTGACCAACACCATCAGAATCTTCTTCTTGCGGAGCTTGGTCACTTTACGATCTAACAGTTCAATTGGTTCCTCTATCAATATATAATTCTGCTAAAAAGATCACGTCCCACTGATGGTAATAATACCGGCATTTCTTACTGAATAATCATAATCACTCGTAATATATCTGGATTTCATGTCATGTAGTAAATTAGATATAAACTCCATCGTATCTTGTCATCATCACCATTCTAATATCTCTATTCGTCTCAACAGTTCATAAATCTCTGATAACTTGATTTGATTCATATACAACCATGTCATATATCCACAAAATATATCATGTTTACTCCACTTTGTAGGTTATTAATACTATATTTGTATGGCATTATACAATTTTTAGCCCTTCCAAGTGCACTGGCAATTTAAATTCATAAGTCTTCGTCAAAATAAATTTCCAATTTCAAGCAAAGGCACATTTACACAAGGTTCTATAAGTCTTCAGTCCATATGTTTTGGCAATTGATTCCTCTTTGTTCTTCCTCGTATTTGATTATTTCAATTATTGATTCATTAACTTCCAATAAAGGCAATACCAACTTTATCCACTAAATCATATATACTTCATTTCACATAATACCAGTGTTATCATCATTAACTTCCTTTCATTTCAACCTATCTGACATCAATTTATCTCTTCGAGCTGACATCAAATCTTTTAATCACATTATTTAATCCATTCTGAACATTGTCTCTACCACATGCTCAGCTCATCTGTATATAAACATCCGCTATTCCTTTAATAATTAAATCCATCCCACATACCTTTCTTTATAATCATCATTTTTCACATAGTCAATACAAACGCATCTGCTGCAATCTCCAAGTCATGGGTTGAATCATTCCTCTCAGGAATCTTTAACTATCGCAAGACAAAAACCATTCCTCAAATTTCAAAACATAACATCATATATCAATCCAACAAATACAATATTTCAACATATCATAAATCTCTTCAAGTTCATCAATCATCATCATAGATTATCTTTACTCATTAGGTTTAATAAGAACTCGGAATATCGATTATATCTTTATCATAAACATCTCTTGGTCGTCACAAAATCTTCCAAGCCTCAGTAATTTATCCACTTCCCTTCTTCTTTGCACGAACACACACACACACACACACACATATATATATATATACATATACATATACAGAAAGCAAAACAAGTCTTACAACACATAGCATAGCATGCAATTCAACTATCCTTAAAACATCTTTTTAGGGTATTTCATACCTAATTCACATAATTTCAAGTATCACATACTTACAATCACATACATCAGATATTTCACGATTTAGAAAATATACATCAACTATCTCTACTTCCAAAGAATCTTCTTCTTCAGAAGTAAGCATACACACTTAGCACACATAAGCTTCAAACATTCACAATTAACTTTGAAGTTAATAAACACACATTCAAATATAGTGGTTATCAAAACGTACCCATCAAACAATCATTAGTAGTGGCAATATCATCAGCCATCATATTGAAAGTCCTACCCTTTTGTACAAAAAACCAACCTTCACTTTGATCTACCAAATTCCAAATCTTCAATTCAAGTTTGCAACTTTTCTTGCTTTTTTTTGGCAGAGAATAAACACACACACAAAACACACACTTAACACTTTTCACATGATAGAAAATGAGCAAATAAGAACTTCAAATTGCCATATATACCACCACGTATACAATTGGTTTCATAATTCCAAAGCAGGAGGTGGAACTCCTCTCATATCCACTTAATCATGCATACATATATTCATACGTACATATATATACTAACACATAATATCATAATCCTTTTCTAAATACAAAAATCTATCAATAAACACACACACACACACATATATATATATATATATTTACACATATAAATTATGTTGCTCCCAAAGAGGGTGAACAAGCAACCGATACAGTTTAGAAGGGGGGGGGGTTAAATACACTTTAAACAATTAAACAAATTAATCAAATGTATATTCAATTATCAAACAGAACAATAACTATTATCACTCTCTAATCAAATCAACAGGATGATTTCATATTACAATGATCATAACCTCAACTCTCTCTAAACACTCTTGAATCACAAACTAATTGATGATCGAATTTCTTGTTAACACTGATTAACAAGAACTCTTGAAAACTCTCTCGAACTTTGAAGTTACAAAGTTATCGCAACACACGCGTATCAAGTATCACGAACATTGTACGTTTTGCAACTTATGCAGTCTTGCAACTTATGCAGTATCACGTACTTGTTATCGAATTTCTTCGCTCGTGTATGTATTCGTATTTAAAAACCCAGAAGAAGGTTTATACTTATACTTGATATATCTACGAACAAATCGCAGTTTAAAGATAGAACTTATCTTTTCTTTAAAACCGTAACAAACTTTTTAATTAGAACATATCTAATTAATTCCGTTTGAGATTTCTATCCAACTAATAGATTGTTTAAATTAGGTTTAGATATCCAAATTTAATTGTCGTAGATATGGAGAGTTTATAACCGAATTTAGAACTTACTTAAATTCAGAACTGACTTCTGACGCTGAGCTGAACCACTCAGTCTTGACCTTGTCAAGCTAACTTCTTGAATATTGGATTCTTGAATCTTCAAGTCTTCAAGTCTTCATTCTTAAAACCTATCTCAGCTTAGAAGTCACCGAGCTATCTAGTACTTACATAGAAAACTCTATATATGTTTATACGCTGACTACTCAGCTGAAGCTGACCAGTCAGTCTATAATAGACTTACATAATTCCTAACTCTTAACCTATCATCTATACATTTATATAGTTTGTCTCATCAAATCTAAATATTCTAATCATGGGACTAACAATCTCCCCCTATTTGATGATGACAAAACATTGAATCAAATTAATTATAGGTTAACAGAATTATGCTGAACAACTTTGGAACTGACCAAAGTTACTTCTTGAAATAAGTATTGAACTAATCCATACTTATTCACGTATCTTGAACTTACAAGCTATTTATGTTACAAATCTATTATAAGAATTGTATTCTAAGTATTTGAATATACAACTACTTAGATTCTGAACTTATCAGAAGTAATTTAAGTTCTGAACTTACAAAACTTATACAACTGAACATATCAGTTTATAATTAAACATATCAATCATCAGCTTAAACTTACAAAGCTGTTTGTTCGAACATATCAAACATAATTTTGAAAATATCAAATACTAAACCGGTTGAACATATCAAACTTGAGTTTGTATTAATGAACATATCATTTACACTTTAGCTTAATCTTTATGATTAGCTTCTTCACACTTAGTGCTTACAAAATTATAGAACTAATCTATTTAATCAATAGGATCTCCAACTTCTAACCACATATCATAACATTTAAGTTCCCAAATTGCAGCTTTCTTGATAGCATCATTCACAATCTCTTCACCTTCTGGCGGCTCTCTCATCTCAGTTTTCCTTGATCTTATTTCTTTGTTGAGATGGTATCTGAATACTGAGTTTTGAATTGAGTCATCACATAGAATTCTCAAGTACAGAATCAATTCTAGATTCGCCAACTTTCAAGAAACATTGATTACCTTCCACATCAAGATACAAGAATCCTTCCAAAGGTTGAGTGATATAAGTATTTTCTCTGAATTCAACTCCCTCTAGAACTTGTAAAATGATGTCTCTTTTAGCTTGCTGGCTTGCTGCTCTAACTCTTGCAGCTTTGCCTCTATTAAGGAAGGTATCAATTTCATCAGTAGGGATCTCACCTAGCTGATCAATTCTTATGAAGATTGTCTTAAGCACATCCAGTATCTCTTGTCTGATTTGACTCTTTTTCATCTGCTTGATAGTTGTGGCTACGATCTTCAACTCTGAGAACCCCAACTTGTACAGACATCTCATATCTAGACCAATTTCTTGTTTGTTGTCTAGTACAAAGTTGATGATTACCAATTCTCCTTTTCTACTCAGTGAGATTGATTCAATCTTGTTATTAAAATGTGTTCTTTTATAACAGTGCCTTAGATCCACATCTGAGTAGGGAATTGGGGCAGCTCTTAGACCAGAATAATCAGCTTCAGCTTCAGCTCTAGCAGCCTCAGCTTTAGCCTTTTCTCATTGTACTTCAGCTTGTCGTTGCTGCTTTTTTATTTCATCCACTGTTACGTCTAGTTCTTTAGCCATCTCTTGTAACATTTGCTCAGCAAGTATGTCACTGGCTTTCTTTGCTGCATCAGCTTCATCACTTGAGTCAGATACTTGTGCAACTAGTTGAGACTTACCTTGTTGCTCAGGCTCAGGCTTAGCAATGATGACCTTTCTTTTCTTCGCTAGAGGCATAACACTTCTTTTCTTTCTTTTTACCATCTCAAACACCTTACTCTTTCCTTTATCTATTTGTGAAGTTGGAACGGACTCAACTTCAACAAACTTTGGCAAATTAGCTTGAGGAATGTTGGTGTGAACATCTTGAGATGTTTCTTCAAGTGGAGTTGTGGTAATTTGGACTGTTGGAGCCTGTTGTTGTTGAGAAGGCTGATCTACAGTACTCATGAACTGATCATGAGCTTGTTCAAATTGTACTTCCTCTGTATGCTCCCCCTCAACCTTATCATCACACTTCTTTGATTCTTCCTCCCCCTTTGTGTCATCATCAATAGGGGAGGGTTTGAATTTAAGCACAAAGCTTTCCAAGTTTGCTACTGAAGTTGACAAATCATTAAGTTTGCGCAGCAACTTGGCTTTGTCAGCTTTCGTCTTCCTGTGTAAAAGCTCAAACTGAGTTTGTAGATAGTCCATAATGACTTGAGTATCAGTAGTTGTTAGCTTGGGCTCCTCAGGTCTTTTTCTTACCTCAACGTCCTCCTGTCGAGTGGAAGAGTGTATTTCCACCGTTGGAGTGGTTGTTGAGTGTTCCTCAGTAGGTAAGGATGTGGGTCCCATATCCAAAGGTTGGTGATGACCTATGGAATCAAGGGGGCCAGAATGGAGACCCTGTAAACCTTCCTAATGTATGAAAGGTTCATTGACAGGTCGTACGTGAGTGTGTAAGAATAGAAGAGAAGAATGAACAATTTCGTGAGGTATGGTAGTGGGGTGAGCTAGGCTTATTGGTGAGGAGGGGGGGTAATTGACCCTGGGGATTGGTCAGTATTTCAATGTTACCTTCATGGAGCTGTGAAGGCACAGAAGTAGGCTCTCCCATAACGCTAGTAAGTATGGGTTGAGTAGACACCATACCCGGTATAGGCTTAGGGTTGGACTGAGCCTAGAGGTTTGCACCTTAAGAGAAGTTGTCTCCCCCTCAGCTCCTGCCGGTGGAGGTATCAATGTGATATCAACTCCAGTGTCCTTTTGAGGTGAAGGACCACCTTTGGCAGTTTTCCTTGTATAGGTGTAGGATATATCCTTGGTAGCAGTGGGCTGACCAAGGTTGGCTGTAGATTGTAAGATAGATGGAGATGTTTGAGGTGGAGGAGAGGGGTTAGATTGAGTTGGGCTTGACTCAGTCCTATCTCCTATGTTTGGAGATGGAGAAGTAAAAGAGAGAGAAGGAGATAAGGGTTGCAAAATTATACCTGATGCACCTAGCAGTGGAGATTCAGAGCTAGGAAACAGACTCCTTTGCTCAGAACTCGAAGTGGTGGATGAAATTATATGAGTACGGGGTCTGAACTGAGTCATAGATTGATCAGCTTGAGGGGACTCAGCCTCTGAATCAACATCGTCACCCACTTCTTCCGCAACTTCTTCCTCTGTTTCAGCTTCACTTGACTCAGGAGTTGGAAGCTGTATATACACCCTCATCTGAGCACTCATTGTGGGGTGACCAGGGAAAATATCATTGGCGAACATTCTGTAGCTGAGAACAGGAGTATGGATTGACTCATATTGAGCAGTATATCTTCTACCCAACCTGTCCTTGATAACCATGGATATAAATCTTGTGAAGGGTACAATGGTGTCCCTTATGTTCTTGGTCACCAATGACTTGAATGCCTCAAAGATCAACTCGGCGTAATCCACTCGTCGATCATAGAATAAGTTGTATAACAGTTTCATTTCAAAGTCATTCACATTATCCAGGCCTCCCACCTTGTATCCAAGGGAACGAACCACAGTGGATACCATAAATCCCCATGCCGTCTGGAAAACAGATTTCCGTATGACGCCAATAACTTGAGGATGACCCATGAAGGGTAAAACACTTCGTGATGTTTCCCTAGAAACCGTCGCTTCATACTGATTATGAATCGGAAGATGAAGAATTCGGCGGAGACAGTTTGCATCGAATTCTATCGCCACTTGTCCACTTAGGACTGTACCCCGTATAACCGATTGAGTTGCATCCAGTTTACACGTATACCAGAATTCCGTGAGAAGTTGAGGGATGAGCACAGCAGGTCCACGAAGAAATGCATGTGCCAGGGGTCCCTTGCGAATGTAGGAGACCCACTCCTAATATCCCCTGCCAAATTTGGACTTTGGAATGTCGGTACAGGCGATGACGTTGTTTTGTTTGAAGGTGGAGAGTGCGTTGTTCTTGAAATTTCCACCACGGATCATTTGTTCAGTTAGATTTAAAGTATAGCCCTCCATTGAAATCGACCTTATCATTTTGGATTGCACTTAGCAGTAGTAAGGATTAGCACTGAGCAATGAACTCTGTACACAGCAACGTTAGGGTTTAAAAGAGATGAATATTTTGGAAGTTTAAACGAAATATGATGAAAAATCTCTCTTATTTATACCTTTTCAATGTGAGAGAAAAGTTACCGTTATCTGAGGGTAATAAATATGACCGTTACCGTAAAAAAAACTTCTACGCAGTTTGTTACAACGGCTAACTTTATTGTTAGTTACCCAACCGCACACTGTTAAACGACTGACATTTATTTACCGGACACACCATAAATATTTTGGACTTACCATATGGTTGGACATACCATTTGTTAGGACTAACCTAGACATGTGGAACTGACCACACTTTGGAATGGAGTGTTCAGCTGATCCTGAGTGTTCAGCTTAGATGGAGCACTTAGCTTCAGATAGCACTCAGCCCAGTTTGAGCACTCAGCTCAGATTTTGACACTTAGTCAAATGTAGCACTTAGCAAAAGATTAAATAGAGATAAAGAGTGGCATATACCAATTAAGGGTTGAGCATGCCAAGCTTGCCAAGTAGAGTTGTAAATCTTGTGCCTTCAATTGGTTTCGTAAAGATATCCGCAAGCTGATCTTCAGTCTCCATGAAGACTAACTCTATCTTTCCCTTTTCTACAATATCTCTGATGAAGTGATGTATTATCTCAATATGTTTGGTTCTTGAGCGAAAAACTGGGTTGTGTGTAATGGCAATAGCACTTTGATTGTCACAAAATATAGGAGTCTTCGAATAATGCAAATCAAATTCCTTCAGCTGATGTTGCATCCACAGTATTTGAGCACAACAGCTCCCTGCAACTATGTATTCAGCTTCAGCTATCGAAATTGCCACTGAGTTTTGTTTCTTGCTTGTCCAGCTAACTAATTTTCCACCCAAAAGTTGACATCCTCCAGTAGTACTCTTTCTATCAAGACCACATCCTGCGAAGTCTGAATCGGAGTACCCTATCAGCTCAAATCCTGATCCTTTAGGATACCACAAACCTAAGTTTGGTTTTCCCTTAAGATATTTGAGTATTCTTTTAACAACTAGCAAGTGTGATTCCTTTGGATTAGCCTGATATCATGCATAAACACATGTAGCAAACATTATATCAGGTCTGCTTGCTGTTAAATAGAGTAATGAACCTATCATTCCTCTATATATAGTCTGACATACAGATTTTCCATCAATGTCCTTGTGTAGCTTGACATTGTGTAAGATTGGAGACTTTGCGGGATGGCTTGAGTCTAATCCATATTTCTTAATCAGATCAAAGACATACTTGCTCTGATTAATAAATATACCATCTTCTTTCTGATAGATTTGAAGTACCAAAAAATACGTCATCTCACCCATCATGCTCATTCTATATCGACTAGACATTATCTTGGAGAACCAATCACACAAATCTTGGTTTGTTGAACCAAATATAATGTCATCCACATAGATTTGAACCAGAATGACATGTCCTTTGCTCTTTCTTATGAATAGAGTTTTGTCAATACTTCCTTTAACAAAATCATTTGAGAGCAAATAGGTGGACAGTGTATCATACCAGGCTCTTGGAGCTTGCTTGAGTCCATACAAAGCCTTGTCCAACTTATAGACATAATCTGGATTTTTAGAATCAATAAAACTAGGGGGTTGTTTCACATAGACTTCCTCCTGTAGTGCTCCATTTAGAAATGCACTTTTAACATCCATTTGATACACTTTAAAGTTTTTGAAGGCTGCATAGGCTAGAAACAACCTTATAGCTTCAATCCTCGCAACAGGGGCAAATGTCTCATCATAATCAATACCTTCTTCTTGTCGATACCCCTGAGCTACTAGCCTTGCCTTGTTTCTGATCACTACTCCATCCTTGTCCATTTTATTTCTATAGACCAACTTAGTGCCTATAATTTTTTTTCCTTTGGGGGCGGGGACAAGGGTCCAGACCTTATATCTTTGAAATTCTGTCAGCTCCTCTTGCATAGCTTCAATCCAATCTTCATCTTTTAGAGCCTCTTCAGTCTTCTTTGGTTCCATTTGAGATAGAAAACTAGCGTAGGCATCATAGTTTGCATTTGCCTTAGATCTACTTAACACACCATCTTCAATGTTTCCAATGACATCATCAAGAGAATGATCTTTTAATACTCTGAAGGTTGTAAAAGGAGACTGAGGTTCTGGGTCTGATTCAGAGCAGTGTCTCTCAGTCTGAATAGGACTTACTTCTTCAGTCTGAGTAGGAATAGGAAGATCACTTAGATCTTCAATCTGACATGTACCTGATGATTCACTGAGACGCTCAGGCTGATTATCTTCAATATTGATAATTTCTTTCGATGATGCACATTTGTCAGATTTACTATCATCATCATCATCATCATCAGAATCATCCATAACATACATGGGATTTGATGTGAGATCTTCTTTTCTCCTCTCAAGCTCACTTAGACTAACCGGGTTAGCTTGAGCCCTGTTGGATTCATCAGTACTTGTCTCATCAAACGTAACATGTACTGACTCTTCAATTACCTTTCTTTTAAGATTAAAGACTCTGTAAGCTTTGGAGATCGAAGAATATCCAACAAATATCCCTTGATCAGCTTTGGGTTCCAACTTATGGAGCTGATCTCTTTGGTTTAGCACGTAGCATGTTGAACCAAAAATGTGAAAGTATCCAATGTTGGGTTTTCTGCCATGATACATCTCATAATGTGTTTTACCATGTCTTTTAACTATAATCGATCTATTCTGAGGATAGCAGGCTGTACTTACAGCTTCTGCCTAGAAGCTCAGTTTGAGCTTTGACTCACATAGCATGGTTCTGGCAGCTTAAATTAAGGTTCTATTCCTCCTTTCAGCAGCTCCATTTTGTTGTGGAGTTCTTACGGATGAGAAATTTTGGATAATTCCTTTTTCTTCACAAAAGCCTTCAAGGATTGAGTTTCTGAACTCAGTCCCATGATCACTTCTGAGTTGTTTAAGAGACTTACCCTTTTGCAACTCTTCTTGTCTTATGAAGCTGATTAACTCATGTGCAGCTTCACTTTTGACTTTTAAGAAGATCACCCAAGTGAATCTTGTGAACTCATCAACAATCACTAGAGTATACTTTTTGCCACTTAGGCTTGGGGTGCTAATAGGTCCAAATGCAACATATGCAATGGTTCTGTAATTGAAAATTTTTGCTTGTACTTGAAGGATCCCTTATGATGTTTTCCCATTTCACAAGCTGAGCAGAGTTTGTCTTTAGCAAATGTGATCTTTGGCAGACCAGAGACTAACTCTTTGCTAGACAACTTGTTAATATATTTGAAGTTTAAATGAGACAATCTCTTGCGCCATAACCAACTCAGCTTGGGAGTTAAGTCAGAATACAAGCAGGTTTCAGTGGAAGGATCTGCAGAGCTGAGATCTAACAAATAGATATCTCTCTCTCTTTTTGCCATTAATATTGGTTTTCCCTTCTTATCATAAATTGTCCCTGCATGCTTTCTGAAGGTGACTTCATAATCCTCATCACACAGTTGACTGATACTTATCAGATTGTGTTTAAGGCCTTCAACATATGCTACCTTTTTGAAAGTGACTTTTCCAGCAGTTATCTTTCCATAACCTTTAGTCCTTCCTTGAGAATTATCCCCAAATGTCACCTTGGGTCCTTCATTGTTTTGGAATTCACTTAGAATCCCTTTGCTTCCTGTCATGTGCCTTGAGCATCCACTATCTACATACCACTTGTAGGAGCCCTGCACATGATCAACTAAACATATTAGTTTCTTTTTGGAACCCACTGTTTGGTGGGTCCTGAGGATGAGCACTTAGCTGATCCTTTAGATTTTGATTGATTAGTTCGAACAGATTCTGAGTCTGTTTTGAACTGATCGTCCTTTTCGTTTTCAGGTCTAAGATTGGTACTTACACAATCTTTGGCCTCATGACCTCTATCACCACACTTATAGCATTTTCTTCTAAAGATGGGTGTTTGGGTGATTTCTTTTAGTTTTCCAACATTAAATTTGGATTCAGATTTAGGGTCATATGATGTGGATAACCTTTCAATCCTCTTCGACAGTTTGTCTACTTGATTTTCACTGACTTTGGACTTACCTTTGTCAGCTTTATGGTTACCTTTATTTGGTGAAGTCTGACGTACAGACAACTTCCTGTTTTTAGACATCCTTTCATATATGGCTTGAGAATTATGTCTTTTTTAGTTAACATGAGATAATCTATCAAAAACAGTTGTTCTCACAGGATTGTAATCCAATCTTTTGAAAACTGACTTACAGTTTCTGTTGGATCTGGAACATTCAGCTTGATGGTTTAAGTGAATAACCTGAGGACTTTGGGTTGGTCTCATAAACTTATTGGTTTTGACCTGTTTCCCTTCTTTGTTCCTTAAGAATGTTCTTGGGAGTATGTCATCTGACTTCATCATTTTGTCTTCAAGACTGATTTGATCTTCGATGATTTCATCAGCAGCAGCACTATAATCTCCCCCTAACACTGCTTTTACTTGATTTGGTATCTGCTGGTTAATACACTTTTCTGCTTCACTTGATGACTTACACCAAGATTCACAGATTTTTCTTAGATTGTCAGCTTGTTCTTTTGATTCTTGCAGTTCTTCACTCAGAAGTTTGTTTATGTGAAGCTGACATTCATAATCATTTTGGATCTTTTTACCAGCATTTAAGAGAGTTTCAGAGTGTTTAAGTTCATCTTTTAGTTTTGAAATTTCAGTTTTCAAACTAGATTGAACTGTGAGAGAGGTTTTGAAATCATTCAACAAATAGTTGAACATTAGACATTTTTGTTCATCAGTGTAAGAGCTAAAGTTATTTACCTTATACATTGAGGTAGGATCCCAGTTACTGGTTTGCTTACTCAGCTTAGCCGCTTATGCTAGATCCTCATCAAAGGAACTGTCTTCTAATTCATAGTCAACTTGTTCCTCCTCATCCTCAATGGCCATCAAACACCTATCTGGCTCATCATCATCTGAAGTAAATGATTCAGTATCCCAAGTCTCAGCAAGAAGACCTTTGGTGTTTTCATCTGGCTTGCCTTTGAGTCTTTGATATTTCTTTTTATATTTATCAGCTCTGTAGGCATTCTTGTCAGCTACTGAAGCTGATTCCCCCTTCTTAATTTTGCACTCAGTAGCTATGTGTCCTATCCTCTGACAGTTATAGCACTTAGCTTTCTTAGGATCAAAAGTAGACTTACCACTTTTGCTTCCACATAGGATAGTCAGTGCCATCAAAGATAGGACAACCTTTTGCCGCCATTGTTAGTATATGACTTGATTGCTTGTTAGTAGACATCTTAACCTCTTGACAGCGGATCTTGATCTTCAACTTATGAAGAAACTTGCTCTGATACCAGTTGTTGGTCCCAAAGAGGGTGAACAAGCAACTGATACAGTGTAGAAGGGGGGGTTGAATACACTTTAAACAATTAAACAAATTAATCAAATGTATATTCAATTATCAAACAGAACAATAACTATTATCACCCTCTAATCAAATCAACAGGATGATTTGATATTATAATGATCATAACCTCAACTCTCTCTAAACACTCTTGAATCACAAACTAATTGATGATCGAATTTCTTGTTAACAATGATTAACAAGAACTCTTGAAAACTCTCTCGAACTTTGAACTTACAAAGTTATCGCAACACACGCGTATCAAGTATCACAAACACTTTACGTTTTGCAACTTATGCAGTATCACGTACTTGTTATCGAATTTCTTCGCTCGTGTATGTATTCGTATTTAAAAACCCAGAAGAAGGTTTATACTTATACTTGATATATCTACGAACAAATCGCAGTTTAAAGATAGAACTTATCTTTTATTTAAAACCGTAACAAACTTTTTAATTAGAACATATCTAATTAATTCCGTTTGAGATTTCTATCCAACTAATAGATTGTTTAAATTAGGTTTAGATATCCAAATTTAAATGTTGTAGATATGGAGAGTTTATAACAGAATTTAGAACTTACTTAAATTCAGAACTGACTTCTGACGCTGACCTGAACCACTCAGTCTTGACCTTGTCCAGCTGACTTCTTGAATCTTGGATTCTTGAATCTTCAAGTCTTCAAGTCTTCATTCTTAAAACCTATCTCAACTTAGAAGTCACCGAGCTATCTAGTACTTACATAGAAAACTTTATATCTGTTTATACGCTGACTACTCAACTAAAGCTGACCAGTCAGTCTATAACAGACTTACATAATTCCTAACTCTTAACCTATCATCTATACATTTCTATAGTTTGTCTCATCAAATCTAACCATTCTAATCATGGGACTAACAAATATTTTAAGTTGATTACTTTTAAGTCAAATAAATCAATTAACCACATAATTAAATTAACGTAATTAAATCACATACCGTCAACCCGCTAATCTACTAGCCCGGGTTTGCGGGTTTTACAACAGCTGCCAACTCCAGATCAAAAGTCGGATAGCTCTTCTCATGTGGCTTCATGTAACGACCCAAATATTGTAATAATATTATTATCGAGAAATGAATATTATTTTCGAAGTTCAACTTGTTAATAATAATAATGGAATATTATTATATAAAAGAAAAGAAAATAAATAAAAGAAAATGGAAAATTCATGTAAAAAAACGAGAACGCGACGCGTTTGGGCGGCAAAACATGTGTCGGGGATTGCGTGTGTCAGACGGTTGCATGTGTCAGACAGTTGCATGTGTCAGTTTCTGCATGATGCAGAACGTGACGCATTCCATGCTTGGACGCGACACGTCGGCCAGAATTTTGGGTCTATAAATACAAGCTCATCTTCATCCGATTTTCGCTCACACACTTCAACCATATCGCTACTCTGCCCAAATTTCGAGAGAAATCAAGTTTAGTGAACGATTAAGAGTGTCGGGTTTCGTTGGAGCTCGTATTCAAGGTGCGGGGAGATCGGAGATAGCGCTACGGGCGTAGTTTCGATCATGTTTTCGCTTTGGTGACCCCATGAGGTATATTCTAGTAAACTTAAGCTAATATTTCGGTTGTATGGCTTGATATGCTGCATGCATGTCGTTCTAGCATGTTTTGATGGACAATCTAAGCTCGTGACGCGTTGATCGTTGATCGGAAGTATTATTTTGCATATCTAGTTACTAGAGACGATTGAGGTCGATTTCTTGATGATCTGAGAGTGTAGTTCGTCGAATCTAGATCGTGTGTTTATGTTCTGGATTAAGGTGAGTTCAGTAGACTTTTACAAAACCGAGTACATAGACAAAACCTTATTTTCAAAATAAAGATGATTATACATATACTTATATATTGATTGATGATACATGTTATGTGTTCTAAGTTAAATACTCGTTGCATGATGATCAAACACGAAATACGCATGTTACGGTTATTCACGATTTACTGTGATTTACATATGATTGCTTACGATTTATTGCATGCATGTATTTTAGTGGCGGGGGTAGTATACGAAATTACCCATATTGCGGATTTGCGGGCCTAGTTGGCATGATTGACCTTCTAGGATTAAAGTGCTAGCCAACAAGAGTCATTTTGTCTTTCTAGACGACTATTTTGACACGTGGTATGCGGACACTTCGGTGTTCAAGTACTAGAGTGATGTAGGCCAAGGAGGCTAGATCATACATCTTGTGAGTGTGAGGAGAAGCTGAAATACGATCGGCTTCGTTTGGACTCGTACTAGAACGACAATGCTGTACTTGTTCTCGTACCATTGGAGTAGCGAAAGCGGATTCTCGGGATTTATGTTCTCGGGTAGGAGTCGCGCCCCGCTCGAAAACATAGGTTGGCCGGGCACGCAAGTAGTGAACCTTGGGTTTTCTAGTGTGGGTTTAGACTCTACAATAAGATCACAATAAGAGAGGATCCATCAAAGCCAGCGCAGTCGCGGTAGCCTTGCGCGCCAAGCGCACTTGGAGGAATAACTACGAGCAAGGGATGCTGAGATTGCTCGATTGCGAAGACAGGCACGAGGTGGAGGAGAGGACGAAAATGAGGAGCGGTTGGTGCATAGTGAGGCAGACAATGTCTCACGCCCCGAGTTGGAGCATGGCAAGCGGGAGGTAAAGGAACCTCGTTAGAAAGTTTTATGAAGTGCAAACTGCCAGCATTCAAAGGGGGTAAGGACCCACTAGGATGCCTGCGGTGGATCATGAAGATGGAGCAGGTGTTTTACGTTGGGAGTTACACCAATTACCAGCAGGTAAACTATGCGGTCATGCGATTCAAGGGAGAGGCCTTGGAATGGTGGTGAACAATTAAGCGGACGCTTTTTAAAGCCGTGTTAGATAGTTTGAATTGGGAGATGTTTATAGATAAGATCAAGATGAGATTCTGTAGCTTGGGGGCAAGGGAGAAGGCAAAAAGGGAATTTTTGGAGTTAAAGAAAGGAAACATGACGGTGGCAAAGTACAATGCTGCTTTCACTGATAAACTGCAGTTTGCTGGTAGCTACTGTATTACTGAGGAAGAAAAAATTTGGAGATATGCTGAGGGATTGCCTTTTGATTATCAAGTGGCCGTGAGGATGAGGAGAACTCTGGGGGAGGCAATGGATGAGGCAAGTTGGGTTGAGCATGACTTAACCAAGCGTGAGAAGACTGTGTTCAAAAGGGAGGAGAAACGAAAATGGGAGGGACCATCTGGATCCTCTAAGAAGAAAGATTTCCCTCCAAGGAAAGGTCAGCAAGGGGACAAACCCTGTTACTGTACAACTTGCCACTCTTCTCACAAGGGAGAGTGTAGCAGCCACACTCTAAGTTACAGGTGATGTGGAAAGACTGGCCATAAGTTTGAGGATTGTAAGAGTACCAAACCTATATGCTACAACTGCAGGGAGATGGGGCACATCAGTACCAATTATCCAAAACCAAAGGTTCGAGGTGGAGCTCCAGAGAAAAAGCAAGAGGCGCCCAAAGCCAAAGGACGTGCCTTCAATATGACTTCGGAAGAGGCCAAGCGCAATGATGAGGTTATTTTCGGAACCTTTCTTATAAATTCTATGCCTGTTAGAGTATTATTTGATTCGGGTGCAAGTAGGTCTATAGTGTCTACTTGTTTTTGCTCTCGTTTTGTGTTACCACGAAGTCCGTTAGAGTCGGTGTTGGAAATTGAGGTGGCGGTTGGAAAACCCGTTACTGTCAAGGAAAAATATGAAAATTGTGTGGTTGAAATTAACGAAAAATCTTCCCTCTAACACTGATACCAATGGATCTCGAAGGCTTTGATCTGGTTATCGGAATGGATTGGTTATCGTCTAATCGTGCGGAAATCCTTTGTGCCAAGAAAATCGTGCGTGTACCTCTTACAGCGGGTGGTTATGCCATCGCTTACTGGGAGAAATCTCTAGGGACTCTGTCCCTAATCTCGGTTCTCAAGGCACAAAAGTTCTTAGCAAAAGGTAGTTTGGCGTTCTTGGCTCACGTAGTCGAGACTTCTAGAAAGAAAGCGGTTTTGTCCGAAGTGGAGGTGGTCCGGGACTATGCGGATGTCTTCCCAGACGAGTTGCCCGGTTTGCCACCACCACAACAAATAGATTTTTAGATCGACCTTGTTCCTGGTGCGGCACCCATTTCTAAAGCACCATATCGGCTAACTCCGTCGGAGATGAAGGAGATTATGACGTAGCTTCAAGAGCTTCTCGAGAAAGGCTTCATCAGGCCGAGCTCTTCACTTTGGGGAGCCCCGGTCCTGTTCGTTAAGAAGACAGACGGTTCCATGCGGATGTGCATCAACTACCGAGAGTTGAATAAAGTTACGGTTAAGAATAAGTATCCGCTTCCGAGGATTGACGATCTCTTCAATCAAGTCCAAGGGGTGAGTTACTTCTCGAAAATCGACTTGCAGTCTGGCTATCATCAAGTGAGGGTGAGAGATCCGGATATTCCTAAGACGGCATTTAGAACTCGCTACGGTCACTATGAGTTCCTTGTGATGCCATTTGGTCTTACCAACGCTCCAGCAATTTTCATGTACTTGATAAATCGAGTTTGTCGTTCTTTCTTGGAAAAATCGGTTATAGTATTCATTGATGATATTCTTGTATACTCTCGCACTTCAGAAGATCATAGGCGACATTTACGTGAGGTTCTTGATACTCTTCGAAAGGAGGAGCTCTACGCCAAATTCTCCAAGTGTGAACTTTGGTTGCGGGAAGTTCAGTTTCTCGGTCATTTGGTTGGAATGGATGGGATCAAAGTAGATCCTACAAAGATTGAAGCGGTTAAAAAGTGGGAGACCCCAAGAACCCCTACTGAGATTCGGAGTTTCTTAGGTTTGGCGGGTTACTATCGGAGGTTCATTCAGGACTTCTCGAAAATAGCTACGCCTTTGACGAAGTTGACAAGGAAGACGAAACCGTTTGTATGGTCAGGTAAGCAAGAGGAAGCGTTCCTAACGCTTAAGAACCTTGTGTGCAAGGCCCTTATTCTTTCCCTACCTGAGGGAACTGTGGACTTTTTTGTGTATAGTGATGCATCATATTCTGGTTTGGGGTGTGTCCTTATGCAGCGAGGGAAAGTTATCGCATATGCCTCGAGACAGTTGAAGGACGCGGAAAAGAACTACCCTGTTCACGATTTAGAACTAGCAGCGGTGGTTTTTGCTTTGAAGCTTTGGCAACATTACCTTTATGGTACAAGATGTACAATCTACATGGATCATAAGAGTTTGCAACACATCCAGAATCAAAAAGAGCTAAACATGAGGCAACGACGATGGATGGAATTGCTAATTGATTATGATTGCGAAATTAGCTACCATCTGGGTAAAGCAAATGTTGTAGCTGATGCCCTAAGCCGTAAGGAGCCTCGGGCGACTTATCGGCTGAAATCTATGAGATTGGTGGTTATACCTGATATAATCGAGCAGATTCGGGTAGCTCAAAGTGAAGGGTTAAAGGATGAAAACTTAAAGGATGAGGTCATGGTTAAGGAGAAAATGCTGCTTGAAGAGGATAATCGTGGGTTAAAGACTTTCAAGGGACGAGTTTGGATACCTAAGGTTGGAGGAGTCCGTGACAAGATATTGCGGGATGCCCATCGGTCCAAGTATTCTATACATCCGGGCAGTACAAAGATTTTTCGTGACCTGCGACCGAGTTATTGGTGGCCGGGAATGAAATCAGATATAGCAGATTATGTGGCTAAGTATGTTACTTGTTCGCAAGTGAAAGCGGCGCACCAGAAACCATATGGGGGGCTTCAACAGCTTGACATCCCCGAATGGAAGTGGGACAAAATCATGATTGATTTTGTTACAAAACTACCTAGGACCCAGCGCGGAAACGATATGATTTAGGTAATTATAGATCGTTTGACTAAGAGTTCTCACTTCTTAGCAACAAAGGAAAATGAGAAGCTAGAAAACCTAGCTAAACTTTACGTACGAGAAGTGGTTACGAGGCATGGAGTTCCCATATCCATTGTCTCTGATGGTGACAGCCGGTTCACTTCACGGTTCTGGCAAAAGTTGCAAGAGGAGATGGGTACCAGGGTACACTTGAGTACAGCTAATCACCCTCTAACGGATGGACAAAGCGAAAGAATGATTCAAACGCTTGAGGACATGTCGAGGGCCTGCGTGATTGAGTACGGTGGTAGTTGGGATACACACCTATCACTAGTGGAGTTCTCTTACAATAATACCTACCATCCGAGTATCGATAAGGCACCTTATGAAATGCTCTATGGAAGAAAGTTTCGTACCCCTACTTGTTGGTTGGAACCAGGAGAAAAGAGGTTTGTCGGGCCTGAGATAGTTCAATTGACGGCAGACAAAGTTGCGGTTGCTCGCAAATGGTTACGAGTAGCCCGAGAATGACAGAAAAAGTATCCTGATAGGAAGCATAGACCAAAGACGTTCCAGGTAGGTGAGAAGGTGATGCTCAAAGTTTCGCCATGGAAGGGTATCATTCGGTTTGGGAAGCGCGGTAAACTAGGACCTCGGTTTATTGGTCCATTCGCGGTACTTGAAAGAATTGGAGATCAGGCATACAAGTTACCGCTGCTAGCGGAGTTAGAGGGTATTCATAATGTGTTCCACGTTTGCTATTTACGAAAGTTTCTGGCAGAGGAGCCGAGTTTACTACCTCTTGAGGAACTTCGAGTAGATGAACATAATCGGTTGATTGAGGAACCAGTGGCGATCCTAGATCGTAAAGCTAAGAAATTGAGGAAGAAGCGGGTTAAGTTGGTGAAAGTCCAATGGAAGAATAAGCATGGAGGGGATATGACTAGGGAAACCGAAGAGGAGATGAAAGCTAGATATCCCCAACTTTTTGATTAATAGATTCCGAGGACGGAATCCTTTTAAGAAGGGGAGAATTGTAACGACCCGAATATTGTAATAATATTATTATCGAGAAATGAATATTATTTTCGAAGTTCAACTGGTTAACAATAATAATGGAATATTATTATATAAAAGAAAAGAAAATAAATAAAAGAAAATGGAAAATTCGTGGAAAAAAACAAGAACGCGACACGTATGGGCGGTAAAACACGTGTCGGGGATTGCGTGTGTCAGACAAGTGCGTGTGTCAGTTTTTCCATGTTGCAGAACACGACACGTTCCATGCTTGGATGCGACGCGTCGGCCAGAATTTTGGGTCTATAAATACAAGCTCATCTTCATCCGATTTTCACACACACACACACTTCCACCATATCACTACTCTGCCCATATTTCGAGAGAAATCAAGTTTAGTGAATGTTTAAGAGTGTCAGGTTTAGTTGGAGCTCGTATTCAAGGTGCGGGGAGATCGGAGATAGCGCTACGGGCGTAGTTTTGTTTGTCCCAAGTGGTTCAAGTATCAAGAAATTGCAAAGTAGAACTATGATCAAAGTAGAGAGAATGTGTATAAAAGGAAGAACACACTTAAGCACACATAGTTCCTACTCTTGATAAATGACAAAAGCTTAACTAATTACAAGGGACATATCCCTATTTATACTCTATGAGTATTTTCTCAATTAAGCTCTCTTCACACACAATTTAACTACTAATTTCAATACAATTATTAAAACCTAACAATCTCCCCCTTTGTATTGAAATAGTAGTTTTTTTGACTTTTCAGTATATGTGAACAATCTTCCCCTTTGAAGTATGCAAATATTCTTTTTCTATTTGCATTCTGTGAAAGCTTTGGGGATCTTGACTTGATTCTTTTAGAATCTTCTTTCTTCATCTTGATGACTTCAAATGTCTTCTCACCTTGAATAGTAGATTCTTCACTTTGAAGGATAATCTCTCCTTTCAAAATCTTGGTGATAATTTGAATTAGGTAAGCACACATCAACAATCTTTATCTTGAACTTGACAATATGTTGTTGTTGTGATTGTCTTTATCTTGCACCGGTAACCTTAGGCTTTTCAACCTTTGGTTGTATGAACTGTTTACCATGTAGTGGTTTTCAACATTTTCTGATCTTGAGCTTTTAAACACAATGATTTGAACTCTTATGCACACACATTTTGCTTTAGGAAGAATCTTTTATTCTCTCCCCCTTGAATGTAGCTCTTGATCTTGTTTATCCTGATTGTAATGTCTTGATCACACAATTACCTTTTCTTTTGATTCTTCGCTCCCTGTTGACTTGACATACATTGATTTTTCAGAATTAAACTTTTCTTTGTCTCCCTCTCAACACATGAATCTGGTCTTCTTTAGCTACACACTTTTGATGAGCTTTAATAATAGCATTGAGAATAAGAACTCATCATCATCTTCAACTCAGTAAGAATCAACTAATATTTTTGTTTCCTTCTTTCAAAATCAACTGAATTTCAATTTCTTTAAACTTTCTCCCCCTCATGATGATCAGGATTCTTCATGAACATCATGCAATTGTAATTGACATTCAGCTTGATTTGTGCATGAATACTTCAACATTTATTGCTTAGAATCCTCATCATGACATTCAGTTGAATTTATCAAATATGTATCTCATTGACATTGTGACCACAATGATATTGCAATGAAAGTATTCAAGACAGTCTTTAGGGCACCATCTCAAAGTTCCGTGGGAAAGTGTTAACACCGAGATCACATAGATTGCTCGTTAACACAACAGTTTTTAAAGTGTGTGACCTACGTTAAATGTTGGAATAATGATAGCACTGGTAGGATTTCCATCTATCATCGTGAATATCACAAAGATAAAACTCAAGATGTTCCGGTATCAGTTACGAAAACTAGATACTTGTGACATTTCCATCATGTGTCCTAAGAAATGAAATGATATAACAATAAGCTCTAGACTCTATAAGTGCATGAAAGAAGTCGGGACCGGAGTAGCTGTCATCTTTTCTTCAATATTAACAATCTCCAAGTGAGATGTCAATAGAAATGTGCTAATTCTCCGTGTGAAGTTGAAACAATCATCTTTTAAGAGATAATTGAGTAGCTGGGTGGGGTTAGTGCATTGCATCACTGGGTTCATGATGTAACACCGGAAAATCACAAGCCAAATTTTTTTTTGAATTGCACTACGGAAGCTAATTCAAACCAACTTAATTACATATAAACCAATATTTACAAATGTATAATATTTGTTCAAAAGCTAACACAACAATAACTATTTGGTGTTACAAAATAACTGGCTCGTCTCTTTTTAAAACAAGCATCAGAGTGTGGTCAACTTTTTCTTCTTCAATCACAAACACAAACCTGCAAAACATCAACTGAGGGAAATTAGCACAAAGCTAAGTGAGTAGAGGCTAAACACCAAAAGCAAACATTCACAATCAATATCAAAGCATGTAATCACATATCCAGGAAGACCGACGGTTCGGTGCAGAACCTACAACCAATGTCGGCCAAAGCAAAGGTTTACCGATAGCTCTCCACTAAATTGGCATAGTAAACTCCACCTCTGAAGCAACATATGCAACAGAAGGGCTACTACTATTCAACCAACCAGTAGACGAGCTCAGCCCAAGTCCACGTATAGCTGACTTGCCAACGCAACTCAAAATCATACTAAGAGCGCGTATCGACCAAATAGTCATGTAGCAGATATCAACAATCAATATCACAATCAACAGTTCAATCAATCCATTCTCAAACACAATCACATCAATAACATTAACTGCAATCTTTACCATCCGCGATTAACGTCCACTCACCTCTATTTCAGCACGAACTCAGATGTCTAATATTACTGAGCTTTTAGATTGCCAGAAAGCACAGCAATAACCAAATTAGTCTCAATCTCATAAATATATCTATCCATATATTTATCATTTATTCATGAAATTAAACAAACAATAAACAAATACAAATCCAAACACAAAGTGTCGGATTTCCCAAAACTATCGGATTTCAGTCTATCGGATTTAGGAATCTGCCAATCACAAGTATCGAATTTCACAAACTGTTGGATTTCACCTTAGTCGGATTCTATCAATCAGATTTCATGTATTCGGATTCCTAACACTAAGATTTCCACTTTATCAGATTTGGGTCTCGGATTTTAAACTTCCGGATTCTAACACTTATCGGATTTCACCAATGTTTCGGATTTAGGATGAATCGGATTCTAAGTATAGGTTTTCTAAGTCTCGGTTTCTCAAGTGTAGGATTTTGGAGTATAAGGTTAAGTGTCGGTTTTAGGCTTCGGATTCCAAGTCTCGGATTGTATTGGTTTTCAATCATTCGGTTTTCCAACCTATCGGTTTTACAAGTGTCGGTTTTTACCATCTTCTTCATTTCAAATCCGATAACTTCATAGCTTCATCATATCAACTCAAACCCAGAATTCATAATGTTCATCAAATCATAACAGAAACATGTTTAAACACAATTAAACACATATTCATGCATCATAACATCATTTAAACACATAAATCATATGAACACACACAATCCAATTAAATCAAGTTCTAAAAACCGATTCTATAGTTCTTCATAAATTTTCATGTTTAATTACCAGCAATCCTACCCAAACTAACATGCAAACACATTAAAGTAAAAATCTACCCTTTAATCTTGAATTTGGAATTGAATCTAAGAAATTCCGATTCTTGTTCTTGATCTTCTACGGTTTCTTTGGGAGAGAAAAATACACCACACACACACTACACTTTCTTAAATTATAAAATAATGAATTCTTAGCTAAACCCCTTACACGTATACATGCAATATATCAAGAGGTGGCAAAAACCCATCTCTAATTACTCATACCTAAACATGTTTACAACTAAATACATGCATATATACATGCATACGGTTATAAACATACATACAATAAAATACATGAACATTTATATTAACACATACTTATAATTAGTTAACCAATTAACCACTTAATCATAATAAAACAATTAAGCACGTACCACAAACCCGCTAATCTCCTAGCCCAGGTTTGAGGGTGTTACACATGATGTCTTCTTCAATACCAAATCTCAACACATGAGATCTAGTAGCATATGTGGCTACCCAGATTGACACTGTTTGGAGAGGATCTTTCTTTTCTTTTGATCCTATCTCTCACCCTCAGCTCTCTGAATATTTTTCGACTTCTCCCTCAAACTCTCTTTCCAGAATGAATGTATGTATCTGTGTTTAGATACATTTGGACACTTGTTACAAATTTGAAACGATTTGAGCAATCATATGGATGTCAACAAGACTGATTTGCAAGAAAGATTCTGTTGAGATGGATTGTCAAGAATGATTTGATCAATCAAAGAATATGAACAATCAAAGAAATATGAAGTATGAAATGAAATGACAAAATGATTTAGCATATATGCTCAAAGTGATTAGTTGATCATATGCACCCCCATCTCTTGTTCCACCCCTCTCGATTTCATTTTATCTCTGCACACCAATCAGCATTCCGTGATAACTGATTCTGCTCACCTATTCGACCTATTAAACCCTTACTTTGTTTTTCTAGAATAAGGTGAACTCCTGGGGCAGATCCTTCCGGCTCTGGATTGACCATAGGAGTAAAAATTGCCTATAGTCCCTCATTCTTTGGTGCCTTTTTGATCACTTTAATAGTATATAACATGAATGATTTACACAATAAATGAAGAGTAATTGACACAAGAATGAACGGTTTCCATAATGAATGGAATCTTTGACAATAAAGAAAGGATTTCCAGAATTATTATCGGGATAGAATTCAAGAAATGAAAGATGAGCGTTCAGAAGATCAACAATCAAATGAATCAAGAAAGACATTAGAATGAATCGACAAATGAATGCCTACTTGACTCGGAAACAAAAACAAAAAGAATTGAAAATCTTTTTGTATTTTTAACATTTGTACTGTTTTTGGATTTTTCCTTTTGCAATGTTTTTTTATTTTCTAAAATTGATTTGAAAGCATAAAAAATAAAATCCTAAGTTGACGCATTTTAATTCGAAAATGATTTTACATCAACTAGGTTAGAGAAAAAAATTGCTCCCCCTACAAGAATGCACAAAAATAGTTTTCATTTTAAAACAAAATTGCAATCTTGTAGGTTCTCGACGAAAATGATTTGTCTATCAAAGAATCGATGTCGTTCTTGCTCCCCCTGCAAAATAATGAACCATTATCATACAAGTTTTATCAATGAATGATAAACTACAAACATTAAGTTTCCAGATCATTAGACTCGGGCTAATGCTGAACACAATGACGTGTGAAATGGATTGTAGGGAACACTCTTCTTTCTTCAAGTCAGGAGATTGAACTTGTTAGCATACTGAACACAATGTGCTTTTCAACGCATTCTGAATGATCTTCATTAGGGGTGTGTTCGGTTCTGGAACCGGTAGAACCGATAACCGAAATTGATAAAAAGCTATAACCGAAAACCGAACCGGTTTAATGGAACCGGTTCCGGTTTCGGTTCCAGTTATTTCGGGTATATAACCAGATAGGACCGAAAATAACCGAAATTTTACTTTGGAACCGGTTTCAAGTGTAGGAACTGAAAGAACCGGTAACCGGTGAATATTTTTGCTATTAAAGACAAATATGATATGTTTGTATTAGTTGTTTTTACCTGTAAATGTTTACTAACAACCAAACAATAAGTTAGATGCAAAATAAGGTTAAATTTACGTAGAGATCGATAGATTAAAGTTGAGATCACAATTGAATATGCATGCATCTTTAACACTAACATATGATTAATAAATAATAGTTTATTAACTTCGTTCTTACAAATAATAACTATTAATCATTTAAGCAACGATAATAGTTTAATAGCCAACCATATTCTTAACAATAATAGTTAAATTACCAACAATATGGCAAACACAAAATCAATACCAACTAACTACTCAATAATCTCTATTGGCTTTCCCCACTTCTATTGCATATCGCGTCTTCCAACTCTAAATTAAACAGGAAATGAAAATAAGTTAAAAGTTAGTATATATAATTAACTGTTTGTTACTTTGTTAATATGTAATAACAAGAATTATTACCTTTAGCGACATCATCATCTTTTAAAATGTCTTCAATATTGTCCACAATCGGCTTCCTTGATTTTCTTACCCAATCTTGGGTGCAAACTAAAGCCTCTACGATCGGTGTGGCCAAGTTTGTTCGGTAAGGATCTAATATTCGCCCACTGTACTAAAAGCCGACTCGGATGCCACTATCGAAATTTGAATTGCCATAACATCTAACAACATAAACATATAAAGTGTTAAAATATAATATTTACTATAATATATAAATATATATATATATATATAATCGCACCTTTGGCCATCCGGGAAACAATCGGGTAACGGGATGCATTTTGTTTCCACCACATTAGAATATCAAACTCCTTAATATATGGAGTTGTTGGCTCGTTCAAGTATCTTTGCAACTCCGTTTCAAGTGAAGACGAGGGGTTTTTCGCTTTTATTAGAATATCACCCATAAACTCATTCTCGTCATCAACACAAACTACATCTTGAGCGCCATGATTTTGAGAAGACACGTTAGATTCGACATTGTCAAATTTGTCTTTGTATATATTATAAAAATTCTCAAATCTCTTTTCAAGATCCCGTATGAAAGAGTTAACCCTCAAGGTAGTATCCAAGGTTGACATGCGATTATTTTTCGTTACCCTGTTCTTGACCAACTTCTCAAAAGCAGGTCTAAGAAATACAAACTTCATTCGCGGATCCAATAAAACCGCAAAGTACATGTAGTCGTTGAGCTTTTCGATGTTTCCCCAATACTTGTCATATTTTCTCCGCATTTCATTGCCAATCAAACAAAATTGAGGTTTTGCCGACCATTCCCGTATATGTTTGTCAACATCACATATTTCACCAAAAAATCGATGCGCCAACGGTTTTGAAGTAGCTGACACTAGGTCTGTTTTGGTCTTGAATTTCTCAAGAAACTGGATCATACCTTTACAAACAAGAAAATCTTCATGATTGGGGGCCCTAACATCCTATGCAAATGCCTTATCTATCAACCAAAAAAAATCTTGTAAAAATTCAGCTTTAGTAGCCCTTGTTTAAGGCCTTGTAAGTCACTTAATTTGTAACCAATAAGACGTTTGAAGAGTCTAAAATACAGCTAAAGCAGTAAACTACATTATGAAAAATGAATTAGGTCATTTTGACTTCTAATGAAGAAGTTATGACGGTTTAAAGTAGACTAATAGTTTTGCAATTTGCACAATGCTGAAACAGCCCAACAGATTTAATAATCCATGTTAAGGGCCTTATAAATCAGTTGATATTTAACAAAATACGGCGTTTTCAGAGTCTAAAATGTAGAAAAAACATAGAACTACATGTTGGAAAAAGAATCATGTCATTTTGACTTCTAACGAAGAAGTTATGACGGTTTAAAGTAGACTAATAGTTTTGCACAATGCTGAAACAGCCCAACAGATTTAATAACCCATGTTTAGGGCCTTATAAATCAGTCGATATTCAATAAAATACGGCGTTTTCAGAGTCTAAAATATAGAAAAAACAGTGAACTACATGTTGGAAAAAGAATCATGTCATTTCGACTACTAATGAAGAAGTTATGACGATTTAAACTAGACTAATAAGTTTACACAATGCTGAAATAACAAAGTTAAAGAAAGGAATAGTAAATTACCTACGACACGGTACTTAAGGAAAACATCTTCTAAATCCACGGCAATCTTCAATAACTCATAAGTCGATTTCCATCGAGTGGGACAATCGTTGCACAAAAACTTTTTTGATTCCACTCCAAGGTCTTTCATGCAATTTTTAAACCATGCAATCCTTTGTGTGGAATTTCTTATGTACCGTACGGCCTTTTGCAAACATTTAACACTACTCTCGTTTTCACTTAACACGTCTTTCACAATAAGGTTAAGAATATGTGCCATGCACCTTATGTGAAAGTGTTTCCCCCCGTCATACATGGTTGGTAATACTCTAACTAAAAATTCCATTGCTTTATCATTTGTGATTGCATTATCAACCGTTATACTCATCACATTTTTGATACCCCACCCTTGAATGCATTCTAATATCTCTCGCCCAATGTCCTCTCATACATGACTATCTATCGGTCTAAAGTTAATTATTCTTTTGTGCATCTCCCAATTTTCATCAATGAAGTGTGCCGTGACCACCATATAATTCACCCTTTGACACGAGCTTGTCCAAGTGTCGGTGGTCAAATGAACGGTACTAAGGGGATTACTTAAATATTTTAACAACTTATTTCTTTCATCGAGATAGTAATTCGCGACATTTTTTGAAATGGTAGTTCGGCTTGGCAAAACGACCTTCCCGTTTAAAACGCTTGTGTACTCAATAAAAGCTTAGTTTTCAACAAACTTAAAGGGTAGTTCACCAACTATAAACAAGTTCAACAAAGCTTTTTTAATTCTTTTATCATCATGTTTCCAAGTACTAACACTTCCTTCCCCGTTCCCTTCTTTCTTGAATTGTAATATGTTTTGTTTTTTTCATATTACTCGGGTTTTTTACAACTAAGAACATGCTTATTTAAACTAGATATACCGTTTAAATTTGGGTCAGCTCTGATAGTCTTGGAACAAAATTTGCACTTGCCATGCTTCACTTTTCCTCCACCATCTTCATCTACGTAAACCTCATCAAATACCTTCCAACAATCTGCCCTTCCTTTCCCATTTCTTTTTCTCTTATTTGTTGGTTTTTCTTTTTGAGTGTCTTCAACTAACACTTCATCATCATTAACCTAAACCATAATAAAATTACAAGGAATGAATAAAAAAAATAGATATCATATAAACGCTAACTGAGTACATAAACAAACACAGTAAAGACACAAACCAATACATAAATATATGGTATAGATATACAAACATAATACACAATTGCACATCAATAATATATATATATATACACACAGCACACAACATATATATATATATACACACAATTCTCATAGTTTTCACACACACAGCACATATATATATACACACACACATCACATATATATATATATATATCACACAGCACACAGAACTTTAATATATATATATATCTATATATATCATCGATAAACCAGCAGTCCAACACAGTATATATATATATATATATCATCGATAAACCTTCACATATCCAATAATATATATATATACACACAACACACACACATATATATACACACACAACACATAGCCAAATACACACAACTTTAATATAAATATATATCATCGATAAACAGCATTACAACAACATATATATCATCGATAAAAAAACAGAACTTTAATATATATATATATATATATATATATATAGATATATATATATATATCATCGAAACCAGCAGTCCAGCATAGTATATATATATCATCGATAAACCAGCACAATATATATATATATATATATATCATCGAACAACAAACATAACCAATTAACAAAAAAATTCACAAAAAAGGAAGTGTTTACTTGAGTTTCTTGAGTGCTAGTCCAATTCTCCATTGATGAACAATTGATTTCTTGAAACCCTAAAGATTGATGGATGGAACTAGAGAAGACTACTTTTTTTTAGGCAGAAGAAATCTGGACAGATTGTTGGAACTGCAATACCCGGTTCTAAGAAACCATTCAACTACAGATCATTTTTTGATTTTGTTTCCTAGAAAAGAGAGGGTTTCCAAGAAAACCATTCAATTTCCGGTTCTAAGCCCGAAAAGCCCGATAACCGGTGGAACCGGAACCGCAATACCCGATAACCAAAAATGATGTTTTTGGATAACCGATAACCGGACCGGAAAGTCAAATACGGTTCCAACCGGTTCCGGTTCCGGTTCGGTTTTTCGGCCAAAATGCTCATCCCTAATCTTCATTGTTTTCCAACAATGTCTCTGACTAGATCTGTAAAACAGACTAAGCACATTTTGGTACTCACTTGAAGTTGGGTCCAGCTATGTTAGGTTTATGAACCTTTCTATGCATTGGGCCTGTGTGCCATTGGGGAATACCATTTTGAACAACAAATTTATGATTTGTTCTTGAAGTTTTACAAATCTTCTCTTTTGAAAGTCTGATTAAGTGCTTGACTGAGTATATACCACAAAAGGATATTTGACATCAGTTTTGAGCACAAAATTTCCATTATGCTTTGCTTTAGAAAAGAATTTGTTGTTGTTGTTCAAAAAGTTGGTATTTAGATGTTTAAACGAATGATATTGAATATCAGCATAATTGACTTTACCAGAATGATGTTGTCTATGCATTCTTCTTTGTGGTACAACATTGGACTTAAAACCATCATTGATGACATTCTTCATTGGAAACTCAGATGCTCTAGGTTTAGTTTCTGAAGATGTCCCGGTAGGTATTGCATTGGATGAGAATTCATCAGTTATGACATTTTTGATACAAAATTCTAATGATGGAAAAAATGCATTTGAATGCACATGATTGATTGAACCACATGGTGAATTAAAGATTGAGGTTTATGTGGTTTTCTTCTTTTTAGTCCAGAATGATGATATCTTTACAAACTTGTCACCTAGATTCTTTGGAATCCAAGCTTGTTTAGTATTTGGTAAAGAATCATTTGAGCTTACTGAAAATTCAGAATCAATATAACTTGAATAAGATGCATTCTGTTGACTTCTGAATTCAGTTTCTTTTGGCTTTTGAGAAGAAGTAGTTGCTTTAGAAGTAGAAGCATCAATGAAATCGTCATCTGATTTTCTACTTTCAGCATCTGCAACAGAAAAATAAGAGTCAGTATCGCTACCACAATGTGTTTCTGAATCAAAATTGATAGTATCAGCAGAAGTCTTGGTAGGTTCAGATGCTTTTTCAGCAAGAAGTATTGCGAACTTGAGTTTAGCCAAAAATTATAGTCTCTCTCTCCAATGTTTTCTTCTTTGTGTCCAGAGTCTTTTGAAGCTCAGATATTTTGTTTTTCAGAATTGAGATAGGAATAATGATGTGCGATTTACGTACCAGTTTTAAATTTGTAAAAACCGTATATGTTTTAAATACGACACAATAGGCAAGTGTACCTAATCGTGTAGCAGTATAGAAAATAAGTACGGGTGTCGAACTCTCGGGGAACGAGTATGATTTTAGATATAATTAAACTAATTATCTAAATAATATTAAACTAAAAAGCAGTAAACAAGGGGGAATGAGCAATTTAGCAGGAGAAAGCAACGAATCCAATCAAGCCTAAAATTAATAAAACTTCAGATTTCAAAGCTAAGAAAGCGAGAATGCAATTTAAACTTGGATTTAATCAATAAGAAGTGAAGTATCTCTACTTGGACAACAGATTCCCTAATCAAATTAGCATATTTCAATGAAGTGCAATGGACGACTTAAAACAATATACCGATTTCTAAAGTGGTTAAATCTCTTGGTCAGACTCACTAACCCTATAGTCTCAGACAATTAACTCAATGGTCATGTAATTAATTAATCTTTAACTAGCCAAGTTATTCGAGTTATGATAGACTTAATCTTTGACTCGTTAATTCACAAAATCAATCTAATATCAAATAATGGTCATCAAGGATAATAGCAAGCACAATAAAGTTTCAATCTTTAAGCCTAACCCTAGGATATGGTCAATCACTAGTTATGAATCCTAATGGTCATATAAATTCATAATTCAAGCAAACATAGGAAGAATGGTCATACAACCTATGAAAACTCAGATTCTAGGCATAAAAATCAGAACTTGATCACACTTGGATCTTTGAAAAAGCTAATCATAACAAATATATCATTAAAAGCAATCCAAACATTGAAATCCAACTAATTTTCAAAGGTAATCATGTCCAAGTAGAGAATACAGGGTGTTTAGCCCATAATCAGAGGAATACAACCATAGAAATTCATAAATAGAAAGCTAAACATGATTTAATAACACCTAAGTATTCATTCTAGGAAGATAAACCTTCAATCTTCACTTCAAATGCTTCAATCTTCAATCAAAGTGCAAGAATCCTGCTCCAGAGCTTCAAATTCATCGTATTCGTTCGTCTAGGGCCGGCTAGAAGGGTTAGCATCCCTTTTTTCGAATAAAAGATGTCTCTTTATAGAGTTCTAATCCAGCCGGGAATGCGTCGCGTTCGTCTCTTGGATGCGTCGCGTCTTAATAAACTTGCCCGATAAGATCGCTTGATTTCAATAGAACGCGTCGCGTTTACCTCTCGGACGCGTCGCGTTCTCGATTTTTCAGACTTTGTGATTTTTCTTTGTTTCTCGAGTCTTTTTTTGTCTTTTCCGCTTAAACTCTCGCCATTGAGTATTTTATGACCTGTGATTGATAGTTACACACTTTAAGTACCATTTGTCATCATTTAAAGAATTATTTAACATTTGAGCGCCATTTATCGCAATGAATATATATATATAACGCGGTATCTAAATACCACACACTTGAGCTTTGCTTGTCTTCAAGCAAATTGCAACTCAATCAAGCATAGAAAATCAATCTTTCAACATCAATCTAAAAAGAAATCAAACGCTACTTACTAATGTCCGTACAAATGATTAAAAACAGAACCATACTGATTGTATTTAGAATTATATATATATATATATATATATATATATTTGTGTATTGATCCCTTTTAACTTCTCACCACTCAAATAATCATTTTCCTCACAAATAACCAAACTTCAATTCATGAATTATTTATAAAATCAGCAAATAGTTGATTTACCTTTAAGCAATCCCCTAACCTCAAAGCTTATTGCAGATTTCCAAGCTTTAATAAACATATGCTTTTATTCTTTCATTCTTTTATATAAGTCCATGACTTTCTATGGAACCCATGTAGCGAACATTCGACTCAACCGATCCAAACCAATTGGCTTTAGATGGTTAGGTGTAGAACACCCCTCGGAGCGTACTAATTCGAGTCCCAAAGGCCACATATTTGACTTTTTATTCCAACAGATATTTCATTTCTTTCTTTTTTCATTGTTGGCATTTTTTTTTCTTTTCTTTTTGCATAGCATATAAATACAAAATTGAAATTTTCCACTTAGCCTATTTTTGTCAAGCTTTGATTCAAAAAGGCTCAACCTTGCTGATTTTAAAAATAATTCATGAATTAACTTTCGGCTATTTATAAATCAAATTTTATTTGAAAATGACGAGAAGCCACAAATACTATGATATAAAAGCTAAACACAACTTTACCATTTGTTTACCAATCATTTATCTTGACATTTTTAACTAGCACTTGATTCTTACTCGAATGATATCAAAATTTTAAATTTCTAGCCTAACTTCATCATAATTTTCAAGATTTCAACTAAAGCTCAAATGCAATGGAGAATTTTTTTCTAACCACCCACCCCACACTTAGACATACAATGCCCTCATTGGATATAAGAACAAAGCAAAATAAAAATAAATGGTAAAAAAAGATCAGAAACAAACTCCCCTGAAGTATGTCTCTCACACGGCGAGAAGAGTGATAAGATATGGCGCTGTACTGACTGCCAGCATAAGCACGCACTCCATACTGTTTAAGCGGAATCGGAACTACATAACTCAACCATACCATCAACACAGCACAACCAAATATAAATAAATATATACAATCATGAAGCAAGTTAGTGACAATGTTCAAAATAAAACAGCTAAAAATAAATACATATACTAAACTAAATATACAAGCATCACTCCTCTGAATCGTCCTCAGAAGACTCTCGGCCCCCATAACCCGAGGGTCCGGCCTCATCTGCAGACCTACCGGCAGGGAAACGCGTCTGCCAGTCAGGGAATAGTGTGGGCGCAGCAGGAAACGGCGTCGGCAACATCTTGCACTGGCGCTGAGCTACCACAGTCAAGGCCTCTCCTAGCCACTGGACCTGACGCTGCAACCCGTACATGAACCGCCGCATGTCGTCTATATAAGCACCTAAGGCGTGAGTCCCTGGTGCGGTGGTCTGCATCTGCTCCTCCTCCTCGGCAGCAGCACCCGGAGAACATCTCCTACGTCTCCTCCGCGGTGGCTGCTCTGGCTCCCGGCCCTCACCGGCCCCTCCACCCTCCAACACCTCCTCCTCATCTGCATCCTCTACCCGCAGCATCCCTCTGAATGTTGTCCGCTCGAGCACCCGCATCACCTCAAGATAGTGTTGGAATATGCCCGCTGACACGAACGAGTTAATAGCACTACTGATGAAGTATAGGCCTATTGGGTCACACACCAAGTATTGATTCCGGCAACACGATCAAGCAAAAGAGACGAAAAGGCCAAAATGGGTTTTGGCAGGATGGTACACGGGTCGTGTTCCTGAACACGGGCCGTGTACAGTCCAACATACACGAGGCATATTAGCCCAGTTCAAGGTCGTGTAGTTTGGGCCTACACGGGCCGTGTAGATGAACACGGGCCGTGTAGTGCCTGTTAGACACGGGCCGTCTTAGCCCAGTTGGGGCCGTGGACTTTGGGCCTACACGGCCGTGTTGATCAACACGGGGCGTGTACGTTCGCTGTAACAGTAGAATTAACAGCCTTAAACACTTGGTTTAATGGGGTTAACTTCTCATAATTGTGTTAGACAAAGAGACCACGAGTTATCTGCTCTAGTAGAGGCTTTTGGCTAACACTTTGTCTCTTGGTTGATACTTGAACTCTCTTTTTCTTATTCATCTTGTTCTTGGTGTTCTTGAGCAGAAGAAGCAAGATATACACACACTTGATTGTTGTTGTGGTGGTTGCACATCAACTTGCTAGCACTTGGGAATCAAACAAGCTTGGGGTGGACTTCATTGGAGGAGTTCTTTGTTGGATTCTAAGCTACTTGACAAGGAAGGTTATTTTATGTTTTGCATTATTGAGGTATAACCTTTCTACTCATCTTGTTTATCTTTTAGTTGCAATTCCATTGTTAGATTTTGGTCCATGGGAAGTATTCATTGTTTGGCATCGAATTTTTGTTACATGCTTTGCTTCCGTTGCTACTTGTTTTTGCCAAACGAATACCTTCAATGGTATCAGAGCCATATCTAACATGGCTTTGCACTATTGAGTCTAGAAAAACCATAAAAGTGTTTTTGGATAAGAAAAGTGTTTTCTTAAAATTGGTTTTTCCATTGACACTCTTGTTGTGCTAGAATAGATTTTTTCGTAGTCGTGTTAATATATTTTAGTTTTTATATTTATATATTTAGTGTAACTTGGCATGAAGTGTACACAAATATATACTTATAAATGTATATATGAATATGTGTCTCAAAAATGGTTTGGTATACTAATGCATATGTAGAAGGATTGTCCTTTTGGTGCCTTTGATGTTTTGACAATCTTAACTAAAATATATATATATATACATATATATATATTTATATCATGGTTATGTGTGGCACACCATGTTTCTATTTGATCTGCTTGATTTGATTTGGTAACGTGATATGCCCCTAGACCTATGTGTTGTGGTGATTGATTATTTTTGGTTTTTGGCGGCCTGCGTGTTGTATTGTTGTAACAATATTTGTTTATTTACTTATTGGTGCGGCCTGCACGCCGTTTCTTTTATTCTATGTATTTGTATAAATAGTATAGGATTGCGACCTGTGTGTCGTTTATATATATTCTATGTATTTGTATATAGTATAGATTTAAAACCAAAATAGTCAATGGGAGTCATGGTGATGACGTCTTGGCGAGAAGGAATCAACATGCTATTGGAGGTGTTGGATTCAGTGGGAGCTCATCCAACGAGACCATATCTTGTCCTTAGATTTTTGGCCTCGTTTTCCCCGTTGTGGCTCACGGGGAAAACGCATAGGAATTTTGGGCATGTTACCGAATCATATGTGTATATATATATATATATATATATATTTGCGTGGTTGTATTTTATTATTCTATGCATGGATTAGGATTCGCATGCTAGATAATTTTTCTATAAAATTAAACAAAATACAATGTTTGTTAAAATGGTTAACAATTGCGCGCGAATAGAATTGACAAAGAAAATATATAAATGGTATTATATTAAAAGTGCTTAAAATCATTTTGACACTTACTTTGTTAGTTCACAAAAGAGTTTTATAAACCGGAAACAAAATCCCGTTTTTCAAAATGTAAATCACGCACCATCCATAAGATGACACCACCCGAATCTAACGAAGCAAGGATGATTGTCGCGCTAAGCACGATTCATTCCTTGTGTAGTTGTGTGGAAGGTGAGTGGGGAAACGCGCATGATTGGTTGTCGAGCTAAGCACGAGCCAATTGATAGTCGAGAGTACCACCCGTGTGTCTTGTCGGACGATTTACAATTTTAGTATATAATTCTTGGTCAGTTGTCGAGCTAAGCACGAGCTAAACAAAAATTATATATTAAGATTGGTGTAAGATATGGATCAAACATGCTAACCGACATAATGGATGTCAACGGATCCCGCAAGTGTCTAAGAGTTGTAATAGAGATTACAATTGGTAAAATGGTTGCCGGCATAAAAGCTTCGCCACGTGATCCGCGGTAAACCCGTCACGGTGCGAAGTGAAATAAGGTTCTTAGCCCTTGTTACAAATAAATTGTTTTGTTTAAAACTATGGGTACTTATTTTTAACAAGGATTTCCAAACTAACTAATACTACTTTGCTATTTTAGATGGCGTCTTCAAGCAACACCAACACCACCAACCATTTTTCGCTTAGAGTTTTCCTTGAAAAGGAGAAACTCAATGGTAACAATTTCTTGGATTGGTTTAGGCAACTTAAACTTGTCCTATGCCAAGAAGGGAAGATGGTTACCATAGAGGAGGCCCTACCCGAGGCTCCTGCTGCCAATGCCACTTGGGCTATCCGAGACGCTTATGAGAAGCGTGTCAAGGATACCGAGGACATTACTTGCCTCATCCTAAGTACTATGATCCCCGAGCTCCAAAAGCAAATGGATCATTTGAGTGCTTTTGACTTGATCGCTCAGCTTAAGGAAATGTTCCAGCAGCAAGCGAGACAAGAGAGGTTCGAGTGTCTTAAGACGGTGCTTGGTAGCAAGATGGCCGATGGCGGGAATGAGTGCTCACGTGTTGCGTATGAAAGCAAACGTGGAGCGCATGGAACGGCTCGGATTTACCATAGGGAGGGAGCTAGCCGTGGATTTGATCCTATGGTCCCTGCCGACCGCGTATGATCAATTTGTTATGACTTATCATATGCATAGTATGGATAAGTCCATTATGGAGCTTCACGGTATGCTTAAGACAACCGAGTCTAGCATGATCAAAAATAAGCCCGTCGTTCCAAATCCCGTTCTTGCTATAAGGGAGGGGTGAATCTAGAAGAAGAAGCGATCCACTTATTATTGAACGTATGCTATTCGCCGCTTGTGGCGCGAAACATTATTTCTTTTCATGCATTACACGACAATGGTTTTGGTTTTTCTTTTGATAATGGAGTTATCGTTTGTTCTAAAAATAATATTTGTTATTTTAAAGCTTATCCTTGTCGTGGTATTTATGAAGTAGATGCGTACGTTAGTGATAATCGTTCAATCATGAATATTGATTCAACGTCTAAAAATGGTTTAGACAAGTTGTCTTTGTGGCATGGTCGGCTTGGCCATATAAACAAGACTCGTATGGTCAAGCTCCAAGCGGATGGGATCTTAGAATCATTTGACCACGAGTCAAACGAAGTATGCGAATCTTGTTTGTTAGGCAAGATGACTAAAGCACCCTTTTCCGGCGTGAATGAGAGGGGTAAAGACTTATTGGACATTATACATTCCGATGTGTGTGGTCCATTTAAGCACATCACAAGAGATAATTCTAGATACTTCGTTACCTTTATAGATGATTATAGTAGGTATGGGTATGTCTACTTGGTTAGACAAAAGTCTGAGACCTTTGAGGTCTTCAAGACTTTCCAAAATGGATTAGAGAATCAATTGGGCAAAAAGATTAAGATACTTAGATCCGATAGGGGTGGTGAGTATCTTAGTCAAGAGTTTCGTGATCATCTTAAGGGTTGTGGAATTATCTCACAACTTACACCTCCTAGGACGCCGCAATTAAATGGTGTCGCCGAGAGGAAGAACCGAACATTGTTAGATATGGTTCGGTCTATGATGAGTCACACCCAAGTGCCTATAAGCCTTTGGGGTTATGCTCTTGAAACGGCAACAAGAATCCTTAATCTCGTTCCAACGAAGAAGGTCGATAAAACACCTTTCGAGATGTGGCATGGGAACCTCCCGTTCTTGCCTATCTAAAGGTTTGGGGTTGTCAAGCCTACGTACGACGTGAGGTAGATGACAAGTTGGAGCCCCGATCTGAAAAGTGTTATTTCATCGGATATCCAGCTGCGGGTATTGGATATATATTCTATAAACCTTCCGAGAACAAAGTATTTGTCGCTCGGAGGGCAGTCTTTTTAGAAAGAGAATTAGTATCCAATCAGCATGGCGGGACTAAGATTGATCTTGGAGAAGTTCAAGAGTCAACGGATGAAAGACCTAACGTTGGCACTAGCCAACAACCTAGTGAGGTTGAGTCTGAGCATGACAATGCGGAGACTAACGTAAATCCGTTACCTCCCCGTAGGTCCGGTAGAACTCTCCATGAGCCAGAGAGATATGGGTTTCTCATATCTGAGGGCGACGAGTTATTGGTGGATCTTAATGAGCCCACCAACTATCGGGAAGCGGCAGCAGGCCACGAGTCTGCTAAATGGAAGGAGGCAATGGATAATGAGATGCAATCCATGGAGGATAACCAAGTTTGGGAACTGGTTGATCCCACACCCGGTTGTAAACCAATAGGGTGTAAGTGGGTCTTCAAAAAGAAGACCGACATGGATGGAAAGGTACACACTTTCAAAGCCCAACTGGTGGCTAAAGGTTTCACTCAGACACATGGTGTTGACTATGATGAAACTTTCTCCCTAGTGTCCATGTTGAAATCTATTAGGATACTTTTGGCAATTGCCGCATTTCATGATTACGAAATATGGCAAATGGATGTCAAAACCGCCTTCCTTAATGGGAAGCTTTCCGAAGAGGTGTATATGACGCAGCCTGAGGGTTTTGTGCATTCGAAGCATCCTAATAGAGTGTGTAGACTAAAGAAGTCCATTTATGGACTTAAACAAGCATCTCGTAGTTGGAATCTATGTTTTGATGAGAAAATCAAAGAGTTTGGTTTTTCGAAAAGTGTAGACGAGCCATGTGTATACGTTAGGGCTAGTGGGAGTGCCGTTGTTTTCTTAGTCTTGTATGTGGATGATATCCTACTCATTGGTAAAGATATTCCAACCTTGCAAAGTGTCAAAACTTGGCTTGGAAAATGATTTTCAATGAAAGACTTAGGAGAAGCGGCATACATTCTGGGTATCAAGATCTATAGAGATAGATCTAGAAAAGTTCTCGGGTTAAGTCAAAGTACATATATTGACAAAGTCTTGAAGCGATTCAAGATGGAGGACTCCAAGAAAGGAAATCTTCCTATGTCGCATGGAGTGATATTGAGTAAGACTCAATGTCCTAGTTCTCAAGAGGAACTAGAAGTAATGAAGCGAGTGCCATATGCTTCGGCCATGGGCTCGATCATGTACGCCATGTTATGTACTCGTCCTGATGTGTCATGCGCTTTAAGCTTGACAAGTAGATATCAGGGAAACCTGGGGCAAGCCCATTGGATTGCGGTAAAGAACATTCTTAAGTATCTTAGGAGGACTAAAGAGATGTTCTTGATCTTTGGTGGTGAGGAAGAGCTCAAAGTAAAGGGTTACTCTGATGTTAGCTTCCAAACTGATAGGGATGACTGCCGATCACAATTGGGGTTTGTGTTCCTATTGAATGGTGGGGCTATTACTTGGAGAAGTTCAAAGCAAGACACAGTAGCTGACTCTACTACAGAGTCAGAATACATTGAGGCAAGTGAAGCTGCTAAAGAAGATGTGTGGATGAGGAAGTTCATCCGAGACCTTGGAGTGGTTCCTAGCATATCCGACCCTATTGAGATCTTTTGCGACAATGAGGGTGCGGTAGCCTTAGCGAAGGAACCGAGAGCTCACAAGAGAACGAGGCATATACCTCGTAAGTACCACTTGATTAGAGAGATGATTGAAAGTAGTGAAGTCGCTATTAGTAGAGTAACCTCGGAAGGCAATTTGGCCGATCCGTTTACTAAACCATTGTCACAAGCTTCTCATGATTCTCACACTACGGCGATGGGTGTTAGATTTGCTCATGACTTGGTTTAGATTTAGTTTTAATTTATGTTTGGACCATTATGTATTTGGGAGCATTAAGCAATAATGTTACTAATGTTTGTTTCGATTTATATAGTAGAGATCTATATATACGCGTGTTGCGGTTACTTACATTTAGTCTTTGTTGTGTTCTATCTTTGCATGTTTAATATCTTCCCTAGATTGTTTTACGATCTTTAAGTCTCCACAATCAGTCATACTTTTAGGGAAGGAAGTATGAATTAAGATTGAGGTAAAGAATTAGTTTTGATAAAACGTGATTCTTGCCTATACTTGAAAGGGGTTTCAAGTGATTGGAGGACCCGCACCCGAGTTTACTTCATGGTTTTAGTCACAAGTAACTCGGGATGGTAATGACATTTCATCCTTAAAATAGAGATACATGTGATCTCAAAGCATAGGTTTGCTTTGCTTTGATCGTTTCCTAACGCGGTCCGTAACTGGTCGTTATAAGGGAGATGATTGGGTAGAGTATTATCTATGTGACGGGACTATGTAGTCGAAAGATATTTGTTCCTCTATGTATAGAGAGAATATCCATGGGCCCCTGGATGATTGAGTGCTGACGTTCATATGCAAGGCCGTGCTCAAGTTATATTGATGTTGATTCAATGTTAACTTGATTTGTTGGTCACCACTAATCTAGAATCGAGAAACATAATCGTGAACGATCTGAAGGTTGACTATATTCCATGCCTTGTATTCACATTGGAAATCGCGAACAAAGGGATGTACATGTTCATTTATCTTTAGGACAATCATTTTATGATTGGGGATCTTGTCAAGAGTGGCATACCCTATACTAACTTGGGAACATAGATGTCTTGCTAGAGGCCGCTCTATACTTGTGTTGTTTTTCGTAGTCGTGTCACGCGCAAGTGGGAGTCTGTTGGAATATGCCCGCTGACATGAACGAGTTAATAGCACTACTGATGAAGTATAGGCCTATTGGGTCACACACCACTATTGATTCCGGCAACACGATCAAGCAAAAGAGAGGAAAAGGCCAAAATGGGGTACACGGGCCGTGTTCCTGAACACGGGCCGTGTACAGTCCAACATACACGAGGCGTATTAGCCTAGTTCAAGGTCATGTAGTTTGGGCCTACATGGGCCGTGTACTGCCTGTTAGACACGGGCCGTCTTAGCCTAGTTGGGGCTGTAGACTTTGGGCCTACACGGCCATGTTGATCAACACGGGCCGTGTACGTTCGCGTAACAACAGCCTTAAACACTTGGTTTAATGGGGTTAACTTCTCATAATTGTGGTAGACAAAGAGACCACGAGTTATCTACTCTAGTAGAGGCTTTTGGCTAACACTGTGTCTCTTGGCTGATACTTGAACTCTCTCTTTCTTGTTCATCTTGTTCTTGGTGTTCTTGAGCACAAGAAGCAAGATATATACACACTTGATTGTTGTTTTGGTGGTTGCACATCAACTTGCTAGCACTTGGGAATCAAACAAGCTTGGGGTGGACCTCATTGGAGGAGTTCTTTGTTGGATTCTAAGCTACTTGACAAGGAAGGTTATTTTGTGTTTTGCATTATTGAGGTATAACCTTTCTACTCATCTTGTTTATCTTTTAGTTGCAATTACATTGTTAGATTTTGGTCCATGGGAAGTATTCATTGTTTGGCATCGAATTTTTGTTACATGCTTTGCTTCCGTTGCTACTTGTTTTTGCCAAACGAATACCTTCAGATAGTACTCCCCCATCAAAGGCTGCTCTATCCGCAGCAGTCTAGACTCAGAAGCAGCAGTCAGAATCCCATAGGATATGGCCAAGCGGGTGATGAACTGACCACCGCAGAGGGGGCTCGCCTGCTTGGGCCCCATGCCCTTGCGAGCCAAGTAGAAGGCAATAGAATATGGCACGTTGCAGAGCATGCAAGGGGTGAGTAAGCAGTACATGTAAAACAGATCAGTGACGGTGACCTTCTCACCGCCTTTGAGGTGAGTAACCGATGTGAATATCAGGCGGTGGACAAGGGGTGGATCAGAGCGCGGATGCTACTCTCAGCAGCGCGAGCAGCAATGCACGGGCCGTTGGCAATCGTATGCCAAAAATCGGCCAGGCTGAAGTCCGCTGGCGGGCTGCGTAGGCACGCAAGGAGGAAGGCCTGGAAATGCTAACTAGCTGTCTCCTCTCTCCTATAGAGGCCCAGCCTCCAATTGAACTCGAGGAGGGAGCACTCCCTGCTCCGGCCCCCCAGATGGAAGGCTATCACCCTGCGGTCAGTGTAGACGGCGGATATGTGGTTGAAGTTGAGGGTGGAGTAGAACTCCAACATCAACTCCCGGTAGATGGGCTCCCTGATGCTGAAAAGGCGCTCCCACGCCTGGCAGGTGAACAGAACTGACTGATCGGGGCCTCGATACTGCTAGATCAGTAGAGGAGTGAGCAGAGCTGTGATGCCGGCGGATGTGGCGACTTCCCAATCCAGAGTGTGGGCCACGTCGATCTCCTTGCGGAGCAGGTACGTGAGTCTGGAGATGTACTCATTCCGGTATTGGGCCGGAATGGTCTCTAAAAAAACCAGCCACTCATGCTGGACCGGCGGTGCAAGAAGAACTGGAGCTACAGGCTCGGGCTGCACTACTCTCCGGGCTCGGCCTCTACCACGACCACGCTCTGCCATACTATAGAAGACAATTCAATTCAATAAGTCAAAGAGCACCATTTGCAAACAGAAATGAACTAGATATTCAGTATGAATCTCCATGCATGAAAATGATAGCCTAGACACACAGTCTATTCACTAGATGAGAACATAATCGAAAGTAACGCAAGGATAAGCAACAATGCCCCAACATAGCATAACAGAACCAGAAATAAACAAACAAACACGCATAAGCAGGTGTTGCACAGATATAAGCATAAGAGGCAGTAGAACATAAATTTGGACTAAAAACAGAGGTAAGAATCGGGAGTAACGCACAGAATAATCAACCATTATAAACACGTAAGCACACGCAACGGATTGTTAGCACCAATACAAAAAAAGAGCTGTAAGATCTAGAAGAAAATAGATGTAAAAGCATGCAAGTAGACCGCATATGGCCCTAAAACAGAAACATGTGTCTTCCGCAAAAACAAAAAAACGCGTCGGGTCCAGGCCCCGGACGCGTCGTGTCCGCGAGGTTGAAGAAGACCCAACAGGGGTTGACTGTTTATGCTTGTTTCCACCAAATCAAACACACTGAGTGATGTAAAGCATTTAAAGCACCAAATGAGTACCATAAGTAGCATAAATCGCAAAACAACAATCACATTATCCCCTAATTCGAATTTTCGTAACAAAAACCCTAAAACCCCTAATTTTATCGAGAATTTTCACTTGAACAGGTCGACCTTAACAGCATATCATCATCACATTACCAAATATCAGATGATTAGGACAAACCATCGACCCATATCATGAAACCCCAACATAGATGGCCCTAACTATCTGTGTGCAGCACGAAATCGACGGTAGAACATAAATTAGGGATCGAAATGTACCTGATAGCGAAAGCAGAGCAATAGAGGATGGATTATATGTAGAATGTAGATGAAGACGAAGCTCCCTTCGAAGGATTTACAGAAAACGCGGCGAGTTCGCGAGAGATTTTGGGGTTTTGCCGAAAAGACGCGTCGGGTTGAGAGGCTTTGTGTGTGTATGTTTTGGTAAAAGTGGGGAAAAAGAAAGAGGAATTTCTGTTCGCACGAACGCGTCGGGTCCAAGACCAAAACGCGTCGCGTTTTCTTCTTTTTCCTCTTTTTGAAGCGCGTTTGAATTCAATAACGCGTCGCGTTTTTGCAGATGACGCATCGCATTTTCTCAATTTTCAAAATTAAAATTGTGCTTACCTCTTGATCTCCCAGGCTATGTTAATGCACCACGCTTGCTCCAGAGGCATAATAATGAGAGTCCAGAAAGTGTTCCTACACACAAACAAACAAAACAACGAAAAACAAACACAAACGATAGAAAATAAACAAACCGAAAAACGGGTTGCTTCCCGCAAGCGCTTCTTTTGATACTAGTCATAAGCTAGACTCCACCCCACACTTAGGGTGTTATCACGTCGAGGCGTAAGGCCTCACCCTCGCTTTCCTCAGGCATCCCCCCCTCCAGGTAGTGTTTCACGCGGTGTCCGTTCACTTTAAAGGTCGGGCCATCTTCCGATTTTAGTTCAATTGCACCATGCGGAAATGCTTTCACCACCACAAACGGACCGTACCATCTTGTCTTCAACTTCCCGGGAAATAATCGTAACCTAGAGTTGAACAATAACACCTTATCTCCTGGTTCGAAGTTCTTGTTCCCTTGCAGTCGTGCATCATGCCACTTCTTGGTGCAATCTTTGTAAATTAATGAACTCTCATACGCCTCGTTACGTAATTCATCGAGCTCGTTAAGTTGCATCAACCAGTTATCCCGCGCACCATCCATATCTAGATTGCAAGTCTTCAACGCCCAATATGCTTTGTGCTCTATTTCCACCGGTAGGTGACACGCTTTTCCATATACTAACCTGAAAGGTGTACTACCTATGGGTGTCTTAAAGGTAGTCCTAAAGGCCCAAAGCGCATCATCTAACTTATCCGACCATTCCTTCCTATTCCCGTTGACCGCCCGTTCTAAGACTCGTTTAATAGCACGATTGGTCACCTCGGTTTGCCCACTCGTTTGAGGATGGTAGGCGGTTGCAAATCTATGGTTTACACCATATTTCTGTAACACCTTTTCCATTTGAGAATTCGCGAAGTGGGTGCCTCTATCACTTATGAGAGCTTTAGGAACGCCAAACCGAGAGAATAATTTGCGTAAGAATTTCACGACGACACGTGCATCGTTAGTGGGTAAAGCTTGTGCCTCAACCCATTTTGATACGTAATCGACAGCTACCAGAATGTATTTGTTTCCATGGGAAGAAGGAAAAGGGCCAACGAAATCAATACCCCACACATCAAATATTTCGCATACTTGAATGCTGTGTTGTGGCATATCATTCCGTGCAAAGATATTTCCCGCACGTTGGCACGCGTCACATTCCTTCACAAGGCTTTGTGCATCCTTGAAAACGGTAGGCCAAAAGAATCCGGCTTCAAATACCTTCTTTGCGGTGTAGGCCGCACCGTGGTGTCCCCCGGTTGGCCCACTGTGGCAATCCCTCAGTATTTTCCTCGCCTCTTCTCCCGACACACACCTTCAGATAATGTTGTCTGCACATTGACGAAAAAGATAAGGATCATCCCAATAGTAATACTTCACATCAACGATGAATTTCTTCTGTTGCTAATGTGACATTCCTTCCAGGATGATACCCGCGGCTAGATAGTTCACAAAGTCAGCATACCAGGGCGTAGTCTGACTTACCTGCAATAGATATTTGTCTGGAAAATCATCCCCAATGTTAGCTTCGTGCAGCTCCTCTAATTCGGGGTTTTCCAGACGTGACAAGTGATCAGCAGCGACATTCTCTACTCCCTTCTTATCCTTAATTTCTATATCAAACTCTTGGAGTAATAGAATCCACCGAAGAAATCCCGGCTTGGAATCCTGTTTGCCGAATAGAAATTTCAGAGCAGAGTGGTTGGTGAACACGACGGTTTTAGATAAAATAAGGGTACAAACGGAATATATTGAAAGCGAAAACGATGGCAGTAATTCTTTTTCTGTTGTGGTGTAGTTTTCCTGCGCTGGATTTAGAGTTTTGCTCGCATAGTAAATTGGCTGAAAACAGTTATTGACTCTCTGACCTAACACTGCACCGACCGCGTAGTCACTTGCATCGCATATAAGTTCGAATGGCAAGTTCCAATCAGGTGCGACCATGATTGGTGCGGTGGTGAGTTTCTCCTTTAGGGTATAAAATGATACTAAACACTCTTTGGAAAAATCGTATTTAGCATCTTTCAATAAAAGCTGAGTTAAAGGCCACGTAATTTAGAGAAATCCTTAATGAATCTCCGATACAATCCCGCGTGGCCAAGAAAACTCTTAACCCCTTTGGCATTTGTCAGTGGTGGAAGTTTAGATATGGCATCTATTTTTGCTCTATCCACCTCAATGCCGACTTTAGACACCTTGTGCCCGAGAATGATTCCTTCATTTACCATGAAATGGCATTTCTCCCGGTTAAGTACCAGATTCGTCTCTTCACAACGCGCAAGCATCCGATCTAAGTGAGATAAACAAGAGTCGAAGGAATCGCCAAAGACCGAGAAGTCATCCATAAAGACCTCCATGAAATCCTCCACCATATCGTGAAAGATTGCAGTCATGCACCGCTGGAACGTAGCTAGTGCGTTGCAGAGGCCGAATAGCATGCGTCGGTATGCGAAGGTTCCATACGGGCAGGTGAAGGTTGTCTTCTCTTGATCCTCGGGGTTTATCGGAATCTGGAAATAACCAGAAAAACCGTCGAGAAAACAATAGAAGGCATTTCCGAATAAACGCTCGAGCATTTGATCTATGAACGGAAGTGGGAAGTGGTCTTTGCGCGTGGCATCATTCAACCAACGATAGTCGATGCACACTCGCCAACCGGTGACCGTACGAGTAGGAATCGGCTCATTCTTCTAGTTCATGACCACGGTCATCCCACCTTTCTTTGGCACCACGTGAATCGGGCTGACCCACGGGCTGTCGGATATTGGGTAGATAAGACCTTCATCGAGTAGTTTCACGACCTCTTTCTTCACGACCTCCTGCATCTTCGGATTCAATCTTCGCTGCGATTGGATTACGGGTCTCGCCTCATCCTCCATCAGGATTTTATGTGAGCAGAATGATGGACTAATTCCTTTAATGTCAGAAATAGACCATGCAATCCCCTGTTTACGCTCTTTGAGGACGGCAATCAATCTCTCCTGTTCAGACAAGGATAACGCGGATGAAATGATCACGGGAAATTGCGAATCGGTTCCTAAATAGGCGTACTTTAGGTGCTTCGGTAGCTCCTTAAGTTCAAGAGGTTTGCTGGAAACAGGGAACGCGTCGGGTTGTACACCCGGATGCGTCGCGTTCCCTTCTTTTGGCAACCCTAATCGCGACTCTAAAGATGAAAGCGACGCGTTTTCTGCATCAACGCGTCGCGTTTTCTGTACTTCTGCCCTTTCATTATTCTCTTCAATCCCTTCCTCTAGAAGCTTTTCAAGCTCTTCCAGGTCTCTATCAGCATCAAGCAACTCCTCTCCCATGGGCATTTCACCATCCATGTCCGTATCTTCCACCTTCGTCACTTCCTCTTCAAGTAATTCGTCGAAAACGTCAATGAAAAACACGGAATCATCACACGATTTTGAATGTTTCATGGATTTGTCAATTCCAAAGGTAACGGCATCAGTACCGACCCTGAGTGTGAGTTGAGATTCGTGTATATCGAATAACGCACGAGCAGTGCTCAAGAACGGTCTTCCGAGGATTATCGGAACCTGATCATCCTCCTCCATATCGATCACGATGAAGTCGGCGGGAAAGATAAACTTATCGATTTTAACCAAGAAATCCTCTACAATCCCTCGCGGGTAAGTAACTGATTTATTGGCCAAATGGAAAGCCATACGAATCGGCTTCGGCTCAGGAAGTTCCAGTTTGCATAGAATGAATATGGCATTAAATTCACGCTAGCACCGGAATTGGCTAATGCATGACTGATCGGGAGATTACCAAATTGGCACGGTAAAGTCAGGCTACCCGGATTAGTCATTTTTTTCGGAAGATTGTTCAGCATTGAAGCTGAACATTCCTCATTCATTGTGACACTTGAGACTGCCTCCATTTTCTTGCGATTCGTCAGCAGCTCTTTCAGAAACTTCGCGTACTTTGGCATTTGTGCCATTGCTTCAACGAATGGAATGTTTATGTGCAAAGATTTGAGATGATCTAAGAATTGACGATATTGCTTGTCTTGGTTTTCTTTCTTTAGCCTCTCAAGGAATGGAATAGGTGGCCGATATGGTTTCACTGGTGGCACGGATTATGGTTTTTCAACTGGCTTAGGCTCAGTTGTGTTTGCCTTACCTTTGTCTTGTTCCTTATCGATAGGAACAACAAGTGGAAGAGCGGGTGGAGCGTCGTCGGTTTTGGGAAAGAAATCCTCATGTGTCTTGCCTGACCTGGTGGTCACGGCTTTGACATCTCTACGAGGATTGTTTTCCGTGTTACTCGGAAGAGTACCCGGAAAACGTTCCTGAAGAACTTTTGAGATTTGACCGACTTGGGTTTCGATATTATGAATAGACGCTTGCTGATTCCGAAGTGCTGCTTCGGTCGATACCCCTATTTTCTTAACCAACTCCTCGGTTTCTTTGTGCCTCTGATCAGACGCGGCTGCGAATCATGTAAGCATGTCCTCGAAGTTTGGTTTTTTCTCCGGCACCTTGGGTCGGTCTCACTGATAGAATCCTGAAGCACTTTGCTTGAACTGCCCTTCCATCTCCTTACGATACTCAGGATAGGGTTTCCAGTTTGGCTTCTTGTTGCGGAAGAACGCCTCGTCCTTGGGATAATCATATTTATCACCTGAAGAATAACACGTAGATTCTTTCACATTCCCACTTTCGTCGTATGGGCAATCTTTGTCGAGATGAGGACCGCTGCAATTGTCACAACCGACCTGCATAGCATGAATATTTTGATTGACTTTTTTCATGTCGTGCCCCAGTGCATCCAGTTTGGCACTTAGGGCTGCTTTGCTATCAGATGAGTCGGCTGCGGCTGCCGGCTTTCTGCGGAAAGATGAGTCTCTTGTAGAGTGCCACTAATGAGAGTGCTGAGCCATCTCCTCAATCGGGGCATATTCCTCCGTGGGAGTTTTCTTCGGTATCGGTCCTTGTGAATCGACCATTTGTCTTGTGCAGACAATAATACCGTTATAGAAAGTTTGGACGACCTGGTGGGGATTTAAATCACGTTGCGGGCAGTTCTGCAACATTTCTTTATAGCGATCCTAGGCGTCATAAAGAGTCTCGTCCTCCAATTGCATGAAATTCTGAATTTGTGTAACACCGGAAAATCACAAGCCATTTTTTTTAAAACGCACTGCGGAAGCTTAATCAAAAGCAACTTGATTACATATAATCAATAATTACAACTGTACAAACATTGTTTGAAATTTAACATCATCATCTACTAATGTTTGGTGTTACAAAATATAATTGGCTCGTCTCTTTTTCAAAATAAGTATCAGAGTAATGGTCAACTCTTCCTTCTTCGACTACCAACACCAACCTGCAGCAGAAAGCTAAGTGAGTAGAGGCTAAAACAACAAATGCAAACATTCACAATCAATCATCAATCATGTAATCACATATCCAGAGAAGACCGGCGATTCGGCGTAGAACCTACAACCAATGTCGGCCAAAGCAAAGATTTACCGATAGCTATCCACTAAATTGGCACAGTAAACTCCCTACTAAGCAACAAATGCAACAGAAAGGCTACTACTGTAAAACCAACCAGTTAGACAAGCCCAGCCCAAGTCCACGTATAGCTGACTTCTCAACGCAACAAATGCAACAGAAAGGCTACTACTGTTACGCGTATCGACCAAATATTCATGCAACAGTTATCAATATTTCATATCACAATCAGCAGTTCAATCAATTCAATCTCAAACCACAATCATGCTTCACATCAATAAAATTAACTACAATCTTTACCATCCATGTTTAACGTCTACTCACCACAGTTTTAGCTTGAACTCAGATATCTAATTTTACTGAGCTTTTGGATTGCCTGTAAACACAGCAATAACTAAATCAGTCACAATCTCATAAATATATATCGTATCCATATATTTATAAATCATTCATCAAACAAACATCAAACATTAAACAAATACAAATTCAAAACACAAGTATCGAATTTCCCCAAAACTATCGGATTCCAAGAATCCGCAACTCATGTCTCGGATTTTACTAATATCGGATTTGGGAATCCGATGGATTCCATACTGTCGGATTTTTCTTAATTGAATTCCAAGTACCCGGATTTCACTTCACCGGATTCTAAGTTGCAATATCCCAAGTTATCGGATTTTGACTTCACATTTCGAAGCATAGGATTTCTATTCTATCGGATTTAAAGTCCCGGTTTCTCAAGTGTAGGATTTTGGAAGTTTCGGATTCAAATGTTTCAGATTCAATCATTCGGATTTCATGTGTATCGGTTTTAGACTATTGGATTTCAAGTCTCGGTTTCCAAGTATAGGATTTTGAGTTTCGGATTCTAAAGTATAGGATTATGGGTGTCGGTTTATAAGTTTTCGGATTTCAACTTCCGGTTTTCTAAACAATCGGAATTCACCTTCTTCCTCAAACGCCAAAACCGACAGTTCATTGATTTATCCAATCCACCATCTTTATAACTCAAATCCAGAAATTATGAATTCATCAAATCGTTTCACAAACATGTTTAAGAACTTCTAAACATATATTCATGCATCAAAACATCATTTAAATACATACAAATCATATGAACACAAAAACCAACCCAAAACTTATGTTCTTCAAAAACCGATTCTATGGTTCATCATGCAATCATGTTAATTTACTCAGAATTCGATCTAACAACATTTAACCATGATATCAATAACATCTAACATTGAATCTTGAGTTCAAACACAATATCTTTTAAAATCCGATGGTTGCTTTCTTCTTCGGTTTTCTTCTTTGGCAGAGAATAAAACACAGACACACACTTTCACTTTCTTTTCTTAATTGAGATAATGCATGCTTAATTTTACCAACCCCACATATACAATTCAGAAAACAGGAGGTGGCATCACCTCCTCAAACAACACCCATGTATACACATATATACATGCATACATACATACGGTTTCCCACATACATACATACAATACATGCATATTAACATACTCATAATTAATTAACCAATTAATTAGCCATTTAATCATAACAAAACAATTAAACTCAAACCACAAACCTACTAATCTCCTAGCCCAGGTTTGCGGGTGTTACAAATATCTCCCCCTTAAGAGGATTCCGTCCTCGGAATCCTTTCCTGCTCAAACAAATGGGGATATCTATTCTTCATCTTTGACTCAGTCTCCCATGTTAAATCAGAACCTAGACTGTGCTTCCACTTGACCAACACCATCGGTATCTGTTTCTTTCGGAGCTTGTCACTTTACAATCTAAAAGTTCTACGGGCTCCTCTATCAACCTCTTCTTTGAATCTACTTTTAATTCTTGCACGGGGAGAATCTGGTTTTCATCTTCTACTTTGCATTTTCTCAGATAGCAGACGTTAAAAGTATCATGTATTCCTGCAAGCTTTGCTGGAAGATCTAGTGTAACCGTCTGGTCATTCACAATCTAACGTATGCGGAAGGGACCAATGTAACGGGGAGCCAACTTCCCACGTTTACCGAATCGAATCACACCCTTCCACGGAGAAACCTTCAAGTACACTAACTCTCCTACCTCAAACTTAACTGGACGATGACACGGATCTGCGTACATTTTCTGCCTATCTCTGGCTGCTTTCAACTTATCTCTGGCAATAGCAACCTTATCAGCTATCATCTGAACTATCTCGGGTCCTATAAACTGTTTCTCACCAGCCTCTAACCAACACGTCGGAGTACGGCAATGACGGCCGTATAACATTTCGTACGGAGGCATCCCTATACTAGAATGGTAAGAATTATTGTATGCAAACTCTATCAATGGCAAGTGTGAATCCCAAGATCCACCATACTCAATCACACAAGCACGCAACATATCTTCAAGTGTCTGTATGGTTCGTTCAGTCTGACCATCAGTCTGGGGATGATAAGCAGTACTCAGGTTAATCCTCGTCCCCAATTCTCTATGTAAACTCCTCCAGAAGTTAGAAACGAATCTGGAGTCTCTGTCAGATACTATTGATAATGGCATGCCATACCTTGCAACTATCTCGTTCACATAAATTTGAGCCAACTTACTCAGAGAAGCCGTCTCACACATAGCCAAAAAGTAAGCACTCTTGGTCAGCCGATCCACAATCACCCAAATCATATCATTATTTCTCTGAGCTCGCGGAAGTTTAGTCACGAAATCCATCGTTATGTGTTCCCACTTCCACTCAGGAATCTCTAATTGCTTCAAAGATCCGTAAGGCTTCTGATGTTTAGCCTTTACCTGTGCACAGATATGACATGATTCCACAAACTGTGCCACATCTGTTTTCATAGTAGGCCACCAGTAAAACACTTTCAGGTCGTTATACATTTTAGTGCTTCCTGGGTGTACTGACAATCTGGATTTGTGTGCTTCTGTCAAAATCAGCTTCCTCAAGTCTCCAAGCATAGGCACCCACACACGAGTCTTGTATACTTTTAATCCACAAGAGTCATCAGCAAGTTCGTCTTTACATTTCTTTATCAGTTCATTCTTCAAGTTTTCCTCTTTCAAAGCTTCCAACTGTGCAGACTTTAGTCTATCCACTAGATCAGATACAATCTCAATACGCATAAACTGGATAGAACTTCCCGAGCCCTTGCGGCTTAAGGCATCTGCCACCACGTTTGCTTTGCCTGGGTGACATCTTATTTCGCAATCATAGTCTTTAATCAATTCCACCCAACGTCTCTGTCTCATATTCAACTCTTTCTGTGTAAATACATACTGTAGGCTCTTATGGTCGGTACAAATCACGCACTTGGTACCATACAAGTAATGTCTCCACAGCTTCAGGGCAAATACAACTGCTGCCAATTCTAAGTCATGTGTCGGGTAATTCTTCTCATGGGGTTTCAACTACCTTGAAGCATATGCAATCACTCAATCCCTCTGCATAAGTACACAACCTAATCCAGCAAACGATGCATCGCAATAAACTATGAAATCCTCTGAGCCACTTGGCAATGCAAGAATAGGGGCCTGACATAACAACTGTTTCAATATCTGGAAGGCTTTATCCTGTTCACTGCCCCATACAAATTTCACGTCCTTTCGAGTCAATTTAGTCAACGGACCCGCAATCTTGGAGAAGTCTTTTATAAACCTGCGGTAGTATCCAGCTAACCCCAGAAAACTCTTAATCTCGGACAGTGTCTTTGGAGTGTTCCAATTCATAACTGCTTCTACCTTTGAAGGATCCACTTTTACTCCCTCGTCACAGATTACATGCCCTAAAAACTGTACCTCTCTCAACCAGAATTCGCACTTAGAGAACTTAGCAAACAAATGCTCTTTCTTCAGTGTCTCCAAAATCTGTCTCAAATGCTTCTCGTGTTCTTCTTCAGTCTTTGAATATACCAGTATGTCATTGATGAAAACTATTAAAAAATTATCCAAGAATGGTCGACAAACTCTGTTCATTAAATCCATGAAAATCGTAGGTGCGTTGGTTAAGCCGGACGGCATAACAAAAAATTCATAATGCCCGTAGCGCGGACGAAAAGCCGTCTTTGACACGTCTTCCTCTGAAATACGCACCTGATGGTATCCTGATCTCAAATCTATCTTAGAAAAGAACGAAGCTCCCTGTAGTTGATCAAACAAATCATATATTCTTGGCAGTGGGTACTTGTTATTTATGGTTCTCTTATTTAGCTCACGGTAATCAATACACATACGCAACGTACCGTCTTTCTTTTTCACAAACAGAACTGGTGCTCCCCACGGAGATGAACTTGGACGTATAAACCCTTTATCCAACAAATCTTGTATCTGAGTCATCATCTGCTGGATCTCTGACGGTGCCAACCTGTATGGTGCCTTTGCCACTGGTCGGGAACCAGGAATTAGATATATCTTGAATTCCACCTCACGAACTGGAGGCAATCCTGGCAATTCTTCTGGAAACACCTCCGGGCATTCCGTTACCACCCGGATGTCATTCATTGTCTGTTTCTCCTTCTTTCCATCAATTACATAAGCCAAGTATGATTCGCAACCTCTATTCAACGCCTTCCTAGCCTTCAAACACGAGATAATCGGGATTACAGACCCAGCCTTCTCATCCCTTGCTACCACTCTTGTGCCATCGGCCAATGGAAAGGAAATCAACTTCTTGTGGCATTTAATACTGGCCTGATTCAAACTTAGCCAATCCATCCCGAGCACCACATCGAACCCAGATAACAGCATTACAAGAAAATATACAGGAAAACAAATACCGTCTATATCTATCTTAGCTCCAGCCACAGTAGTCGTGACTGGAACCATCATACCATCAGCTACCTCTATTTCTAAAGCAGTAGCAAGTACAGTTAAAGGCACATTCAACCTACCACAGAATTCTACAGAGACAAAGGAGCGATTTGCCCCTGAATCAAATAACACTCTAGCATGAATAGAGTTTATTAGAAACATACCGGTTATCACATCATCTGTGGTAGTGGCATCATCCACTATCATCCTGAATGCCCGACCCTCAGCAGTGGGTGGGTTCTTTCTTTTCTGCCCTGCTGAAGATGATCCCCCAGCTCCTCCCCCTCCTGATCTTGACCGGCTTTCTTACTTAACGGGCAATCACCGACTCGGTGCCCCTTTCTGACAATTCCAGCAGACGCTCCTCGGCAGTCTGCAATTTTTCAAATCGTGGCCAAACTGACCACACCTTACACATCTCATGGACTGGGGCGTACACTGCCCATGATGATAAGACTTGCACCTGTTACACCACGGTGCCCTTTGAGCAGACCCACCTGCAGTAGTTTAATTATTCTGGCTTCCCTGTCGATTTCCACTACCCTGCCCTCCTTGGCTCTGTTGAGTGTTGTAATGTTCAAACCTCGATTTTTGCTGGGAAATTCTTTCCCCACTCAACCTATTCCTTTCTATTAAATCCCCTTCAACCGACTTGGCTAAAGTGAAGGCTTGGGATAGGGTGGTAGCCCACCTGGTGGCGCTGCGAAGATCCGGATGCAATGCTCCAACGAAATGGGCGATCTTTGACTCTTCATCTGGTACCTAGTGCTTTGCAAATCGCATTTTCTCGTTAAATTGTTTAATTAATTGATCCACCATCATATTCCCAGTCATCTGTAACTCCATAAATTCCCTCTTTATTTTAGCAATTTCAAACGTTCCACAGTACTGTTCGCATAACTTTTCCTGGAATTGACTCCATTTGATACTCTCCTGTTGTTGCTCTGTAAAGTGGCCGGTAATTGAATCCCACCAAACCATTACGTCCCCTTTTAACATCCTCGATGCGTATTTTACTTTCAACTCGTTTTCACAGTTGCAAGCATCTAAGGTGTTCGTCATTTCTCTAAGCCAGTTCAACGTGAAACTGGGATCAGAACTCCCCCGATATTCAGATGGTTTACAATCCAAAAATTGTTTGTAGGTGCAAGGTTGTTTATATCCTGGAAATGCAAATGGGTAACCTCCAGGTTATGGATACGGATAGAAGAAAGGTTGTTGCATCATCTGCATCATTGGTGGTAGAGGTACTGACACTGGAGGTACTGTTGCTTGTGTGGTTATCGCAATTGGTACAGGTGGTGGTTCAGGTTGGTTTAATCTCTGCTCCATGTTCAGGACTTTATTTCGAAGATTCATTAATTCATTCTCCAGTTTAAAGATATACTCACTTTGATCTTCTTCTTGCTCTTGCCCAGACGTTCCTGCTATATTCACATCTTCAATAACTAGTGCCTCTGTAGATTGGGTCACAGGAGGTAGGATGGGAGTCTCTCTGTTAGCCATAATCTGTTACAATCACATCCCCTCATAGCTCATTAGCATAAACCGTTAGTATCCAAAATACTAACTACTACTCACAACTCTAACTCACCCTAATTCCCCCGAAGGAAAGCTTGACCCGTCATGAGCCAAGATTTGGGAATGCAACACTCTAGCCGTGCATGCATTGGAAAACCTAGGCTCTGATACTAAACTGTAACACCGGAAAATCACAAGCCATTTTTTTTAACTGCAGAAGCTTAATCAAAACCAACTTGATTACATATAATCAATAATTACAACTGTACAAACATTGTTTGAAAGTTAACATCATCATCTACTAATGTTTGGTGTTACAAAATATAATTGGCTCGTCTCTTTTTCAAAATAAGTATTAGAGTAATGGTCAACTCTTCCTTCTTCGACTACAAACACCAACCTGCAAAACATCAACTGAGGGGAATTAGCACAAAGATAAGTGAGTAGAGGCTAAAACAAAATATGCAAACATTCACAATCAACCATCAATCATGTAATCACATATCCAGAGAAGACTGGCGGTTCAACGTAGAACCTACAACCAATGCCGGCCAAAGCAAAGGTTTACCGATAGCTTTCCACTAGATTGGCACAATAAACTCCCCTCTGAGCAACAAATGCAACAGAAAGGCTACTACTGTTCAACCAACCAGTTAGACAAGCCCAGCCCAAGTCCACGTATAGCTGACTTCTCAACGCAACTCAAAATCATCCTAAGAGCGCGTATCGACCAAATATTCATGCAGCAGTTATCAATATTTCATATCACAATCAGCAGTTCAATCAATTCAATCTCAAACCACAATCATGCTTCACATCAATAAAATTAACTGCAATCTTTACCATCCGTGTTTAACGTCCACTCACCTCAGTTTCAGCTTGAACTAAGATATCTAATTTTACTAAGCTTTTGGATTGCCTGTAAACACAGCAATAACTAAATCAGTCACAATCTCATAAATATATCTTATCCATATATTTATAAATCATTCATCAAACAATAAACAAATACAAATTCAAAACACAAGTATCGAATTTCCCCAAAACTATCGGATTCCGAGAATCCGCAACTCATGTTTCGGATTTTACTAATATCGGATTTGGGAATCCGATGGATTCCATACTGTCGGATTTTTCTTAATTGAATTCCAAGTACCCGGATTTCACTTCACCGGATTCTAAGTTGAAATATCCCAAGTTATCGGATTTTGATTTCACATTTCCAAGCATAGGATTTCTATTCTATCGGATTTAAAGTCCTGGTTTCTCAAATGTAGGATTTTGGAAGTTTCGGATTCAATCATTCGGATTTCATGTGTATCGGTTTTAGACTATCGGATTTCAAGTCTCGGTTTCAAAGTATAGGATTTTGAGTTTCGGATTCTAAAGTATAGGATTCTGGGTGTCGGTTTATAAGTTTTTGGATTTCAACTTCCGGTTTTCTAAACAATCGGAATTCACCTTCTTCCTCAAACGCCAAAACCGACAGTTCATTGATTTATCCAATCCACCATCTTTATAACTCAAATCCAGAAATTATGAATTCATCAAATCATTTCACAAACATGTTTAAACACTTCTAAACATATATTCATGCATCAAAACATCATTTAAACACATACAAATCATATGAACACAAAAACCGACCCAAAACTTATGTTCTTCAAAAACCGATTCTATGGTTCATCATGCAATCATGTTAATTTACTCAGAATTCGATCTAACAACATTTAACCATGATATCAATAACATCTAACCTTGAATCTTGAGTTCAAACACAATATCTTTTAAACTCCGATGATTGCTTTCTTCTTCGGTTTTCTTCTTTGGCAGAGAATAAAACACACACACACTTTCACTTTCTTTTTTTAATTGAGATAATGCATGCTTAATTTTACCAACCCCACGTATACAATTCAGAAAACAAGAGGTGGCATCACCTCCTCAAACAACACCCACGTATACACATATATACATGCATACATACATACGGTTTCCAACATACATACATACAATACATGGATATTAACATACTCATAATTAATTAACCAATTAATTAGCCATTTAATCATAACAAAACAATTAAACCCAAACCACAAACCTGCTAATCTCCTAGCCCAGGTTTGCGGGTGTTACAATTTGCATTTTCATTTTTGCAATTTTAGATGGAGGACTGAATTGTTTGATGAAGCGGATTTTAATCTCATCCCATGTACGGATAGGTGACTCGGATCTCAACCAATGTTTGGCTGCGCCCTGGAGTGTTATCGGTAACACTCCCAGCATAACGGCATCTCTACTTACCCTAGGGATGTGGAAGTAGTCAGCAATCTCGAGACGGCCTCGACATGCTGATTTGCGTCCTCGTTGTCCTTTCCGGTGAAAGGATTCTCGCGCAAAAGATGTAGGAATTGACCCTTGATTTCGAAAGATCGTTCTTCAGGGATCTCGGGTCGATGGATCCCTGCTCCGATTCCCTCGCAAACGCGGCTCGCGTACTCCTCCAATGACATGTTGGCAAAGTTCTCTGCCATTTTCAGAACTGGTTTCTTCTCGCGTTTGATTCGTAGGCGTTGATGAAAAATTCGTTCGGGTTCGTCGAAAGGCGAGACGATATCAGCAGAAGGCTTCGTGGGCATGTACTATCCTAAGTCGAAAGTTAGCAGCACGTAACTCCACTCGAAGAAGGGCGAAAGAAAGGAAAGAAAGATTTCTGGAAACGGAGGAACGCGTCGCGTTTAGCTCTGGAACGCGTCGCGTTTGACGAGAGGCAGAAAACCCTAATCGCGCTAAAGAAGCGAACGCGTCGCGTTGACGGATATGACGCGTCGCATTTTCAGGCCAACAGAATTATCCTAAATATTTATGTAGCTTTTAATATTTTTATGATTTTTTTTTTGCTTTTTATATTTTCTGATTTTTTTAGATTTTTAAGAATAAATAAGCAACAAATAAACTAAAAAGACAACTAATTTAATTATACTAAAATAAAACAGTTCCCCGGCAGCGGCGCCAAAAACTTGATGTGCGATTTACATACCAGTTTTAAATTTGTAAAAACCGTATATGTTTTAAATACGACAAAATAGGCAAGTCTACCTAATCGTGTAACAGTATAGAAAATAAGTACGGGTATCGAACTCTCGGGGAATGAGTATGATTCTAGATATAATTAAACTAATTATCTAAAAAATATTAAACTAAAAAGTAGTAAACAAGGGGGAATGTAATTAATTAATTAATTTTCGTCAGACTCACTAACCCTATAGTCTCAGACAATTAACTCAATGGTCATGTAATTAATTAATCTTTAACTAGCCAAGTTATTCGAGTTATGATAGACTTAATCTTTGACTTGTTAATTCACAAAATCAATCTAATATCAAAGAATGGTCATCAAGGATAATAGCAAGCACAATAAAGTTTCAATCTTTAAGCCTAACCCTAGGATATGGTCAATCACTAGTTATGAATCCTAATGGTCATAGGAATTCATAATTCAAGCAAACATAGGAAGAATGGTCATACAACCTATGAAAACTCAGATTCTAGGCATAAAAATCAGAACTTGATCACACTTGGATCTTTGAAAAAGCTAATCATAACAAATATATCATTAAAAGCAACCAAACATTGAAATCCAACTAATTATCAAAGGTAATCATGTCCAAGTAGAGAATACAGGGTGTTTAGCCCATAATCAGAGGAATATAACCATAGAAATTCATAAATAGAGAGCTAAACAAGATTTAATAGCACCTAAGTATTGATTCTAGGAAGATAAACCTTCAATCTTCACTTCAAATGCTTCAATCTTCAATCAAAGTGCAAGAATCCTGCTCTAGAGCTTCAAATTTGTCGTATTCGTTCGTCTAGGGCTGGCTAGAAGGGTTAGCATCCCTTTTTTCGAATAAAAGATGTCTATTTATAGAGTTCTAATCCAGCCGGGAACGCGTCGCGTTCGTGTCTTGGACGCGTCACGTCTTAACAAACTTGCCCGACAAGATCGCTTGATTTCAATAGAACGCGTCGCGTTCTCGGTTTTTCAGACTTTGTGATTTTTCTTTGTTTCTCGAGTCTTTTTCCGTCTTTTCTGCTTAAACTCTCTCCATTGAGTATTTTATGACCTGTGATTGATAATTACACACTTTAAGTACCATTTGTCATCATTTAAAGCATTATTTAACATTTGAGCGTCATTTATCGCAACAAATATATATATATATATATAATGTGATATCATATAGTTAGTTTAGAAGAAGCAAGAAGCTGTTGCTCAAGTCCTGTGACTTTTCTTTGCAATTCAGCCTTTTCAATACCTAAACTCGCTATCAACTTATTATCATTCTGCAACATCCTTTGAAAATCTTGACGTTCAACAGAAAATTCAGATATGAGGTCTTTAAATTTGACATTCTCTTCTTTCAGATCATTTGCTCTTTTCTTTACCTGTTCTGTATCTGCTTCCTTTTTCTCAACTTCAACTTTATACTCTTGACATTTCTTTTCCAAAAGTTAAAGTTTCTCAGACTCTCTAGATATTTGTTCTTTGAACTTGTCATTCTCTTCTGACAAATCACTGCTTTCTTTTTCTCCACTTCATAATGTACTTCAAGTTGTGAGATTTTCTCCGTTTCACACGCTTGAAGTTTGACAATCAATTTAGCATTTTGATTAACAAGAGCTAAATTTTTATTTTGTAGCTTTACAATTAAATCACCTTTCTCAAAACAAGCATTATACCAAGGTTTATGAATGTCAAACATTTTTCTTAATCTAAGCAAGAGAAATAATTCATTTTCACTTAAGTGATATTTGTTATTTCTCCATTTGTCAATCTCTTGTTCAATTGAATCTGCTATGCTAAAATTTGTTGACATCTTGATATTTATCTTGATACTCTGAAAAAATATACGATCGTTTAGGAATGATTTGATTTGATCAAGAATTTAATCCACAACAATGATTTTAACAGTTAAGTTTGAATTGAAAATGGTCAATGATGAATAACGACACAACACAAGAATTACGAACGACTAACGAAACGAAACGAAAGAAAAAAATACGATGAGAACAATTATACCAAACAACAAGAATTAATACGAACAACAAAGACAACTAAACATAAACGAGACAATTTAAACGAGTACGTAACTAAAAACAATTGAATATGGAAACAAAACAATAAAATGACAACAAAATAAAAACAACAAAAACTAATGTCACGACAACAAATTAAAACAAGACTTCGAACAAGAAAACAAAACAAATTAAACCAAATAATAGCAAATGCTGAAAACAAAACAAGAAAAACAAATAATTGCAAAACAAAACAAGAAAATTAAACCAACAGAAGCAAATGCAAAACAAGACTTCGAATAATAGCAAAACAAAAGACTTCGAACAAAAAAATTAAACCAAATAATAGCGGCAGAATTCGAATTCGAAGGATAATAGCGGCTGAATTTGAATTTGAAATTAAACCAAAAGCATTCCAAGCATTTTACTTTCTTTTGAATTTCGAATTCGAAATTGAATACGAAATCATAAAAAGGAAATGGAATTCGAAATTTTGTGTATTAAAAAAAGGAGCTCGAAATCTGTTGGAAAATTTTATAATTGCGAGTTCGAAACACACACACAAACACTAAAAAACACCTACTCAACAACAATTATGAATCAAAATTCAACTTTTCATAAGAACACTCAAGATCCTCAAGAACACATATCAAACTTGATTTTTCTAAACTCACTTAAATTGAATTTTCTTTTCAAATTTATCAATATCCACCTTCACAAACACTTTTAAAACACTCCTTTTGTACCAATTTGAATCAAGAATCACGAATTTAACCAAAATTAACCAAGAACACAATAAACTTGATTTTCAAATTACTCCATGTGTGATTGATGAATTAATATGAAACTTTGCAAATTGATTCGTGATATGATTACTAACACTCTTTCAAAAATTGAGCAATTAATTCCAACTGAATCACGAATTTCAAAATTCAAGTCTCAATAACATCTTACAAAAACCCGGATTCCTAATTCTTATATTTCTCTCACATGGAATGGAACTAAAGCATGAAACAACATATCCAAAATTCAGATCAAACGGAGTTCGTATGAATTTTCTAGAATTTTTTTAATTTTCAGCTCCGAAAAGTGACGAAAATTCACAAAAATTCTCCAAATGTTGATCAAATTTCAATCAATTTTCAAACAAATTCAATCAAATCTTTCCTATTAGGCTCTGATACCACTTGTATGTCCCAAATGGTTCAAGTATCAAGCAATTTTAAAGTAGAACTATGATCAAAGTAGAGAGAATGTGTAGAAAATGAAGAACACACTTAAGCACACATAGTTCCTACTCTTGATAAATGGCAAAAGCTTAACTAATTACAAGGGACATATCCCTATTTATATTCTATAAGTATTTTCTCAATTAAGCTCTCTTCACACACAATATAACTACTAATTTCAATATAATTATTAAAACCTAACAAGTTTCTATCGTGTTTTCGCTTTGGTGACCCCGAGAGGTATATTCTAGTAAACTTAAGCTAATATTTCGGTTGTATGGCTTGATATGTTGCATGCATGTCGTTCTAGCATGTTTTGATGGACTTTCTAAGCTCACGACGCATTGATCGTGGATCGGAAGTATTATTTTGCATATCTAGGCTATTCTAGACGATTGAGGTCGATTTCTTGACGATCCGAGAGTGTAGTTCGTCGAATCTAGATCGTGTGTGTATTTTCTGGATTGAGATGAGTTCAGTAGACTTTTACAAAACCGAGTACATACAAAACCTTATTTTCGAAATAAAGATGATTACACATATACTTATATATTGATTGATGATACATGTTATTTGTTCTAAGTTAAATACTCGTTGCATGCATGATCAAACACGAAATACGCATGTTACGGTTATTCACGATTTACTGTGATTTACATATGATTGCTTACGATTTATTGCATGCATGTATTTTAGTGGCGAGGGTAGTATACGATATTACCCATATTGCGGATTTGCGGGCCTAGTTGGCATGATTGACCTTCTAGGATTAAAGTGCTAGCCAACAAGAGTCATTTGGTCTTTTTAGACGACTATTTTGACACGTGGTATGCGGACACTTCAGTGTTCAAGTACTGGAGTGATGTAGGCCAAGGAGGCTAGATCATACATCACGTGAGTGTGAGGAGAAGCTGAAATACGATCGGCTTCGAGAACCAATTTTTTTTAAAATACTAATTTATAATTTCATTTAAAACACACAGAGGAAAATAAAACAAGTGGCAAATATTATACATTCAAAAATTGCCACATACGATGTTTGGTGTTACCGATACTTAACCGTTCGACCATTATCTATTTACAAACATTCATAACACCAGAGTTAATAAAAGACAGTGTTCCTCCTAAGAAAGTTAACTACCCGCAGGCTCTCAAGCTCACTGAGGATCACCTGCAGATGTGAGGAGTAGTATCTGTTAGCTATAATAGCTAGTGAGTACAGGATAGCATGCAATCAATATAAACATATCACATATCATCAATCATGCTCAAACAGTTCTATCCTAGCATCTCGCGATGAGCTGGCGTAGTCAAAAGGTGACATATCTCGCAGGGGAGCTAACCCGGCTCAATGCACCAAACTAGGGTACCAGACACATCAACCGCTCCTTGAAATCAATCAAAAGCTTCATTTTAATTCATAATTTTGATTGCTAATGACTTAGAACTTAAGTAGGAACCGAGAGAGATAGAAGAAGGAGAACAATCGGATTGCAAGGATTTTGAATTGTGAATTCAAGCTAAGAAGGTTTGTATGTTGTTTGCTTTCTTCTTATGAATCTCGGTAACATGTTACTGATTGTTATTAGCATGCTACGGTTTTGATATACCCAGTTGGGTTTTGTTTATAAACATCATGTAAACATGCAAAAATGAGGTTGTCGGATTTGGTGTTCTTAGGTATTAGAAGTGTTTTGATGCATGTTTGGGTGTTTAAACATGTTTATATACGTTTTGATAAGCTTGTATATGATTTGTATAAACTGTGTATATGAATCATGGAGTTTATGAAGTTGTCGGATTGTTGGAAGGATGAAGATGGCGGATTCTGATGATGATGATGAAAACCGGGTGTTGAAACCCGAAACTAGTGAAATCCGGTACTTAGAATCCGATACCCTTGAATCTGATGGTTGAAGTCCGATGGTGGATTCCAATTTATGAAATCCGAATGTGTGTAATCCAATTGTATGAATCCGAATGTTGGAAGCCTGAAGAGTGAAATCCGATGGTAGTATCGGATTTCATTGAAAACCGGCATAGTGTTGCGGATTGACTTCAAATCCGACAGATGTATCGGATTTCCTAGAATCCGATGGTTTTAGCGGATTTTGTCAAAATCCGATGGTAGTGTCGGATTTCCTATGAAATCCGACAGTGTTGATTGTTGATTGCATTATTTAATGCTATGTGTTATATGTGCATACATATGTGAATCCTACATGTTTATGTTTGATTAAATGGATATAAATATATGTTTGATATATATTTATGAGTTGAATACTGATGGTTGGTTGTTGTGTTCTCAGGAACATACAAGGCTCAGTAACATTAGATCACTGAGTGGAAAAGCTGAGAACTAGAGGTGAGTGGATGTTTACTCACGGGTGATATTAGTTGTACTGGTTTGGTTGCAACTATTATTGGTTTGATGCATGTCTGATAATTGATTAACTGTTGAATGTTGAATGTTAATTGTTGCATCTGTGATATGTATACATGATGGAAGGGGAAGTCAGTTTTCGACTGGGCTCATGGGCTGGGTTCATTTGCTATTGGCTAAGCAGTATTAGGACCTTGGGATGCATTTGTTGCTACTAGAGGATAATACTGTGTGAGAATAGCAAATGGACTATCGGTAAACCTTTGCTTTGGCCGGCAGTGGTTGTAGGTTCCTGCAGAACCGCCGGTCTTCCCAGGGTGCTTATTTGTGGTTGTTGATAACATGCGGTTCAGGCTGATATATCTGTTGTAATTATACTCCATTCACTTAGCTTTGTGCTAATCCCCCACCTCTCACTCTTTTTATAGGTTTTGGTAAGTCAGCGACTCGGCTTAGAGTGGTTAGCTTGGGGAGTAATCACCTAGGCCTCTGATGTGTATTTGTGACGAGCCGTAGTTTTTGTAATACTGATATTTGAACAAGTATTTTGTAATCAGTAGTTTGTGTTTAGTTGTAAATACTTTGGTATTTAATCTCTTCCGCAGTGTATTTAAAAGTGAAATTTTTTGGCATGAAAATACGGTGTTACATATATCATTAAACTTTCATTTAACTTATTCATTCAGAATAAGTATCATGCATAACATTCATTTAACTAGGCGGTTCCAGTTCTGGATTCCGCTAGCATGCACTTAACTTACATATGACAAGTATTTAGCATGGCATTGTACATTAAGTCGCATGGTAATTCTTATTCCTTTACTTATAAGCACAAGTGCACTTAAAACACTTAGCATGTAACACCCTGATTTTCAGTCCAAATATAATTTTTTTCAAAACTCAATTTAAAACATACTTTACACAAATCTCTGAAACTTATTGCGGAAGCATTGTAATTCTCTTTGAATATTTCAACCAAACACAATTCAATTTAACAGTAAACTTTATCATTATTTATAACTCAAAACCCTTTAGGTGTTACCACAGTCAATCTCACGACCATCAATAAAAGCATAGGAAACCCAAGATTACCGGAAATGCAACATACCAATGCCCAAGGCATCCACCCGCCTCACCAAGGCCACTAGACAACCTGCGGATACAAAACATTTTCATACACAATGTTAGCTTTAAACATAGCTAGTGAGTACAACCAAAATCAGTTGTCTTTCAAAACCAAGTCATCCTCTTTTCTCTTTTGAAAACACAGGTTTGACAATCAATATATGATATCGCCAAATATAGATATATATTTTAAGCGATATTTGTTTTATTTTAGCCTGTTTTTGTTCGTAAATAAGTAAAAGATACTTAAATATCTTTAATTGTTGAATTTCAGGTCTAAAAGGCGGATGACGGAAAGTGTTGAGCAAAAATTGAAGAAACCGAAAAAATAGGAAAAGTTGTCCGCACCGACACGCCTCCACTGTTTTGATCATATCTCACTCATACGAACTCAGATTGAGGTGATTCAAAAGGACACGGAAACTAGACTCAGAGGGCTACAAAATCACTTTTATGGTCAAAGTCTAAAAAAGTGATGTCGCAGCGCGACCGTTAAGTAGATCGCGGCGCAACGCGACCTGATAAGAAATTTTCCAAATTTTAAAAGAGTTTTCGATCGCGTCAAACTCACCCGTCGCGACGCAACACTTACCCGTCACGACGCGACACCCCTGTTTTCAGTTTTTTATATAAACGAATGTCCAGTTCTGTTTTGGGGTGAACAACCCAACTTATACTACCCAAATACTGTCAAAACACATCAAAAGGTGTTCTAAAGGCTTGAGGAGCTTAATTTGGATGATTGAAGCATCAATTTGAAGAATCAAGGCTTGGAATTATAGTTTTTATACGGTTTTGTAATTCCTTCTTTATTCTTATGTTTATTTTTAATTTACAGAGGTTTGACATGATTATTATAGGCTAGTTCTTTCTTGTTGTCCTCCCTAGAGGAGATGAACCTCAATAAAGTTGATTAATTTATTTTAATTTGGACATGTTTGCTATATAATTTGTCTTGTATTGCTTAATTGATGATCCACATGTGTTCTTGTTTCTATTTTTGAAGTTTATTTACTGAGTTTATACAAGTTGGAGGACCAATCCACTTGTGTAACTTGAATCTTGATTGTTTAGGACCATTAGACAATCCAGACTAGTGATAGACCAATCATAGGTTAAACTTCTAAAAAAGGAAACTTTAATGTGTGTGATGAATATATAATGACCATTTATATGTTAATACATGTTTTGTTAACCTAAGAAAACATAAAGATTAAGTCTTTCTTGACACGAACTTAAAACCGGATAACTTTGTGTTTTAATCGACTTCATGACCTTAAGTTTGATTAAATTGCATAGTTAATAAAGTTAGTTAATCCGATCAAGATGCTAACGAATATAGGAATCGGTATATGATAATTTATTGTCCATTGTACGAATTAATTGAATTAATTAACTAAAAAGAGGTGAAATCTAGTCTAGGGAGGGAACCTTCCTATTTGATAGTTAAATCCAAACAAAGTTTAGTGTTTTTCAATCTTTTTGGATTTCTTTAAGTGTTGGCTAGTTTTAGTGGTAGTTTAGAGTCATAAAGTTTGAATCTTTATTGATAAGATTCTAAATTCCCCCTTTAGTTGTTTATATTAGTTTAATATTTAATTAATAGAGTTATATTCAAAATCATACTCGTTCCCCAAGTGTTCGACACCCGTACTTATTTACTATACTACGATACGATTAGGTTCTCTTGCCTATTTGTGTTGTAGTCGTGCTAAATAACTCAGATTTATAAATTTAAAACTGGTACGCTACACGCACATCAATATACTTTAAAAGTGTACACATAAGCACATAAGGATGCGGGTCTGTCCATTGGGCCACAATGTATCCACGTGGTAGCTAGCCACGGTCAACACGTGCCCACATGGGGGATAACCACATCACCCCATCAAGGTGGGGATGCACAAAGCAGTCCACCATACAACAGTTACCTGGAGTGTAAGCCCTGTTCACCAAATCCACTCTTGTTGCCCCGGGTTCGGTGGCTCGTCAGCCTAGTGAACCCACACGGTCATGATGGCTACTGATATACCCCTCCACTCTCTGCACCGATTCCTCAACCACCCGTACATCGCGGTTCCTCAGTTGCCGAAGCCACATGAACCTGTGCACGTCTCAATGGCTAGGAACCCTATGGTACAGAGTTCATATCACACAGTGGTCCGGACCAAATCACATACCCCAAAGGGTCACATAATCACATACTCCGAAGGGTCACATAAACATATACCCCAAAGGGTCATAAAATCATATGCCAACAAGGCCAAATAATCCCAGCATACAAGCTTATCACCAAAACACATAAGTGTCACAATTCATATCACTTGAGCATAAATGCTCAACAATCAAAACCATATTTGACATCTCAATGCCCAAAAATTTCATTGGTATAAACATATCTTTCTTACTCAAATTCATTTTACAGTTAGCATCTCAATGCCCAAAATACACACAATGTGTAAACACATCTTTCAATAATCAAAATCATATTTGTTGTTTCAAAATCAAAGTTTTCTCCAATATGGAGTTTCATGTTGCAAAATCAAAGTTCACTCCAATATAGAGTTTCATGTTTCAAAATCATTAATTAGAACTGAACATTAACATAGACCATCTCCAAAATGGAGCAATGGTCTTGCTTTGAAAACCATTCTCTTAAATGCATCATATATCAAATCCACAATTTGCACATGCTTTAATTTCCAAAAGCTTTTTAGACATTTGCTAATCATATAAATCACGTCATAAAGCAATTTCATAATCCACATCCTTTAATCTATCAAATTTCATCAACAATTGCCAAACAATCGAAAACATAATCAAGATGACTTGTAACTTTAACAAAAGTCGGGTATTCGCAGGGTGTACTCACCTGAGGGTGTGATGAGTATCACAACCCCATCCATCCCAAAGCTCAAATGCTTGATCACAAGCCTATGATCATAAAACACAAGGTTAACTAACATAAGTTAACCAAAAACAAGGTTTCTAGACTCAATTCTAGACTTAGACACCATTTCGGGTCTTTCGGACTCTCTATGAACTCCCTAAAATCATTAGAAACAATCCCCAATCGATTACAAGGTCAAAAACAACTTTTTGGACATTTCGGGGGTCCTCGCGCCGTGAGACAATGTGCCTCGTGCCGGGAGAAAATCTCTAGAAACTTGACCTTCGCAAAAACCAACCCTCGCGCTGCGACGCTTAGGGGTCGCGTCGCGACGCCCCGTGAAGAGTGATTCCGGGTGTTTTCTTTTGTTGCAGGCCCCAAATTTTCTAATTTTTCCATACCAAAAACTCATATCTTCCAACAACACATTAGAACCATGCCAAAACTACCTCATAACTCAATTATAACCATAATCCAACACATTTAGCAACAAATTAATCATCAATTACCCTTACTTCTCCCATTTTCAAGTTTTTGACCCATTTAACCAAACCAACACAAATTCAACCATAAATCACCAACACTAACATGTAATACCACAATCAAACTCAAGAATCAACACTTTGAACACATTTGATCATACCAAACCCTAACTTTCACTATTTCCCCAAAATAGACCCATTTAACATGATTTTTCAACATAGAAGTCAAGAATCATGACAAACAACATCTCAAACTTAAAATCAAACACCATTTCAAGATTAAACTTACTTGATTTGCAAATCCAACTCAAACCCCAACTTCCTTGCTTCAACCAAGCTTAAGAGTGAAGAAATTAAAGTCTAAACACTTCTAATCTTGAATCAAACCCAAGAACTAGCAATTTTCTCTTTGATTTCTTCTTCTTCCCACGCTCTCTCTCTCTCTAGAACTCTCTCTCTCTCTTGCCTCCTACGATTTTTCTTCCAGATTTTTCTTCTTTTTTGACTTCAAATGAAGAAGTCAATACATATATATACATATTTACATTTCTAGCCCTCCTACTTTCATTCCTTTTACATTATATTACCATTTTAAGTTTATAAAACACATACACACTACTAACACATAAATACCAACCTAACACATAATTTTACTAATTTTTAAGTAAACTTGCATATATCTGCATTTTTATAATTTACAAAAATACGGGTATTACATAGCACATAAATCTTCCTCTAGTGAGGCTTACGGAAGTTGGTACTCACCTGAGTGGCTTAAAACAGATAGTTATTTTATTTTTGCCTTGTCTAGGGTGTCAAGTTCACCTAGAACATTAGGGCTTACATTAATTATCTTTACATACAAAGAATAGCTTAAAATCAACAAAGGAAATCCCAAAATCCGAATCCCACATAAATCCGACAAACTATCGGATTGTGGAAAATCCGACACAACTGTCGGAGTACATGAAATCCGACATTTAGGAAATCCGACACTTAGGATTTCAATACTTGAAACACTTGTGTAACTTTGACACGCAATTGGAATCCGACCTTCAATCGGAATCCGGTACTTTTATCGGAATCCGACACTTTTGTCGGAATCCGACAATTTCAAAGGAATCCGACATTCTATCGGATTTGAGTTGCGGATTATACATGTGAACTTTAGGAAATCCGATACTCCACCGGATTTAGAAAAATTACACAGATTTAGACCACATGCGGATTCCGACACATTAAGTCTCGGAATCCGACACTCGGATTTGGCAACTTGCGAATTTGGGCAAACATGCGGATTCCGACACATTCAAGTCTCGGAATCCGACAGTTTCAACCCAGAAACCGCCACCTTCATTCATGACTCATTTTTCCAGAATTTCATTCATGGGTTATGTATTTATACATTCTAAAAACATCCATTTTCATTAGTATGACTTTAAAAACACATCAAACCCAAACAATAACACCAAACAATCAAAACCCACTTGCAAAGTAAGCTTTGATGTTTTGCAAAGATTTGAGTATTTAATCATGTTTTAAAAATAGTTTCATATATGTTAAATCTCTATAATAACCACATGTTTACCTTTGTTTGAAATCAAAAACCACCAAATCTTCACTTCAAGAAAATCCGAGAGAGTGCAGCGAGAAAGAGAGAATTCCGAGAGTTCGAGCGTTTGGGTGTTTGCTTTTGACACTTTGACCATAAGTCAACATTTTCAACTTATATATGTATCCATATCCAGAGGCACCGCCTCTGGATAATTATTTTCTTTTATTCTTTTCCTTCATTTACAAATACATACATAGATACATAATACACACATACACATAAAACATATATATACAATTAACTCTCCTCATTAATATGATTAACTTACAACTTGGATTTCTTACAAGATTACTAACTTAAACACACTTAGATACGATTAACAGCCAGGCCCAAATCGAGGATGTTACAATTAAGAACTTGATGATTTACAGCAGATTAGAGCTTGGATTTGTAGCAAGGAATCAAGCTTGAATGATATTCTTATGGCTTTCACCTTCAATTAGCAAGAACACAAAGTCAAGAGAGAGTTTGAAGTAAGAGATATATGTGTTTGTGTAGTTGTGTATACGTGGGATGCCTGCTTGTGGGTTGATAATATCCACAAGTGGGTATCTTGTTCCCCTTTTCAACATACAACTTAACGCATGAGTACCCGTTTTAACTAACGGTGATATTTTTGAAAACCTCGTTCTAAACCATTTAATAATTCATTATTCTAATCTATTTTTAACAATATTTTTTATATTATCATTTATTTATTATTTTCTTCTATTTTCCAATTAATCAATTATATAAATATAATTCTTTTATTCAATATTTAATTCGAGATTTCGACATACCAGATTCGAACACGACTAGGCCCAATCTGAGGATGTTACACATGAGAACCAATCTTAGCCGTCCAATTTCTCTCTCTCTCTCATATATATATATATATATATATATATATATATATATAGGTAAGGTTCTATATAGAACCACCCTCAAACATAGACTCTAAAATCCAAATCTCAGCCGATCATTTAAAATGACACAAAAGGAAATGAAAACTGAGAAAAACAATCACGCGCCCTTAAACTTTGAATTCTCCAATTTCCATTTAAAAGATATATTTCCCCTTAAACTTTTAAATTACCATAACTAATTTAATTTTGAGAATTTGAGCAAAAAAAATTATACCAATCTACTAATGTTTTAATCCTCTTTCAATCAAGACCATTTTCTCTATATTTCTGAAAATTTTATTTTGAAAATACAAACTAGATGAAAATGATAGCAAAATGTTATCATTTTGAATAATGTGTATTTATATCATTTTTTGTTTGAAGGAGTCTATTCTTATCATTTTCATCTGGATATTGTAATCATTTTAAATGTTGTATATTGCTATCGTTTTCATCTAGAAATTGTTATCATTTTTATCTAGAAATTGTTAACGTTTTCATCTGGAAATTGTTAACATTTTCATCTATAAACATGTGTAATTATATCATTTTCGGTTGGAAGGAGTCTATTGTTATCATTTTCATTTGAATATTATTATCATTTTCAATTATGTATATTATTATCATTTTCAATGTTGTATATTATTATCATTTTTATTTGGAAATTGTTATCATTTTTATCTGAAAATTGTTATCATTTTTATCTGAAAAATGTGTATTTATATCTTTTTCGGCTAGGAGTTTACATCATTTTTGGCTGGACGAGACTCTAGGAGAAAAAAGAAAAGAACATGATTTTAAGGGTGGAGGATAAATGTTTAATGCAAGATTCCCATAATACCCTTTCTTTTATAATTAAATCTTATAATGGTTTAATTAATTACATTAATGTTATTATTAGATATTGACCATTGATTTAATTGATTTAATAAATCCAATGGTCTATGACCCAAGTGGATTTTTAAAAGGGAAAATTGTCTAGAAAGGTATCCTAAATATCGAAAATTGCCAATAAAGGTAACGTCTAATTTTTTTGGCCGAGAAAGAATTATAAATTTCAATTTGTAACAAAAAAAGATATAATAACCTCTTAGACAAAAAAAGGATTATAAATTTCAATTTGTAACAAAAAAAGATATAAATTTCACGCATTATATCCTTTTTTATTACAAATTAAAATATATAATCCTTTTTAGAACGTTACTTTTATTAACAAATTTTGGTATTTAAATTACATTTTTTTGATAATTTACCCTTTTTAAAAATAAAAAATAAAAAATTACATGATGCATGTTAATTTTACATAAATGAACTATTGACCCATCAATTTGTTGGAACACAAAAGTCAAATAATTTGGTGTTAACTTTTATGGATGAAACAGAAGTGACATCGCTTCATTACTATTTGTACTTATTTACTTGAGTTTATTATATTTTCGGTGTCTATACTTTGATATTTTGATCCCTAAGATTTTATTTTAAGGATTTAGTTGTTAAATAGTCAAACATTTTACACATTTGTTCCTTGATCAAATTAAAATTATCGCCCTCAATTTTAATTTATTTTCTTATATTTTCTTAGATTTATTATCATTTTTAATGTAACACCAATGTTTTGACAACCGGACCAGACATTGAACCGTCATCTTATTGGTTTATTGGTCGGATCGGTCCGACCGGTTGAACCGAAAGAAAAAACCGGATGATATCATAATTATTTAAAAACAAAAATTATATTAAAATATACTCTCACAAAACACATAAAAAATAAAATAATTCTTGAAAGATGAGAATTATTGTTTGTAACCACTCATATAGATGAAATTATTATTATCGAACATTCAAACCTTTTCTACTTGATTTAAAAGAGCCTTACGATCGAAAAACAGTAGAATTTCAAGCAAATTTCCGATTCGACGGTTCACCGGTCCGGTCCGGTTCGCTTGTTCTTTGATAACCGGCCGGTTTTTTAAGAAGGTTTTTCGGGTTGTTTTAAACTGTAGGCATGTTTGGTTCCCGGTTAAACCGATCCGACCGTCCGGTCGAAAATGAACTTAAATATGTGTTCTCAAATCTGTCAAACATGAACCCAACTATATATTCTCTCGATTTTTGATATGGACTGAACTGGTTAATCAAATATGCGAAACTAGTTTGGACTCAAACGATGAACCATGTGGGATTTCTGATTTAGGTTCATCGAGAGGGTTAATTAATTTGGGTTCATCGATTACGTTTCATGGGGTTTTTCTAATGGGTTATGTTGATGTGTATCTTCGTCTGTCAGTTTTTTACGGGAGAAGATAGATGTGACCGGTGGTGTATATTTAAGAGAGAAGGCAGAGGTGATGATGAAGATGAAGTAGTCTAGTAGTTCACCGGCGGTAAGTGGTCGACGGGAAGGACAGAGGAGGGCTGGATTCTTGATGGAAGAAGGGGGCAAAAGATGATGATTGTGGCCGGAGCTGGTGTCAGTGTTGCCGGTGCCGGTGAGGATGAAAGGTATGATGGAAGGGAAGGGGCGGTTGTTGGAGAAGCTTTCAGAGAGAGATATGAGGGACTGAGGGAGACAGAGAGAGAACGAGAAGTGGGAGACGAGAAGTGGGAGACGAGAAGAGAGAGAGAGAGGTGACAGGGTGGGTTTTTTTTTCTTTTGTGTTAAATTAAAGATAATAATTTATCTAAAAATAATGTTTTAAAATGTTAGGAAAATGAATTAAACTTGAGGATAAAAGCATAATGGTTATTTTAGTTTGACTAGGAACCATTTGCATAAGAGATTTGAACAAACTAAATCATAAAAATAAAAAATCAGGAACTAAAACCGTAAAAATTAATGAACAACGTGAATTAAAAATGTAATCAACTCTATTTTCTGTATACATTATAATATATAACAATAACCATGAAAGATGAAGAGTAGCTATTTTGTCTTATTACACAATGTTGTGTTCAATAAAATACATGTAAAAAACATAATTCTAAAATTTTAATATTCAATCAAAAGTGATTCAGTATACAATCAAATGTGATTTGTAAAAGCATCACCTGTGAATTACGAAAATGTCACTCCGTCCAAATTTTTAAAATGCAATCTAGACCATTGATGTCATTAATCCAAAGACTATAGTTAATCTCTTAAAACTATAAATTAAGTATTAACTATATTAAATATTTAAATTTAAATTAAATCTTTACCCAAATCTTATGCGGAACACGTGATCAATAAAATTGAACACCAGTACTCTCTTCTTGGGCTTGGCTTATTTTTGGGCTTGGCTTATCTCTCTTCTTGGGCTTGGCTTATTTTGTCCATATGTGTATTTTATTTCAATTTTCTAATAATATTTTAATGTTCCTTTTTTATATAATTTTGTTTATATGTATATATATATATGTATATTTTCCTTTTTTGTTGCTTCTTTTAGTTTTTCGTTGATTTCTAACTCTTAGATTTCTTTATTTTTTTCGTTACAAGTCCTTTTTAATTTATTTTTCAATGTACCTAATAGTCACTTTTTAACATACATTTTATGAAAACAAAACAAATTCATATATTTTATTCCAATAGTTAAGAATATAAAGTTTAAAACTTTAAAATATTTTTTACTTCGTTTTCCTTTCTAAACATACTAATGCTATTACTTTTAGCGATATGATCCTATAAAATTATATGAAAAGAATAAATCAATTATTTCTATCCAAGTGTTTAAAATGTTAAATAAAAAGTATTTTTTTTCTTTTTCCATAAAACAATAATAGCTTTTATATTTTGTTGTCACATTAAAAAGCCTAATCCTAATAATTGTGTATATTGACATTAGTGTGAAAGTTGTGGTTGAAATCTTATGATCTGTTACAATATTATTTATAAAGTTGTTTAGATGCCTTTAATAAAAAATTTAATAAATAATATAAATTAAAAACAGCTAGGATAAAAATTTTATCGCGCTACGAAGCACGGGTAAATTAAACCTAGTTTAAATTATTAGTTAAAACATAAAATTGGGCTAATTATTTAATAAATTCTTGATCCATTATAATTAGCCACTTACTAGTCTAATGGCCCATGGCCCATTTATTTAAGACAAATCAACACACACATATGTTGATGGCCCAACAGCCCTGCCAGGAAGAGGAAATAAACAAAGGCCAAAATTTGATCTTTCTCAACCATTTTTATAACTTTTTTTTTTACATCTAAATAAAGGAAAATGACACTTATATACTTTTTAACAAAGGGTTCTTTTGTCATTTCATTATGTATTTATTAAAGAGGTATGTGAGTGTTGCAGTACCTAACTTAGATGCTGCTATGTTGTAAGTAGGAAATAAGTTCACTCTCCAATTGAACCTATTGGAACATGTTTCATTCATGAAATGAATCATAGTAGTCTATGTATGTTCAATAAGGTTAGGTTCAAACATTAAACAAGTGCATGCAAAGAAACCAAAAGAAACCTCTACATATTTAAGTCGATTTCGAAGAATCATAATCATGTGTATTCAATTGTTTACTCGAAAATATTGGCATATGAACTTTAATGTGTATCAATAATACACATTCAATTTTATTTTCGCCTTATAAGTCAAAGTTGTGAGCTACTAATACCTTCCATGATGGTTTTAAGTTGATTTCGAAGTTATTAGGCTAGCTCATGACTTTGGACTATAGAGTGTCACAAATTGTATCAGAGCCATTGCCCATCGGTTATGTCGGCTTGACACCGACGGGGATGTTAGGTGTTTAAGAGGGGGAATTTGTAACAACTCGTCACACATGAAAAGATAAATGAAAGTTAAATCGCCTTCTAAGTTTAAAGTTTTGAGCTACTAATACCTTCCATCATTATTTTAAGTTGATTTCGAAGTTACTAGGCTAACCCATGACTTTGGACTATGGAGTGTCACAAGACTGCAAACAAGAAAGAAAATAAAAGGTGTATTATACCAATAATATTCACATTCAACATCTTTCTGTTTATAATTACATTACAAACACATGACCAAACAATAAGATTGACTACAATAAAAAGAATAAGAAGGAACCTATACATTGACAAACCAAAGTCAAAATCAAAACCCCAACTATTAACACACCAATAACACAGTATGCATATATGCTTCCTAACACAAATTCAAGCCAAAAACAAACCCAAAGAACAAATAAAATGAACTTAACATTTCAACCAAGAAATAATCATACCATCGTATTCTTTTCGTCTTTAGACCCGTTGTTTTTCGGGGTTAAGCGGTCTCCTCTTCTTTCGTCTCTTTTGTCTCGTTAGCGGTCTTCGTGTTGGCGTTATTCTTGCCAATGATGGCTTTCTTTGCTTTTATGAATGATTTCTTCACTTTTCCCATAAGGCTATTTGATTGCTTTGGAGTAGTTTTCTCTTCTTCTTTAGGAGTTGATTTTTTTTCTTCTGTTGGTTTCTCGGTTTCTTCTGTTTTTACAGGCTCGAGTGTCGGCTTTTCAGCATCTGTCGCTTCCTTCGCAGTTTCGTTTATTGCTCCATTTTCTTTGGTTTGGGTAGCTTCTACAGGTTCTTCTTCCTTGGTTTGTTGTTTCTCATTTTCAGCAGCTTTTTCGTCTATTTTCACATCTTTATCAGTCTCTAATGGTTCGACTTGTTCGATAACCGTAGGCTTTTCTTCGGGAATCTCCACTGATTCAATGGTTTCCTTAGCACACTCTACTACGGGTTCTCCTTTCTTTTCAGCAATTTCGTCCTTAGGGACCGTGATTTTTTCTTCGACGATTGGATCATCTTGTTTCTTTTCAGCAACATCTTCTTTCACAACTAATTGCTCATCTACCTTTTTTTCTGAAATCTCAGCCACTGCTTCTGCAACTTCTTGTTTCTCTTCAGTCACTTCTTTGTTCTCAGCAGCTTTTACCTCTTCAACCTCTATCTTTTCTTTCGATTCTTCAACTAATTCCGGTTCTTTTTCGACAACAACCGGGCATTCAGGATTTTGATCTTCTTTCTTCTCCTCAGTTTTCTCTACTTCAACTGCAGCAGGCACCTCGGTCGTCAACTTTTCTTCTGGTTCAGCGATCACTATTTCGGTTTTCTTTTCCTCTTCAACAGCAGGGACCTCCAGCGTTGGCTTTACTTCTGGTTCATCAGTCTTTTTCTCTAGTTCAATGTTCACTACATCTGTCTTCTTTTCAGGTTCTTCAACAGCAGACGATTTGGTTTCGTTATCAAGAGCCATCTCTTCAGTTTTCGGGCTTTCTTCTTCGACTTTAACGGGTTCTGTTGGTAATTCGGGTTCTTTAACAGCTTGAGAAATTGCTGGTTCAATAGTAACAGGTTCAGATTTGTCTTCCTGGATTGGTTCTTCAGTTACACAAGGAGAATCCTTAACTTCCTCAGTGGATTTAGTTTCAACTGCTTTCACTTGGATCTCCTCCTTCACTTCCTGCAATACATTTAGATTTTAAATCCATTTTTTAAACTTTGGTCACTTCTGTTTGAGTGTTTGTGTTATGTTATTTTGTTGGACATAATGCTATATTACCTAGAGGTGCGACTATTTGGACCTTTTTGCTACTCTAATTTGACTCTATGATGTGATGTATGTAAGTATGTGACATACGTTGAAAACTATCATCGATTAATGTGATATATCTGGTATGTAAGAGGGAGAGATCCAAATAAGTAGGGATTTTACAAATTAATAAGTAGGGATAGTTTCTTTCAAAACATGATCTCAAACACCTTCCTAATTTAAACTTCTCTGACCATGTCGGGTAGTGATAAGTATGAGACAGTTTATCGGATTTACTGCTTCTTGTGTTCTTAAAAGTGTTAAAAAGTAAAAAACTTTGGATAAAACTAAGTCTATAATTAATTTTTAGCATTTACTATTGGATGTTTGGCCATTCTTGGTTACAATTTCAGCACCTTGATATGTGTATATTTGTGCTATATTTAATTTAATAAATTTTATTAATAACTCATAACTACTTGAAAACATTCCTTGCTAGATTCTAATACCAACTCATAGTACAAAGTATCTTCTCAAACATAAATCCAGTCAAAAGTCAAAACTATTCCTTCTAGCATCATTCAAATAAGATCCATATTACATGGTTTCTACTAATCATCAAATCTATACACAAATAGAAACCAAACCCAATCAAGATTTCATCATATCAAACAATATAATCAACAACAAACTAAGATTCATGCGAGTTTGAACTTGTACCTCTTTGATAACAGGAGTTTCGGATACACTAACGTCAGTAGTAGCCATAAATGAAGACAGAGATGAAGACGAAGACGAAGATAAAGATTAACAAGATATACTTGGGTTAGGTGAGTTAAGAGAGAATTGAAGAGCAAAAAGATAGAAAAGGGAATGATGTAGTTGTCAAAAATGGAAAAGAGTGAAGAATGAATGTATGTGTGATGAAGAACCACATCACAAACAAGGAGTGCTTAAAAGCAAACAAGTAATTGTGGGGGAGTGACTGGCATTCACATGATGGTTATCTGTCAATTATGAATGAGTTGGAGTCCTTGAAATTAATTATAAAAAGATAGAGGAAAAAGAGATAAATAATGAGATGTAGTTGTCAAAAGGCAAAGTGACAAGCTTTCTAAGGGACCATTTCATTTAACGACTTTATTTTGTTTGGGTTGTATAGTTGTCTACCTTGTCCACTAGTCATTATTTCTTAACCTATAATCAAATATTTACATATTAAAATAATTAAAGAAATAATTTTATAGTTTTAAGAAGTTATTTTGTGTTAATTTACAAATTATTTTGTTGGTTTTTTTTGAGTTTTTGAAATAGTTAGTAAGTTAAATATGATAGTAAAACATATATTAATAGGATTGTAATTGATAAAACACACACACAAAAAAAACTTTGGAGTCGTTTTAATGTTTAATCATTTTATATTATGCAATTGATATATAAAGTGTAACATGAATTAATCAAAATTATCACCTCTTTTCATTCAATTCAACTTTTCATCATTCACCGTGTAAAAAACACTACAATATAATACCTTCTTTTGTGTCGAACAAATCCGTTGAAAAATTATTTTTCTTTTAGATTTCTCATGAAATCGACCGTAGATAAAAGTTTCGTGAGAAAAACATTTCCCTTAGATATCTTAGGGATTTCTCACGGAATCCCTGAGAAAACCGTTGAAAATTTGCTTTCTGACTCAAATATGTGAAAAATCCGTTGAAAATTTCCCACGAAATTTGGTCCATGAGAAATCCGTTTCTAATGCATGATTTTCTTATAGTGAAGGTTGAACTCTAATAATGTTACAGTTTCGCTTATTAACTGTATCTTTATTTCTACATACTCATTAGATCAAGAAACATGTTATCAAGAAAAGATATGAAAAATAGAATTAATGAATATGGTATGTTGTAATTGAATGATTACGAGGATTAAGTAATTTTAATAAAATAAATAGAATTTTCTTTGTAAAAGTTACATACTTTATTGTTATTCTGATAAATACTTAAATGTTTTTTTGAACGGTTTATAAATCTATCCTAAATTTATTTATGACAGGACTCGAACTCAGAGCATTATTAAATCTAAATTACCTCAATACCAATAGACTAAAATCCTTAGATAAATACTTAAATGTTTGGTTTGTTGATTGTATATGTTTGTCGTTTTATGTTATAATGATGCGTATATTTGCAATATCTAAAATTCGAATATTTAAGCGGATACTTTTTTCTAATTCGAGCCCTAGAAACTTGTAAATTAGAATTTTGTTTTGGATTTAGTTAAATATTAATATAAATATTATTATTATTATGTTGTATCATTAATTGTGACATTGTGGTTAATGACGGTCCAATCATAATCAACATGAATAGTGACATATTACTAATTTTTTTTCATAATAATAGACCACTTGAATTTTAATAAGTTGTTGGGTGATTCTATCCGAATGTTATGTAAATCTAAATTAACCTTCTATGATGTGACATGTGTAAACGTATAATCTATATTTAGTGGGTGTTTGTTTTAGTTTATTTACGGCTTATTTTCCGGGTATATTTTTTATTAGTTAGTTTTTTCTAGCTTTTAAGCTTATTATAAGTTAAAAGAAGAAAATAAGCCGGACTTATAAAGAATAAGACGAAAAAAACGAGCTTATGAAAAATAAACCCGGAAAATAAGCCATAAATAAGTTAAAACAAACACCCCCTTAAAAACTGTAGTTGATTAATGTAACATGTCTGATACTAAAAAAGACTAAAAAATAGCATCCTAAGCTGTTTAATAGGCTAAATTAGAACTACCTCTCAGGTTCCAATGTTCCATCAAATTAATACATTTATATATCATATATTAATCTTAAGATTCCACACTTGCCACCAACTTTTGGAATTAGATTGATTTGTAGATTTCAATTCTAATTAAGGAAATATGTTATTAATAGACAATAATACACTATCTTTTATCATGTTTTTTTTAATTGGAATACTCTTAAATTGTGGTCATATTATAATTTTGGCTTAAAACAAGAGTCTTTTATACATGCAAGAAAACATAACATGTCAATGTTTAACCCCAACTTAGAGAATCTTAATATTTTTGAGTGATGATTTATGCATAATAATTTTTTACCGTACACAATAAGAATGATGTTTTTGTCCCTACCAATCCACTAACTATTCATCTCTTTCACAAATTCATGGGTATAATGGTCCAAACAACTTTTTGTTGTATATGACGAAAAGTTATTTTACACAAATAATCACCTTTTTTTTTCTTAAACTTCTATCATTTGAACATATATACATAAAACAAATTTAACAATTTGGCTTATGAATGTAATAATATGTTCCTTATGGTTCTATATATATATAGTTCAAAGGAGAACTGTTTTTCATACGAGAACCAATCTTAGTCGTTCAATTTCCCTCCTTCAATTGGATTGCCTACCCATGAATTCCTTACATACACCTTGTCATACTCAATCCCCCCACGCTCTTCATTCATGAATTCCATTATACAAAATGAACGGCTAAGATTGGTTCTCGCAATAAAAACGGTACTCAAATGAACTCTCCCCTATATATATATATATATATATATATATATATATATATATAAAATAAATGACAATTAGTATTTGGTATCATAGTTAATTTGGTTTTAGTTAAATAGCTTGTGAGGGATTCATAAATATTTAGACTTGTGAGGGTTCAATAAATTATTTAACATTCATTGAAATGGCTCTACCAATAGATGGAGTTTGATTACATTACATACTCATATACATTAATCTAAAATAACATTTTTACCTTACTAGCTAGAAAGTAATGCATAACAATGAAATCCATATAGTGATAGTTATATATTGACATGGTTTTTATGAATAGAAGGTTATTACTTATGTATACAATTATTTAAAATACTATAATCTTAACAAAATTTATATTTCCTTCATTTAAACTTTTCAACTTTATCCTTCTAAGTCATGTCTCGTGGAATCTACGAATTCTATTTTATCATCTCATATGTGAGGAATATAGGCTATTTTGCATTCACACTTCAATCTATGCATTTATAATTTTTCATTGATAACTACTATAAGGACCTCACTAACTAATAAAGTACCTCAAAATATCGCATGTGAATTAGAGATTGTTTGTTAAAACAGAATGATTAAACCCTGAATGCTTATGTGGTTTAAATAATTCAAAGGCTTTATATGAAACTGTCTTTGAATGTGATATGATGTTTGATAAAGGTTCTGATTAAACAATCTGAATAATGCAAATTACCATTTTAACCTTAATAGTGATATATTATATTATAAGATAAGATATGATATGATATGATTGTTTAACAAAACAACATTGAAAAGAGTATTAGGGTAAAATACTTGGTACTTAATGATTCAGAATGTATTTTAAGGCAGAATTACTGAATATATGTTTTATACCATATTGATAACCTGCCCCTACAGACATCAGATGACTCTTTCATTTTGTAAAATCAAATATTTGATATGTATTAAGAGGGTGAAGGGTAGAGTTACGGGGGCTGCGGTAACTAGTGTTGAACTTCAGGGGCAGCAATGAAAGTGTTATTTTATTTTCTTGTTTTAGTTGTTTCCTAGTTTATGTGTTAGTGAACAAAAGGACCTTAGGGCCGGATGGGAATTGTTTAGTCGACATATTTATTTATGGGAGATACTCTGAGTAATCGACTATCAATTTGATTCTTGTTAAATTGGTACTATTCACTCGTCACTGTTCAACGTCATTATTGTTCACGCACGCATTGTTCATTGGCTACTGTTCGTTGTGAGTATTTTTTACGTATGGAAAAACTTCTTTGTCAGGTAACCATGATGAAGCTTACTAATTTGGGAACCAATTTGGAGCACCATGGAGAAAACTGGATGGAAATTCAATAAACTAGAGCAAGAATTGGCAAGCGGACAAGAGACAAGAGATCGCCGATCAGCAGTAAGAAACCATAGACCAACGCCACATCGAGCTGTTAAAAATTCCTCTAAAACAAACATAGCCAACGACAACCACCCAATCGAGCAACGAGACCCCACATGATATCATTATATCTAAGTCGATCGGTCAATCATATGGCCTACTGTTCGATAAAGCATACGCGGAATCAAGCATTACCAATGATAAATTCAAGATGTCACCAAGTGAAGGGACTTTTTATCCAGAAGAAATTTATCAAGAGTAGTGGGATAAGACCAATGCTGGGAGGTAGCACATTGCGGCTAGTGGTTTGTTCAAGAAGGTGATCGTGTCTTGATTCCGGGGGCGGATTATCGTCTCCGGAAAACTGAAGATGCCGATAGTTGACAAAGACTTACGGTTAGGTTTATCTAGTGGAAAGGTTTATCGATGCGCAAGGGATGCAAACTTTGGTAGAAAGATTAAGGACTTTAGTACTTTGCTTGGAGGACCACGCAATAACGTGGTATAGATGGAGCGAAATTCGAGAACCATTTGCCATTGCGAAGGGTTAAAGAGGCGACTACTAGATTGTTTCCAGCCTTCTTAAGAAGAAAACTTGTATAAGCAATTTATGAAAAGGGGGCGACTTGTGAGTATATGGGGATGTTCGAAAGTTGGAAGAACTACCCAAATGAGTGTCAGAAGGAACTTTTATCAAGTTACTTAAACCGGAATTGCAAACATCGGTTAGATTGTTGCAAGCGGTTGTACTAAGTCAAACGATTAAACTAGCCATCATGATCGATGAAAACCGTTTAGGCAATCATAGAGAGCAGGGAAAAACTAGGTTGTCATTAAACCTAATAATAGGAGGTGGAAGGCAAACACATGAGTTACAGAACTCAATTGTGTCACGAACCAATTTGAGCGGGCTTAAGAAACTACTCAAACGGATGATGGAGGCAGAATTGGACGATAAAGAAGCCAATAGGATTTGTTTTTTATGTGATGGAAAATTTTCACTAGACATCGTTTCCTTGAAAAGACACCACAGGTCCTAGTGGTTGGTGATGGGGAGGGCAAGAAGGACATAGAGACCAATAAACTGAAGGAGCATGTGCATCTATATATGGTGGAGATATTGGTTGAATCGATTGCAGGGCATACGGTGCTACACCCTTAGAAGTTGAGGGGCAGAATAAAGGGTACCAAGCTAGTGGTCTTGATCAATAGTGGGATGAGTCACAAGTTTCTGTCGTTGCTGCTTGTTGAGTTGTTAGGTCTACATGTGAAGGAAGATGGGAGACAAGTGTGATGAGGGTTAAAGGAAGCATTAACAAAATATGTAGGCTATGTGGAGGGTGGTGTTGTCTTTGGCCAAGGTACAAGTTGTCGATGTGTTCTACCCACTAGAGCTAGGGAGTACCAACATGGTATTAGGAGTCAAGTCATTCAGGAAGCTAGGGATATAAGAATCAACTAGTAGGGATTGACAATGTCGTTCGAGAACAGTGACGAAAAGGGGACATTACGGGGTGAGACTAGGTTACATGAGACTCAAAAGTGTGGGGGTGAAAGGAGCTATTAGAGATAGAGGCAACCTGGAAGGCCTTCGTGCGCATAGGTAGGGTTGTTACCTACAGATTTTCCCCCGGGGTGGGGGTGGGGGGGTAATGATATGTATCAAAAGAGCGATAAAAAGATACGGGTGCAGCACGGACAAAAGTGAATGTTTTATTTAAATTTTCTTGTTCCCTATTTAACTGTTTCCTACTTTACTTATTAGTAAAACAAAAGGGCTTTAGGGTTGACTAGGCGGCGGGATTTGTTTTATTTCATTCGTTGTCTATCGCCAACACCTTAGCCAACCATCTTTACTAGTTGTCGATGATCTCTACTGGCTGTCAGTTACTGTTGTCCATTGTCAGTCAATTTTCCAAGCGACATCATCTTCAACACCCCCCGTCAAGCCAACATCGATGGTTGTAGTCACCAGGGGCGGACCCAGGATTTGAAATTGATGGTAGCACCTGACCTAAAATTTGAAATGGATGGTAGCACAATCTCGAAAAAATCGAAATTTACACTACGCGAGATCGGAATTTACATTACACGTACAAAATTGGATAGTGTCCCGTGACCCCGTTACCAACCATCTATGTGAAAAAGGTTTTTCATATTTAACCCATCATAAGCTTTTTGGAATTGCGTTTTTAACACTTAATTAGTGATATTATTATAAGTTTAATTGATTTTTCACTTTTACCTCTTCTAATATACCCCCATTCCCTTTTGACATAGCTCATAGCCTTTCAAAAAAGTATTGGAACAATTATATTGAAATAGGTTATTTTAGATACTTTTACACATGTTTTTTTAATGTAAATGTCACATAGAATGTTTACATTGGGTTAACCTTTATAAATGTTCCTATAACATTGGCCAATCTCCGTAAGATCACTAATGCAATTATTTAACTTTGGTACCTTACATATACGATATATATTGGTTTTACACAGAATCAGCCTTATATACAGAACCAACTTTATATACAAAACCAACTTTATATACAAAACCAACTTTATATACAGAACCTAGAGAACCAATTTCAGCTTTTAGATTTGGATGAGAAGACCGAATATGCATTTTACGTAAATCGACTATATAGTTTCCGACTGAATATGTAGTTTGTAAAATTAAATATACAAGCGTAATCTCAATTATTGATCATCTAAATCTAAAAGACTTGTTCAGTATAGAATGCTGCATCTGTATTTGTATACGTCCGTACATAGGAGGACATGGCCTTTTAGAGACAATAACATAGCGTCTTTCTTGGTGATTATTATGCTTGGGTCTTTTTATTAAAAGTACAATTTGATCTCAAAAGGAACATTATAGATTCATTCAAGATCAGTCAATGATAAGTATTAGGTCCTGCATCTATTTTTGTCACCTATACTTATCTTTGTCAACATTTATTCTTCTTATGTTATACCACATTCTCCTTTTATTGCTATTATGTTACAACACATTTATCATGCATTATAAAAAACTATGTTATTTATTCACGTTTTATAAAAAACGTATAAAATTTTAAGCGTTATCATACTTATAATTGTGAAAAATAGTTTAAAAATAAAAATTGTTAGAAAAAGAAAAAAACTCAACATTTATATATGTGTACATTTGATTTTAAAAGTCCACACTTTTAAATGTGTAAATTTAGTAATTAATAGATAATTATAGAAGTTCACATTAAAAACGTGAACTTTTGTAACTCTAGAATTATTTTTAAATTTTTCACTCTTAGAAGTGTGAAATTTAGATAATTTATCCACACTAATAAATATAATTTTTTATTCCAATTTTCACACTTTTAAATGTAAAGATTTGGTAGAAATTAGTAACACCCAATTTTTTCACGCTTGATTGTAAGTAGAACCTACAGATTTATTATCTCAATATATTGATTTGGATGATCAATGGTTGAGATTACGGTCCAATATACATTTTACGTAAATTGATACGTAGCTTCCGACGGAATTGAATATGCAGTCGTAATCTCAATCATTAATCGTCCAAATCTAAAGACCGAGATTGATTCTATAGGTTCGTATATAAGTTGGTTCTATATCGATCTTTGTTCTGTTATAAATAGAGTCTATCTATATAAAGCTCATAATCCAGTCTTAATGGACTTAACTTCAACTTTGTAGATTTTCAACTTTTTATCAAAGGACATAAGTTATAGATGGGGTGCATATCTCTAATAATATAGTTGCTTTAACCAAATAATAGTTAATGATATTCAAAATAGACTTTGAAGTAGAATTCAGTTATATTAATTACAATTTTGCTATAAGTATTTCAAGCAACAGAGATATAAATTGGATAAAAATAAGCGTTTATTTTACAAAATAGTAATAAAATTTAAAAACTATGTAAGTAAAATCATCTATTGTAAATTTCACAATATGATATAAGAAGTAAGGGTATAGGTAAGAGATCCTTTTTAACTTTCCTTTTATTATTTGTGGGCAAAGCTTTACAATTATTGATGATTGATGTATGTTCAAAAGGTACTTTGTATGGAGTTAATTTTGTGATTATAATATTATTTTGAAAAAAATGTGTTCTCCCCGACACATAATACTAACCAGATTTTGTATACCCGCGTGTTATGACGGAAAAAAAAGGATAATAACATATAATAACTAACATTTAAACCCAAATACTTTAAATAAAACAAATAAAATCCAAACAATTATGATTACAATAATGACAAAATTTTATTTTAAAGAATTCTTATGCATTCAAGACATTGGGTTCTAATTCAATCAATTTAAATTTAGTTTTCTAATATTACATATAGATAACATTTAGCATTATTAATCTTTAAAACAATTTTTTTTGAAAGACATTGAATAGAACAACTATTCTGATTTTAGAGAAATAAATTCTAAGAAACCAAAAAATAAATAAATAAGAATTCTTTAAAGAAAGAAAAGAACAAAAATTTCAAGAAAAAAAGAAAAAAGAAAAGCACTGGTAAAACTTTCTAATTGAAAACGATATTTAAAAACATTAAATAAAAGAATTAAATGAACGTACCAAAATCACTAAAAAGTCTTATTATATAAAAAGAGTTGTGTTTAATAAAGTCTATGTAAAAAATAGTTCTAAAATTTTAATATTCAATCACAAGTGATTCAGTATATAATCACATGTGATTTGTAAAAACATCATATGTAAATTATGAAAATGTCACTCTACCCAAATTTGTAAAACGCTATCTGAACCGTTGATATCATTGGTCAAAAAGCTAAAATTAGTCACTTAAAACTATGAATTAAGTATGAACTATATTGAATATTCTTTCTATATATAAAAAAAATTAAAACTATTATAATTGTTATCAAGGGGATTAAGCTTTGTTTTTTTTAATTTAACAAACTTGAAAAAGAGGAATAAAAGTAGATGAAAAGCATGGAAGAATCAAAATCGGAAGGCTTAATTAGCACTCCATATGTAATAGATGGCGCTTTAAAATTACCTTTTCCATTATACAAAGTATTAATTATACTACACGAGACAAATGCTACTATTCGTTTAATATAGAGTTAATTTTATAAATAATATTTTAACTAATTACGAATCATAAGGTTAGTATTTTTTTTAAAAGTTGTAAAATTTGTTCTTTAATTACAATTTTGTGGCATTTAAAGTCATTTTTAACAATTTTTATTAATCCAGTTAACTTTGTTAAATTGATCATTCTATCCTTATCTTTATTTTTTTATTTATTTTCTTAATATATAAATTAGTATTATTATTATAATTAATATTAAAACCACTTCCCCACTTATTCTCTTCAACTGCCCTCCTCTTCTTTCTTCGCTTCCCTCTCTCAAACCTACCACTGCCTCCCATTGCCGTACACTAACACCACCGCCTCACCTCTTCCTCACGGGAGAATATTGCCACCGCCATTGCCATATCTAAACCGTCACCATCACGGTCACCATCGTCATTCTCTCTAGGTGTTTGTAAAAGGTCACGAAGATGAAGATCTGAGGATGTTATTTGTGATTTTTATTGTGTTCATGAAGATCTAGGGTTTTCCTAGATTTCGAGTTTCTTATTGGCGGTTGAGCTTTTTCAAAGAATGATTGTAGAAATCATCGACGGCGAGAGGTGGTAACAACCCTCAGAAACCCTTATCTCCAATTTCGTTGCTGTTGTCTACAATTTGATGGTGGTTGGCGGTAAGGCAACGACTCTTTGGTGCTTTTGGGTGGCGGGATCATTGAATGTTGATTCGGGTAATGGATTTTGATTTTGGTTTTAAGCATTTCTACCATAAGTAAATACATATATTACCTACATATACATACAAAATATATTATATAGTACTATAAAAAATAAAAACCAAGTATCTTATACTAATTCATATGTATTCACAACCAACTAGCCTTCATTACTATATGTAATGGTTTGTAGAAGAATTTTACACCCTTGGAATGGATAGGATGGTTAACTATTATATGAAAGATTGCTTTTCATAGGAAGGTTAGCTATTATAGGATAATTTTTATTACGTAAGAATCATCTAAAATTGCTCATGTTATACAAATTGGATCGAAAGAAGTTTTGTGAAGTCTCCTAGACAAGGGCATTAGCTACTGGAAATCGGGAATCGACATGGGATTCACAATCTAGTCTACATGAAAGGGCTTAAATCGTGTATGATATCACGGCCTCGACGCTCAACAACGTTAATTTCACAAATAGAAGAAAATCGACAAAGTAAAATAATATAAGAAGTTGAAGAACAAAAAGAACGTACCAATAAGTTTCATCGGATAAAAGTGTAGATGCCATCGTTTCATAGATCATCAAATCCGACTGTTTCTGATGTTGTGGCAGTAACGACAAATATGACAATGTCTAATTTATACGTTTATTTAGAAGGTAAACTTTTTTATGGTTTGAAACAAATGGCGAAGCAGAAATTTTGAGTGGGTTTTACCAAAAATCGCACCTTAAAACAAGGGTGACCACAAATCCACTTTGTCTAATTTTTTTATTATACACATGTCATTGGAGGATGAGGCCTAATTGAGTAATAAATGAACCAGTCACGTAATATACACAAACTTATTAGGTAGTAATTTGTACATAAAAAAATTATCCATATATAATAACTTTATGATTTATTAACTTGTAGTATATATAGCTTACCACGTATTGTGTATGGTCAAAATATGTTTTGTATAAATTAGCTCCATTTAAAAATCGCTATTTTATGGGCGATTTTCTCGGTTGCAGGATTTTAGGATTCATATTTTGATTATTATTATTTTGTATATTATATAATAGAAGTGAAGTAATTATTTTAAGGTCTGGTTAGTTTCGTGAAGCGTAGGAATCCTATAGAATTCGAAAGTAATGGAATGATATTTCATTCTAATATCCTATTTGGTAGACAAAAGCTGTTATGAATGTTATTTCAAAGAATTAACAAATTCTTAAATCATGAATGTTTATTCCTTCACATATATAGTGATGGAATTATATTCCATTTCATATGGAAAGTGCCCAAAAGGACATTTTACTCATATTTTAAACCTAATTCAACTTATCATATGTCTCTATCGGCTATCCCACTGGTCACCGCTACTTCCAACCCTACCGTCACACACCGCCGTCGTAGCCACCACTAGTTATCGTGTAATACCCGTGGTTTTCAAAATTTAACTTTAACAAAAAAAAAATTGACTTGATCAAATTTGTTGTAATGGAAGACTTAAATTCATATTTTATTAAAACAGTAAATTGTTTTAACCAAAGATCCATGTAAAAACTATTGTTACTTCAAAAACATACCATTTTTTAAAAACAAACTCTTTACACAACCACAAGTCGGTGCAACATTTCTACATCAATATAAATAACTACCCATTAGTAGGTAACCACACACCTATGCAACCTGCACGAGTACAAGATATATTTTAAAAAAACAAGTGACAACGTATGTCTCATGAGTCGGCATAGTCATCATAACAAACTCAACCAATTAAAAACATTCATAAAACAGGTTTAGGTATTTAAATACTCAACTTCCAATCCATAGCTTGATCCACCCGTATGGCATTATCATATTCATCGTATAGTCAAGTCTTAATATTCATCGTCTATCATCATTAAACATTGTTTTCATCGTCATTAACATCATTTTATCATAATCCATCATAAAACATCATATAATTACAATGCATCATTTAAATCATCCTAAACATTGTAAAACATCATATCATTGATATTTATCATATCATTGTATCATTTTATCACCGTATCTTTTGATTATTGTATAACACATCATCTTAAAGGGAGTCTATCATTAACTATCAATATCATTATTACCCCAAAGTACTATGTACATGCATGGGAACTTGATAAACAAGACAAGGCGCGACTCGCACTTGCATACAAGTCCCAGTGGTCCGACCATACTAGTAATAGTTTCCTAAGTGTATCCAGCAAGTCATGTACCAAATGAGGCATGAATATCAATCATACATCAACCTCCAAAGTCCGTTTGCTTTCGCTACTCCAGCTAAGTGATGTTATGCATTATGACCCGACCTTTGGTGAAGTAAAATAGGGCCTACTTATACCTACGTGATGTAATGCATTATGACACAACCTTTGGTTATACGTCACTTCAGCATATGAGTATCAAGATCCTTGTACACCACGTGTTACCAAGGCTGTCTAGAATACCCTACAACCATCAATCATGCAAGCATATTCATAGAAGGCATAACCAGGACCTACTAGGTTTCATCAATTATGATTTTCTGCATTAAAATCATATTAATACAACCACCCAAGTTATTGTTAATTTATCAATACAACTGCGTTATAGTTTTTCGTATCGGAATCATATCAAGTACATCTAAAGTCATCATTTATAGAGTACAACATCATTATCATCATCATTGCACCATAGTTATCATTTAATCATCATATTTACATCATTAACAGTATAAGCACTTTATGATAAATACTTCATAAACATTCGTATTTTATGATTTTGTAACAGAATCACATTTGACTACCAAAGCGAGTGGCTAGGTAGCGGGAGGCAAGATTCTTTCGGTGCGTGACATTTCGGAAATCCAACAATGTAACACCACGATCTTTAAAAACTTATAAATCAAACATATTTCACTTTGGTAAACAAAATTCGGAAGTCTTATCAAAGTATTTCTTTATTTAAAACAATCCAATTGGGTTTTCAATTTACACACGGGTGTTACTAACATCAATACCAACCTACCATCATACCCGTTAACGAACAACAAGTGTCCCATGATATGTACCGATTTATACATATTTATTATATCAGATTTCTTGCATTTTGGCATCATTAGTAGAAAATTTACGCGATTTGATTATTAATATCTTATAAATTTTTTTTGTTAGGCTCATGGTCATGGATCGATAATAAATGAAGTAAAAATGATGAAAATCTGTCAAGATATCAAGTCTGGCGAGAAACTGCAGCTGATACACCCGCCGATATGCCCATACCAGTCAATACGGTCTCAATACGGCCGTATTAAGGCCATATCAGTTGCCTCAAATACCCCAATCACTGAGCTAGTTTGGATAAGGTCAATACAACTTCAATACATCCGTATCAATCAATATGTAACACCCTGATTTTCAGTCAAAATTTAAACTTTTCAAAGTTTGTTTTAAAACATGGTTTATATAAAACCCTTTAACTAAAAGCAGAAGCATTATAATTCATTTACAACATTTCTACTAACATACAGTACAAATTTTAACAATAAATTCCATCGTCCTATATGACCCCAAAGCTTTTGGTGTTACCATAGTCAATCTCACGATCATAAACAGACAAATAGGAAATCCAATATTACCGGTAGCTAAAACAAGCCAAAGTAATGCCCAAAGCATCTAACCACCTCACAAAGGCTCTTAAACTACCTACGGATACAAAACATTTTATACACCAAGTTAACTATAAACATAGCTAGTGAGTACAACTAAAAAACATTAATCTTTCAAAACCAAGTCGTCATCTTCGAAAACGCAAGTTTGGAAATATACATGCTATAATAGAATTCACATAAAAGCACATAAGGATGCGGGTCTGTCCATTGAGCCACAACATATCCATGTGGTAGTTAGCCACGGTCAACACGTGCCCACATGGGATAACCACATCTCCCTGTCAAGGTGGGGGAAGCACGAAGCAGTCCACCATACAATGGTTGTAAGGAGTGAATGACCTGTTCTCCAAGTCTACTCGTGTTTGCTTAGGTTCGGTGGCTCGTCATCCCTTTGAACCACATGATCATAATGGGTACTATCATCCCCCTTCACTCGTTGCACCAATTTCACAACCACCCGTGTATCTAGGTTCCTAATTTCCGAAGTCACATGGACCAATACACGTCACCCAATGGTTAAGAACCAACATGGTACAAAGCACTGTATCTCAAACATTGGTCTGGACCAAAACTCATACCACAAGGGTCACATATATCACATGCCATAAAGGCCAAATAACTCAAGCATTTAAGCTTATCAAAAAGCAAGTAAGTGTCACATAAGTCATAGCTCTTGAGCATAAATGCTTAACAAACAGTATCACATTTGGCATCTCAATGACCATAAAATACTCTAAGTGTAAACATAATTTATTAACTCAAAACCATATGTGTTATTACAAGATCATAGCTCACTCATATATGGAGTATCATGTATCAAGAAACTATCAAGTAACACAACATTAACATATACCTTCCCCTAAGTGGAGCATTAGCCTTATTTGTTTCCATAATGATGTTCATTAACATAGAAAGATTACACAAGTTCCACATCCTTTAATTCAACAAGTTTCATAAAATATTTTGCCAAACATATAAAACACATTTGTGATGACTTATAAACTTTAACAAAAGTTAGGTATCCGTAGGGTGTACTCACCTGAGGGTGTGATGAGGATCACGACCCTAACCAAACCAAAGCCCACACACTTGCTCAAAGGCCCTATAGTGCAATACATAAAGCCAATGTAAGTGCTCTAATGAGTGCTAGCTCAATATCATGCTTCAAACACTATTTTGGGTCTAAAAGGCTCCATTTCATCCTCCTATAATCAATAGAATCAATCCCCAATCAAGCATAAAGTCAAATAGGGTCAAAATAATGTTTTTGGAAGCTTCAAAATAGCTCGCTGGGAGGCAAGGGAGCTCGTGCCGGGAGAAAATCCTTGGAACCAGACCCTGCGCGAAAGAGGCGGTCTCGTGCCGCGAGGCATATAGCCCGCGCCGCGAGCTACCGTAAACAGTAACTTTCAGCTTGTTTTCTATGCCAAATCGACCAAAATTGATGTCTGAGCCTCTCTTGGAGGTCTATGTATCCTTTGGATTTTCATCACATGGGCACCTATGGAGGTTTCCTTAGCCATCTTGCATGGAGAAAATGCTCGAGTGGAATCATACCTCTCCATGCCATCTTAAGCCTAAAAAATGTCCATCAATTGGTGGATCATGTCCAAAATACTGTTGTGGCTCTAGCAGGTGGGGCCTATGCTAGAGGGCTCCTTAAGAACATACCATTTCCTCTCATGCTTGAGCACAATCAGAAGATTGTGCTCTAAGTCGAGGATGTTAGTTTTTGTGAGATTATCCTTTTCAAGGATGGAGCAAAGAGAGAGATTCTTAATGTTTTTAACGTTACTTGCCATCTACAAATAAAATTTTTGGTTTAATTTGTAATTAGCAAAAGATAGAATCTTTCCTAATATATCAATAAACCCTAAAATGATATATATTTGGCTAGGATCCATATTACACATACTTAATGCATAGTTTGGGCACATCAACACCAAGTCATGTTACTCCTAGTACGTAAGAACTTTTACCATGTAATACCCGTGACCCACAATGTAATAATAATCTATTAATAATAAAATCGATTTTATTTACTTGATGATGAGCAATTAAGTTACAATCTTGACTTGAGGGACTATATATGAAACTTTAAAAGTGGGAATGGTATTTAAACTCAATTAGGGCAGAAATCCCAAGATTGGAATGTTTAGTCATATTACACTATTAAGTGTGTATTTGTGTGTGTGATAACCGCCAGCTCTAGAAGGAGGAGGGTAGCGGTGGTGCGTCAAACATTAGGAATCCATTCTATAAGCATCATGTATGAATCTTCAAACTGTTATGATCATTTTGATACTAATTTTACAGTTCATGGTTGACAATTTGTAGAAGTTTGGATCAGTTATGGGCGTATTTGTGAGACACTATGAAGCGAGGACAAATAATGGGGTTAGATCCTTAAAACTCAATGAAATAAAAATTAATTCGGTATGGTTTGTCTAAATAATGGTAAGAATGCATTACAATTTGATCTTTTGTGATTTGGTGAAGTATTGAGTGACATTTGATTGATTCTCGTCAATGGGGTGTTCTAGGATGTGGAAATTCATGGTGATGCCAAGTGATTGAGCATAAGCTCCTTAATATACAAGTAGGTTGGAGTTGTATTGTATCGCCAAGTATACCTTGGCACTAAATCACTAAGTGTACCTTGGCACTAAATCGCCAAGTGTATCTCAAATTGGTCTAGACTGATAAGTGCAATATGGGGTCTCCTTAGAGAGTCAGAGTCAATAGAGTATGAAAATCTAGTAAATGATTAATGTTGTGGAAACCTTACTTGTAGGTAATTACCGGCAGAAGCAAATCCTCCAGATACTTTTGATTGTGTTAGTACTTGTTGTTTGAGTTGTAGTTAGGTGAGTTACACTAACTTATTCTTTATTCTAGTGTGACTGTATTTTTTATTATGTTATGAATGTGAACTTATGTGTAATGATGATTTGAAGAGAAGGGTTATGTAAATGGTGTGAAAACACAACTCAGATACAAAACTGATATAAAACCCTTTGGATGCCTTCGGTAGTCAATGGTATCCAAACGAAATGTAAACCCTTAGGGTGCCTTGTGTAGTCAGATGTGGTTTAAAGAGACGTAAATCCGTTAAGGTGCCTTGGGTAGTCAGTGGAAACGTGAAATCATTGACAATGAACTACTTCTGTATTATGTGAATATCTTGGTATAGAATTTGTGTTATGTGGTAACTTGTACATACCTGGTGTGATGTGTAAGTTTGTGTGCTCGCTAAACTTTATGCAGAGTGTTTCCGAAGGACTTACTAGGAATCCTGCTGGACAGACAAGTAGTTTGAGAGTACATGGCGTCAAGAGCACAATCTACACCTAGCATAAAAGCTTAAAGTACTTTGCTGATAAAAAGAATCTGAATATGAGGCAGTGGAGATGGTTGGATTAGTGAAGGACTATAACTATGAGATTTTATATCATCCGGGAAAATATAATATGGTAGCGGATGCTCTAAGTAGAAGACTAGTTACATGAAACTAAAGGTGATGTGCATGAGAATGATGGTCATGACATGGCGTACCGGTGTCTATTGTATTGGATCGAGATGTGCGTTTTACTTCTAGATTTTGGGAAAAATTCCATGAGGATTTGGGTACTCGGTTCAACATTAATATAGCGTATTATCCCCAAATGATGGTCAGAGTGAGAGAATAATACAAACACGGGAAGATATGATGCGAGCATGTGTGCTGGATTTTGGGGGAAGCTAGGATGCGCATTTACCATTGGCAAAGTTCTCATACAACAATAGTTACCATGCTAGTCTTGGTATGCTGCCGTATGAGATGTTATACGGAAGGAAGTGCAGAACTCCTATTTGTTGGGGAGAAGTTGGGCAGTGTGAACTTGGGAACACATAAATAGTACATAAAACGTCCGAATATGTCCGGCAAGTGTGTGAAAGATTGAAAGCCACACAAAATAGATAGAAAAGTTATGCTGATAAGCAGAAGTCACTACTCGAATTCCAGGTTGTAGATTTTGTTTTTCTAAAAGTCTCCCTGTGGAAAGGTGCCATACTATTCCGGAAGCAAGACAAGTTGAATCCCAGATATATCGTGCCATTCAAAGTGATGACAAGATTTGGAAAAGTGGCGTGCCGACTTGAGTTGCCTAAAGAGCTGTCAAAGATACACAACACTTTTCACGTGTCTTACCTACGAAAGTGTTTGGTCGATGAATCAGCGTTTGTGCCAATAGAAGATATCATAGTGGATGAGAAACTGAACTACATAGAAAGACAAGTCTCTATATTGGAAAGAAAAGTCAAAAAGTTACTTTAAAAGCAGAGCAAAATCGTGAAGATACAATGGGAACATCGAAGGGGCTTGGAATGGACATGGGAGCCGGAGGAAAAGATCACAAGGAATTACCCTACATCATTCGAGTGAAATTTCGAGGAAGAAATCATTTTTAAGTGGGGGAGAGTTGTAATACCCGAGACCCACAATGTAATAATATTCTATTAATAATAAAATCGATTTTATTTTCTTGATAATGGGAAATTAAGTTATAATCTTGACTTAAGGGACTAGAAATGCAACTTTAAAAGTGGGAAGGGTATTTAAATCCAATTAGGGCACAAATCCTAAAATTAGAATGTTTAGTTGTATTACACCATTAAGTCTGTTTTTATGTGTGCGATAACTGAGAGCTCGAGAAGGAGGAGCACAACAATTGTGCATCAAACGTTAGGAATCCATTCTATAAGCATCTAGTATGAACCTTCAAACCATTATGATAATTTTGAAACTAAATTTCCAGTTCCTAGTTGAGAATTTGTACAAGTTTGGATCTGGGGGTATTCGTGAGACATGATGAAACCGAGAACAAATAATGGGGTTAGATCCTTAAAACTCGATGAAATCAAAATTATTTCAGTAGGGTTTGTCTAAATGATGCTTAGAATGAATTACAATTTGAATTTTCTGATTTGGTGAAGTATTGAGTGAGATTTGATTAAGACCCGTTGACCGGGTGTTCTAGAATCGCGAAATTCATGGTGATGAATCACCGAGTGAGTGAGTATTAAGCTCCTTAATCGTCAAGTAGGTCGAGTTATACTGGATCGCTAGTATACCTTGGCACGGGATCGCCAAGTGTACCTTGGCACTAAATCGCCAAGTGTATCTCAAATTGGTCTGGATCGCCAAGTGCAATCTGGGATTAGACAGCCAACCATGTTTGGGAGTTAGAATTTTGAGGGTATCCTTAGAGAGTCAGAGTCAATAGAGTATGAAACTCTAGTAGATGATTAAGATTGTGGAAACCTTACTTGTAGGTAATTATCGGTAGACACGAATCCTCCGGATACTTTAGTACTTATTGTTTGAGCTGTAGCAAGGTGAGTTACACTAACTTACTCGTTATTCTAGTGTAAATATATTTTTTAGTATGCTATGAATGTGAACTTATGAGAAATGATGATGTGAAGAGAAAGGTTGTGTAAATGGTGTGAAAACACAACTCGGATACAAAACTGATATACAACCTGTGGGGTGCCTTGGGTAGTAAATGTGATCCAAAAGAGATGTAAAATCCTTGTGGTGCCTTGGGTAGTCAGATGTGGTTTAAAGAGACGTAAAACCATTGTGGTGCCTTGGGTAATTGGTGGAAAAGTGAAATCGTTGACAGTGCACCGCTTTGGTATTATGTGAATATCATGATATGGAATTTGTGTTATGTGGTAACTTGTACATACCTAGAGTGATGTGTAATTTTGTGTGCTCACTAAGCTTTATGCTTACTGTGTTTGTTTAATCTATTCCAGGACAGAACCATGGGGGAGCTCTAGGGTTGTGACAGCAGCTTATATGAAAGCTTTAAAATTATATCCAGTTTTTGAAATACCTTTTAAAATGACTATGTTAAAATTACGATTTACATGCATATCCTATTTAAAGGTGCACAAGACGTCTATAAGTAAAACTTATAGTTCCATGATGAAAACTGTAAAATTAAATATTTTAAATGAAACACGACAAATAATAAAATCCAATTTTATGTTTTAGTTTTATTTTAATTAATTGAGTGTATGATAATGTAGACTTGGCCATTTAAGCATAATGAACTAATGACAAGATTGGTAATCAAGTTTGTGTTAATTTTCTATACTAATGTTTGATTTTCATAATTATTTTTAATCTTAAATCCATATATAAAAAATCTTACATGTTGATCCGTGTTTACACTAGCTTGGAATCTAGTTATTATTATTATTATTATTTTATTATATCTTAATAAACTATGAAGATAGCCACAATTCAAGCTTTCTAAGCTATCCACGTGGGATAGGATGCCTTACTTGCTTTGACATTCTCATCCCATCACTCCTGTTTCTAGAGCATTAACCTGTGACAACGTCTTGACTACTCTCTATTTCTTGTTGTTTCTCTTTTCGTCACTTCCGGCTTTCTTCTCTTTTTGCTTCAAGATTGAAAAAGTAAGGAATGTCTCTAAGTTTATCAGTTATGTCATCTTCACTCTCTTTGTTTATGAAGGTTCCTTATATATAGTGAAAAGTTTATTTGAGAACCGTTTTTATTGCGAGAATCATGAGAACCAATTTTAGCTGTCCAATTCCCCCTCCTTCAATTGGATTGCCCACCCATGAATTCCTTACATGCACCCTGTCACACTCAATCCCCCCACGCTCTTCATCCATAAATTCCATTATCAAAATGAATGACTAAGATTGGTTCACGTGGTTCTCGCGATAAAAACGGTTCTCGCGATATATTAAATTACACATTTGATCCATGTGGTTTGCTACTAATCATATTGAAAATCCTTAAACTTTATTTATTGCATGGGTTGTCCCTACTGTTTTGATTTTGTAACCCTCACGGTCCCTGCTTACTTGAAATCTTTTTAACTTTTATTTATCTTAAAAGTTCAGTATCAATAAATTATGTTACTAAATAATTAAGTAAATATATGAAATTTATAATTACCAATTTAAGTATTATTAATATATATTTGAACCTTCACCACCTACTAACATAATACATCATGCACCAAAGAGCTGTACTTTTAGAGACTTTACGGCTTGCTAACCACCGTTGTTTTACGGGGTAACTGATCAGTGGATCTCCGAGATCGAAGGTACATTTCATACGTGGTCATGTGCACCGGAGAACAAAGTGAGATATGCAACGAACCAAACGAGGAACGCAACCAAAGATTGGTGGGATATGGAAGTGAAACAAAGGGGTTATGCTTAGATTGAGACTATGATGTGGGAATAATTTAAAGAAATTGCTATTGAGCAATTTGTGCCATAGTCAGAGATCGATAGGATTGTGGATGAATTCCACATGTTGAAACAGACGACAGAGACATTACTAGAAATTAATGCTAAGTTTATAGAGAAGGCACGTTTTTGTCCCGACTACGTTGCTAATGAAAATATGAAAATGTAAAGGTATATGATGGTCCTTAAACCTAAAATACGAGAGTTTATTAATGCCAACAAACATCAGACAGTGAAGTCCATGATGGACGTAGCCAAGGCGAGAGAGTTAGAATTGGAAAGACAAGAAATAGAAAGAAATCCGGTAGAGAAGACGGCACCGGTGTTAAAAAACCGAGGGTTGAGACTCCGGAGAAGAAAGTAACGCAGAGAACTTATCCAATTTGCCCCACATGCAAGAAATATCACATGGGGGAATGCAGGTTTGGTTCTCCAACGTGTTTGAAGTGTGGAAAACCAGGTCATATGAGTAAAGACTGTAAGAACCCGATTAAGGTATACTTCAACTGCTATCAGCCGGCTCACTAGAGATCTGAATGCCCAAACCCAACTGCAACGGTAGCATCCACTGGCTCCAGATCTACACAAACTCTTCTACCTCCGTTTCGTATTTTAGAACCTAAGGAAGTAAAGATAGAAAGTATACCGAAATCAAAAGAGAGGGCTTTCCATCTTACAGCCGAGGAAGATAAAACCAAACTAGATGTGGTGACAGGTACATATCTTATAAATAATTTTCCTGCTCTCGTTCTGTTTGATTCGGATGCAAGTAAATTGTTTGTATCTGTTTCATTTTGAAAAAAATTCGATCATATGTGTGAAAAGCTAGATTCTCCTATTGTATCAGATGTGTATAAACATAATGTATTAGAAATAGATACTGTTAGATTCCCTATTGAACCTATACCTATGACTATGAGGGAATTTCAAGTAGTAGTTGGAATAGACTGGTTAGGTTGTAACCAGGCTACGATATTTTGTGAACAGAAAGTGATATAAATTCATACCCCAAGTGAGGAAGAACCACTTATATGTGGTGATAAAAAAAGAGGGAAATCATGTGTGTGTTCAGTTTCTAAAGCTAGGAAGTATCTTCGGTACACTGCGTTTTTAGCTTATGTTTTAGATACTAAATTAGAGAAGAAACAAATGAGTTTAGCAGATGTGAAAGTGGTATGTGAGTATCCTGATGTGTTTCCCAAGGATTTACCTAGGGTACCGCCAGACAGACAAATTGAGTTCAAAATCGATTTAGTGCTTGGAGCTTCACCGATTGCGAGGGCTCCATACAGACTTGCTCCTCTAGAGATGCAAGAATTGACGAAACAACTCCAGGAGCTACTAGACAAGGGGTTTATTAGACCCAGTAGTTCTCCGTGGGGTGCTCTAATTCTATTTATGAAAAAGAAGGATGGTACTTTTCGTATGTGTATTGATTATCGTGAGCTTAGTAAAGTGACCATCATGAATAGATATCCTTTGCCCAGGATAGTTGATTTGATTGATCCGTTACAAGGGGCAACGTGGTTTTCAAAAATCGTCTTGAGGTCGGTGTATCACTAACTCAAAATCAGAACATATGACATTCCTAAAACCGCATTCAGAATTTGTTATGGGCATTTTGAGTTTGTTATGATGCCTTTTGGCCTTACTAATGCACCAGCAGCGTTTCTGGAATTAATGAACGGGTGTGTAGGCCAATGCTGGATAAGTCAGTGATTGTGTTCATAGACGATATTCTTATTTATTCCAGAAGTCCAGTAGATCATGAGAAACATCTCCCAGAAGTCCCAGAGACGTTGAGGAGAGAACAGTTATATGCCAAGTTTTCCAAATGTGAATTTTGTGTCCAAGAATTACAATTCCTGGGTCATTTCAACAAAGATGGAATAAAAGTGGATCCTGCAAAAGTTGAGGCAGTGATGAAGTGGGAGTCACCAAAGAACCCGACAGAGATAAAAAGCTTTTTAGGATTGGCAGGTTATTACAGGAGGTTTATTCAGAAATTTTCAAAAACTGCTATATCGTTAACCTAATTGACCAAGAAGAATGTTGAATTTGTGTGGGGAAGTGATCAACAAATCACTTTCTCAACACTTAAGCAGAAGTTATATGAAGCGCCAGTTCTTGCGCTAACTGAAGGAGTTGAAGATATGATAGTATTTTATGATGCTTCGTTCAACGGGTTGGGTTGTGTATTAATGCATAAGGGCATGGTTATTGCTTATTCTTCTAGATAGTTGAAAACACATGAAAGTAATTACCCTACTCATGATTTAGAGCTAGCAGTAGTGGTTTTTGCACTCAAGATATGGAGACACTACCTGTATGAGGCAAAGACGTTGGTTAGAAATGTTGCAAGATTATGACTGTGAGATATTATATCATCCTGTTAAGGCTAACGTTGTAGCCGACACTTTTATTAGAAAGTTAGGAACAATACTTATAAAGAATCAATCATTAAGGATGACAGTTACAACACCCTTAATTGATGTGATAAGAACAACTCAGCCAGAAGCAATTAAAAGTGAAAACCATAATAAAGAGCGTATAAATTGGCAAGTAGTTAATCTTGTAAAGACAGTCGTGATGTATTAACTATATATGGTCGTATATGGGTGCTAGGTTATGGAATTGCGCATCAGACACTTCTATATGAAGCTCATAAATCAAGATTTTCTATCCATCCACGAGCTACCAAAATGTATAAAGACTCGAGGGTAGATTATTGGTGGCCAGGTATGAAACGAGATGTAGCCCGACATGTGGAGAAATGTCTTACATGCCTACAAGTGAAAGCTGGACATCAGAAACCCCATGGGAAGTTACAGCCTTTGGAGATACCGATATGGAAATGGGAAAACATTGCGATGACCCTCATTACTAAGTTACCCAAAACCATGCGAGGTTATGATGGTGATTGTAGACAGTTTAACTAAAAGAGCACATTTTATTCCCATTAGACAAAATTATCCCTCAGAACGTTTAGCATATATATATATATGTGAAAGAGATTATGTCTCGTCATGGTATACCAGACTCTATTGTATTAGACATGGATACCAGATTCACCTCCAGGCTTTGAAATAGATTTCATGGAGAGTTGGGAACTCAGCTTCATCTTGGTACAACCTATCACCCTTAGACCGATGGTCAGAGTGAGAGGACTATACAGATGTTAGAAGACATGCTTCGTGCGTGTGTTATTGATATAACGTATTTGCCTTTAGTGAATTTTTCTTATAATACCAGTTACCATTCCAATATCAGGATGGCACCGTATGAAATGTTGTATGGTAGAAAGAATTAGTACAGTGTGTTGGGGTGAGGTGGGTCAGAAAGAACTGGGTAGTACAGAAGTTGTACAGTGAACGACAGAACAAATTCAGTAGATACGAGATAGATTGTTGACTGCCCAAAGTACACAGAACAAATTCACCACTTGAGTTCCAGGTGGGGGACTACGTATTATTAAAAGTGTTACCGTGGAAAGGCATAATTAGATTCAGAAAGAGAGGGAAGCTTGGTCCAAGTTTTATTAGAACATTAAAAATCATTGAACGTGTGGCAAAGGTTGCTTATAGACTAGAACTACGAGAAGAGTTGTCTCAGATTCATAACACCTTCCATGTGTCTCACCTCAGGAAGTGTTTAGTAGACGAGACTGCATTCATACCGTTGGAAGATGTCAGCGTTGATGATAAACTTAATTATGTGGAACAGCCTATAACGATACTGGAAAGAAAAGTTAAGACCCTACGCAATAAACAGATTAGACTGGTCATGGTCCAATGAAAGCACAGAAAAGGATCAGATTTCACATGAAAACCTGAACAGGAAATGATGAGTAATTATCCAAAACTCTTTGGTAGTTGATTTCGGGAATGAAATCATTTCAAGTGGGGAAGAGTTGCAATACCCAAATTTTTTATTAGCTTAATTAAAGGCGAGTAATGTACAAATGTTATGTGTTGTAAGTGATTATATGTGATATGATCTGTTATAAAACTAGAGGGGCCAAAACTATTGAAATAGAACTTGAATAGTCAAGGGACCATTTATGCAATTATGGCAAACCTTTATATATATATATATATATATATATATATATATATATGATGTGCGTGAATCAGGCCAGGTTTTATATTTATAAATTGGAATCACCAAAATACTAACTACAACACAAATAGGCAAGTGTACCTAATCGTATCGCAGTATAGTTATGGTAAGACCAAGTGTCGAACAATTGGGGAACGAGTATGATTTCAGATTTAAAAGATTTAATTATTAATTAGTCTAAAGAAAGCGAGTACCAGGGAAATATGGGAATAAATCAAAGAATGCGATAAAATATTAATTAGACAAAAGAGAAAACAATCCAAAAGTAAGATAAAGTTGAGAGCTTGGAATGGGAAAGATCAAGAAAAGAAGTGTTCTTACTTAGATTCAATTACTCCATATTTATGGTTGATTTCAGGATAGTGCAATGGATATTATTCACCATATACCGATTCCTAGATTGGTTAGATATCTTGTTGAGAAACTCTAACCCTATAATCAAGAAAAATACTAATCCTATGGTCGTAGGATCAAGTATTATCACAATTAGTCAATTAATTTTGAATCATGCAAGACTTAATCAATATTGATTGTTATTATTCATTCAATCAATCAATCACACATAATGATCATCACATGCAATTGTTCACACACATTAAACTTAACTACTTTGTCACTTAACCCTAGGATTTGGTCAATCACTAGTCACAATCACCTAATGGTCTTAGATAATCATGATAAAAGCATACATAGATAGATTTGTCCTCAAACCTATGTAAACTCCGTCGATAAATAACAAAGTTTGAAACTTTAACACATATGGATCTTAGATCAAGCAAGATGTGATAAATATATAACTAATAAATAATCCAATTGATTAAAATCAAACTATAAAACAAAGCTAATATCATCTAAGTAAAAACCATGGTATTTAACCCATAATCAGAAGAAAAGAACATCTGGAATTCATATATGAATGCTAAACATAGATAATAAAGAAAACCGAATGAAACCCAATGATTTGTTAATTCTGATTCTTCATTCTTGAGCTCCAAATCCGCTCTCAGGCTTCAAAAATCACTTCTTGATGCCCTCTATCGTCATATTGAAGCCCTAGAACCGCATATATGTTTCCTAAGTAAAAAATAGGGTTGAATTTATAGATTTCACGTTTCTAGCGCTTCGCCCTTAGATAACTCACGATTTTTTTTGATCTAGAATCTCGTCGCGTCGCTACAAATGTACCGTAGAAACACGACCGGATGTTTTTAGGCAATGACCATAAACTTGATTTTGTATCCCTCTGATTCTAGTTTCCGTGACCGCTTGAATCTCCTTAATCTGAGTTCGTATGAGTGAGATATGATCAAAATAGTGAAGGTGTGTTGGAGCTGACAACTTTTATCATTTTCTTCGGTTTTTGCTCAAAACTTTTTATCATCCGCCTTTTTGAGCTGAAATTTAAAAATTTAAGATATTAAGTATCTTTTGACTCATTTATGGACAATACAGGTTAAAAAATAAATACAATATCGTATAAAATATATATCTAAATACGACGATATCAATATATGACTTTCAAAACTCAATTATGTACAAGAAATTCAAACATTCACAGCAACATCCATACATATGTACAGCCATAGTTCAGTTCTTCCTATTCATTTGTGATCAAGAAATCAGTGTGTTTAAAGCTCCCTAAGCATCGCCTTCTTCATAGGAATCTTGAGGTATGAATTGCTTTAAAAGTTTCAAGCTTCAAACGGGTTATGACATATTTCAATATCAAAGCTTGTTAATTTATAAGTTTGATGTTGTTTATAGTCGTTTGGGGTGTAGGAGAACACCCCTGTACAATTAGAATGGTTTAAATTGAGTTTACATGGGTTTTGGTTCTTGAGTATTGTAGAAAATGTAAATCAGTTGACTTACTGGTTCAGATTGGACAAAGACACGGGCGTGACTATATAGGGTACGGTCTTGCTTAGTGTCCGTGACCACCATTGTTCATAAGGTCCGGGCATACCTATAGAAGGTATGGGCGTGTCTGGCTGGGTAAGCCCAATACTGAGAAGGCTTAGTCACTAGGCCTGATTTGAGAAGCACGGGCGTGCCTTGCCCTGTTCGGTTGTTAGTTTCAGCGATAACATGGGTTTAATATTATTGTTTTTATACTTCATGTAGAGACTAGTCATTGTTGTGTTCACTGAATCATAACCATTGGTGGACTGTTGTAATTTTATTGATTATAAATTGAGTCTTCTAGACTATTATTCATATGTGCAACATGTGTGTTATTACATTGGAATATAATCATCTATTCATTATATGTGTTATATCAGCATACTGCTATATGTAGTAGTGTCTAAAAAATAGTACAGTGCTGTGACCCAGTTTACTGCCATAGGTCTAGAACCATAGGTTTGCAGGTTCTTGTTATATAGGAGTTACCTATATGTGATTTTATACATGTATTTATATGATTGACAGTCTGGTTTACTCACTGAGCTCTCACAACTTATCGGATATTATTTTAAATGTTTTGAAGGGCACATCAGGCATAAGGGCAAAGCTCCTGTTTGACTACTTTTTAGTAAACCTTTTTAGAAACAATTAATGCCTAGTTTGTATATGTCAAGTTTTTTGTACCAAACTTGTGGTAGTACATATGTGAGTATCTTTTGATACATTAGATTTTCAAACAGCTTACACTTCCGCTCTTATGTAAAACTTTTATTATGTGAAATATTAAATGAGTTTTGGCGTAAACGATCATTTTTATAATTGGGGTGTACAACCACCCACCACCACCATAAACAACTCACTACCTTCCCCCTAGCACTGCCAAACCAAAACTTCCTGCATAGATCTGGAATCTTATGTAAACAAATATAAAGATAGATGATAAACAAAAATCAAGAACCAAGAACTAAAGAACTAAAGAACAAAAACCTGGAGCATGAAATCAATGGCTACACAAGAATCAAAGATCATGGCTACACAAATCAAGAACAATAAATCCGTGGTTACACAGATCTAGAATCTTAAAGAACCCCAATTGATGATTAACAAGAAACAAGAACAAACCCTAAGTGCATGAGAGAGTAGGAGCAGCTGTTGATGATGAGGTGGTGGTGGTGATGGTGTTTGTGTAACAAAAAACCCATTTATAGGTGGTTTATGTGGTTGTGGGGCAGAAGGGAGGGGAGGGTGATAGTGGTGGCCAGTGCGGCAGTAATGAAGGAAGGGCGGATGATGGCGGTGGTGTGAGGTGGTTATGGTCGAAGACAGAGATAGAGTTGAGGTTAGCGGCCGGTGGTGATCGGTTAGGGGGATGGTGGCGATGGTATGGTTGTCTCTCCGGCGGGATGGTGGTTGGCGGTGGTAGGCCGGCGAGAGGGGGTTAACAACGGTTTTGGGAGAGAGAGATGGGAGGGGAGGGTAGGTGAGAGAGATGGGCTTAGGGAGGGTTTGGGGGAATAAATATGAAATAATAATGTTTTTTAATTTTATAAATATTTTAGTAGAAAATAATAAAAAATAAGGATAAGGGTATAATAGTCTTTTGAAGTGAAAACCTAAGTACATTTTGGTCTTTTCATGTACACAAGAGACTATGACGGTTACAAAATTAAAACTATAGTGACTATGAGTGTAATAAATGAATTTTAAGGACTGTGAATATAATTAGTGGTAAACCACATGATTAAACATGTAATTAACTCTATTTTTTTTATCAATGATTTCATGCACTTGTATTGATGAAATTATAAACTCACTTCTAGAAACTGAGAAACTGTGCGATTAATCGAAAAAACTTGGATTTTTTCTTATGGGTTGTTGATGTTGATTGTGAATATAATTGTTTGTCAGGCTCATCGATTATAAACGTGGTTAGTAGGGAGTATTGATGCCCATGGGAGCTATGGCTGTAACTAAATAAAAGTTTGAATCAATGTTTTAAGACCTAGGTCAACACGGCCTGTCGAACCGGTTGACTTGAGACACGGTTACTAGACTGGGTTAAGCCTGTAGTGATCCGGCCGGGTTAATGGTTAAACCGGTTGAACCAGTCTATGTTGACCCGGTTTGACTCGGTTTAGTATATATAAATTTTTTAAAAAGTTTTTTTAACCCTTAATCTCTAACTCACTTTCTAATGTCTTAAACTCTTTAATTTGCTTTGATTGTGAAACTATGAGAATTGTTTTTTGATGCTTGAATTTCCTTTTTCTTTGTATTGTATATTATATGTTATGGATTGATGATATCGTATGTTTATGTTTTTTTGTTATTTAGACAATGTTTTCTTTACTTTTGTAGTTTATATATATATAGGCAAAAGTTCAAATGAGAACTGTTTATCGTACGAGAACCGCGAAAATCAATCTTAGCCATTCAATTCCCCCTCCTTCAATTGGATTGCCCACCCATGAATTCCTTATATGCACCCTGCCACACTCAATCCCCCACGCTCTTCATCCATGAACTCCATTATCTAAAATGAATGGACAAGATTAGTTCTCGCAGTTCTCGTACGAAAAACAGTTCTCGTTTGAACTCTCCCCTATATATATGTATATGTATACCGGTTCTCGTTTGAACCCTCCCCTATATATATGTATATATATACCAGTTCTCGTTTGAACCCTCCCCTATATATATGTATATATGTGTATATATATATATATAGAGAGAGAGAGGGAGGTTCATGCGAAAAGTGTTTTATTTACGAAAAATGCGAAATACATTTACAACCATCAGATCATTTAATTAAAGGCTAGAACCATGTATGGCATTTTGGTAATTAAGTTATATTTTTAAGAATTATTAAATAAAATTAAAAGGGTAAAATAGACCTTTCTTCTAAAAATAATATTTACCTGATTTAATTCACCATAAATAACCACCTCACCTCACAGCCTCATTTGAAAACCCTAATTAATCTCCCTCTCTCCATACGTATTTCATCTTAATCTTTTATCTCTCTTCAAACTTATTCCCACCATTGTTGCCCCTATCTTGCTCCCATGGCCACCGTAGAAGAAAAGAACTAGCACATCCTCTACCTCATATGTTTGCAACAACAATAGATCGCCTCAAATGCAACTCCGTTGAATGCAACTGCCGTTCCAAGTGACTTCGCCATCTTCTGGTTATTTTCTATCGCCCCTATTTTCTATCCATTACTTGTTTTCCTTTTGCAGTATCAGATCCGTCAATCCCTTTGCCGGAATACACCACGGAATTTCTTTTAAACTCGCTGGATTTGTGAAGGTATGACGGGGTGCTTTTTTTGAGTTTTATGTTTTCATTTTTTGTATATTTTTTATTTCTTATTTGCAAGAGAATAGAGAATGTTAATATTGTAATACTAGATTTTTAAATTCTTGTTTCATGGTGTTCTGGTTCGAAATTATGTAATGAATTTGCATATGTTTTATGCTAATTATATTCTTGTGTTGTTAGTCAAGTGAAATAAATTCAATCCATATTGTTTTGTGTTGAGTAGCAAGCGTATTCAAGTCATCTCTATGTACAAGAATTTTTAGTCTATCTACTTGTTCACTAATGTAAACGATTGGTTATATCAACGAACATGAATGGGTTTTCGTGTGAGTTTTTACCGTGGTTGGCCAACAGTGAGTAATCCTATAATGGGTTTCACCCAAAACCTTCATATCGTTTTTTTTTCTATTTTTTCTGATTTTTTCTTGTATTCAATAATGAACAAATTCTTTTATGATTTATTTTTTTGTATCCAACTGATTTTTTTACAAGGATTCTATAACTTTGTTTATCAACATTGGAAGTCTTTGATTCTATTGTTCTATATTCACTTACTGTTGAACATGTACTCGGTTGGATTTTTTATATGTATTACTACTCACAATCTTTAATTATATTTTTAAAATTTTTGTTAATCATGAACATGTGTTATGTTGTTCTTCTAAGGTGTTTATTAGTGAATAGGTTCCGTTTTCATTGGTAGTTCATATCAATAATAATATATGTTGATAATTGGTTTGTGTGTTATGATGTTCATCATTGAATTGAAAGGTTAGAAACGGATTCCTTTTTCATTGTTTGTTCATTATGGTTATTATGAATGTTAATATATTGTTATTGGAACAAACATGTTGATTAGTGAATAAATGAAAAATATTAAACAAACATTCAGTTGCATAAAATCTTTTATTATTCTAAGCAAGTGTTCAATATATATATACACACACATAACTAGGAAAAAAATATATGAGTATAAAACTTCTATAATTATATATGTGTTCCCTAGTAAACATATAATTTGACATTAAAAAAAAGTTTATGCTTACGCACCTTTTATCATTTTTATCAAGTGTTTAATGGTGAACACGGTATTGTTTGGTTCTTTTCTTTTTAAATGGTTAAACAATTTGTCTTTGACAGTGTTCAACAGTAAACATAGCATTGATGATGAACAACTAGTAAACATTTGGTTGGATTCACCGGTGCATACCAAAAAATAAATATAATACTAGAAATTCATTTGTAATTTATTTTTTAATTTAAAATTTAGGAGATGGAAAAATATGAGAGAGAAATATCAATAGATTGGAAAGAGAAAAAATTAATTAAAGAGATGAGAGAAAAATTATTTTGTGTTTACTAATTTACCCTTTTGAATTAAATAAAAATATTAATTATGATTAATGTGAATCATAAGATCAAAAATCAATCAATGGCTAAAATCATTTCTCGCACTTTTGCAAATAAAACACTTTTCGCATGAACCCTCCCCTATATATATATATATTGAAAAGTTTATTTGACAACCGTTTTTATTACGAGAACCGCGAGAACCAATCTTAGCCGTTCAATTCTCCCTCCTTCAATTTGATTGCCCACCCATGAATTCCTTGTATGTAGGGATGTAAACGAGCCGAGCCGAGCCGAGCTAGACACTTATCGAGCCAGGCTCGTTTAGGCTTTTATAGGCTCGAGCTCGAGCTTGGCTCGTTTAGAGCTTATGATGTTGAGCTCGAGCTCGGCTCGTTTAATGTGTATGAAGCTCGGGCTCGGCTCGTTTAGGCTCGTTTAAGCTAGGCTCGTTTAAGCTCGGGTATTATTTAGATATTTTTATTAAAATGATATATATAATTATTAAAAATTAAATATATAAAATATAAATTATATTATATATGGAGCTCGTTTAGGCTCGCGAGCCCACTCTTTGGAGCTCGAGCTCGGCTCGTTTATTTAAAGAGCTTTAATCTAGGCTCGAGCTCGAGCTCGAGCTCGTTAAGGCTCGGCTCGTTTCGAGCTTTTAACGATCCGAGCTCAAGTAGCTCGGCTCATTTACATCCCTACTTGTATGCAACTTGTCACTCAATCCCCCCACGCTCTTCATCCATGAATTCCATTACCAATTAAACGGCTAAGACTGGTTCTCGCGGTTCTCACAATAATAATAGTTCTCAAATGAACTCTCTCCTATATATATATATATATATATATATATATATATATATATATATATATATGTAACATCCTCAGATCGGGCCTAGTTTGAACATCATATGATCATGCTTATGCAGTTATCGGATTTGGTATTCTTGGGATATAAATGTGTTTTGATGCATGCTTGTATGTTTAAACATGTTTATATGTGTTTGTATGAACTTGCATATGAATTATATGAACTGGAAAGTTGGTTTATGCAAGTTATGAAGTTATCGGATTCTTGATATGATGAAGAAAGCGGATTTTGGTGATGATGATGAAAACCGGGTGTAGAATCCGATACTCTTAAGAATCCGAGACTTATGATGAAATCCGATTGTTCCTAAATCGGGATGTATGTAATCTGAGAATTGAAATCCGATGGTTTGAATCCAAGATTGTGGAATCCGATGATGGATTCCAATTATGAAAACCGATTGCAGGTATCAAGACTCAATGCAAGTGTGGAAGTCCGATTAAGGTTGCGGATTTGGTCAAATCTAATGGATGTGTCGGATTCTTATGAAATCCGATGGAGGATTGCGGATTTGGTAAAATCCGATGGTAGTATCAGATTTCACATAAAATCCGATAGTTTGGACTTATTGATTTGCATTGTTTAAATGCTATGTTATATGTGCATGCATATGTGAATCTTACATGTTTATGTTTGATTAAAAGGATATAAATTTATGTGTTTGACATATATTTATGAATGATTACTGATTTCAGTTTGTTGTGTTCTTAGGAACAAGCAAGGCTCAGTAATATAAGATCACTGAGTGGAATAACTGAAAGCTTGAGGTGAGTGGGCGTTTACTCACAGATGTTATTAGTTGTAACTGGATTGGGTTGCAACTGTTATTGGTTTGATGTAGGGATAGACTGTTTGTCTGATAATTGATTAACTGTTGATTGTTAATTAATTGTGCGTCATTGATATGTATACATTAGGTTGGGAAGTCAGCTTCGGCTGGGCATATGGGCTGGGTTTGTTTGCTATTGTCTAATCAGTATTGGGATCTTTTGATGCATTTGTTGCAACTTAAGGTAATACTGTGTGAGAATAGCAAATGAACTATCGGTAAACCTTTGCTTTGGCCGGCATTGGTTGAAGGTTCCTGCAGAACCGCCGGTCTTCCCGGGTCACGATTATTTGTTTTGTGTTGTTGGTATTGATGCGGTTATTTGCTGATATATCTATTGCGGTTTGACTCCATTCACTTAGCTTTGTGTTAATCCCCCACCTCTCACTCTTTTTACAGGTTTTGGTAAGTCAAGGGCTCGGTTGAGAGTGGTTAGGTTGTGGAGTAATCACCTAGGACTCTGATATTTTATTTTGTGGCGAGCCGTGTTTTGTAATACTGATATTTAAATAGTAGTGTTTGTACAATTGTAAACACTTTGGTTGTTTTAATTCGCTTCCGCAATGATTATGAAAATGAAAATTTTTGGGTTAAAAATACGGTGTTACAAGTTTGGTATCAGAGCCTTGATTTGGCAGTGTAGGCACAGTGGAAGTGTTACATTCCCGAATCTTGGCTCGTGGTAGGTCGATTACTCCTTGGGTGTGGGATTGGGGTGAATTGGAGTGTAGTTAGTATGTTGTGTACTAACGGATTTATCTAATAAATCGTGAGGTGATGTGATTGTTACAGATAACAATGGCTGATCATGATCACTCGACTGCTGCCCCTATTGTCCCGTCTTCTGCTAAAGTCCCTACTACTACAGTGGAAACATTGCTTAATGTCGGTCATCTGGTACCGCAGGGGATGAAAGAGATGAATACATATTTCAGTTGGAGGGCCAACTGCAAGACTTGCGAAAGGAACTGGAGCAACAAAGACAAGTTCCTATAGTTCAACCTCCGGTTACTACTTTGACATCAACTACGGTTGCGATACCTCCTATCTTTCCGGCAGTGACTACACTGGCAGAGGTTCCAGTGATGTGATTGTTACAGATAACAATGGCTGATCATGATCACTCGACTGCTGCCCCTATTGTCCCGTCTTCTGCTAAAGTCCCTACTACTACAGTGGAAACATTGCTTAATGTCGGTCATCTGGTACCGCAGGGGATGAAAGAGATGAATACATATTTCAGTTGGAGGGCCAACTGCAAGACTTGCGAAAGGAACTGGAGCAACAAAGACAAGTTCCTATAGTTCAACCTCCGGTTACTACTGTGACATCAACTACGGTTGCGATACCTCCTATCTTTCCGGCAGTGACTACACTGGCAGAGGTTCCACGGATGTCAATGCCAATACCACTGTTTACCCAACCAACGACTCAACCTTTTTACTATCCGTTATTTCCTCAGGGGTCCTATCCGCAAGGATCTGTTTCACAAGGGTCTTATCCGCAGGGATCGATGCCTCAAGGATCTTATTCTTATCCGTTTATGGGATATCCACAGGCTATGGGATTCAGACAGCCATGCACCTACAAGCAGTTTTTAGATTGTAAACCCGACGAAGCTGAGGTTTGTAACTCAGTGGGTACCGGATGAATCTATGCAGGTTCAACATTTTATTGGAGCTTTGTTACCGTAGTACAGGAGTACAGCTCGACTGGCTGGAACATTGTCTCATGCCTTCACCTTGGCAAAGTCTGCTGAGGGAGACATTCAAGCCAGGGATAAACATAATAAAGATGATGCAGCTGTGCAGAAGCAGAAGTATGACCAGGCAAGTGGTCAACAGAAGAAGAAATGGCAGGGAAGTTCTTCTCAGGGTAAGCCGACTAAGAGGGGTACGAACACGAAATCACAATGGTGTAACCGATGCAAATCCAGTCACACTGGGCAGTGTACTGCCCAGACCATGCGTTGTTTGCGTTGTGGGGTGCATGGGCATGAAACAAAGGATTGCGGGTTTCCCCGTAATGTCTGTTGGAACTGCTTGAAGGAAGGGCATAGGGCCGGTGATTGCCCTACTGGGAAAGGAGCCGGGACAGGGACGGGGGCAAGGGATGTTGGGGGGTCATCGTCAGGGGCACAGAAAAGGAAGAATCCTCCGACACCGGAGGGTAGGGCGTTCCGGATGACAGTAGACGATGCTACTACTACTGATGATGTTATCACCGGTACGTTTCTTATAATCTCCCTACCTGCGCGTGTTTTATTTGATTATGGAGCGAATCGCTCATTTATTTCTGTGACTTTTTGTGAAAAGTTGAAATTGCCTGTTACTGTTATTTCTGTACCGATTGAGACAGAAGTAGCAGATGGTAAGATAGTTCCTGTTACAAGTTTTGTGACTAGGGCTGAGATAGATATCGATGGTAAGTGCTTTCCAGTATCGTTCCTATTGATGCCAATAGCAGGGTTTGATGTGGTTTTGGGCATGGATTGGCTGAGTAAGCACAGGACGAGCATTAAATGTCATAGGAAATTAATTTCTTTTCCGTTGTCTGATGGGTCGCACACGGTGGCTCGAGGGGAAAGGAACAGGTCTTCGTGTACTATCATTTCTATGTTGAAGGCTAAGAAATCCTTGAGTAAGGGATGTGAGTGTTTTCTAGCATATGCTATTGATGCTAGAAAGGAAAAGCGGGCAGTTACTGATGTGCGAGTCGTATAAGATTTTCCTGAAGTGTTTCCCGATGAGTTACCTGGACTACCTCCCGTTCGAGAGGTAGAGTACAAGATTGATTTAATACCAGGTTCGAATCCAGTGGCTAGATCTCCTTATAGGTTGGCTCCTTCTGAGATTAGGGAGATGATGACACAGATTCAGGATCTATTAGATCGGGGTTTTATTCGTCCGAGTTCTTCACCGTGGGGTGCGCCGGTTCTATTTGTGAAAAAGAAAGATGGCACGCTACAGATGTGTATTGATTACAGGGAACTAAATAAGAGGACGGTAAAGAATAAATACCCTCTGCCCAGGATTGACGATTTATTTGATCAGTTGCAGGGTGCTTCATATTTCTCTAAGATTGATTTGAGATCGGGTTATCACCAGGTACGAGTTTCTAACAAAGATATTGCCAAGAATTCTTTCCGTACCAGGTATGGTCATTATGAATTTTTAGTCATGCCGTTCGGTTTGACTAATGCACCTGCAGTGTTTATGGATTTAATGAACCGAGTTTGTCGACCGTTTCTCGATAAATCTGTGATAGTATTTATCGACGACATTTTGGTTTATTCTAAATCCGAAGCTGATCACGAGATTCATTTGAGACAAGTTCTTGAAACCTTGAAGCGGGAGCAATTATATGCCAAGTACTCAAAGTGTGAATTCTGGATACGAGAAGTTCACTTTCCGGGGCATGTTATTTGCAGTGATGGAGTCAAGGTTGATCCGGAAAAGATAGAAGCTGTGATGAATTGGGAGGCTCCGAAGTCTCCTTCTAAAATTAAAAGCTTCTTGGGATTGGCAGGATATTACAGACGGTTTATCCGAGATTTTTCTAAAATTGCGAATCCCATGACTAAACTAACTCGCAAGGAAGTTCCATTTAAGTGGAATGATGAACAGGATAAGGCTTTTCAGACACTGAAACGACTTTTATGTCAGGCTCCTATTCTTGCGTTACCAGACGGGTCAGATGACTTCATTGTGTATTGTGATGCTTCTCTGACAGGGTTGGGTTGCGTGTTGATGCAGCGGGATAGAGTTATCGCTTATGCTTCTCGTCAGTTGAAACCTAATGAGAAGAATTATCCAACCCATGATTTGGAACTGGCAGTTGTGGTTTTTGCGTTAAAGTTATGGAGACATTATCTTTACGGTACAAAGTGCGTTATTTGTACAGATCACAAAAACCTACAGTATGTGTTTTCACAGAAGGAACTCAATATGCGACAGAGACGATGGCAGGAACTTGTTAAATACTATGATTGCAAGATTCGCTATCATCCCGGGAAAGCTAACGTGGTAGCTGATGCTTTGAGTCGCAAGGGAGTTAGTGAACATGTCAAATTCATGCGAATTGAAATAGTCTCCGACTTGATTGATAGATTGAAGGCAGCTCAGTTGGAAGCCTTGATGGATGAAAATCTAAAGTCCGAGATTATGTTGAAGAAAAAGAATGATCTGACTAATGATTATAGAGGATTGAAGGTTTATCAATCCCGTGTTTGGGTGCCTATGCTTGGAGGTCTCCGGAGATTAATTATGACTGAAGCTCATAAATCGAGACTATCTGTTCATCCAGGTAGCACAAAAATGTATATCGATTTAAAGGTGCTGTATTGGTGGCCTACAATGAAGACAGATGTTGCACAGTTTGTAGAGGCTTGCCATATTTGTGCACAGGTTAAGGCAGAGCACCAGAAACCCTATGGATCATTAAAACAATTGCAGATTCTAGAGTGGAAGTGGGAGCACATAACGATGGATTTCGTAACAAAACTTCCGCGTACACAGAGGAAAAATGATATGATTTGGGTGATCGTGGATAGATTGACCAAGAGTGTTCATTTCTTGGCTACAAGTGAGAGGGCATCACTAAGTAAGTTGGCTAAGTTATATATAGATGAAGTTGTTTCCCGACATGGTATACCACTTTCGATTGTGTCAGATAGAGATTCCAGGTTTGTGTCAAACTTCTGGAACAGTTTACAGCGGGAGTTGGGTACACGTGTGAATTTGAGTGCAGCTTACCATCCTCAGACAGACGGGCAATCTGAGCGAACTATTCAAACACTCGAGGATATGCTGCGAGCATGTGTGTTAGAATATGGAGGTTCTTGGGATTCCCATCCGCCATTGGTTGAATTCGCATATAACAATTCTTACCATTCGAGTATCGGTATGCCGCCTTTTGAGATGTTATATGGTTGTCGCTGCCGAACTCCTACGTGTTTGTTAGAGGCGGGTGAGAAACAGTATGCAGGTCCTGATATTGTGCAGATCACCGCAGATAAAGTTGCTATTACGCGAGAAAAGTTAAAAGCTGCGAGGGATCGACAAAAGATGTATGCTGATCCGCGTCGTAGGTCGGTTACTTTTGTTGAGGGGGAATTGGTTTACCTGAAGGTTTCACCGTGGAAGGGGGTTATCCATTTTGGGAAGCGAGGAAAGCTAGCTCCGCGGTATATTGGACCGTTTCGTGTCCAACGGGTGGTTAATGATCAAACGGTTACTCTTGATCTTCCAGCGGAATTATTAGGTATTCACAATACCTTCAACGTTTGTTACTTGCGGAAATGTAGAGTTGAGGATGAAAGTCAGATTCTACCTCTACATGATCTTAAAGTGGATTCCAGCAAGATATTAGTGGAAGAACCCATTGAATTACTAGATCGGAAGGTGACGAAACTGCGTAAGAAACAGATTCCGATGGTTCTAGTTAAATGGAGGCACAGTCTGGGTTCAGACTTTACGTGGGAAACGGAGGCTGATATGAGAGCTCGTTACCCTCAGTTGTTCGTTAATGAATAGATTCCGAGGACGGAATCCTGTTAAGGGGGGAGGATTTGTAACATTCTCATATCGGGCCTAGTAGTTTAGGTGGTTTTGGTATGTTAACTTGTGATTAGTTTTGATTAATTACTTGTTATTTATAAGTTATATGGTTTAATTAATTGATAATTAAGTATTATATATATATATATATATATATGTGTGTATGTGTTGATATATGTATATATGTTGTACGATTTAGTGTGTGTGTGTGTGTGCATGTGCATGTGCTTAGTCGGTTCGGGCATGCCACCTCATGCTTAGGTTGTTAAAAAAATGTTTATACGTGGGTTTCACTGATGAAGTGGTCATTAGCAAGTTTGCATGTGTGTGTTCTAGTGTGATAAACCGAGAGCAAAGAAAGCAAAAAGAAGAAGTAATCGGATTCGTGATTTCTTGATTTTGTGATTCAAGTTTCGAAGGTTGTTGATTATTTCATGATTCTTGATTAACATGCTATTGATTGTTATGAGCATGCTACGGCTTTTAATGCTGCTGGGTTTTAGTTTGAACATCATATGATCATGCTTATGCAGTTATCGGATTTGGTATTCTTGGGATATAAATGTGTTTTGATGCATGCTTGTATGTTTAAACATGTTTATATGTGTTTGTATGAACTTGCATATGAATTATATGAACTGGAAAGTTGGTTTATGCAAGTTATGAAGTTATCGGATTCTTGATATGATGAAGAAAGCGGATTTTGGTGATGATGATGAAAACCGGGTGTAGAATCCGATACTCTTAAGAATCCGAGACTTATGATGAAATCCGATTGTTCCTAAATCCAGATGTATGTAATCCGAGAATTGAAATCCGATGGTTTGAATCCAAGAGTGTGGAATCCGATGATGGATTCCAATTATGAAAACCGATTGCAGGTATCAAGACTCAATGCAAGTGTGGAAGTCCGATTGAGGTTGCGGATTTGGTCAAATCCGATGGATGTGTCGGATTCTTATGAAATCCGATGGAGGATTGTGGATTTGGTGAAATCCGATGGTAGTATCGGATTTCACATAAAATCCGATAGTTTGGACTTGTTGATTTGCATTGTTTAAATGCTATGTTATATGTGCATGCATATGTGAATTTTACATGTTTATGTTTGATTAAAAGGATATAAATTTATGTGTTTGACATATATTTATGAATGATTACTGATTTCAGTTTGTTGTGTTCTCGGGAACAAGCAAGACTTAGTAATATAAGATCACTTAGTGGAATAACTGAAAGCTTGAGGTGAGTGGGCGTTTACTCACAGATGTTATTAGTTGTAACTGGATTGGGTTGCAACTGTTATTGGTTTGATGCAGTGATAGACTGTTTGTCTGATAATTGATTAACTGTTGATTGTTAATTAATTGTGCATCATTGATATGTATACATGAGGTTGGGAAGTCAGCTTCGGCTGGGCATTTGGTTGGGTTTGTTTGCTATCGGCAAATAAGTATTGGGATCTTTTGATGCATTTGTTGCAACTTAAGGTAATACTATGTGAGAATAGCAAATGAACTATCGGTAAACCTTTGCTTTGGCCGGCATTGGTTGAAGGTTCCTGCAGAACCGCCGGTCTTCCCGGGGCACGATTATCTGTTTTGTGTTGTTGGTATTGATGCGTTTATTTGCTGATATATCTGTTGCGGTTTGACTCCATTCACTTAGCTTTGTGCTAATCCTCCACCTCTCACTCTTTTTACAGGTTTTGGTAAGTCAGCGGCTCGGCTGAGAGTGGTTAGCTTGGGGAGTAATCACCTAGGACTCTGATATTTTATTTTGTGGCGAGCCGTGTTTTGTAATACTGATATTTAAACAGTAGTGTTTGTATAGTTGTAAACACTTTGGTTGTTTTAATTCGCTTCCGCAATTATTATGAAAATAAAAATTTTTGGGTTAAAAATACGGTGTTACAATATATATATATATACTATATTATAAAGCATTTACGCATTTTGCTTAATCTCTTAAATTTAAGTCTTTTGAAATTAATAAATTACCTCTCATATAAACTAAATGAAAATTATTATATAAAGTAACTATTAAATAGAGTTAATAAGAATCTTATATTCTATTTTAATAACTAAACCGTTCATATTTAAAAAATTCAAATAAATTAACTTAATTATTAAAAAATACTTTCATAACCAAATCTTTTATATTAAATATTATATCATGTAATAAATATTTTAACATAATTATCAGAAAATGTGTACAAGTAGAACTTATAAATCTGAATAATCTATGAATTTATAAACATATATTTTAAATTTTTTTAAATAGCTCATATAACTAATAGTTTCAAATTAGTTTACTATTTTCTTAATCTCTTAATTTTAAATAGTTTCAAATTAGTATTTTCATGCAATTTAACTTATTTTATAAGTAAAGACTTTTTTCTTATTTAATTGTTCTCAAAGTTTATTTAAAAATAGTAGAAGAGTTGATTAAGAACAGAAAAATAAAGAAAATATACATGTTACCAATGTAAAATTATTCGTTGTCACCGTATTACGTAAATTCCCAAATCGAACAAGTTAGCAAGTAGAAACTATTTGATGCCGCCGCATTGCGCGGGTACCATGCTAGTATATATATATATATATGGAAAAGTTCAAACGAGAACTGTTTCTCGTACGACAACTGCGAGAACCAATCTTAGCAGTCAAATTCCCACTTCTTTAATTGGATTGCCCAACCATGAATTCCTTACATGCACCTTGCCACACTCAATCCCCCACACTCTTCATCCATGAATTCCACTTACCACTTGAATGACCAAAATTGGTTCTCGTAGTTTTCGTACGAAAAACAGTTCTCGTTTGAACTCTCCCCTATATATATGTATGTATACACACACATATATATTTGAAAAATCTGAAAACCGGGTTGACCCATGACCCGATGAGAAGAAGAGTCAACTAAAAAACCGGTTTTTAAAACATTGGTTTGAATTCATTATCAACTTTTACATCATAATTTTAATTTTATTGTTCTCCAATTTGATTCAAGGGCTTCATAATATTAGTAACTATTTGTTGCTTTTAATTTCTAAAAAGGTTTTTTCTTGAGTTCAATGGTATGTCTCATGAATTCATGATTAATTCCTTGGGCTTTTTGGTTGTTAAACTAAGAGCAAAGGGTAAGCTTCCTCCTATATTAGCGTCACATCTTTATAACTTATTTCATGCCTTAATCATGTTTAAACTCCCATACTACTTATACACTCTTCAAAAAAAATTATTAAAAAAATATCATCCCTCCTCTCTCCTCTTTTCTCTCTCTCTCCTCTCTCTCTCTCCTCTGACATTTGAATATCAAGTATTCATGCTTTGCTTTGGTACCACATGGTGGGGAGTGATGTTCAATTTGATACCACATGAACACGTAAGCATGCCAAAGCCATGCTTCTTATACACCCTTTGCTCTAATGGTCGCAGGTGTTCGCTAAATTGTCTTTACTACATTTTTTGCTTATGTTGGTCGGGATTATATAAAATCGACAGTGAAGTGTAGTGGACCTTCCCACCTATTTGTCAATTTCCCCTTTCAAAAAAGAAGAACAAAGACATGGGTATGTGCATAAACCTTAATCATCACTTTCTGACTTGGGTATCCTCTTTATCTGATGCAGGGAAAAATAAGACGAGACCTATAAAAGATTGAATAGAACAAGTTTGAACTTTTATCAATTTCTAATAATTACTATTTTTATACATCTAGAAGTGTGAACTTTTTAAAATTTATTTTATACATTTAAAAGTGTAAGTTTTTTTTGTTGTTTTTTCTTACATTTGTTAAACTATTCTACGCACTTTTTGATGTGTATTTTTTTTTTCAAAATTCTACACATTTTTGATTAAGAGTGAGGAAAACGCATATTTGTTGTAGTGTACTATAAATCTTTAGACATGTAATATATTTTATATCTTTTAAAAAAGAGTATGTATAAAAATTATCAAATATAAAAGTTCTATTTATAAACCCGAGCAACGCACGGATATAACACTAGTTTATTTGTGAGTGAAAATTAAAACTTGAAGATCAAATTTATTTATATAAATTAAAGGGGAAAAAATAAAAATTTATTAGGGGGATAAAATGAAAATTGAAATGAATAGTATATTTTTTATAAATTGATTATAAGGTGAAATTTGAGTGAAAATGAAATATGATGGCTGGTTTATAAAGAATATGCGTAGCATGTTATATTCGAATTCAATATTAAAAAAAAATAAACTTTTAAAGGATGATATAAGATTGAAAGATTTAACATTATGACATAATTGTGGTTTTATACGAAGAAAAGTTTTGAAGATGTTATGATGTGTTGCCTTTTTTGGGTTTACATAGTAATGGAATGATTAAATTCCCTACCAAATGATCGAGGGAGGAATGCTATATATAAACTAATAATTTACAAAACAAACCCATAAAAATGATCGAAGTACAACAAGCAACCACAATACAATAAATAAGAAAGTGGAGTCAAGTATGTTTAATATCCCCCCTCAAGCGGAACGGTGGCGGACACACACGAAGAAGACCCCTAAAATACTCAAACTGATGCCGAGGAAGGCTCTTTGTGAAAATGTCGGCCACTTGAAGCTTGGATGGAACAAAACTGGTATGAAGTTTGCCGGAAGAAACAAGTTCCCGAATAAAATGATAGTCAAGATCAATATGCTTGGCTCTTTTGTGGGACACCGGATTTTGCGTTAAGAAGAGGGCACTCTGATTGTCACATAAGAGAGTCGGTCGGGTAGGAGGTAGAGCATGAAGTTCACGCAATAAGTGAGTGATCCATATAATTTCGGCTGCAGTATTTGCCATAGCACGATATTCTGATTCACAGCTGGATCGAGATATTGTAGGTTGTTTCTTAGCACTCCAAAAACAAGATTTCCACCCAAGAAGATTGAATAGCCATATGTGGATCGACGTGTCTCAAGACAACGAGCCCAGCCTGCATCAGAATAACCCACAATGGTAGTGATCTTTGGACGAGAAAATGTGAGACCAAAGGACATAGTGCCTTTAACATATTTGAGAATCCGCTTCACACATTGATAATGAGACCGATAATGAGAGATAGTAGGTGCTTGAAGAAATTGGCTGACCTGGTTAACAGCATATGAAATGTCAGGTCTTGTAATGGTCAAATATTGAAGGGCACCGACAAGAGGTCGATAATGAGTGGGATTGGCATATAAATTCCCACTAGTGATAAATGCATCACACGATGCAAGAGGTGTGGTGACCGGTTTGGAATCAAGAAGAGCTGCGTTGTCAAGAATATCATGAGCATATTTGGACTGATTGAGAAATAAAATGCCCTCATCTGGATAGGTGACCTCGAGACCAAGAAAATAATTCAGTTTGCCTAAATCCTTAATAGCAAACTCATTATTTAATTTAGTGATAAAAGAGCGAATGCCATGATCTTGATTGCCGGTTAAAATTAAGTCATCAACATAAACAAGAAGGTACATAATGCAAGAATCCCGTTTGAACACAAACATGGACGTGTCAGCCCGACTGCAAACAAAACCATTGTTGAGAAGAAAATTACTCAGACGATGAAACCAGGCCCGGGGAGCTTGCTTAAGGCCATATAAGGGCTTTGTTGAGACGACATACATGATGAGGAAAATGTGGGTCTTCAAACCCAGGTGGTTGTTCCATGTACACAACTTCACCCAAGTTTCCATGTAGGAAAGCATTATTAACATCGAGTTGATGTAGTTTCCAGTTGTTAACATCTGCCAGTGATAAAACAATGCAAACCGTTGAGGCTTTAACCACAGGACTAAAGGTTTGCGAGTAATCCATACCGGGTATTTGACTGAAACCTTGAGCAACGAGACGAGCTTTATGGCATTCAATGGAACCATCTGCATGATTCTTGGTACGAAATAACCGTTTACAACCAACTACATTATGATCATTAGGGCGAGGCACTAACGTCCACGTGTTATTTAAGTGAAAGGCATCCATTTCTTTGAGCATAGCATGCATCCATTTCGGATTTTTAGCAGTGGTTTTAAAACCCTTTGGATCGGCGGAAGCGAATAAAGAAGAGAAAAACCCATTAGTATGAATGTGGGCTAAATCAGCCCAATGTTTGGGTTTAAAAATACCGGCTTTAGATCGAGTTGTCATAGGATGACCCGATGGTGGAGGAATGGCATCTACGTTTGGACCCATCCACATGAGATAATAAGTTTTGATAAGCAAGTAGAGGAAGTAATTGATTCTTCCAAAGCAAGTAATTGGAGGATGATAAACGGATCGTAATCATATGCATAACGGTGTTCATGGATAGAGTTGAATCAAGAGAAGAGGAAGAGCCTACCATGGCAGAGAGGAAGACAGAAGGTTGAAAGGCAGACGGAGATGGAGGAAAAATAGCAGAAAAAAGAGAAGAGAGAAAGGCACAGAAACATTAGGTGTATGATACCATAATAGAATGATTAAATTCCCTACCAAATGATAGAGGGAGGAATGCTATATATAAACTAATAATTTACAAAACAAACCCATAAAAATGATCGAAGTACAACAAGCAACCACAATACAATAAATAAGAAAGTAAAGGAGTCAAGTATGTTTAATACATAGGTCAACCAAGAAGATTAAAGATGCTAAAATCTGTGTCCCCATTGCTTTTGGAACTATATCATTTTGGCTTGGAAGGAAGGCCATTGAGTAAGTTGAATCTCATTACAAGTGTTCTAACAGGTGTTTTCACTTACATGAAATGTGTTTCTAAGTTCCTCTAACGTTCACTAGAACTCAATCTCATACATGGACGGTTTATGTGACCGTGGCAACAAATGAGGACTCGTGTGTGGTCATCAAGAAAGTTGTATTTCAATTGCATCCAAATTTCAATATGGAAGGTGAGCAGTAGAAACGTGGAAGGGGTGAACTTGAATTAGCCATCTTGATATTCTTTCACGATGATGTTTGTGATAAACAGTTAGGCTTGTGAGTTTTTCCATAAATCTGTCACCTTTTTCCCTTCATCACTTGTAAATGCGACCACTTTACTTATAAATAGATCGATATAGGTTGTATTTTATCTTAAACAGGTTAGATAAAACGAATGACTAAAAGGGAAATTGGTCAAACATGTTGAAAGCCACCCACCCAGAGTATATTTCTATTACATCCAACCTCCTAAATCATCTCAAGACTATTATTTTTTGTTTCTGTAATTATAATTATCACATTGGCCATTGATTTGTATGGCACTATGGCTCCATTACTGGCTCATAATGAATTATTATGAAACTGAACTAATTATCTTATTAGTTCAATTTGATAATCATTGCATTGTAATTTGATTAGATCATAAGATGATTTGTTGGCAAGTTTTGAAGAAACAAATTGAACTGATTATTGGTTTCACTTTTGAAATCTTATATTGCTAACCTCCATTCTGATAGTATCCTTTTCCCCTGATTTTTAAGTTTAATTTTTATGCTCTTTAGTTAGTATAGTTGCAGTTAATTGGATTGGAGTTCATATTATTGATTTTATTGGTTGTGTATTTGGCTTAGACATATGTTTGTGCTTGGATGCAGATTTGTCACAGAATGGTAGCTTTCGAACATGTCGTAGTAGACATAAATACAAAATCCCAATTTTTTATAATAAGTCTATTGCGAAATCATGTTTTCAACTGCAATGCATATTAGTTATGTGTACCTTGCATTGAGGTTTTTAATTATGCAGTTTGGATATGGCAAATAACTGATAGCTCTTCCATTTTCTGCTTAAGAGCATTGATTTAAAGTTATTATATGTTCATTACTAATTTTTTTATAAAACTTTCTAGATTTGTTTATAACTTGAATTTCACATAACATTTTCATTGCTTTAATGACTAAGAGGACAGTCTGCAAGGAACAACTATAGTTTCTGCTCAACCTGTTAGATTGGTCATTCAGTTGTCTCTAACTATAGAGTCATCTGATGTACCTAATGGGATACCCCATTATGGAGGTAGTTCCTCATGCATTTGTTAAATCAATTTTTATGTTTAAGTTTTAATGCTATTGTTTTTTTTTCTTATTGTGCTTTCTCCCCTTTTAAAGTAACAATTTATTCAAGTTCAGTTCTTCATATGCTGGGTGCCACAAGCCCACAACAGGTTAGGAGTACTGCTACCAACCTCAAATTTTCAGAGGTTTTGGCTAATTTTCTTTCCATTTTACTTAACTGTTGATACAGCCTTAGACTTCTAACAGGTTAAACAAGATGTTTAATGTGTTCATACTAAAGAAAACATCAACCCAGATTTCCTATGAATTTTATATTTATAATTAGTTAAATCATTTATTTCTAAAACCAGCGAAGTTTTTCTAAACTATTCCTTACATTGACGGTCATTGTGATTTACATTTCGTTACAAGTTTGGTCCTTTATACTAAAGGACGTTAACCTTTTCCGTTAAAGGCTCTCATGTGCCAAACAATATTTGTGTTTTTTAGTTATTTTCCATTTTTATTAATTATCATTGTCTTATCATATACTCTTTAAATTCATCGGCAACTCATTTAACCAAATGCTTTTAATGATCTCAAGTTCAATAAACTGAAATTAAAAGTTCATTCTACCAAGATGATTAACCCTCATAATCTAACCAAGATTAATAATTTTTAACAAAAAAAACAAACCAGATTAGTTCAACCCAAAAAAATTAACAAAACTAGTAGAACAATTTTAACTAGTTTATCCAAACATCATACATTCAACCAAGAAAAATTGCACATGAAAAAATTAACCCAAAAATAATACAAAATGAACTAAGAAGGAACTACAGATGAATTAATCAAACCAAGAACAAGCCACATCTGATGAACCTGCTAACCAAATCACACACCACCATATTTGACTACCTACAAAAGTTTGTGCTTCAATCAACAAAATTAAGAGTAAAAAAACCAAACCTGACCGATTGTTACAAGGTCTTGAGCATCAATTAGGGTTTTTACGATGGCGATGGGTGGTGGCCGATAGTAAGATAATTGTGGTTTGGTTTCTTCTTCAGCCTTTCTTCCCGGTCTAGAGTAGTGGCGACGGAGAGTAAAGAGATATGGGCTCGCTGGTGGTAAAAGGACAACTCGCCTAGGGAAACCCATGGTGGTGGTTGTGACCCACCTACGGGGAAGACGACAGCCATCATATTGTTTTTCAATGGTGGTGGCGGATCTACATGGGTGAGAGCAGCGGCAGTGCTTCCATAGGGGTGTCGCCTGCGATGGTGGTAGTTACAATTTTAAAGAGAGAAAGATAGAGTTTTGAGGAAGGAATAAAGGTGATTCCAATTTGAGAGAGAGAAAGAAAGGGAAAGTGTGCATCTGTGACAGAGAGTTTTGAGGGATAAATGCAAGAAACCATCACTTTGTCGGAGGTGAGAGGGAGGGAGAAATCACGGGTGGTGGTGGAGTGCTTGCTAGTGGCGGACTGGGTGTTGCTATGGATGGTGGCAGTGAGCCGGTGAGTGTAGAAACAAAGAAGACAAATATGGTTCTAAATGTTTTTTTTCCTTTTTATTTGGTAATAAAGATAGCGGGAGAAATGACCAAACTACCCTCATGTGCTTGCACATAAGGGCCTTTAACAAAAAAGGTTAACGTCAGTTAAAGGACCAAACTTGTAACAAAATGTAAACCACAGTGAGCGTTAATGTAATTTTAAAAATTAAAGGACGAAAAGTGAAGCTTTGTATAAACCACAAGGACCAAATTTGTAGTTTACTCCGTTGTTTATTTTGGTCAACTAGGGATTCGGAGTTTGCGCTTTTTTAGGTCTCTTTCGGCCGCATAAACAAACAAGAAGAAAAGCAACTATAACATGTATTTGCTGGTATGTTTTAGTGAACAATGGCTTACAAAGGACATGAAGTACACCTCAAGGTTGGGTCAAATTGGTCTTTAATTTTAAATATTTGTAGGCGGAGTACAAGTACTAAATAAGATTCGTTTACAACATGTACAATTAAAGTTACATTACACAATTTACCAACACACATGAAAGACAACCTATCATAGGTGATTTAGATATAATTGTAGAGATGTAAGATGGATGGGTCAGCAGATTGGCTAGGCTAAAGTGGCTCATTTTCTTCTATGGATATAAAGTAGGAATGCAAGAGAGCTGGTCCAAGCTCAAGCTCAAGCTCGAGAGCACTCTGGCTTTGATGCTTTTCAGAACAATAGGCTAAAACTCGGGCTTGACATTGAGAGGCTACGAGCTTTCATGATACACAATCAAACTCGAGTTATGAAGGATTCAAACTCTACATGAGAAACTAGAATATATAGTATATGTTAAAATTCAATCAAATTGTGAAATTGGCAAGTATTCTACAATTAAAATTCTAATCTCTTTTCCTTAATTTCTACAGGATATTTAAGGGAAGAAAGGGGTATAATTTGTAGTTTCTCTTAAAGCGAAGGGAGCCAAGTTGAAATATCTTTGCATATATAAAGTGGGATTCATATGGGTTAGACCATAAAAAAAAGATCCCCAAAAACAGATACATACTCTCTCATATTTCTTAACCCTTTCAAGAGTTCTTCTGTTGCAGTTTTCGTGTGCTATTTGCTGCACTTGTTTTGCACCAGATTATGGAATCAACATCGAACCATTTGGTTATAATATTATTTGTTTGTCTTATTTTTAAGCCTTTGGCTGTAAGTTTCTTTGTAACCAATAAATCATGAGCTGTTTGAATCTGTTGGTGATAGTTATCGGTTGGTGATAGTTTTTAACATGGTATCAGAGCCTAGGCTTTGATCTCTATAATCTTCATTCAAGTTCAGCCTCCGATTTAATTAGGTTTTTGATTGCTGTTCTTCTTCAATCCCTGGTGTACAAATTAGGGTTCTTGTTATCTGTTTGGGTTTCATCGATTTAAAAAATAAATAAAAGGAGGTTTACTCCTACATCTGTTTTTGGTTGTGATAATTTCAGCTTTTCAATTAGAGTTTTTTTTTCAAAACTTGTTATTATCATTATTATTTTATGATATTCCCTGTCCTAACCCCTTTTGTTTATGGTTCTAAATAAGTTAATCATTTTTTTGATTTACTTCGTCCATTACTTTTCTTTATTAAAGAATTGTTTCTAACCTTTTTTCTTGTCTATTTAGCTGTTGCTTGAAGCTTGAAGAGACCTTGTGATTCCGGTACTGCTTTTATCTGCTGCGGGCTAAGTTTGTAAGATCTTCTTTACTCTCTCAATCAGTGGCAAACTCATTGTGACAGGTGTCTAAGACAGCTGAAACTACTTGTTTGGACCATAGTTGAGGTCTCTTCTAATTATTTGATTTCTAATTGAATATATCTGTTCTATCTATTGCTTTCTACTTGAGTATCTTGCTACTCTTTTATTTGTCTGTTTTATTGGGTGGCTTAGTAGTATTCTATCTGTGAATTTGGTAGCTTTATACTTCTTAGGTTACAACCTATGGCTGAAGTCATTGATAATATGTTTATTATACTCAAATCAGTAATCTTGATTTTGGTTATCCTCTTTATTTGCATGCCAGTGACACTAACAATGCACCAATTATAAGTCTAAAATTAAAAGGAATCGAGAATTATAAAGTTTGGGCTTGTTCAATGCAACTTGCCCTTGAAACAAAAAACAAAATGGGATTTATTAACGGGACATGCCTTAGACCTACAGAAAATGAAACACTTTCAAAACAATGGGATAGATGCAACTCTGTGGTTCTATCCTGGATTTTAGGTTCTGTCAAAGAGGAGCTCTATCTTGGTCAAATTTTTTCAAAGAATGCATCTATAGTTTGGCAGGAACTTAAAGAAACATATGATAAAGTTGATGGATCTATAACTTTTAACCTGCACCATAAGATTAATTCTTTGACACAGAATGGTACTTTAATTTCTGAATACTATCATAAACTAAACTCTCTTTGGAAACAATTTGATGCCTTAATCAAACTTCCATCTTGTACTTGCCATGCTGCTAGGGATTTTCAAGAACATAATCAACTCTTAAAACTAATGCAATTTTTAATGGGTCTAGATGAAGTGTATCTTCCAATAAGAAGTAATATATTAACAAGAAACCCTCTACCAAATGTTAAACTGCCTTTGCCATCATCTCGAGAGAAGAATCCCATAGAGTTACTACTACCAGCAGTGTTATAAAAGATAAGACCCAAACATCAGCCTTCGTTGCAAAAACCTCTGACAATCAAAGAAAACAAAATAAAAGCCCAAATACAAATCTTATTTGCAAACATTGTGGCTTCAAAGGGCACACAATTGATAGGTGTTATAAGATAGTGGGATATCCTCCTGGTCACAAAAGGGATAATAATAACAGAAACCTCTCTAATAATCCCTCTTAGCCACAACTCAGTTGCAAATAAGTAGGAAGTTGGTCCTTCCTTCCCTTTTACAAATGAACAAATCTCAAAACTTATGAGCCTCATCAATGAGAAATCTGTTAGTCCCATGTTTAGAATAGTTAGATTTGATGAGACAAACCATAGCTATGTATAGATGATAGGTTAAACATTAGGAATTATGTAAGTCTGTTATAGACTGACTAGTCAGCTTAGGCTGAGTAGTCAGCGTATAAACAGATATAGAGTTGTCTATGTAACTACTAGATAGCTCAGTGACTTCTAAGCTGAGATAGGTTTCTGAAATGAAGACTTGAAGATTCGAAGAATCAAGAAGTCAAGAACTCAGCTTGACGACATCAAGCTGAGTGAGTCAGCTCAGCGTCAGAAGTCAGTTCAAGAATTTAAGTAAGTTCTAAATTCTTTTTAAACCCTCCATATCTACGGCATTTAAATTAGGATATCTGAACCTAATTTAAACTATCTATTAGTTGGATAGAGATCTCAAACGGAATTAGTTAGATATGTTCTAATTAAGGAGTTTGTTACGGTTTTAAAGAAAAGATAAGTTCTATCTTTAAACTGCGATTTGTTCGTAGATATATCAAGTATGCTTATAAACCTTCTTGTAGGTTTCAATATATATAGAGAACACAGAATACCGAAAAGCATACGACTGCATAAGTTGCAAAACGTACGTGTGTTCGTCATACTTTATACGCGTGTGTTGCGATAACTTTGTGAGTACAAAGTTTGAGAGAGTTTTCAAGAGTTCTTGTTAATTAGTTTTAACAAGTTTGATCATCAATTAGTTTGTGATACAAGAGTGTTTAGAGAGAGTTGAGTTTATAATCAGTGTAAATATCAAATCATTCTGTTGATTTGATCAGAGAATAATAATTGTAATCATTATATTTGATTATTGAATATACATTCGATAAATTTGATTGATTGTTTTAAAGTGTATTCAACCCCCCTTCTACATTATATCGGTTTCTTGTTTACCCTCTTTGGGACCAACAACTGGTATCAGAGCAAGTTTCTTCATCAACTGAAGATCAAGATCCACCGTCAAGAGGTCAAGATGTCTATCAACAAGCAATCAAATCATATTCCAACAATGGCAGCAAAAGGGAGTCCTATCTTTGATGGCAATGACTATCCTATGTGAAAGTTCAGAGCCATGCTGTATCTGAAGTCAGTGGATCACAGGATGAGTACCGTGATTCAAGATGGCCCAATCATATCCATGATCCATCTTACTGCCACTAAAAAAATTGTTCCCTCTGGAGAAACTCCCAAGCCTGAAGCATCTTGGACTGAGGAAGATCGCAAACTATTCAATCTTGATGATAAGGCACAAAGCATTATAGCAAATGCTTTGACAAATCCTCTTCTGCATACTGTGGCTGGGTGCCAAACTGCAAAAGAGATGTGGGATACTCTCAGTGTCACGTATGAAGGCACTGACTTGGTCAAGCAACATAAGAAGACAAATCTGAGTCGTTCCTATGAGACTTTCTTTGCCAAAAAGAATGAAATTCTGGCTGATCTGTTTACCAGATTTCAATGCTTGATTAATGATCTGCTCTTGGTAGGTGTCAAGAAAGGTGAAAATTAGTTGGTACTCAAGTTCTTGGATGTGTTACCAGAACAATTCAATGAGATTACCATTTCACTTCATGCTGGAGGAACCTTAGGAAAATATGATCTCAGATCTATCTATGGTTTCCTTCTAAATCATCAACAGATCATGGAACAGAAGAAAGTGGCCCAACAACAACTAAAAGAATCTATCAATAATGCTGGATCTACATTAATTGCAGAAAAGAAGAAGAACGGATCCAAAAAGTCTCAAACTGAGACTGACTCTGAATCTGAATCTGAGGAGGTAAGTCCTAACTCATATCCAGATGATGAAAAGATGGATGCTCTTACTGAACAAATGGCAATGTTAGCAAGGAATTTTAGAAAGTTCAGAAGAGGAAGGGGTCAATCTGACAAAGGCAAAAGTGGTAAGTCTACTTTTGATCCTAAGAAAGCTAAGTGCTACAACTATCAGAAGATAGGACACATAGCTGCTGAGTGCAGAGTTAAGAAGGGAGAATCAGCTTCAGTGGCTGACAAGAATGCATACAGAGCTGATAAATATAAAAAGAAATATCAGAGACTCAAAGCCAAGCTAGATGAAAACACCAAAGGTCTTTTTGTTGAGACTTGGGATACTGAATCATCTACCTCAGATGATGATGAGCCAAATAGGTGTTTGATGGCTACTGAGGATGAAGAGAAACAAGTTGACTATGAGTTAGAAGATAGTTCCTTTGATGAGGATCTAGCAGAAGCGGCTAAGTTGAGTAAGCAAACCAACAACTGGGATGCTGCCTCAATGTATAAGGTAAATAACTTCAGTTCTTACACTGATGAACAAAAATGTTTAATGTTCAACTATTTGTTGAATGGCTTCAAAACCTCTCTCACAGTTCAATCTAATTTGAAAACTGAAATCTCAAAATTAAAAGATGAACTTAAACACTCTGAAACTCTCGTAAATGATGGTAAAAAGACTCAAAGTGATTATGAGTGTCAGCTTCACATAAACAAACTTCTAACGGAAGAATTACAAGAATCAAAAGAACAAGCTGACAATCTAAGAAAGATCTGTGAATCTTGGTGTAAGTTATCAAGGGAAGCAGAAAAATGTATCAACCTGCAAATACCAAATCAAGTAAAAGCAGTGCTAGGGGGAGATTATAGTGCTGCTGCTGATGAAATCATCAAAGAACAAGTCAGTCTTGAAGATAAAAATGTGAAATCGGATGATATACTTCCAAAGACATTTTTAAGGAACAAGGATGGAAAACAGGTCAAAATTAATAAGTTTGTGAGACCAACCCAAAGCCCCTAGGTTATAAATACAAACCCTCAAGCTGAATGTTCCAGATCCAACAGAAACTGTAAGTCAGTTTACAAAAGATTGGATTACAATCCTGTGAGAACAACTGTCTTTGACAGAATAACTCACATCAACTCAAAAAGACATAACTCTCAATTCAAATATGAAAGGATGTCTAAAAGCAGAAAGTTGTCTGTAAGTCAGACTTCACCAAAGTCAGAGAAAATCAAGTAGACAAACTGTCTAAAAGGATTGAAAGGTTATCCACATCTTATGACCCTAAAACTGAATCCAAATTTAATGTTGGAAAACTCAAATAAGTCACCTAAACACCTATCTTTAGAAGAAAATGCTATAAGTGTGGTGACAGAGTCATGAAGCCAAAGATTGTGTAAGTACCAATCTTAGACCTGAAAAGGTAAAGGATGATTAGTCTAAAACAGACTCAGAATCTGTCCAAGCTGATCAGTCAGCCTTTAAAGGGTTAGCTAAGTGCTCATCCTCAGAACCCACCAAATAGTGGGTTCCTAAAAGAAACTAATGTGTTTAGTTGATCATGTGTAGGGCTCCTACAAATGGTACGTAGACAGTGGATGCTCAAGGCACATGACAGGAAGCAAAGGGATTCTAAGTGAATTCCAAAACAATGAAGGACCCAAGGTGACATTTGGGGATAATTCTCAAGGAAGGACTAAAGGTTATGGAAAGATAACTGCTGGAACAGACACTTTCAAAAAGGTAGCATATGTTGAAAGCCTTAAACACAATCTGATAAGTATCAGTCAATTGTGTGATGAGGATTATGAAGTCACCTTCAGAAATCATGCAGGAACAATATATGATAAGAAGGGAAAGCCAATACTAATGGCAAAAAGGGAGAGAGATATATCTATTTGTTAGATCTCAGCTCCGCAGATCTTTCAACTGAAACCTGTTTGTATTCTGACTCAACTCCCAAGCTGAGTTGGTTGTGGCACAAAAGACTGTCACACCTAAATTTTAAATATATTAACAAATTGTCTAACAAAGAGTTAGTCTCTGGTTTGCCAAAGATCACATTTGCTAAAGACAAACTCTACTCAGCTTGTGAAATGGGAAAACATCATAAGGGATCCTTCAAGTCCAAACAAAATTTTTCAATTACAGAACCATTGCATATGTTGCATTTGGACTTATTTGGACCTATAAGCACCCCAAGCCTAAGTGCTAAAAAGTATACTCTAGTGATTGTTAATGAGTTCACAAGATTCACTTGGGTGGTCTTCTTAAAAGTCAAAAGTGAAGCTGCATATGAGTTAATCAGCTTCACAAGACAAGAAGAGTTGCAAAAGGGTAAGTCTATTAAGCAGAAGTGATCATGGAACTGAGTTTAGGAACTCAACCCTTGAAGGCTTTTGTGAAGAGAAGGGAATTATCCAGAATTTCTCATCTGTAAGAACTTCACAACAAAATGGAGTTGCTGAAAGGAGAAATAGAACCTTAATTGAAGCTGCCAGAACCATGCTATGTGAAGCAAAACTCAAGCTGAACTTTTGAGCAGAAGCTGTAAGTACAGCTTGCTACACACAGAACAGATCAATGATAGTTAAAAGGCATGGTAAAACACCCTATGAAATGTATCATGGCAGAAAACCTAATATTAGATACTTCCATATCTTTGGTTCAACATGCTATGTGCTAAACCAAAGAGATTAGCTCCATAAGTTGGAACCTAAAGCTGATCAAGGTCTATTTGTTGGATATTCTTCAATCTCCAAAGCTTACAGAGTCTATAATCTTAAAAGAAAGGTAATTGAAGAGTTAGTACATGTTACTTTGATGAGACAAGTATTGACAAATCTGACAAAGCTCAAGCTGACTCAGTGAGTCTGAGTGAGCTTGAAAGAAGCAAAGAAGATCTCACATCAAATCTCATGTATGTTATGGATGATTCTGATGATGACGATGGTGGTAAATCTAACAAATGTGCATCATCAAAAGAAACTATCAATATTGAGGATACTCAGCCTGAGAATCTAGGTGAATCATCAGGTACAAGTCAGATTGAAAATATAAGTGATCTCTCAATCCCTACTCAGACTGAAGAAGTTAGTCCTATTCACCCTGAGAGAGACTGCTCAGATTCAGATCCAGAACCACAGTCTCCCACTACAACCTTCAAAGTATTGAAAGATCATCCCCTTGATGACATTATTGGTAACATTGAAGATAGTGTCTTTACTAGATCTAAGGCAAATACAAACTATGTTGCCTACTCTAGTTTTTTATCTTAAATGGAACCAAAGAAGACTGAAGAGGCTCTAAAGGATGAAGATTGGATTGAAGCTATGCAAGAAGAGCTGACAGAATTTCAAAGAAATAAGGTCTGGAATCTTGTCCCTGCTCCTAAAGGAAAAATAATTATAGGCACTAAGTGGGTCTATAGAAACAAAATGGACAAGGATGGAGTAGTGATCAGAAATAAGGCAAGGCTAGTAGCTCAGGGGTATCGACAAGAAGAAGGCATTGATTATGATGAGACCTTTGCCCCTGTTGCAAGGATTGAAGCTATAAGATTGTTTCTAGCCTATGCAGCCTTCAAAAATTTTAAAGTGTATCAAATGGATGTTAAAAGTGTTTTTCTAAATGGAGCATTACAGGAGTAAGTCTATGTGAAACAACCCCCTGGTTTTGTTGATCCTAAACATCCATATTATGTCTATAAGTTAGACGAGGCTCTGTATGGACTCAAGCAAGCTCTAAGAGAATGGTATGATACACTGTCCACTTATCTGCTTTCAAATGATTTTATTAGAGGAAGTATTGACAAAACTCTATTTATAAGAAAAAGCAGATGACATGTCATTCTGGTTCAAATCTATGTGGATGACATTATCTTTGGTTCAACAAACCAAGGTCTATGTGATTGGTTTTCTAAGATAATGTCTAATCAATACAGAATGAGCATGATGGGTGAGATGACTTACTTTTTGGGACTTCAAATCAATCAGAAAGAAGATGGTATATTTATTAATCAGAGCAAGTATGTTTTTGATCTGATTAAGAAATATGGATTAGACTCAAGCCATCCTGCAAAGTCTCCAATGTTACAAAATGTCAAGTTGCACAAGGATATTGATGGAAAATCTGTATGTCAGACTACATATAGAGGAATGATAGGTTCATTACTCTATTTGACAGCAAGCAGACCTGATATAATGTTTGCTACATGTGTTTGTGCACGATATCATGCTGATCCAAAGGAATCACACTTGATAGATGTTAAAAGAATACTCAAATATCTAAAGGGAATACCAAATTTAGGTTTGTGGTATCCCAAAGGATCAGGATTTGAGCTGATAGGGTACTCAGACTCAGACTTCGCAGGTTGTGGTCTAGATAGAAAGAGTACTACTGGAGGATGTCAATTATTGGGTGGAAATTAGTTAGCTGGACAAGCAAGAAACAAAACTCAGTGGCAATTTCCATAGCTGAAGCTGAGTATGTGGCTGCAGGGAGCTGTTGTGCTCAAATATTGTGGATGCAACATCAGCTTAAGGACTTTGACTTTCATTATTCAAAGACTCCCATATTTTGTGACAATCAAAGTGCTATTGCCATCACACACAACCCAGTGTTTCACTCAAGAACTAAGCACATTGAGATAAGACATCACTTCATCAGAGACATTGTAGAAAAGGGAAAGATAGAGTTAGTCTTCATTGAGACTGAAGATCAACTTGAAGATATCTTCACTAAACCAATTGCAGGCACAAGATTTACAACTCTACTTGGCAAGCTTGGCATGCTCTACCCTTAATTTGGTATGTTCCATTCTTTATCTCTGTTAAATATATGCTAAGTGCTAACCTCGACTAAGTGTCAATCTGAGCTGAGTGCTCAATCTGAGCTGAGTAATCAGTTCTAAGGTGTGGTCAGTTCCTCATGTCTAGGTTAGTCCTAACAATACAAGTCCAATCCTATGGCAAGTGTAAAATATGTAAGATGGGTTCTTTTAAAAATAAACGTAAGTCGTTTATAAAATAAATTATTTAAAAATTCTTGGTAATATTATTTTCATATTGTAAGTATTCGGATCATTGTACCAGTGTGTGTCAAGTTAAGTTACATTAAATATAGCCGTTATAACAAACTGCATAGCCGGTTGTTACTGTAACGGTCATATTTATTACCGTCCGACAATGGTAACTTGTCTCTCACTTTGAAAAGGTATAAATCAGAGAGACTCCTCATCATATTTCATTTACTCTTCCAAATCCTATACCTCCTTCTCCATTTTCTGAAACCCAAACCTTGCTTTGTGCAGAATCAATTGCTCAGTGCTAAACCACTACTGCTAAGTGCAATCTAATACGATAAGTTCGATTTCAATGGAGGGTTATACTCTAAATCTGACTGATCAAATGATCTGTGGTGGAAATTTCAAGAACAACGTGCTCCCCATCTACAAACAAAATAATGTCATTGCCTGTATCGACATTCCGAAGTCCAAGATTGGCAGGGGTTATGAGGATTGGGTCTCATACATACGAAAGGGACCCCTGGCACATGCATTTCTTCGTGGTCCTGCTGTGCTCATCCCTCAACTTCTCACGGAGTTCTGGTATACATGCAAACTAGATGCGTATCAACAAGTCATACGGGGTACAGTCATAAGTGGACAAGTGGCGATAGACATCGATGCAAATTGTCTCCGACGAATTTTACATATCCCGGTTCATAATCAGTATGAGGCGACGGTTTCTAGGGAAACATCAAGGAGTGTTTTACCCTTAATGAATCATCCTCAGGTTGTTGGAGTTATAAGGAAATCCGTTTTCCAGACAGCATGGGGATTCATGGTGTCCATGGTGGTTCGTTTACTTGAATACAAGGTAGGTGGCCTGGATAATGTAAATGACTTCGAAATGCAACTGTTATATAACATATTATATGATCGAAGATTGGACTGCATTGAGTTAATCTTTGAGGCACTCAAGTCGTTAGTGACCAAGAATATGAGGGACACCATTGTGCCCTTTGTAAGATTTTTATCGATGGTGATCGAGGACAGGTTGGGTAGAAGATACACTACCCAATATGAGTCAACCCCTACTCCTGTTCTCAGTTCAAGGATGTTTACTAATGATATTTTCCCTGAGCACCCCACAATGAGTGCTCAGATGAGGGTTTATGTACAACTTCTGACTCCTGAGTCAAGTGAAGCTAAGACGGAGGAAGAAGCTGAGGAAGAAGAGGGTGACGCTGTTGATTCTGAGGCTGAGTCCTTTCAAGCTGCAGAACCTAGGACTCAGTTCAGATCTCGTGCTCAAAGAATTTCCTCTACCACTTCGAGTTTTGAGCAAAGGAGTCTGTTTCCTAGCTCTGAGTCACCACTGCTAGGTGTAGCAGGTATAACTTCGCATCCCTTATCTCCTTCTCTCTCTTTTACTTCTCCACCTCCTAAATTGGGAGATAAGACCGAGTCAAGCCCATCTCAGTCTAACCCCACTCCCCCACCACAAACATCTCCATACACTATCCACTCTACAACCGACCTTGGTCAACCCACTGCTACCAAGGATATATCCTATACCTATACACGCAAATCTACCAAGGGTGGTCCTTCACCTCAAAAGGACCTTGGAGCTGATGTCATGCTGACACCTGCACTAGTAGGAGCTGAGGGGGAGACACCATCTCTTAAGGTGCCAACCTCAAGGCTTACTTCACCAAGTCAGCCTAAGCTGGGTATGGTGTCTACTCAGCCCATACCCATCCTAGCCATGGGAGAACCTATTTCTGTGCCTTCACAAACACATGAAGGTCACATTGAACATATGACCTCTCCCCAGGGTCAACTACCCCCCTCCTCACAACTAAGCCTAGCCTACCCCACTATCATAGTTCATGACATTGGTCATTCTTCTCTTCCATTCTTACACACTCAAGTACGACCTGTCAATGAACCTTTCATACATTAGAAAGGTTTACAGGGTCCCCAATATGGCCCCCTTGATTCCATAGGTCAGCGCCAACCTTTGGATATGGGGCCCACATTCTCACCTATTGAGGAATACTCAACAGCCACTCCTACAGTAGAAATTCATTCCTCTACCGGTGAGGAGGACTTTGAGGTCAGGTGGAGAATAGAGGAACCCAAGCTGATGGCCCCTGATGCTCAATCAATTATGATATATCTTCAAACTCGGTTTGAGCTCCTGCACAAAAAAAGAAAAAGTGATAAAGCCAAGCTGATGCGTAAGCTGAATGATTTGTCAAACTCTGTGGCCAGTTTCGAAAGCTTCGTGCTTAGATCAAGACCCTCCCCTATTGATGATGACAAAAAGGGGGAGGAAGAATCAAAGAAAGATGATGATATGGTTGAGGGGGAGCATACTGAGGAAATACATATTGAAGAAGAAGCTCATGATCAGTTCATGAGTACTGTAGATCAGCCTCCTCAGCAAAAGGAAATTGTAGAAGGTCCACAAGCTCCAGCAGTCCAAATTATCACAACTGCACAAGCTCAATCAGTTCCATAACAAGTTACACATGAAGAAATACTTCAGATTGTGCCTACAAATTTCTCTCAAGCTGAATTGTCAAAGATTGTTGAAGCTGAGTCTGTTCCAGCTTCACAATTGGATAAAGGGAAAAGCAAAGTGTTTGAGACGGTAAAAAGAAAGAAAAGAACAAGTGCTATGTCTCTAGCAAAGAGAAGAAAAGTCATCATTGCTGAGCCTGAGCCAGAGCAACAAGGTCAGCATCAACTAGTAGCATATGAATCTGACTCAAGTGATCAAGCTGATGCAACACAGAAAGCCAGTGACTTGCTTGCTGAGCAAATGTTACAAGAAATGGCCAAAGAATTAGGCATGATAGTGGAAGAAATGAAAGAGCAGCAAAGACAAGCTGAGCTGCAAAGAGAACAGGCTAAAGTTGAGGCTGCCAGAGCTGAAGCTGAAGCTAACTATTCGGGACCAAGAGCTGCCCCAGTTCCCTACTCAGATGCTGATCTAAGGCATGCTATAAAAGAACACATTTTAATCACAAGATTGAATCAATCACACCGAGTAGAAAAGGAGGATTGGTAATCATCAACTTTGTACTAGACAACAAACATAAAATTGATTTAGATATGAGATGTCTGTACAAGTTGGGTTTTTCAGAGTTAAAGGTGGTAGCCACAACTATCAAAAGAATAAAAAGGAGTCAAATCAGACAAGAGATAGTTGATATGCTCAAGACTCTCTTTATAAGAATTGACCAATTAGGAGAAATTCCAGCTGGTGAAATTGATACCTTCCTCAACAGAAACAAAGCTGCAAGAGTCAGAGCAACAAGTCAGCGAGCCAAATGAAATATCAGTCTACAAGTTCCAGAGGGAGTTGAATTCAGAGAAAATACTTTTATCACTCAACCTTTGGAAGGATTTCTGTACTTGGATGTGGAAGGCAACTAGTGTTTCTTGAAGATAGCAAATCTTCACTTGGTGAATCTGGAATTGATTTTGTACTTCAGGATTCTATGTGATAACTCAACTCAGAACTAAGTTTTCAGATATCATCTCAACAAAGAAATAAGATCAAGAAAAGCTGAGATTAGAGAGCTACCAAAAGGTGAAGAAATTTTGAATGATGCTAACAAAGAAGCAGCAGTCTGGGAACTTAAATGTTTAGATATGTGGTTAGAAGCTGGAGATCCTATGGATAAAATAGATTAGTTCTATAATTTTTGTAAGCACTAGGTGTGCATAAGATGATCAATATGATCAAGCTAAAATGTAAATGATATGTTCATTAATGGAAAGTTAAAATTGATATGTTCAACTGTTTGATGTGTTCAAATAAACAACTTCGTAAGTTTAAGCTGACTATTGATATGTTCAAGTATAAACTGATAAGTTCATTAAAACAAGTTTTGTAAATTTAGAACTTAAATTAATTCTGATAAGTTCAGTATCTAAGTATTGGTATGTTTAAATGCTTAGAATACAAGTCTTAGAACAGATGTGTAACCTAAAATCTTGTAAGTTCAAGAAATGATGAATAGGTATAGACCAGTTCAAAACCATATTTCAAGAACTAACTTTGGTCAGTTCCAGAGTGGTTCAACATAATTCTGTTAACCTATACGTACTTTGATTCAATATTTTGTCATCATCAAATAGGGGGAGATTGTTAGTCCTATGTTTAGAATAGTTAGATTTGATGAGACAAACCATAGCTATGTATAGATGATAGGTTAAATATTAGGAATTATGTAAGTCTGTTATAGACCGACTAGTCAGCTTAGGCTGAGTAGTCAACGTATAAACATATATAGAGTTGTCTATGTAAGTACTAGATAGCTGAGTAACTTCTAAGCTGAGATAGGTTTCTAGAATGAAGACTTGAAGATTCAAAGAATCAAGAAGTCAAGAACTCAGCTTAACGGCATCAAGCTGAGTGAGTCAAATCGGATTTGAATCTTTCGGATTTTGAATCATTCGGATTTCAAATCGGTTTTTCAATCTTTCGGATTTTGGATCAATCGGATTTCGAATAGATTTTTCAATCTCTCGGATTTTGAAACATCCGGATTTCAAAACATTATCGGATTTCTAAAACATTCGCATTTTGAATCCATCGAATTTTACTTCAATCGGATTTTCACTATCGGATTTTGACTAGGATTTCAAATTCATTCGGTTTTTAAGTCTCGGATTTTGAAGTTTTGATAGGAATCGGATTTTAAGACTCGGATTTTAGACAAGTGAGTTTCAGATTTCAGTGAGTATCAGATTTCAGATTACAAAAGAATTCTTCAATCAATTATCTTACAAAGAAAAGATCCTCAAAGCAAGAATGAGTACATACAGTGAAACACTTTCATTCGATTCAGACACGAAGTCACCAGTGTTGTACAGAGGAGAATATCATGTATGGAAAGGTCGGTAAATGGATTTTATAGACAACAATGAGCAATATGGTGAGGAAATGAAGAAAAGCATATTGGAAGGAAATGGTATTTTTAGGATAGATCAAGAAGCAGATTCTCATCATAATCCGCCTTTGGATGAAATCCACCGAGAAAAACCTCCATCTGAGTACACTGCTGAAGAAAAACACAGAGCCACTGCTGATCGGAAAGCAAAGTACTACCTAAAACATGGCCTTTCTTCAGAATTTTACATCAAGGTGAATGGTCTCAACACTGCAAAAGAGATATGGGACGAAATTAAGAGTCAGATGGAAGGCGTAGAGTCAGGGGTATGGATCAAGGAGACTACACTGGTTAACTCCTTTGATCATTTCAAAGCTAGAGAAGGGGAAGCACTGATTGAAACGTATAGTCGCTACTGTAAACTACTCAACGACCTCAGAAACCAAAAACTCGATGATTACTCGAATCTAACGAAGAATACTAGGTTTCTAAACTCTTTAGGATCTGAATGGAGATCTCAAGTGGGAATCTACAGACAAATGAATCAAAAGCACCTCAACAAGGTTACCCATCATATGATCTTTGAGGAACTAAATCAATATCAGGATGATATTGGTTTAGGTGCACAAAAAGACACTGTAGATCCACTGGCTCTAGTGGTAAATGAGAAAAGAGGTAAGAGTTCAACGAAGTCTGCTAAACTGAAACAAGTTATAGAAACAGAAACTTTAGATTCAAAGGAAGAAAATGTTGTTGACAATGAAAAGATCATGGAGGCAATGGCTTATTTGACCAACATGATGCAGAATAAGTTTCTGAAGACCAAGACTAACAACAAACAGAGGTTCACGTCTGGCTCAAGAAGGAGATATGACCAATTCCCAAAGAAGGATGGTCAAAGATTAGAAAGGAGGTATGAAAGAAAAGTAGAAACTGGCCAGGAGCACAAATGTTATAAGTGTGGCGGAACTGGGCATTTCATCAAGGATCGCAAAAAGCCCAAGGTGAAGGACTCAGAATATTACAAGACTAAACTCAACCTCATCAAACAAAGAAATAGTGGGAGGGCATTACTTGCAGAAGAGGATCAATTCTTGTCTGACACTGATAACAGTGATGAGGATCCCAATGTCCATGCCCAATTTGTTCTAATGGCTGAGGTTCAGGAATGCCAGTTTGAGGAAACCGATGGGGAGAGTGAAGATGAAATCATGGGAAATGACTCTGGTTTTATGGCTAGATTTGATGAGTCAGACATTGAGAGTGAATATGAGGAAGAGGAAGAGATTGAACCAGAGGTTGCTACTGAAGGCACCAATCCATCGGTTGCTGAGAATGAAGAGAAGGTATTAACAGATGATTCTGAATTTCCTACTGAGTATATACTAACTCTTATGCAACAGGTGGATAGCTTAACTTCCAAGAATCAATCTCTCATGAACAAGAACCAGAAGTTGAATGAAAAGAATATAAATCTAAAAATGGAACAGGCATCGAAAAGTGAAGTTGAACTAAAAAGTCAATTCTCAAAAATAGAACAACTTCAACAAGAAATAAAAGACAAAGAAAATGCACTCAAAATATTCCAAAAAGAATCAGAGTTGAAAGTGCATGACTTGAATGCAGCCAAACTATCTGCAGAGATAAACTTAAATTTAATATTGAAGGAGAAAAGAAATCTTGATGAGAAAGTTCAACATCTTGAAAATATAGTTAAAAAGCAAGTAACTACACGTCATAGTATTTTCAAACACCTTGAACCAAATGTCAAGAACAGATATAAAGAGTTAGGGTATGATGAAAATAACTTCTTCTCAAAGATCAATTGCACTCAACTGTATCAATTAGAACGAATGAATCAAGGTTGGACTGCAAAAATGGTGTTTGTGGGAGAGGAAGAAATTAAGAATGAAGAAGAACTCAAAAGAAAAACAACAAAGAAAATGCAAAACTCAATCAATTATGATGAACTGAACGCGTCGTATGCAGACACTGAGAAGAGTGGTGGTTGTGCGTTAGAAGAATGCTTCATTCCTATCCCACCTGCAGTAAAGAAAGCTGTTGAAGAAGCAAATGATGGAAATGCTCGAGTGTATATTCCACACATGGAATTACAAAGAAGGCAAGAATTGCTTGAAGTTGCATGCATCGATCAGAAAATTAAATTTGATGTGGAAAATTGTGTTTAAAAAGAAACAAACTTTAATCTTAACAAGAAATTAAATTCCGCTGCATCTGAAATAAAGATTGAAATATCTGATGAAAAAGATAAAAATTCTGATATTGCACAATTTCTTATTCCACAATTTATTTCCAATGGAATCGAATAGAGGATGCTTGAAGAGAAGGTGGAAAGATTGCTAACCGAATTGGACAGGTATCTGGATATTGTGTATCCACAGTGTCCGAAGGCTTGCAGAGAGTTCTTGTCACATAAATGCAATCAGTTTTGTGATTCAAATAGTATTATACAAAAAGGATCATCTTCAAACACAAAGCAGATTTCTGAAATGTCAAAAATCAAAAAGACATCAACTGTGCATGCTTTAAAATCTATTAAATCACTTCACATGTCTAACAAAAATTCCTTGTCTGAATCAAAATCAGCTCAATCAAAAAGGAAAGAAGGTTCAAGCAACAGCATGAAGAAGTCAAACATCAAAGATGTGAAGAAAAGAGAGACAAAAACATCAATGAAGTGGATTGCGAAGGAAGATCTGAAAGAGATAGAGAAGAAGAAAGCACATGTAGTCAATACTGATTCCAAGAAAAAAGTGAAACCATTTTGTAAGATCCATAAATCCTACTGTAATAAAAATTGTGAGTTACTTTTTTCATGGAAAGTCAAAACAAAGAGCTCAAAAGCAAAAGTAGTTGATAACAAAATGTGTTGTGTTGGAAATGGCTGTCCTGAAGGACAATGTAAGTTCAAATGTGAAAATCATCAAAATAAACTGAAAAGTGAATCAAAATCCAACAAAAACTGGAAGAATTCAAATGATAATAAAATTTTGTTTTGGTTTATCAATAAGAATGGATTCATTATTCACCAATGGATTCACAAACATCAAAAAGCAGGGCTATTAAAAAGGTATGGCAACCGAAAAATACTAGTCCGTCCAGGACAGTGGAGAGAACATATGAACATAATGAACAACAATCAAACACATTCTCCAACTCCAGTAGTTCATAACAAATTCACATCCTTTACCCAATCTCAACAGAAAGCTGTTTTCAATTCATCATATCAATCATATTCAACGAAGAATCCAAAATAGATGATGAATACACCTGTGTCATATCAACCCATAACAAAAAGCGTGTATGTTGTAAAAAACAAGCATTTCTCACCTGTGATCAAATCAACTGAGAAATCAACTAGGATATGGATTGTAAAGAAAATGCTTAACAAAGAAAGTTTGAATGTTGTCAAAACACCTGAAACATCTAACACAACAAATCAAACGAGTTTCTTTTCCATGTGCAGAAAGATCATCTATGGTACATGGACTCGGGCTGCACTAAACATATGACGGGGAACAAAGGTCTTCTCAAACACTTTGTGAGCAAGTATACAGGGAATGTAAAGTTTGGGAATGACCAAGTCTCGCCGATCTTAGGCCACAGGGTAATAGAAACAGGAAATTTGAAGATAGAAAAAGTATCCTATGTGGAAGGCTTAGGCCACAATCTTTTTAGCATAGGACAATTCTGTGATAAGGGTATGGAAGTAGTTTTCAAGAAAAGCTCCTGTTCATTAAGAACTGAAGATGGAGCAGAAATTTTGGGTGGCAACAGAAAGTCAAACTTGTATACAATTGACTTGTCTGAGAAAGGTTCCGGCACACCAGTATGCCTGTTGTCTAAAGCATCATCAGACCTAAACTGGTCATGGCATCGCAAGTTGTCGCACTTGAATTTCAAAAACATAAACAAGCTGGTGAATGGTAACTTGGTCAGAGGTCTACCGAAGCTTAAATTTGAGAAAGATCATCTCTGTAAGGACTGCGAAGCGGGCAAAATGAAGAGAGTTCCACACAAAGTAAGTCAGATATCTTCAACTACCGCGCCTTTACAGTTGATTCACATGGATCTCTACGGACCAATGAAAGTCTAGTCAAGAAATGCAAAGAGATATATCTTGGTGATGGTGGATGATTATTCCCGGTACACTTGGGTCTGGTTCGTGAGTCATAAGAGTGAGGTACCACAACAAGTAATTCTATTTCTAAAGAAACACAAGACTCAGAACGGACAACCGGTGAAGAGTGTTCGAACAGACAATGGGACTGAGTTCAAAAATAGAACTTTAGATTCCTATTTAGATTCTGAGGGAATTAATCATCAGTTCTCGGCAGCATATACTCCGGAGCAGAATGGAGTAGTTGAGAGCAAATATAGAACTTTGGTTGAAGCTGCCAGAACAATGTTGCAATACTCAAAGCTACCACCATCCTACTGGGTTGAAGCCGTGAATACTGCATGCTACACCCAAAACAGATCACTAATTCATCGTCGCTTTAATAAAACTCCATATGAATTATGTAATGGAGTAGTACCTAATATCAAATACTTTCATGTATTTGGTAATAGGTGCTTTGTGCTGAATGAGTCGAACAAACTATCAAAGTTTGATTCGAAAGACGACGAAGGAGTCTTTTTAGGTTACTCAATGGATAAAAAGGCTTTTAGAATTCTAAATCGGAGAACTAACATGATTGTCGAAAGCATAAATGTTACGTTTGACGATTTAGTCAATTTAAATTCCTTAACGAGTAAACCTAACTCTTCTAAACATTCAATTTTTACAAATAACAAAACAGATGAGTCATCCGCACATTCAGAAGATAAAAGCTTGGATTTTATGTTTGATTTCTTTAAGAAGAATGATAATACATCTACTGTCTTGCAGGATATTCAGCAGGAGTCTGTGTCAATAACTGAGCCACCAAGTGTATCTACAGTTCAACAGACTACAAACTCTGCTAATTCGGAGTTTGAAGCTACGAATATTTCTGCAAATGAACAAAGTCCAAGATATGATCAAGCGGCAGAAGACATTAATTCAACTGATCTTCAAAATCTTAATGACTTCATTCAGGTTCAATCCCCCGAACCTGTTTGACTGAAGAGTCATCCAGAGACTCAAATCATAGGAAGTTCGAACTCCGGTGTTCACACTCGATCTGCCACAGCTAACATATGTCAACACTCTAGTTTTCTAAGCATGGTAGAACCCACACGAGTGTCAGAAGCTCTAGCTGATCCTGATTGGATTATTGCTATGCAAGAAGAGCTAAATCAGTTTGACCGACTCAAAGTCTGGAGACTAGTTCCACGACCTGAAGGCAAATCTATTGTTGGAACGAAGTGGGTATTTAAGAATAAGAAGGATTCTTATGGTGTGGTGGTTAGGAATAAAGCTAGGCTAGTGGCTAAGGGGTATAATCAACAGGAAGGGATAGATTATGATGAGACCTTCGCCCCTGTAGCTAGAATAGAAGCAATTCGACTGTTCCTAGCCTATGCTTCCTACAGAAACTTCACTATATATCAAATGGATGTGAAGACTGCCTTCCTCAATGGCAAATTGAAAGAGGAAGTGTATGTCAATCAACCTGAAGGTTTCGTAGATCCTAACAGACCCAATGACGTCTATATTTTGGACAAAGCTCTTTATGGTTTAAAACAAGCCTCAAGAGCTTGGTACGATGAGCTGTCAGAACACCTGCTTAATGAAGGATACGTCAAAGGGAAAATGGACACCACATTGTTCAAAAAGGAGATTGGCAACGATTATGTGTTGGTACAAATATATGTCGATGACATAATATTTGGTTCTACAAACCCTAAATATGGCAATGAATTTTCAAATACAATGAAAAAGCGCTTTGAAATGAGCATGATGGGGGAAGTTAATTTTTTCCTCGGATTGCAAATTAAACAATTTAGCCATGGAATTTTTATAAATCAAGCAAAGTATATCAAAGATCTGTTAAAGAGATTTAATATGATTGGCTGTTCATTAATCTCAACACCCATGGCTTCTCGAACAAAACTATTTGCCGATCCAGAAGGAAAAGCCGTAGATTTGAAAACTTATAGAGGAATGATAGGTTCATCATCCGGGAGTGCACATTTTTTGGGAGACAGACTGGTTTGCTGGGGTCCAAGAAGCAGAACTGTGTTTCATCATCAACAGCTGAAGCAAAGTACATTGCTGCTGCTAGCTGCTGTTCTCAATGTCTTTGGATTCGGACTCAGGTTTCTGACTTTGGTCTGGTATATAACAAAATCCCTCTAATGTGTGATTCTCAAAGTGCCATTGCAATTACATGCAATCCGGTACATCATTCTAAAACAAAACATATTGACATCAAATATCATTTTATAAAAGACTATGCTGAAAAAAGTTTAATTGAATTAAAATATGTTCAAACAGATAATCAACTTGCTGATATTTTCACCAAAGCGTTAGACGAATCTCGTTTTAATGCTTTAGTGTCAAGATTAGGAATGTTGAATTTGACAGTTTAACATAACATTCTGAATCAACAGATCTTACACGGTATATGCTAGTTGTGCAGGACAAATTTGGTCAATCGACAGACAGAGCAAATACAAGTTATGAATCACTGAGGGTTCATACTTGTAGGGGGAGAAAATATATCAGGTTTTGTATATATTAAATGAAAAATCAAAAAACATGTACAAAACACACAAAACTCAAAAACATTTTTTTCTTCATCTCAAATTGTTGTACATTTGTGCATAATTTGAGGGGGAGTTTTATTTCTTTTGTTTTTGAATTAAAATTGTCAAATTTTTGAAAAAGTTCATCTTCTTATTCAAAGAATTATTTTTAAAGATGAAATATAATGTTTAGGGGGAGTAGAATGAGTTGAAAAGTCAAATTTTTAATGAGGTGTTGAAAATCCGATAAAAGTTGTCGGATTCCGATACTTTTGTCGGATTCCGATACTTTAATCGGATTTTGACCAAAACTGAATGTTTTATCGGTTTTGTGGGTTCCGGATTTCATATGGATCGGATTTTACCCATTCGGATTTCATGGGTCGGTTTTTCCTATAAAAACAAAAATCCGATTTCATTATCGGTTTTCCAAACCTTTTCAAGAATCCGAGAGTTCAAAGAATCCGAAAATTTCGAAGTGTTTTGTTGTGCAAACAAACAACAGATCCAAGGTCGCATTACCTTTCTGATTCCAAAGGTATACTTTGTTTTCATTTTCATCAACGTTTAAGTGGTTTTTAATCGATTCTTTTGACTGAAAAACCCTCAAAACACTTCATGTTCAAATCTTCAAATCATATGTGTTTGTTAACATGATTGGACTCGGTTTTAGTTGTACTTTAATGGGTTGTATGTCGATTTCAAGATACTCGATCTTTGAATTGGTTTTTGAATGATTTTGAATCTGTCGGTTTTGTTCGAGTTTAATCGGAAATGATGGTTCAAACGAGGAAGGATTTTAGATGTTATTTGTGTTGATTAATCCAAAAGGAGTTCTTAGTTTATGTTTAATTGCACAAATATGTTGATTTTAAAGTGATAAATGAACGAAGTAAAGATTTTTGGAAGAATCGGATTGTCGAACTACTTGTTCTGTTCATTAAACAAGAACTGTCGGATTTCATGGAAACCCGATAGTTAATAGGATTTCATGTTCAATCGGATTTTGACAAATCCGAATGTTTACATTGACTAGTGTCGGATTCAATAAACAAACAAAGGATTTCAATGTTATCGGATTTTATATAAATCCGAATGGTTGTCGGATTTTATGTAAAACCGAGTTGTTGTCGGATTTCATATAAATCTGAGTGGTTGTCGGATTTTAACACAACCGGATTTTCAAATATCATCGGATTTTGTAAGTGTCGGTTTTTCATACTTATCGGATTTCACGTTCAAAAGACTCAGATTTGAGATAAATGAGTGTCTGTTTTTCAAAGTCATCGGATTTTGAATAACATTGACTATCGGATTTTAACATCTGTCGGATTTTCAAAGTAAATTGGATTTTAACATGTGTCGAATTTTGAAACAAAAAGGGTGTCGGATTTCATCTTATTGGATTTCTAGGTGTCGGTTTTTGCCAACACTTAGGAATTTTCAAAAAAAAAATTGGAAAATTTTAAGATTTGTACTAATTGTTTTATTTCATAGATGGCTCAAATTCCATCCAATACCCTTTTCCCTCAAGCCAATTACCTACCAAACCAACTGAACAACGCCTACTTTGTACCAGACATTACCAAAATCGAATACCCAATAATCACCGAACTTATAACATCTCACCCATTGAACCACATATTCACTCTTAATCCTACTGACGCCTTTCCTCATGTCCCGGGAGTGTACGTACAACAACTATGGAGTTCATTATCCTTAACTGAAAGTGCTAAAGGCCTTCCTGTACTTGCTGGCCAAATAGAGCAAGTTGAATTTGAAATGGGTATCGAAAGCATACGCCAAATACTAAGACTACCCAAATCTACATCCTATCCACCAAAACCTGATTTTGATCCAATCCCAACCGACAAACAAATTCTAGCTCATGTGATGGATCCTGGATGGAGAGGAGATGAATTAACTAGTGTATCAAAGTTCAAACGTTCAGGACTGGTTCCTCAATGGCAAACTCTATATGCCATAATCATGCGGTGTTTGACAAGTGTAACCAAAGGGATAGATGGGGCCAATATCTTTGCATTGAAAGTACTCGTTGGAATGGCTAAGCATTTTCATTTTGATTATGCAGAATTTTATTCATTGAAATAGCCAAGGTGGCCAGGGAGAAAGTGATACCTGGTAAAAGACGTAACTTTTTACCGTTTCCGCGGTTTCTATCTATGATTATTCAACGGTTGATGGCCAGAGATACTGATATCTCGAGGCGTGATGGTGAACCAGTAGTGCAGATTCAAATGATGATCAAATTATACAAAATCTCGGCGATGCCTGATAATCAACCATTCGTGATGCCTGCTGAGTTAGTATATTTGTTGGATCTGGAAAGCGAGGTGGTCTAGGAGTATGTGAGATTGAATAACATTGTTCTTATGGATCGACAAGAGCCTGTTGATCCTACCCCAAGAACGTTAGGATCCCCGAGTGCTAGTGATATTAGGAGTCAGTCTTCTACGGAAGAAGCTGACAGGGGAGAGTTAAGAGAAAAAATAATCGAGAGGGGTGGAGAAGAAAGTGAAGGTGTTGGTGAGTTTAGAGAGGGAGTTGCTTTGAACACATCTGAAAGTGACACTGATTCATTTCAAAAGCATATTGAGAAAATGTTTCCAGATCAGCTTGAGGAGGAGTTAGGTCCTGATGGTCAAAGAGTACATACTAGTTTACCTGATTATGACCAAATGATGGAATTTTCTGATATTGATACGCAAATGATGTATGATGATATTACTGCGCTTAATGTAGATGAAGATGCTGAGAGGCAAAAACAAAGTGAGGGAGTGAGTGCAGTAAGAATAGAATATGTGAGTGCTGAGATTCCTCCAGCCATGTTTAACCGGGAAACCTCATCTACTGTCGGGTTTATAGCTGGCATTGAAAAAGACTCTGGCTTCCCACCTGAGCATGCACAAACCCCTCCAAGCCACTCAGTATCCTCTTAACAGGATATTGTTTCATCGCACGGAGATAAAGCACAAAATCTAACGGTTCCTCATTTGGAGGAAACTGTTATTGAAACAAGTGGCACTCCTCTCCATGCCACACCTGTCGTTTTTGCGCACATCGTTAACTATCAACAGATTGTTGATTTTCTTTCAAAACACAGGGAAACACTTGAAGCAATAACTAGTCTATTCAGTGATAGACCAGCTGGAACTACTATAGGTGAAGCCTTCACAGGCCATATCCGAGGATTAGTAGGAAATCCCACCACAGCCAACGTCAATCCAGCTGTGAAAGTGGGTGGTCCTTCATCTACAAAATTTGTTTCTAGAGATGTTGGAACCTCAACGAGTAATCTAAGTGATCCCGGTGTTACAACTTCTGAATCTGAATCAGCTAAGGAATTCTTTCCAAGCCTGATTTTGATGCTGCTCTTGGACATCTGCACGTCAGAATTGATGATATTCAAAGATTACAACTTGACAGACTCACCAGAATCGAGAATAAATTGGATGATTTAGTAGAACAGAAAGAAATGGACGTAAAAGATAAAGTTACAGATGCCTTGTCAGTGGATGAATTAAAAAGCTTGTTAATGGTTAAACTGATTGGCAAGGGTGATAGCAATTCTGAGGATTTAGATATCTTATCATTGTTGAGAACTAAGGTGGAGTCTACGTGCAAAGCTGCCGGGTCATCAAAACGACCTAGCCATGATGATGATGATTCAGACACCGATTGTCTGAGGGGGAGAAACGTTTGAAAACTTATTTTGATACCCCGGCTGCTCAGCGAATCGGTAAACTTGCTGCCAGATTGGAGGAAACATCGTTTAAACAAAAGTATAAGGGCAAGTTGACTGTGGTTGAATTTGAGGAGTCAAATGTGCCTGAGGTTGAGGCAGAGGATGAGGATATGAAGCTAGCCTTGTGGCTGAGCAAGCAAGAGGTTGAAAAGCCTTCTTCCGAGATAGTTGATGAATCTGGGCTTGAAGGTTATAATTTGGATAGTGTGTTGAAAGTACATAAAGAAGTAATAGAACAATTTCCGCCATCTCCCAAGCAATTCAGAGTCACTCCTTCAGACATCAGAAAGCAACAACTGAAAGAAAGTCAAATCAGAGAAATATCTAATCAGAATGGAATATTCCTAAAACTGCTCAAATAGATCCGGTTCACACTGGGTCTTTACCAAATGTAAAGAAAAGTTATGTGCTAACTTGGGAGGCCCTGAGGAAAACCGTCAGAAACTGGAGATACCAAGATATACCTGTGGCCTTTCTAGAAGAAAAATGTGTTGACATCTACGCAGAGGAAATAGAAGAAATGTTAGACGTAAACATGATGGGTGCCAAAGATGCAGAAGATGTTAAAGCAAAGATGATATTCAATATGCATACTGCAAAGAAAGAGGAAGTCATATCAAAATATCAGATCATAAAGCTCAATTTTGTTGGAGTTCAGAGAATTGTTTACAAAGAAATGATCAGCTATTTAGTCACAAGGTCGGATATGAAGAGCTATACAATCGGGCATGTGGACCTAAAATTCTTAAACCTTAGTGATGTTAACTTTCTGCTAGAGGAGCTTGAAATGAAACTAGAAAAGAATGATGAAGATTCAGCTAGGTATAAGAAGCTTAGGGAGTTCATCAGGTACCGATGTCAGAATGCAGAGTATACAGATCTTCAGTTTGGAGCCGAATCTGATAAATCCAAAATCAATCTGCTAAAGCCAAACACAAAACATTCAAAAATTGACCAACTGAAGATGTTTCAAGTTGTCTGGAGTGATGATGAAGAGTTCGAGGGAGATGAAGGGATTGTATTGTTTAATAGCAAAAGAGAAAAGTTTTTCTTAAGGTTCAAAGAAGTTAATGCTTACTCAGATGGATCTTTGAAGATTTGGACATTAAAAATTATGGATTATAGTATGAGCTTAAAGGATGAAGTAGACCAAGCGCCAAGAGTCAGAAGTCATAAAGCTATTCGATGCCAAACGAGATGAACGAAAGATGATCAGACATTGGCAGAGAAAGATGGGTCAAAGAAACATGAGCTAGACTTAAACAAGGGGGAGATTGTTAGAGTTAAATTTGTGTTTAAGTCTAGTCACAATTTAATGTTTTTCTATTTTACTTTGTACTTAGTATATATAGTAGTGTTTCCTTTCTTCCTTGTAACCTTGAATATTATATTGAATAGAAAACACACACATTAAGGTGTTTCCATACTTTTCTCTCTACTTGAATCACTTGTGTATTCATTGAATTGCTCTACAAAAACACTAGTGCTCAAAACCAAACCAACTCTGTCCCTTCTAATCCTAGAAGACCCAGCAGAAATACTACTTTCCCTTCCAAGTTAAATGACTATATAATCGAGGGAAAGGTGAGATATGGTATAGAAAAATCTGTTAACTACTCTAATCTATGTCAAGAAAACCTATGCTTTGTTTCTAACCTAAACAAAATCACAGAACCAACTACCTTCCTTGAAGCTTCTAAAGATAAAAATTGGGTCGAAGCTATGAATCTTGAAATGGAATCTCTAAATAGAAATGAAACCTGGATACTAACTGAACTTCCAGCTAATAGAAAACCTATCGGATGCAAATGGATTTACAAAATTAAATATAAACCTAATGGGGAGGTTGATAGATATAAAGCTAGACTAGACGCCAAAGGGTATAGTCAAAAAGAAGGTCTCGATTTTGATGAGACTTTCTCCCCTGTAGCAAAAATGGAGACCGTTAGATGTATTATTAGTGTTGCTGTCCAAAAAAGTTGGCCTTTATATCAACTAGACATAAATAATGCTTTCCTTTACGGTGATCTTGATGAAGATGTTTACATGACACTTCCCCAAGGGTACTTTTCTAAAAATGACGCAAGGGTTTGCAAACTTGTCAAATCTTTGTATGGTCTTAAACAAGCACCTAGAAAATGGAACCAAAAATTAACTTCAACCTTAATTGAGAATGGTTTCAGGCAAAGCATAAATGATTATTCTCTTTTCACAAAATCTTCCGATAACAACTTTCTTGTCCTTCTTGTATACGTAGATGACATCGTCATAACAGGAAACAATGAAAAAGAAATTCAGAAATGCAAGGAGTACTTGAGTTCAAAGTTCTTAATTAAAGACCTTGTACCTCTAAAGTATTTTCTAGGGATAGAAGTTCTAGATAGTGATAAAGGCTTATGCTTATCTCAAAGAAAATATTGTTTAGAACTTCTTGGTTGCAAACCATCTCAATCCCCTCTACAAGCAAATCAAAATCCTACAGAAAAGGAAAATTCCAATGATAAACCTTTAACTAACATCAGTGAATATCAAAAACTAGTTAGGAAATTGATTTATCTTACTTTAACTAGACCTGACATTTCCTATTTTGTTCATTGTTTAAGCTAGTTTATGTATGCCCCTCACGAGTCTCATCTTAAGTTAGCCATGAGGGTGTTGAGGTATTTGAAGTAATATCCGGGTAAGGGTATTGTATTTAACAAAACTTCCAGGTATGATTTATGTGCCTATGTTGATTCTGATTGGGCCAAGTGTAAAACATCCATGAGATCTGTCACAGGTTTTTGTTTATTTTTGGGAGAGTGCCTTATCTCATGGAAAAGTAAAAAACAGTCAACTGTCTCCCGTTCCTCGGCTGAAGCAGAGTATAGAGCTCTTGCTTCGGTTACATGTGAAGTGATTTGGCTTCTCAAAATTCTAAATGATTTAAAATGTAATATTGAGATCCCTATAAACATTTTCTGTGATAATAAAGCAGCCATTCAGATTGCTACAAAACCAATTTTTCATGACAGGACTAAACATTTTGAGATTGACCGTCACTTTGTTAGATAAAAACTCAATACGGGGATCATCAAAACTGTAAAAATTGCAGTAGCAGATAACATTGCTTATATATTTACAAAGGGGCTGTCAATAGGACAGCTGGTGATTATGTAACAAGTTAAAACTTTATAACCTATTTCACAATTAGATTGAGGGGAGATGTTAAAATTCAATCAAATCGTGAAATTGGCAAGTATTCTACAATTAAAATTCTAATCTCTTTTCCTTAATTTCTGCAGGATATTTAAGGGAAGAAAGGGGTATAATTTGTAGTTTCTCTTAAAGCTAAAGGGATCCAAGTTGAAATATCTTTGCATATATAAAGTGGGATTCATATGGGTTAGACCATCAAAAAAAATATCCCTAAAAACATACTCATATTTCTTAACCCTTTCAAGAGTTCTTCTGTTGTAGTTTTCGTGTGCTATTTGTGTTGGAATCTGCCCACTGACACACGTAGGCCGCTATCACTGCCGATGAAGCGCGGCCCTATTGGGTCACACGCCAAGTTTAAATCTCGACAGTCTGCTATAAGAGAAAAGGGTCAAAATGGTCAAATTCAATCTGACCTAATTTTCACGACCGTGAAGGATGCTCCACGGGTCGTGAAGCAGCTCGTGTACATGTGTCCTGTTATGGCCGCATGGTTCGTGAAACCCTAGGGCTTCACAACCCTACACGGCCCATGAAGGAGGTCATGAAGGCACGAACCCTCACAATTCTTGCACGGCACTGCACGACTCGTGGAGGACAAATGGCCGGTCATGGCGCATTCATCCTTCACGGCCCGTGAGAGCCCGTGAAGAAGTCGTGAAGGTAGAATTCTAAGTGACACTTGTATTTGGTTAGACCATCTTGTTGGTCCAATGAATGAGGGCCAATTAGCACCACTCTGGACTCATTTGAACAGATGAAGGTCTTTAAAGGAGGCACTCTTTGTTCATCTCATACTCTTGGTCATTATTTTTGCAAGCATATACATTGTGAGTTCCTACTAAGTGTGAGAGAGCAAGAGCAAGTGTTCAAGGGCTGTGCACAAGTGTTTGCAAGGCTGTTCCAGAAGAGTTTCATCAAGTGTTGGTGGATTCTTCGGTTTGCTAGTACAAAGGGATTGAAGGTTTCTTGGTGTGGACTTGCATTAGGGCTTGGAGCCATTTGTTTCAAGTTAACATCCTAAATCCGAGTTGTTCCAGCCAAGTATCAAAGTCTTCAAGGGTATGATTTGATTTCCTTCTTCTCTTTATTCTTGTTTTCGTTGCATGTAGCTTCTTACAAGTTTTCACCACCATTGGGACTTCATGGGATCGTTTGTGTGTGTTTTTCTTGCTTCCGTTGCGTGTCTTGATCCCCATGGAATCCCGACAATTTGCTGCACTTGTTTTGCACCAAATCATTGAATCAGCATCGAACCATTTGGTTATAATTTTATTTGTTTGTCTTATTTTTAAGCCTTTGGTTGTAAGCTTCTTTGTAACCAATAAATCGTAAGATGTTTGAATCTGTTGGTGATGGTTTTTAATAGTATAAAAGTTAGTGAAGATGGTGCAAATTAGGTGAGCAGCAAGAACTTATTGTGAAACTCGCGAAAATCATCATAAATGTAACAACTGTTCTAGTGGGATGAATCACACATCTAACTGTGTTCAATGGACGCATAGCAGCATTAGAATTCCTCTCCTATACCATTGAACGTTCATCATGAATGAAATAGTAAAGGTGGAAAATGGTTGAGTTGGGCAAGGGTGGGTTGGATAATTCCATAATGGGTTGACCAAAACACTTTTCGTCCGGTTCTTTATTTAAAACTTTGTGCATTATATACAATTATAAAAAATATTATTATAGAGTTGTGTTCAATAAAGTCCTTTTAAAAACATAGTCCTAAAATTTTAATATTCAATCACATGTGATTTGTAAAAGCATCACATGTGAATTACGAAAATGCCACTCGGCCCAAATTTTTAAAATTTAATCTGGACCATTGATGTCATGATCCAAAGGCTAAGATTAGTCCATTAGGACTATGAATTAATTATGGACTATATTGAACATTCTTCTATTATTATAAGAATGCTATGAGGTTTTTAGTAAAGAAATTTAGCAGTACAGTTTGTGCATCATATTTGACCCATTTGTATTTTATCTTATCTTTTTATTTTACCCATTCGACACACATTAGTGATGGAATCAGGTATTGCAAAATGGGTTGAAAAAGAAGAGGCAGATAGAAAAATATATAAATGGAGTATTCGAAGTGGGGCAATTTTCTGGCTTCACATTAACGGAAAACAAAATACACCTACTTATACTTTGAATCATGCTGGAAATAAGGAAACACTAAACTACCACCAAGTCACTATCGCTAAATAAAGGAAATCATGGCCAAAATGGCCTGTGACTACTTCAAAACAAATTAAATAGAAAATAATTAATTAAAAATGCCTTTAAAATTCTGGATTAATACTTCAACAATCTCCCTCTTAGTCCAGAATTCAACAGCTCCTTCACCCCAAGTAAGCTCCTCCTTTCTTCAAATTGATGCTTGGCCATGGACTTTGTCAGAATGTCAGCTCTTTGCTGCTCACGTGTTTCACCATAATTTCACCTTTCTCACCACACTCTCGGATGAAATGGAACTTAGTGTCTATATGCTTGCTCCTTCCATGGAAAACTGGGTTCTTTGCCAAGTCTAGTGCAAATTTATTGTTGATGAACAATGTTATCTCCAGGGCCGTCTCAAACTTTATTGGGGCCGGGGCAAAACTAGAAAATGAGCCCCTAAACCGCTAAAATATATAAAAACTGAAAAACACACTAAACTATAAAAAACTAAAAATAAGAAACTTACCATTGTAGGTTGACTAACAGTAACAATAGATGATACAATCTCTTCCGATGATTTTAGGCTTTAGCTTCCATTTTACTTGCACCATTAGAGTCCATCACCTGCTCAAAAAAAGTCATAAAAAAATGCTTCGTGGAGCTTTTCTTGATGCAAAATCATTAATAACAGTGTCAAGATCAATACTTCTAACATATCTTTCTCTATACATAAAATGGACAAACCATTAAGTCTTTCTTGAGACATTGATGACCTCAAATAATTTTTTAGTAATAGAAGTTTTGAAAAACTTCTCTCAGCAGATGCTACAGTTAACAATATTTTATACGCAATTAAAACATTTGGATAACAATATGCAGTTTTAACAAACTCTAATATTTCAACCGCCGACATCTTTATAGTTGGTAAAGTCATTTGCAAAACTTTTAGTTCGGAAAAAAGATCATTTGAATCCACATCATAGACATTGTTCTGAGAAAATGTTGATGAAAACTTAGCACAACAATTTTGAAGTTTAATATCATCCAATGATTTTAATTTATTTGAATCGTATAAAAATCCAAAAATACTTTCAAATATTTTTAATTGATCAAATCTATTATTCAATGAATTAATTGTCATATCTACTACAATCAAGAAATACTCGACTATAAAGGATTCTTCAATTGAGTGTGTTTGATCTTCACTATTAGTTTCATCATATTTTTTTTCCTAATAACATGACGTTTCTTAGGGAATATAGGTTCTACATCCATATCATATGCAATGGTTTTAGCAACATTCATACTTGAAATAAACCATTCATTTCTATATTTCTCAAAATATTTTATTAAACCATCTATTTGATCAATAATAGCATCAATGCATATAGTTGAAGATTGTAACTTTTTACTCACCATATTAACAGCAAATAGAATATCATAACAAATAACCATTCCAAGTGAAAATTCAAAATTCTCTAAGGCACTAACCAAACTTTCAGCTTCACTCTTTGATTTGGCATCCTCACATGATTTAGATAATTCTATCAAAGCTAATTTTATTTGAAGAGCTTGAAATCTAACAACTTTGACACTATTCACTCTACTCTCCAACGAGTATTGGATAAAGATTTCACACTTAAATTTGGAACATTATCCTTAAACAACTTCCATCTTTCCGTAGAACTAGAAAATAATGTATATATGCGTTCAACAACTCCAAAATATGATACAGCTTTCACACAAGAATGTGCCATATCGCTAAGCGTAAGATTAAGAGAATGACAAGCACATGGCATATATAATGCTCTAGAATTTCTATCAGGTAATATTTTTTTGCACGCCTTGATGTTTTCCTTTCATGTTAGAACCATTATCATAACCTTGACCCCTTATATTATAATGTTTTCCTTTCGTGTTCTTTAAGTCTCTCACCTAGATGTTTCCAATCACCAAATCCATCATTAGCCAAGGCACCCTTTTGATTATTAGATTTAAATAATTTACAACAAAAAACAATATACTTTATCTAATGATCTTGAATAAACTAACCATTTTCTATCACTCGTCTCTCCATTACTCAACTTCCTAGTATAATAAACATAAGAAAAACGCCTATTTGAGCTATTATTAGGAAAATCTTTAATATTTAATTCTCTTATTGGCTCCTTTTCAACTAAAATCTCTCTTTCTTTATTATCAAGACCATCCCACAATCTAGGATCATAAATATCTTTTAATTTGTCATTCTCGTTTTCATGTAAATTGGTATCATTCTCATTTATATTAGAATCACTTTTATTCACGTTCTCATCACTTTTATTCAAGTTCGTATCATTTTCATTCATATTAACTTCATTTTCATTATCATGATCATTTTCATTTTGATTCAAGTTCTGATTTAGGTTATGATTATTCTCATTTAGATTTAAGTTCTCAGCTATGTTATTGTCATTATCATTTGAAAAATTAAAAGTACTTACTTTCTTTATAAATTTATCCATTGATCCTTTTTGAGATTGTTTTAGTTTTTCATATTCTTCTATTTTCTTTCTCTTTTGACTACCGGATAAATGTTTTTTAGGAAACATGATTGAAGATTCAAGCAATTTAACTATTCAAGAAAACTATCAAGTGATATCAAGTAATTCAAGAATCAAGATTTCAAGTAACCAATTAACTATGAAGTGATTTAACTAATTATCAAAATTGAAGATTAAGGCAATTTAACTATTGAAGAAAACTGTCAAGTGATATCAAGTAATTCAAGAATCAAGATTTCAAGTAAGTGATTAACTAATAACTATGAAGTGATTCAACTAGTACTGTAGTACACAAACCAATCAATAACCCAAACTACCAAACAAAAAATCAAGAATTCAAGGATAAAGGAAAGTTTACTACTGTTTGTTTGAGCAATTTAACTTTGAACTTTTGATGCCTTGATTCTTGAATCTCGAAGGACCTTCTTACTACGACTCTCTGAGTTTTCAATGTTGCAAGAAATCAAGATTCAAGAATAAAGGGTTCAAATACAGAAATACAATTGATTACCAAAGGTCCAAAACAGCGAAAGAAGCAACATATAATTAAATAAACAGAAACAGTAAGACTCTTAGTTTGTTACTTACACTAACTCTCAAAGTCTTGTAGTCCCAACTCCCAAAAATCAACTGATTCAAGGAATCAAGGTCTGAATTCTGAAATAGTGAATCTGTGAATTTCTTGTAACGTCCCAAATTTTTTTTTATAAAGCTAATGCCAAATCGTACGGTTAAAAGTCTACGATATTTGAAACACCGTAATATCAATTACATACCGGGTGAGAATCCATAAAAATCTTATGTTCAAGTACAATCATTTTGGATTACATTAGAAAATTCACGTGAGTGAAAACGTTGCGGAAGCTTGCTGGGGATGAGCTATCAAACACAAGCTTGAGCCCCACCGTAGTGATCACCTGAAAACATGGTTAAACAACAACCGTAAGCACAAAGCTTAGCGAGTACTTTACTTTCAAACCAAACAATTCATCAAATGCATTCTCCGTACCCACTACCGTAGTACATGGTCTCAACTTACCCGTCTATTAGACGGTCTCATCAAATAACACATAATTAGGGACTCGCCCTCTGCCGCATCTCGGGTCCCACCCGTTTGATGCCTAGACCGGAATCACATCCTGTCATCATGTAACACATAACTAGGGACTCGCCCTCTACCGCGTCTCGGGTCCCACCCGTTTGATGCCTAATCCGGACCCCGCCCGCTATGACTCATCACAGGTCCCACCTTTAGATGAAGTCATCTGCCCAACCGACCACGAAGGCACGGTTGGTTACTATCATAACATCACGATAACACTTAACAGCCAATCGCAATTAAGCACATACATTGAATAGTAAACATCTTGCATATCACTTACACATTACAGGAATTAAAGTAAGTTAGGGTAACTCACATGTCTCATAACTTATCACCTACTTACACATCGTTAGTCGTATGCAAAGTCTATTTAAAACATACCCGACACCGAAGTGTTGGTCTACACATATCATTCACGTATTCTACAATCATTAATCACTTTCGTAGGCACTATCAAACATATTTAATGTCTATTTAGAAATGTAAGTAAGAATACTCACCCGTCGGTAGTTCTTGTCATGTTGTTCTTACTTTACAACTTTACTCGTGATTATCCTTCAATTGACCGTCACCTGAACCAAGTCCAATAGGGTCAAATCCCGACACTAGTCTCTCACTTACTTACACATATTTCGTAGTACAAAACTCATAAGTCGACTGGCTAAGATACAACTTAAGTCGCATGAATGTCAACACTATGTGAAAGTCGCATGAACCATATGCATACACTAGATGAAAGTCGCATGACTACATGTGTACCTCCAGGTGACTATCGCATGAACACAGGTATACTTCCATGTGACTGTCGCATGAACACAGGTATACTTCCAGGTGACTATCGCATGGACCTATACCTTTGTCTATGTGACTGTGGCATGGAACTATACATTTGTCTATGCGACTGTCGCATGGTATTACTAAAAGTCACATGGATGTTCACAAATGTTAACTGAAAGTCGCATGGCACTATTCAGAGGTCGCATGAATACATTTACAATCTCATTAGGAAGTCGCATGGGGGATTTTATGGCCATGCAAAAGTCGCATGGCACATAGGTCGTCCCTGCCAGTTCTCATTTTTCATTCTACGGACTTCATAGCCAAAATCCAACTCTTTCAAAACTTAACCAAATCATTTCCTTTTTGTTTCAAAACATTTCTCCATTCATTTAAACACTTCCTTCAAGATTTAAATACATTTCAACAAGTATTAAAGCTTGGACCTCAAATTCTTTTCTCTTGTTCTTCATAAACCCAAAACCCAAGTTCTACTTGCTCTATAACCATTCAAACAAGATAAAATTGATATCTACAACATCATAGTGAGGTAGGAAACATTACATGATGATCTTTTCAACAATTCCTTGAGTTCACAATGATTCTTGGTTCCTTCTTTTCTTTGCTTCTCGTGAGCAACACACATAAACACACACTAGTTTCTCTCTCAATGAACAGTGTTTTGGCTACAACTGTTGGAGGTTGTGCCCTAACCCCCCCTCAAATACTTGTTCTCTAAAAAGGTCTAAGCTCAATTCCCAATTACTTAAGTCCAATTGACTTATTTACCTTAGTCCATTTATTCATCCATATATAAATATATATATATATATATATATATATATATATATATTCAAGCCCAAGTACATCAAACTAGTCCACCATTAAGTCCATATCCCACACAATATTATTTTCTCAATAAAATATTCTTTTTATTTATTTTCGAAGTTCGGGTATTACATTTCTAAACAGATTAATTGAATGTCTGAAAATATGAACAATACGTGATATGTCAATACCGTTTGATTTTGTATAATTGTATTTGTGTGTTCCATCGAAGTATCGAAGGCAAAGAATAGCCTACGTTGCTGATTCACTGAACCCCGACAAGGCGACGCCCCGTCTTCAGCGTTTGCAGCTTGCTCCATCGATGATTCGCTGAACGCTGAAAGAGCCCTTTGGGTTTTCGATGTTTCGTACCCCTAGATTTGTTCAGTGCTGATATTATGAATGATGTGGTGAACCAATGGTGCCAAGGGGGGCGGTCATAGGTCAAGGACTCAAGGCTAGAGCATATCAACGGGCTTAAGCAAGTGGGCCTAAAATCTAAAATTAAAAATCAAGACAGGCCCTTTTATTTAGTCTGGGCTTCAGAAAAAATACACATGACACACACACACACATATATATAAGGTATATCCTGATGATGGTGGTTGCCCTGGTGGCCTGGCCCTGAAGACGGCCCTGGTTATCTCGCTTAACAGCCGCTTAATCCATATCCCTTGGCATGTTGCTATAGTAGCTGCCATAAACTCAGCTTCACATGAAGACAATGCCACACAGTGTTGTTTTTGCGATTCCCATGTTACAAGGTTGTTGTTAAGGTAAAAAGCCATACCTCCGGTGCTTCTTCGATCGTTAACAACTCTTGCAAAGTCACTGTTCGTATACCCGATGATGATATCTTCTCCACTTCCTTTGGTATAAATAAGACCAAAATTAATGGTCCCCTTTACATATCTCAGTATATGTTTTACTGCTGTCAAATGTTGGGCAGTGGGTTTCTCCATGAACCTGCTCACAAGTCCTACAGAATATACGATATCTGGTCGGGTATGGGTCAAGTACCTTAACGCTCCAACTATACATCTGAATTCAGTTGCATCGACCAATTCTCCTGGTTCATCTTTGGTTAACTCGAGTTTTGGTTCCATCGGATATTTGCAAGCATTGCAGTCTTCTATTCCAGTCTTCTTCAAGATTGTCTTCACATAAGCTGATTGCTTCAACGTGATGCAGTCCTCGTATTGATTGACTTCAATACCGAGGTAGTAAGATAGAATTCCCAGATCACTCATCTTGAACTCTTTATTCATCTGCTCCTTGAAATGCTTTATTTCAGCGTTGCATCTTCCAGTGACAATTAAGTCGTTAACATACACCCCAATAATAAGGATTTTTTCTGCCTTGTTTCTCGTGTAAACAACGTATTTTTGTTGACATCTTTTAAACCCGAGCTGTTTAAGACACCAGTCCAGCCTTGAATTCCATGCTCTCGGGGCCTGGCGAAGCCCGTAGAGTGCCTTGCTCAGCTTGTAAACTTTTTCCGGTTCTTCTTTCTTCATGAAACCTTCTGGTTGAACAACATATACCTCCTCTTCTAACTGCACATTTAGGAATGCAGATTTCACATCGAGATGGTGTATAAGCCAACCATTTTTGCTTGAGAGACCAAGTAGTATACGTATCGTTTCAATTCAGGCCACCGGAGCATACACTTCATCAAAATCGATCCCGGCCTTCTGCACGTAGCCCTTCGCCACCAGCCGAGCCTTGTGTTTCAGCACCAAACCTGTGGGATCCTTTTTAACTTTGTAAACCCACTTGAGCCCTATTGGTTTCCTTCTTGGTGGGAGATCAACAAGTGACCAGGTATGGTTTTTTTTATGGCTGCAAGTTCAAATTTCATAGCTTTTCTCCATTCTTCATGTTTGCAGGCCATTGAAAAAGTTGTTGGTTTTTCATTATCATTTAACAATAAAAACTCATCAGTTTCATCATATAAATCAGTCATCATTCGGTACCTTTTGGGAGCTCCACCTCCTATTGAGCTCGATGTTGAGCTTGTCGAACCAACTGAACTAAGTGGGGTTGCTTGGGAAGCCAGCAAGGGAATTTGAGGACCAAAAGGTAAGGGTTCGGCTTCTGAATCTGATTCAGGAATATTATCATCACTTATAGCTTGGAATTACGGTGCCGTTTGAGACTCCACATCGTCTCCTTCATTTTCAACTTGTGGGGTGATGCCTTCAACTGTTAAAGTTACCCCTGGAGATGCTTTAATTCTTTCCGACTTCCCCCACTGCCATGGTTTTTTCTCCTCGAAGAGCACATCTCTGCTGACCCGTATGCTTCCCGTTTCCGGGTCAAGTAATCTATACGCCTTCGTCCCCGTTTCAACTCCAAGATGGACCAGCAACTTACTTCGAGTGTCAAGTTTCTGCAAATGCCCACCCACTATTTTCATGTGAGCAACACAACCAAACACCCTTATATGCTCGATACTTGGCTTGCGACCGGTCCATAATTGATAAGGAGTCTTGTTGTTGAGGGCCTTTGTGGTCATCCTGTTAAGAACATAAACAGAGTTTCTTACAGCTTTCCCCCATAAACATTGTGGAACTTTCATACCTTGCAGCATAGTTCTCGTCATCTCCACAACGGTTCGGTTCCGTCTCTCTACAACACCGTTTTGTTGAGGCGAGTACGGTGCTGTGTAGTGACGTTTCAGCCCGGTTTCTTCATAATAGTGTGTGAATTCCTTCGAGAGGAATTCACCCCCACGGTCTGTACGCAACACCTTCACCTGTTTCAACTTCCATCTCCACCCGAAATTTTTTAAACATCATGAAAGCTTGATCCTTTGTTTTCAACAGGTAAACCCACATAACTCTTGTGTAATCATCAACAAGTAGAAGTAAGTACCTATTTCCAGCAAGTGTAGGTGGTGTAATTAGGCCACAGATGTCTCCATGAACCAACTCGAGCCTGGTGTTCGCCCTAAACTTTGAGTGTAGTGGATATGGTTTTCGAGCTTGCTTTCCTTCTAAACATCCTTCGCATAGGTCTGTGGGCTTTGTGATTCTTGGCATCCCCTGAACCATTCCTTTGTCTGACATAAACTTTAGCTTATCCAAGCTTACATGACCCATACGAAAGTGCCACATCTTAGTCTCATCACTTTTCTCCTCGAGTAGACATTTCGAATCCACTTCTTCAAGTTCTATCTTGTACAATCGATTGGGTGACCTTTTTATCTTCATCAACAACTTTCCTTTAACATCGTGTACCCATAGGAATGGTCCTTGCATTATGATACGGTCTCCGCCTTCCGCTGACCCAAACTAATAATATTGCCGCACAATCTTGGTATATAATATACCCCCTGCAAAAGACGTTGGTGCCCATTCTTGCATTTAAAAAGAATTGAACCTTTACCCTCTATACGTACCTTTGACCCGTCTCCGAATTTCACTGAACCTTTTATGGACCCATCAAGTTCCTGGAATTTCTCCTTACAACCAGTCATGTGATTACTGGCTCCGTTGTCCAAGTACCACAAGTTTATATCGGCGTTCACGTGCATCTTTGACTTGAGACGCGGGTTCAGATTCTCCTCATTCAAGAACACTTCTTGAATGGTTTCATCTTCTTCAAATGTTGACAGCGGCAAAGCAGGTTCACCATCATTATTTTCTTGTGTCAAATTGGCTTCATGGTTCCGTTCACGTCGTGGATTCTGATACTCAACAGCATAGTGTCCGTACTCTTGATAGTTGTAACACTGCACTTTGGTTTTATCGTAGTTCGTATCTGAGCCACGATTCCCGTCTCGTTGCTGGTTTCCACCACCTCTACCACAACCACCACGACTTCCTGACCCATTTCCTCTTCACGGCCTCTCCCTCGACCCCGTGAATTCGATGAACTTCCTCTATAAGTTTTGTTTTCAGACTTTGGATCATCTTCATTTCGTTTCTTGTTTCTTTCAGACCATTCCTGATGAGTCAATAACAACTTCTTCTCATCAGGTTCAACGTATCCTTTGATTCGTTCTTCGTGTGCTTTCAGCCTGCCCACAACTTCTTCAACTGACATATGATCGAGGTCTCGAAATTGCTCAATTGTAGAAGCAATCTGAAGGAATTTGGACGGTACAACCCGCACAATTTCTTCATCACATAGGGCTCATCCATCTTGTCCCCAAGGGCTTGTATGTTACTCACAAGATTAGCGAGTTTTGTAGCAAACTCATCAATCGTCTCCATTTCCTTCATGCTCAGCACCTCAAACTCAACCTTCAACGTCTGCACCCTTGCTGTCTTTACCCTCTCAGCCCCGACATACATTGTCTTCAACGTTGCCCAGGTTGCCTTCGCCGTTTTTTTCTCAGCCAACGACAAGAGCATGTCTTCCGGAACCCTAGATAAGCCTAAAGCGACGCATTCACATGTAAATGGGTCGAAATTGTCACTTCCCCGGAGAATTACGTAGATTCATGGGTATGAGATAGTAATGGTTGGCAACCTTGCCTCTGATTCAAATTTATTTGCTTGCTTCTTACGGCTAGAATCCTGACCCATTATGTTCTTAATAGCCTCTGTCTTAAGACAAATATCAAAAAAAGATGAAAGATCTCATTTATCACATGTATTTACATGTGGAGAAACTATAACTGAATGAACAAAATTCTTGAATTCAATATAATAAAATACAGACCTCAGATCCTCATGCTACCTCGGACGATGCTCTACATGACTACATCACATATACAGACAGTTCACCTTTTTACTCTTAAACCATTTAAAAAGCCATAAGCATCAATAATTGAATAGCATTTAACAGAAACTTGCTAAATGTTGTCTGCTTAGTTAGAAGTGGCAGATGGGCAGGTCAACCAGGTTGGGTAATAGATTTAGGTCACAGTAGGCAATTTTTGTAAATCTACTGTCAAGTTGGGTTGACACACAAACATTTCTTTGTATTTTGTTCTTTTAAATTACTAAAAATAATTATGGTGTTAAATATGGTTACAAAACTATGCTACTGAAATAAGAAATTTATAAGATATTCGATGCTTATTTCTTGGCGGTACAAGAGGTAAATCAGGTGGAACTCGACTACACTTGTTGTAGAATAAGTGGAGATATCTCTACCTGATGTCTTTCGCTCCTTCATCAATCTTAGAAGAAAAATATCATTTTCATCTTTGCAAGGTAACATAATTCGGTATCATCTTCAACATCATTATTATCATCTAATACATGTCTTCACACCTATACTTAAGAACAGAATCATGTCTTAAATAATCAACTTTTCCAAACGAAACCCGCTTCTAGCTAGAAAATTCTTCGATGCTCCCATCTCTTTATGTGAATTCAGGCAACAGTAGCAGAATACAAGGCACATCACCCTTAAAGCAACTCATTATCTTCTGCTCTTTGTAATAATGTACCTAAATATGAATATGTGGGGAGTACACTAGAGAACTGATCTCACATCTTGAAGCTGGTAAGCATGGAAATATGTAAGCTCGTGAAGATTCGTTCATCTTCAGTACAATTTGATAAGATCATAAGGTAATCATCTCGATCTTCACAGTTCTCATCATCGAGTCCATGTTTGAATTGTAATTCATATGTTCAAGATTTCAAACATCACATTTTGTCAAAATTTTGTTGTATTTCAGTTTTTTGTTTGCAGATAAGGAGGTTTGTTTATTATGATGTTATAAGTTTGGGAGATGCTGAAAATTTAATGGATATTTCTTATGTTCAAGTGAATTTTTCAATTGATTCTGAATTCTTTTTCTTGAATTAAGGATTTAACTTGTTTAATGTTTTTTTAATCTTGCATTAATTAATCATAGGCTTACACAACAAATAGTGCAAAAGTGTTGTTCTTGAATCTGAGGTTACAAAAAAGAGCCATTGGAAACCTAAGTAACCATTGCATAAGTTGTGATTGAGGCCAACTAGATTAATATCGTTTTTGCTCCATTTTCTGCAAGGTATCTTTCTATTTGAGTCAAATTGTGTAAAAATCAAACTGAATACACCCACCAAGGTTGAAAGTAGGTTTGATCAAGTTTGATTTGTGATAGAGCAGATTCTAATTTGGTACGCTTTCGCTTTGGTTTGTTCAAGATTGAAAGTAACTTTTTTGATTTGTGCTTTCCTATTCTGAGATCATCACCCTCTTAATTCTTCGTAAACCATATCTCACAATTTTCCGCTTCACCTAACCAGAAAATTGTGGTTCAAAAATAACTTTAGTTTGCCAAATTTCGCATAATGTATGCATCATGAAAATAATAGCATATTGATATGAACTTTGTAGCCATGTATGAATGAAAATGGTTAAAGATATTAGAGATTCTCGACCAAGTAATAGTTATCGTTTTTAGGTTCATCAAAGTTAACCATAGGTAATTATGATACATTATGATCTCTTGCAATGTTAGAGTACATATGGGATAAGATTGATTATATAAGCAGCTATGTGTCCTAATTTTCTATCTTATATCAAATTATACCAAGTTTTGTTCTTGACAGGTGTATCACATATGGCAAAGCTGATAAGAAAATTCAAGGTGTGTGTTTGTTTGGAGTTAACAGAAAAGTGTCAGACTCTGATTCATATGAAGGTCAGAAGTTTTGGAAAATTTTTGTTACAAAAATGGTCTATTTTAGAAGTGATGTTAACCTTATATGTATATATTATTACCCTTCACAAGATATAATAAAAATCTTAGTTATGATCATATGGGATCAGGCAATCTGCTTGCTGAACCATGTAAGAAAATTCTGGTTGTTCAGGTTCCCTTTTAACTAGTTAATTTATGAAAGAATTAGAACAAAGACATGTACAAAGTGGTTCTTGGATCTTACTTACAATATTTGATGAAAACCATTATTAGCTCCATCCACATTGCCTCTAATCTTTCTTTATAAATGGTGCTCATGCACCAGGAGGTTAAACTTTAGGCTTGATTCAGATATCTGATTCACTTGATATTTCTTACTAATAATATTGAGGTATACATTTGCAAACTCATCCTTTCGAAGTGAAAGAAATATAGGAAGGAGTTGCTCTATTGTGGCACCTGGCAAATTAACAACAAATATAAACAATTTAACTTGCATTTGGCCTAGAGAAAGTATCTATCAACTATATGATATATAATGGGTCAAAATATGCTTCAAGTGAAAGAATAAGCACTAAAGGTGAGATGTACCTGAGTGATAGATGAGGAGAACGGTTATTTTCAGATGACGAAGTATTCGTCAGCGATAGGGCTTCGTGCCCGGGAACAAAAGGACAGAGAAAAGGGCTGCAAGATAAGGCAAAAAACTTGACTTTACTAACAAAGCGAGAAAAGCCCTTTCTATAACACAAACAGTAGCACAAGTTCTTAAATATAACACAAAAACCGCAATAATTAAATATCCATTACAGGTCACAAAATGATTCGGCCGGATATGAGGTTTACTTCTAGGTTTTGGGAAAAATTTCATGGGAAACAGGAACGAGATTGCATTTTAGTACTGTGTATCACCCACAATCGGGTGGTCAGAGTGAGTGGACAATACAAACATCTTAAAAGATGTTTTATGGGAGACGGTGTAGAACTCTTATTTGTTGGGGTGGGGTTGGTCAGCGCGAGATTGGGAGTACCGAAGTGGTCCATAATGGACTTGGAGTCAGAAAACAAGATGAAGAGAGTCTACCCGGAGCTGTTTGAACGGTGATTTCGAGGACAAAATCGTGTCTAAGTGGGGGTGAATTGTAATACCCATTTCCCTTAAAATAAATATTGTAATTATTAAAGAAGTGAAACAATAATGGAGTATCTTAATTTATTTGGACATCATTTATTCTTAGATTATTAAGAGAAGATTGTGTTTTAATGAATACTTTAATGTTGGACTGATAAATGATAATCATGATAGGCTTAAGAGGGCTTAGGATGTATTGGGCTTCGATTAATCTAAGAAGGTATAAATAAATAAAGTAGGGCACAAACCCTAGACAAACCTTCGAAGCCGACTCACTGCTTCTGTTGCTCAGTGTGTGTGCCTCTTAGCCGAGAAGAAGGAAATTGAAAACCTATAGTAGTGCAATCCATAAACTTTGCAGGTATGAATCACCCAACCATGATGATCATTTAGATAGAGATTTCATAATTTGTAATCAAGTTTTGAGAGGGTTTGATTTGGGTTTCATAGTTGTTGATGTAGAGCTCTAAACTGAGAACAAACATGGGATTTTGATGGGTGTAGACTTGATAAATATTCAATTAATTGACAAGGATTTCATGAAATGATGTTAGGAACTCATATCAAAAGGAATTATTTCATTTGATTAGGAAAAGGTGATTTTGAAAATTGAAAGTTGTCGACGGTGGGAGAAGGTCGAACTGTACTTGAGGTGCTAAATCGCAAAATAAACATGTTAAGGAATCACAAATTAAGATAGTAAGTGATTTTACTTTTATGAATCACAAATTGGTTTCTAAGAGGGGAATCACAAACTGGGATGTTGTATGAATTGCAAAATAGAGAACTACATGAATCACAAATCGGGCCAAAATAGCGGGATCCCAAATTAGGCCAGAGTAGCTGAATCACAAATTGATGATAATAACTATAATTACAAACTGAACTGGCCCATTACAATCGCAAGTTACTCCATGTATTTTGAATTGCAAATAAAGCCTATTATGAAATCACAAATCTCCAAGTTGTTTTAATCACAAATTAGTTTTGAACTTTGAATCACCAATCAACCTAACATGTATTATATAAAATATTTATATAATCGCAAAAGTGGCCCAGGCCAATCGCAAATTGACTCATGGCCTAATCGCAAATTAAGGGTCCTTTAAAGAATCATAAATCAATTGATAGTTTTAAATCACAAATTGGTTCAAGACCATGAATCGCAAATTGACACTTTATTCGAATAAAAAACGGTGAATAGTGAGGATCGCAATTATGGGTATGTGAGAACCCGGATCGCAAATTGGGCTTTAAGGCCCAATCGCAAATTGAGGGTTATAATAGGAATCACAAATTAGCCAAACTATATGATGAGATTTAGTACAATCGCGAATTGGGTTGAGCACTTAATCACAAACCATGAGTATTGACAACTGGTGAGTTGAGACTCGGTATTTATGTGTTAGAACTGTATTGTAGGTTCTCGCTGATTTTTCATAACTATTACTAAAGTACTGTTGTTACCGTGATTTCACTTCACTGCTGACCTGGTGAGTTATCACTAACTTGCTCCTTATACTGAGATGAATGTTCATGTGTGATTATGTACTGTGATTTGTTGATGTGACACTTGTGCGCAGGTAGGCACTTGTTACCTTATGCGCAGCTGGGCGCTTATTATTGAAGTTTTGGCAACTTATGTGTAGCTGGGCACTTAACCGCTTGTGTGGCGTTGTTGATATGGGTGTAGTGTACTTGTTACCTAACTATGTGTTATCTGGTATACTGTACAAGTACTGTCTTAGCTAACTAAACTTTTATGCTTAAGTGTGTGTTGAATGTTTACAGGACTGTCTCGAGCAGACAATGAAAAGGCACCGGCGTGACAACTGTTTTTCGCACAAACTCTACAACTCTGATGATTTATCTCTATTTTTAAACCATGGATTTTATTTGAACCATAAGTCTGGCGTGTAGGGCCGGCGAATACTGAGATTATTTTGTTATTATTATTATTATTATTATTATTATTATTATCATCATCATCATCATCATCATCATCATCATCATCATCACTATTCAAAATATATTTGGGGCGTTACAAAGTTGTTAAGATATCCTGGTTGTTTAATTACACTATCGATCATTTGGCCCATTTAAACCATTGGACATCATAAAATATAATCTAAATCAACCCGTTTTTAAGTAATGGGTTGACATTTTAACCTTTAATTTATGTTTAGTTATCTTTGTTTTCATTTATATAAAAAGCATTGTACAGAAGCTAAAAGTATTAACATGTTAGCCTGACAACTTCATCAAGCATAGAGATAAGAATTGTAGATGAACCATGGTTGGTGAGTTCACACCTCAGATTAGATAGTTTAATTGTGTTAATGTTGCTCCCCACTGGTTACTTTGAAAACCAATTGATTTGAAAGGCATGGTTATGCAAAAGCATGGTTTGCCTCTTCAGCAAATTCTCTTAAAAATTGTTGAAAATTTCTTTATTAAGATAAAATTGAAAAAGAGTATGCAAATTCTTGTTTGTTTGCCCATGTTGCAGGTTACAATGGTGAGTTTGAGTATGTTGATCATAATAGATTTGATTTAGGGTTTTGAATGGAAGATTGAACAAATGTGGTGTTATTAGTCCTCAACTTGATGTTGGCGTTATGAAAATTGAACCTTGGACCGCTAGACTTTTGCCTTCAAGTTAATGTTTTTGCTTTTGGTTTTGATTTCGTTCTTTCCTTTTCATTTGGAATTCCTTATTGTCTCCGGATTGTAAATCATAATCGAAAATTGAATCGCAAATTAGATCTTAAGGTTAACTCGCAAATTGGAATCATAACAATGGATCAAAAACCTCAATTGACCAAGTGAATTGTAAACTAGCATGCATTCGAATCAAAAATTATGAGAGACTTGTTCACAATCGGAAGCTGTATGAGTTAACATGATAATGTAAAACAACAATAAGGAATGAATTAAAGATTTTATAATTGGAAACTTGAGTGGGAAAGTATAACTAGACTTGGAATTTTAAAGGATTCTAAGTAACTAGCGTAGATAGGATTGTAACCCTAAACAGATGACTAATAATATGGAACCTTATACTTTAGGTGGTTGCGATATAAATGTATCTTCTGGATATTATTACTGAATTGTTACTGTTTGTTGATTAACTAACTAAGCTGCTGTTAGATGAGTTACACTAACTTGCTAATTATATTACTGTGAAATGTGCCGTTTACGTATATGCTAAAGTGTAACTATTGTGTTTATGCATGAAGAGAAGGGTTGTGTTATATTGTGGTGAAAACACAACTTTGGCACAGTCAAATATCTGAAACCCTTGGTATGGCTTGGGTAATCAATTATGACTCAAAGTATGAAATCGGCATCGGTGCACTACTCGGTATTATGTGAATGATTATGATCATGGATGATGTATATTTTATGTGCATATGGAGTGTGATGTGTACATTGTGTGCTCGATAAGCTTTATGCTTACCATTGTTGTTTTATCTCTTTTTAGGACATGACCGTGAAAAGGTTTTAGAATTGTCAAGGCAACTCACCTTTCAATCTTTTTCCCGCTGTTTCTTTTATTATACACTTTATTGAATGTCTGAGAACAATGTTTGTAATTAGTTACTATTGTTTGAAAATTTGAAACTTAGTAATAGACATGTAGTTTCGGGTGCGGCACCTTATCACGATTTTGTTGGAAATGATATATTTGTTATTTTACTTTGATAGTTATATTTAAAAAATCTGGGTTGTTACAATGAGATATACCATCATGACCTTTCTAATAATTTATTAGATAATAAATTTTTTAAAAGGTGAATAACGCAACAATATTTTTCTATTTTATTCAACATAATTTTTATTTAGAGACGAAAATCAGACACACTAAATATTAAACAATTCATCATTTACTGTTGAAATTGTCATATTGGGATACAATCAAACAACCACTAGGAATTTGAACACCTCCCCCCCCCCCTTTGGTACAAGGAATGGCAACCGGGCAGTTTCGGGCCAAAGGTCGGTCCCCCATTCTCGTTTAAGAAAACTATTTCCATCTCTGCTTAGAAAAATGCGATTTAAATGGGGATCCCCGTCGGATAACCGGAAAAAACTGTGGAGAAACGGGTATCCCCGTTTAAGGTTAACGGGTGATTAAAAGCGGGGATACCCGTGCAAAGTTAAACAGTCTCCACTAGCAGATTTTTTTGGAAAACTCTATTTATTCTAGTCCCGTGACCGTTAAAATTTTATCACAAGTTTTAGAAAACGGATATATTAAAATTATACAACATTATAGACAAAGTTGATACTGGTTGGCTATTTGAGAAAGATAGAGTCGAGAGAATGAGAGATCGAGGTTAGTCTCTCAATGGAAGATTGGAAGAGAGGCGCCAACGAGCAAATACAAAGAGTGAAAGAAGTTAGGTTTCTTAAAACATATTTATATCATTTATATATAATTAAAAATATCTATAATATATTATATAATATAAAAATAAAATAAAAATAATAATCAACCCGGGTAATCGGGTATCACCATCTCCATCCCCAATACCATCCCCGAACCCGCCCCAATTATCTCGATTTTTGATTTTTCCCGTCAATTTCGGTTTTTTTTCCATTGGTACCTCCTTCGGCCCAAGCAAGACTACTCTCTTTTTTATGTTTTGTTAATTCGGCCCAAAACTTGTCAACCGCCAACCCTAACTACTCTTGGGCTCTCGGTTTTTTCATTAAAACAATCAACCTCCTTTAGTAAACGATAGATATATTTGTAGAATATGTCATACATAAATTTTTTTTATCACCAAAAAAGAAAAACACTTCAAATTTACTCCAAAATTACAACTCTTTTGTTCATAGCAGAAGTAAACCATATAACTATCAGATTCATCTTTTCAACATCTTGTTACCGCTAGGCTATAACCCTTTTGGTAATATGTTATACATAATAATAATTTTTTTATTCACTGATTTAATGATATCATTGTGTAAACACATAAAATTTGTGTTGTTTATAAATAACCAAAACTTTTTTTCTAATTTTTTTTTCTTTTTGTTTCTCGGTTTTGATTGTGGCACCAAACTCCGGAACAATTAAAAATAACATCTTCAACCTTTTGCTCCTTTTATTCTCCAACTAGGGGAGCGTGGGACGGTTTGAGGTGGTTTTAAGATCAAATAAAATCGAAACCGTTAATTTCAGTTTTAGAATTTTCAAAACTAATTTGGTTTCGGCAGTTTCATGTCATTAACAGTATAGGTTTCGGTTTATGGACCAAACCCCCCTCTTCTCGACTTAACAGACACATTTGCTTGATCTAATTCAATTTGTGGGTTTAATCGTTGTAACTAAAAAGAGATTGCAATCCATCATTTTAGTTTCATAAGTAACATATATTTTTCTATAAACATAAGAAACAAACTCTCAACTAAATCTAGAGAAACCTCAAAACGTCACCCATATGACCACTACGCCGGGAGTCTCAAACTAATTAATAAATTAGTAATAAATTATTAAAATACATTAAATAGTTATACCATTGTAAATATATAGAATTGCATAAATATTTGGTGGATTTGGTTCCTTAACGGTTCTGTTTTTGGTTAAAATTGAAATTGAACTGAACCCAGTGGTTTCTATAAATTCTAAAACCAAACCATCAGTTTCGAAGTGGTTTCGGTTTTGTTGGTTCAGTTTCCTTGGTTTTAACGGTTTGGGTTCGGTTTTTCGGTTTCTATGTTCACCCCTATGACTCCAACCAATGAATAGTTGCGTTTTAGAACCATGTCGAATGACGGAATGAATTTTCCATTTTGCTTTATTTTTTCATCATCTATCACTCACTGGTTCGTGTATTTCTCTTCGGAGTCTTGAAACACATAGTAAGTCATAATTTAGTATAAAAATAAATTTAAAGAATAAGATATCATATTATATATATATATATCGAAAAATTTAAACGAGAACTGTTTTTCGTACAAGAACCAATCTTAGTTGTCCAATTCTCTCTCCTTCAATTGGATTGTCTACGCATGAATTCCTTACATGCACCGTGCCACACTCAATTCCCTCATACTCTTCATCTATGAATTCCACTTACCACTTAAATGGCCAAGATTGGTTCTCGCAGTTCTCGTACGAAAACAGTTCTCGTTTGAACCCTCCCAAGTGTTTTTCGTACGAGAACCGCAAGAACCAATCTTAGCCCTTGATTAAACTTAATAACTGGTTATGATTTTTTGGCGGCTCATTAATGTTTCATTAATGTCTTATTAATGACGCATTAATGAGGGTTATTTCAGGAAAATCAACCCTTGCAAATTAATGACGGCTCACCCGAACGCAATTCACGGTTGGGTAAATATATAAATTACCAAAATATCCCCTATTAATGAGTCATTAATGGCGTTAAAAACAGTTCTCTTTTAAACTTATATATATATATATATATATATATATATATATATATATATATATATATGAATTGTGTTTAATAAAGTCCATGTAAAAAACATAGTTCTAAAATTTTAATATTCAATCACATGTTATTTAGTATACAATCACATGTGATTTAGTATACAATCATATGTGATTTGTAAAAGCATCACATGTGAATTACGAAAAATTACGAAAATACCACTCTGCCCAAATTTTTAAAATTTAATCTGGATCATTGATGTCATTGATCCAAAGGCTAAGATTAGTCCTTTAATTCTATGAATTAATTATATACTATATTGAACATTCTTCGTATATATATATATATATATATATACGAAGAATGTTCAATATAGTATATAATTAATTCATAGAATTAAAGGACTAATCTTAGCCTTTGGATCAATGACATCAATGATCCAGATTAAATTTTAAAAATTTGGGCAGAGTGGTATTTTCGTAATTTGGATAATATATGGGAAGGTTTATTTGAGAACCGTTTTTATTGTGAAAACCGCAAGAACCAATCTTAGTTGTTCATTTTGGATAATGAAATTCATGGATGAAGAGTGTGGGGGGATTGAGTGTGACAGGATGCATGTAAGAAATTCATGGGTGGGCAATCCAATTGATGGAGGGGGAATTGTACGGCTACAATTGATTCTTACTTTTCTCACAATAAAAATGGTTCTTAAATGAACTTTTCAATATATATAGACAAAAGTTCAAACGAGAACTGTTTTTCGTATGAGAGCCGCGAGAACCAATCTTAGCTGTCCAATTCCCCTCCTTTAATTGGAATGCCCACGCATGAATTCCTTACATGCACCCTGCCACACTCAATCCACTCACGCTCTTCATCCATGAATTCCATTATCCAAAATGAACGGCCAAGATTGATTCTCGCAGTACTCGTACGAGAAACAGTTCTCGTTTGAACTCTCCCATATATATATATATATATATATATATATATATATATATATATATATATATTATAAATTTTAACCCATATTAATAGTTTTCTTCAAAAATATCAAATTGATCAAATATTTAGCACATGCTTTGTAACCAGGCATTGACTGTCCCAGTTATATTTGGTTTTAAACCATTAGATAACAAGCAATGGTGTAAATATGATCGTCATACTCAAATTGCTTTGTCATATCGCCGTCTATCTATTAGGGATGGTTCGTTACCGGCTCTGGATGTTTCGTCACTCTAGTGACGAGCTCGGCGAGCTCATTATTATTTTTTTCTTTTTAAAATTTTTTTTAACGAATCAAATTATTCTAAATTAATATTATGGTTTCAATAATGGTAGCGATAATAATTTGACAGTTAATCATGATAGTCATTACTAGGGTCGTTAGTCATATGTTAGAAAAGCTGATGTGACAGATCATTTTAACTTTTAATAGTTATTTTTCTAAACGGCAAACACAAACTCACATAGACTACACCTATATTCATATAAAATGATATAAAATTTTAGGTATACGTTTTCCATATTATGAAAAATAATACAATAACTTCTTCAAGTTTTTATTGAAAAAGTATAGCTAAAATATATAATGTATGATTTAGTTACAAATTTGCAACTATATGAACAAGAATTTTTGCTGGTTTTAAATTTTAATATAATATATAGTAAAGAAGTTATTTGTCCTAACAACGATCCACTCCGTATTCAATTAACTAAAACAAATATGCACTTTTCATCTTTTAAACTCGTATTAGTTTATATTAGAAAAACCTCGTTTTATCACAATAAACCCTATTAACCTGTGTTCTACAAGGCTCACCATGGCGTGAGATCATTTTTTTAAAAAAAATTGGACTTTTTTATACATTTTGCTATTGGGTGCATTGAATTTCTTTAAATTCGTATTTTGTGTAACTTTGTGTAGTTTGAATATTAATAATAATAAATTTGATATATATATATAGGGGAAGGTTCAAACGAGAACTTTTTTTTGTACAAGAACTGCGAGAACCAATCTTGGTCATTCAAGTGATAAGTGAAATTCATGGATGAAGAACGTGGGGGAATTGGGTGTCACAATGTGCATATAGGAAATTTAATTGGTGGACAATCCAATTGAAGGAGGGGGATTTGACGGCTAAGATTGGTTCTCACAGTTCTCATTTGAACTTTTCCTTATATATATAGTGATAAGTTCATTTGAGAACCGTTTTTATTGCGAGAACCACGAGAACCAATCCTAGCCGTCCAATTCCTCTTCCTTCAATTGGATTGCCCAACCATGAATTCCTTACATGCACCTTGTCACACTCAATTCTCTCACGCTTTTCATCCATGAATTCTATTATCCAAAATAAACGGCTAAAATTGGTTCTCGCGGTTCTCGCAATAAAAACGGTTCTCTATTAACTAAAATATAGTTGATAACATTAAAATAGCGTAATAGTTTAAATTACGGAGGAAACGAAGAAAACCAGCTGGGTGAGTGGTAGTTACTGTTTTATACTTGGCATCATCATTAATTTGGTTGACAAGACAAAAGACAAAAGATAAACAAGATTATTTATGATTTAACAAGCACTTATGAGATATGCATGTGGTTTTGTTTCCTTTACATGTTATTGCTACAACATGAACCTCAAATCAGTCTCCAAGGCAAGAGGATTTGGAGTGTACGATTGTTTACTTTCACTTTTTTTTAACAAAAATAATTAATAAATGTATTTAATAACTTTAGAATAAGATTATAACCAACCATCTTATGATAGTCTCGTGGGTGAAGCATTTACCTTTATAATAAAGATCAAAGATCCGAGTCACACTGTGTTTCAATTAGAGATGCCAAGGGCTGGGATGCTCAAGAAACAATTACGATCAAATTGGTTGCCAAATGCTTGACGCCCCTAAGAAACACTAATAGGAAAAAACTCCTTTTGAAAATAATTTTAGTATGAAACTATAAAACAAAAGGTTGCCCCTTCTTTTAAGTTATTAACTAGTTTTGGCTTGTCAACCTCCATTTATGTCTAACAAGAATATACTAAGGCATATACAACAAACAATAATGTAAGATGAGAGAAAATGACTTAATTACGTATTTAACATAAGGTTTAGTTTCGGAAAATGAATTGAAGTTATCACATTTTGTTATTGTGTGTATCTAAATTTGAAAACTATCATTTAATATACTAAAGTTTGAACATATACCGTTTAGTGTATTGAGAAACTTGTTTTGTAGGTAACATGTCATATTCTTATTTTAATTTATTTTTTAAAACTATGTTATTATTGAAAACTACCATTTAATGTAACGAAGTTTTAAAAATATATCATTTAGTGTATTGAGAAACATGGTGACTTGTTAGTAACTTACTATCAAAGGTGATGATACTAAATGATAGATTTTGAAACTCTAGTATATTAATGGTAGTTTTCAAAGTTGAAAAGACAATAACAAAAGATAACAACTACGATACATTCTCGAAAGTTAAACCCTTAAACGTAATTTGAAGTTAATAAATCCGTTACAATTTAGAACGAAATGAATTAGTATGTGTATGCTTTTGATAGCCAAGGAAGAAAAATGCCTTACAAAATGGGATGTGATACTTTTACTTATGAAATTGATTCATCCACATAAGATATAACACATTTAAAGCTATCTTACAAGTTAGTAAAACATATATATTCCTTGGATGAAATGATGAATCAATTTCATAAGTGGAAGAATCTCGTACAAATTTAGTAAAATGTGTTTTGTTGTGATGCCCTAATTTCCGAAGCACATTTTTCTTTTAAAAAATATTAAATTAAATAAACTTTCATTTTTAATAAAAACATAACACTTTAGACCTCTAAACCTACACGCATGTAGTATAATCTTAAAACAATAATCAGTTGAAGCAAATTATCTGTTATACGTAAAAAAATTACCAATATCGTCTCATTCGTTAGAACATTTAATCGTCAAGTCAAAGCTGTCAACCATGGGCCTATTGAGAGTTCATACCGCACACACGTTCAAGATTTGAGAAACAGCTTATTGAGACATTTCCTAAAAATAGACATGTCATCAAACGAAAATTATTTACTGTGACCGTATTATATACCATACTCTATACATCTTGAAAACAGACATATTAATGGGTAGAAATTATTCGTTGCCGCCACATTACGAGAGCATTATACTAGTAGATCATAATATAAGTATATTTTTGGGATAAGAAATTAATATCATTATTATTAATACTAAATGTTTGATATATGCATTATTCGTCGTTGAATATGTTTTTTCATCATAAGCTAATATAAACTTAATAAATATGATAAAGACAAACACTACAAGTTCTAGCATACCATGTGCTTATGACTTTGGCCGTTCATGCTTAATCTTAGAATATTAGTATGTTTATATTAAAAGTTGTGAAATATTCAATATAGTCCATATTTAATTTATAGTCCTAAGTGACTAATTTTAGTCATTTGATCAACAGTATCAATGGTCCAGATTGCATTTTAAAATTTTAGACAAAGTGTCATTTTTGTAATTTTTTGTAATTCACATGTGATACTTTTATAAATCACATGTGATTGTATACTGAATTTTAAGACTATGTTTTTTATATGGACTATATTGAACACAACTCATTAAAAGTTGAAAGGGAAGAATTTGCTAGCCGGATAGATTGGTGTAGTAATCCCATGAATTCAATGTGAGGTGTTTTTTTTCTTGAATTATATTTTGTAAATCTAAATTGATTCCTATGTTATGATGTATGCGGGTGTATAACCTGTATTGAAAACTGTAATTAATTTGTGTAAAATGTCTGATATGTAAAAGAGAGTGGATTCAAATAATAACATCCCATAAGAAGCTTAATCATCCACATAAGATACAATATCTTTACCGTTTTCTTAAAAGTTGATGAAACATACATTTTATATGAAAGAATTTCTTATATAGAAGAGAATCAATTCCCTTAAAATCACATAAAATTAAATGATTGCATTTTAATTTGTCTAAATAGTCTATCATGATTGCGAGTAGCGGACAATAAAGGGTGTTGATTAGATTTCAGCTACTTGCAACAACAAAAATGATATATTATTTTAGTATTGTTTCCACTTTATCCTTTTAGTAATCATAAGATAGAATTTTGTTTAATAAATTTCATGTAAAAAATATAATCTTAAAATTTTAATATTCAATTACAGGTGATTCCGTATATATATAATCATATATGAATTATGAAAATATCGCTCCGTTCAAATTTTTAAAATACAATTTGGACCATTGATGCTATTGATCCAAATGCTAAAATTAGCCACTTAGGATTATGAACATTCTTCTCAGAAGATAACATATGAAATCCGCTAATACTATTACTACTTTATCCGCTAATTCATTAATTTTTATACTTATGTTTAGCTTGTGAGTAGCAGGATATATCACCTATCTTGCAACAATTACCGGTGAAATATTCATTTTCATATGAATCGAGGAGATTCTTCCACTTATAAAATTTATTTATCAGTGTAAGATACAACACCGTTAAAGTTATGTTACAAGTTAATAAATCATATATTTTACTTAGATGATTTTATAAATGATTGGTGTATCCATCGGGATCAACATGCTAAACCGAAGGGAATTTGTGTAAATACATGGATAGGCAAAAGTTTAAACGAGAACTGTTTTTCGTACGAGAACCGTGAGAACCAATCTTAGCCATCCAATTCCCCCTCCTTCAATTGGATTGCCCACCTATGAATTCCTTACATGCACCCTGTCACACTCAATACCCCACGCTCTTAATCCATGAATTCTATTATCCAAAATGAATGATCAAAATTGGTTATCGCAGTTCTCGTACGAAAAATAGTTTTCGTTTCAACCCTCTCCTATATGAATAAATGTTGTTGGTCTTGATGACTGACTAATAACAATTGGCAACAAGTCGGTCACAGAAAAAGATGCTAAATATATACAAGTTTTACTAATTATTACATTTTAAGATATTAATTCTTTTACTTGGTCAATAAAGAATTATAAAGACATAGGTGAAAGTAGAAGAGTAGAATATAAACTATCTACTTTAAAAAGAATTTTAAATATTTGTACAAACAAATATATAGCCATCGGGTTTTATTCCTCTCTACTATACAAATATCTTAACAATTACCGGCACCTTTGTCAATACTATCATAACATCTTAGCACCACCGTCGTTTTTACATGTCATCTATGCCACAGGTGATCAAATTACTCACGTCACCATTGGCTCTGAAGACCATCTTTGCGGTGCATATGAGCAAACTTTCAATAAAAGAAAACACAAAATATCAACCACAAATTCATGATCATGACATTTAGTTACTGTTGCTACAGACGTTCTGGAGAAGGTTGGCAACGAGCTCCGACTAGGATCCCAACGTACCTACAAAACAATACACCGTTAGCCTTGTCACGAGGGGTGATCCTCGTGACCAAGCTCCGGCATGAGGATAAGTCGATGTTCTATATAAGAGTATACCGGTGTGTGGGTGTTTAGAGAATTGGGTGATAGAGTATGTTACTTACCTTTATTCCTCTGCTCCAGATTGATTTTATAGTGAAGGAGTCAAAGGGGAGCATGCCATTATCCAGCGGTTAATGCAATGTCCTCTTCCAGCTTTTCAGTTAGATAGCTACAGCTCCCTTTTGTCTGTTGTAGCTGTGATCTGTTTGGGGATGTGGTTTTTGTCTGATTTGGAAGACTTTGGTGTGATTGGTTGTTCTTTGTCCGATGGAGCAGGGTGTAATTAATGTGCTCTCTTTTAGCTTGGGCTTTTGTGTTTGGGCGGTTAGGGGCTTGGTTTTAGTTTGGGCTGAAAGACATATTGTTTTGGGTTTAGGATGTTGTGTTTTTAATATTATGTTTATATACATACACTATCAAGTCCCCCAGTCTAGGGTGTATTATCTGTTCAAAAGATAATAGGCACTAGACTTGATAAACTAGACTAAAGAGTTTTGGGTTTGATAAATGAAAGTAAAAAGTTTTGGGGTTAATAAATGAACTTCATATTATTCCCTCTTCTTTTGTTTGGGTTGTTGATACATGGTTAAAAGGGAGTAATAAGTGAGGGAGGTAAAATATCTAGGATAGAGATAAAAATATGTGCCGGTTGTTGATGTGTGTGAGCGAAAGGTAAAATTTGAAATTTGAATTTACCTGTAGTTGATGGGACAGGGCGTGACATCAGCGCCTCATTACAATTACAGGGTATCCGATTTGAAAAGCTTTGTAGCATTGAATCAACCGGTTTTCTTCTTCGAGGGTTGTTGAAGAGAGGGTTTTCCGTTAGTGAGTGTTGTTTCTCATCGTGTGAAGATTTCCGGTTGAAATTTCAGGGGATCTCCCGTCGAATCATCGTTCCGTGCTTTCAGGTTCGTAATATTTCTTCGCTTTCGTTTTTCTGTCTTATCGTCTCCCTGTTGAGTCGTCGTTCTTTACTCGAAGATGCCTAAAGATAATCTCAAGTCGACGCATTCTGTCGTCGATAAGCGTAGTGTGAAGAAATTTTGTGTTGCGTATCGAATAGGAAAAGAGTTTCGCCCAACTTGCCCCGATCAGTCTGCGACTATTCGAGATTTCCCAACTGGTTTTGTAGGCTTGTACATGAAATGGTTCGATTTTGGAAATCTTAGGTTTCCTTTTTCAAAGTTTTTTCTATCAGTGATTGAATATTTTCAAATCCATGTGTCACAACTGTCACCGCTTAGGGTAATCAAAATAACAAGCTTTGAAGTGCACTGTAGAGCACCGGGGGGTGAACCTTCTGTGCCCTTGTTTCGAAAATTCTATAAGTTAGGAAAGGCCGGCGATTGGTTTACTATGGAGAAAAGGAAAGCGCCTTCCCCTGTGTGTATAACGGATTCACCGTCATGTTTGAAAGTTTGGAAAGGGTATTTCTTTTGGGTAAAAGCGTCTGCCATTCCGTTGGCAATGTCTTGGAGAGAAATGGAACGTCCTATCGCTGATCCTATCCCGGAGGATGATGAAGTGGATATAAAGTTGTTTATGCGATTAGTGAAGAATCCTATTCCTGTTCGGTCCTTTGAGGAGGAGGTTCTTGTATTGACTGGTATAAGTTGCTTGTGGGATCGTTCAAACAAGCGACCAGTGCTTCTGCACAATGGGCAGGGTATGGTGGGGAAAAACTTTATTTTTAATTGATATAACTGTTATTTATTTGCTGATCTGTATTGTTTGCTATTTCAGCCATGAGTGTTCTGGACTTTATTCTGCTGCCTGTCATAGAGGAGGTGGAGGTTGGAGAGGAGAATATCGGGAACAAAGAGTTGCCATTGGTTGAGACAAATAAGGATAATCTTGGTATGCCGTTGATTGAAGCTGCACCTGAAGCCAGGACTGCTACGACGAGGTCCATGAAACGTGCTGCGAGTGGTGAATCTGGAAGCTGTCCTCCTACGTCAAAGAAGAAAAAGTTGGTGCCCCGGAGTCGTTTATCTGACTTGGTGGTATTGGATTCGGATGATGCACATGGGGAGACACCAATGCCTCTTCCGGTACGTGCTACTAGCAGTCGTCCTACTATGGGGGGAAAAGGTGGTGAGTCGTCTGTGAAGAAAGAGTCAGTACCGGCTGCAAAAGCGACTCCAAAAAAGGTGGATCGGGGGAAGGATAAAGCTGCTTCTTTAGAACAGGATTTAGAAGATGATGAGGACATTCCTACTTTTTTCGGAGCTAGCACTGCTGTAAACGATGGGCAATTTGTTCCTTCACTTCCTTGTGTGAAGAATAATTCTACTTGTGATCAATCGGCAGTTTGCAGGAATCTGGTTAATGTAATGATCACACCCATTGAGCTCCGGAAGGCAGCGAGTGGGTTGATGACTTTCTTACCAATCATCTGTTTTATCATCTAGTGAAGCTATGTATCATAAGCACTGAGATTAATCATCGTTGGGAACGTTCGGATGAAGATGCTGAGATTGCGGAGAATAAGATCACGGAATTGACTGAAAGGGTGGAAAATTATGAGGAGCGAATCAATGGGTTGGAGGAAAAAGTGACCACACTTCGTGAGGCAAGGAAATCTTATAAAAGCGCCTGCAAGGAAGCATCTAAAGTAGCTTCTGCTAAAGAGCAGGAGAATTCCGTGTTGAAGACAGACCTATCTACGAAAGATGCGAAGATTAAGCGCTTAGAGAAAGAGTTAAGGCGTGCAAAGGCTATGGTTGATCGACTGGAGAAGGACAACTTGTGGCTCGTATCGGAGGGGTTCCAACATGTGTTTGGAGAGCTTCGCCGGAGCAGTGATTACCTCCGTCCGTTGGGTGATCTTCAAACCAAAAGTTATTCCTCAGGGTATGTACGAGGTCTGGAAGTTGGGGAGAGTTATGAGAAACGGGGATTGGATCTTTCGACAGCACCATCCTACACTGCTCAAGCTCCCCGTGAGTTACGTATTGCTGCCGAAGCTTGGGATAAGGCATCGTTCGGATTGTTTTTTCAAAAGGTAGCTGAAATAGGAGATGTGGAGGGCATTAAAAACATGAAGCTGGAATCGCTGGCGTCGGAGCATATCGTGGGGTCTCCTGGATCGGAAGGATTAGCCAAGGATGAGGAAGTACCACAAGGTGGGGAAGGTCAGAATGATGATGATGGAGGTAAAATCTGCTGGAAGTGATGCTGTCGTGAATGTGCCGGAGCCAAGTGAAAAGTCCTTAGCGCTTGTTGTCATTAGTGGTGGGTCTTTACCCCTGAATGCTGCTGGAAAGAGTGTCGGTGCTGTTCCTTCGGATGCTCCTGCTGAGGTGGCGTCCGCTCCTGTGGTTGGCTCTGTTGGCTGTTCCTCTGAAGTTGGTGAAGGTAACTAGTATTTCATAAATAACGGTATGTAAGTTAGGGTGGGTGTAATTGAACTGTGTTGATGTCACAATATTTTGTGGATGGTATGACAATTTGTGTAAGACAATATGTTCGCGGGTTACGCATGCTATTTTGTTGGAGGAATATGTTATCCTCTGCATGTGCTTTGATATATACTTTCGTGGCAGTGTAGCCTTTATGATATCATTTTTTTTTATTTTATGATTGTTTATTATCAATACTCGAGTAGATTACATAGCCAAGACCGTTGTCGAGGACTATGGGGCAGACTATTTGTGTGCCACACTTTGTTGGATTAATATCCATGTTGGCCTCCCAAGACTATCGTCGAGGGTTACGAGGCAATTTCTTTGTATGTTGTGCTTATGTTAGGGATTATCATCCACGTATGTAAAGCTATGGTTATGCTATTGCGTGTATGTTATCATGCTTTACTCAAATTGTTTGTGTGTATGAACAACAACGATAGGAACTCTTATTTTATTCATGCACTTTAAGGTTCATAAGACCTTCAAAATAGAGAGGAGTACATGAGATCTGTCAATGAAGGGAATGTGTTAATTTCTTGGGCACATTGACCTGTGAGTTTCCTAGGACAAAAGTTTGATTGAGGTTTCCACTTGTTCAACTTGCGAGATAACACTTGCGGAGGTGCATTCCATTCCACGTTCGTGGGATCAAGTTTCCTTTTAGGTCTTCTAGTTCATATGAACCGTTTCTGTGCGCCGTCCGGACCTTGTATGGTCCTTCCCACTATGGTGCTAGCTTCCCTTGCTTTTCGTGCCTACTTGCTTCGTTGTTCCTCCACACCAGATCCATCGGATTGAATGTCACCTCTTTGACCCTGCTGTTGTAGTTATGTTCAATTTTCTGTTTGTAACGTGCTTCTGTTATGGCCGCTATCTCTCGTCGTTCCTCTAATGCGTCGAGATTGTCGCACAAGCCGACATGATTATCATCTTCATTTGCTTGGCTGCAACGAAAAGAAGGTGCCCCGATCTCCGAAGGGATTACTGCTTCGGTACCGTATGTCAAATTAAATGGTGTCTCCCCATTGCTTGTCTTAATCATTGTTCGGAGTGCACATAGCACATGACTAACGTGCTCCAGCCAGCTTCCTCCGTCTTTCCCCATCCTTGTCTTAATACCTTCAACTAGGCTTCTGTTCATTCGCTCTACTTGCCATTTTCCTGGGGATGGGCAACAGATGTGAATCGTTGGTCTATCTTCATTTCGACACACCATGATCGGAAAGGGTCATTGGCAAATTGCTTGCCGTTATCGGTGATTAGTATTTTGGGGAGCCCGAACCTGCAAACGATGTTTTCCCAAACGAATTTCATTACTTGTGCTCCGGTTATGCTAGCTAGTGGCTTGGCCTCGCACCATTTTGTGAAATAATCAATTGCTACTAGCAGAAATTTCACTTTACCCTGAGCTTCGGGAAATGGACCGACTATGTCTATTCCCCACTTTAGGAACGGCCAGGAGGTGGTGATGGAAGTTAAGGGGTTCTTTGGTACTTTGGGTAGTGGTGAGTGTATCTGACAAGCGGTGCATTTCTTGATTTCTTCAAACGCATCTTGATGCATGCTTGGCCAGTAATACCCAATTTGCTTTGCTTTCGCAACTACTGACCTTGGACCGGCGTGTACTCCGCAGGAACCTTCGTGTATTTCTTTTATCACATAGTTGGCTTGACTTGGTCCTAAACAACGAAGGTCCGGCCCCAGATAGGATCTTCGATAAAGGTTTCCGTCTATCAACTTGTATCTGCTTGCCACTCGTCCGAGCTTTCCGTCGTCGCTTCCCGTCTTGGCTTTTCCGTCCATTATGTACTGGATTATTGGTGTCATCCAGTTACTCTCTTCATCTTCTGTGATGACGTGGATTTCGTTGGTTTCAATGGATCGCTTATTCATAACCTCCACCAGTATCTCCTTCGTGAGATGTGCAAACGTCACTGAGGCTAGTTTGCTAAAAGCATCGGCTTTCTTGTTCTGGCTGCGAGGTACTTGCTTGATTGTGCAGGTTTTGAAGTTGCCCATGGTCTCTATGGCTTTCTCCAAGTATCATTTCATTGTCAGGTCTTTTGATTCATATGAGCCGTTGATCTGCGATTCAACTAATTTAGAATCAACATATACTTGCAAATTACGTACCTTCATTGAGAGTGCTATTCGGAGCCCCGCGAGGAGAGCTTCGTACTCCGATTCGTTGTTAGAGCTGCTGAAGTTAAAGCGCAAGGCGTACGTAAATTCAGATCCAGTGGGACTTGTCAAGATCAGGCCTCCGCCAGAGCCCTCTGCGTTGGATGCTCCATCTGTGTACAACTTCCAGCATCCTTGGTCCTCACCTCCTGTATTTTGGTGCTGCTCCCATGATTCTGTTGATTCAACCATGAAGTCCGCCAAAACTTTCCCTTTGACGGATACCCTAGGCTCGTATGTGATATCGAAGGTCCCAAGTTCGACTGCCCATTTTGCCAATCTGCCCGAAGCTTCGGACTTTCCCAGCACGTGTTTAATTGGAGCGTCGGTATTTACCTTGATGTGGTGTGCTTGAAAGTATCGTCGTAACCTTTTTGCAGCAAAGACCAAACATAGGGCTACTGTCTCCAATGCTGGGTAATTAATCTCCGAACCTTGTAGTACCTTGCTTATGAAATATATAGGCATCTGCTTGTTGCGACGTTCTGCCATTAGGACAGCTCCTAGTGTGTGAGAAGATGCGGCTAAGTACATTATCAACGTTTCACCTTCTTTCGGAGCTGTGAGGGCTGGTAATTCTGAAATTATCTTCTTTATGTTCTGAAATGCATCATCTGCTTCTAATGTCCACTTGAAATCTTTTTTGTTGATGCAATTCTTTAAAGTTTTGAAGATGGGTAGTGAATGCTCCGCTGCTCTTGACGTGTACCGATGCAGAGCCGCTAGTTTCCCACTCAGACTTTGCACCTGTTTGACTGTCTTGGGTGAACATAATTCCATGATGGCCTTTGTTTTATCAGGGTTGGCTTCTATCCCCTCCGGGATGATCACATGCCCCAAAAAACGCCCTTCTTCCAGGCCAAAGGAACATTTCTTGGGATTAAGCTTCATGTTCACGCGCCTGAGATTCTAGAAGGTCTCTCTAATGTCTTGTAGCAGGTCCCGGTCTGTGGAGCTTTTGATCACTATGTCGTCGACATACGCTTCAACGTTACGCCCTATCTGCCCTTCAAAAACTTTATCTACCAAGCGTTGGTATGTCGCTCCGGCGTTTTTGAGGCCAAAGGGCATCTTCTGATAACAGAAAACTCCTTTATCTGTGTAAAAACCTGTCTTGTCTTCGTCCTCTTCGGCCATTTGTATTTGATGATACCCTTTGTACGCGTCAAGGAAACATTTGAAACGATACCCGAACAATGACTCGACCTTCAAGTCGATCTCCGTCAAAGGATACGGATCTTTAGGGCATGCTTTATTGAGATCCGTAAAATCTACGCACATTCTCCAGGTCCCAACTTTCTTTTTGACGAGCACCGGATTAGCTACCCAAGATTGGTATTGCAACTCTCTTAGAATTCCGGCGTCTTCAAGCTTGCTTACTTCTGCACAAGTAGCCCTGCTCCTATCCGGTGCTAACCCTCTGTTAGTCCCAGATTGAGTACGCAACAACAAATGTTTGTAGAAGGGGGGATTGAATACAAACTTTAGCTTTTAAAAATTAAAGACACACTGATATACTTTTATATAATTCTTATTGATATTGAATCAAGAATTACATGTACTAGAAGCAGAAATTCTAAGTACAATAAAAGGTGGCAATCAAATTTGTCTAACACATAGACACACTAACTCTAAAAAAACTAATGTATATAGAGTATTCAACACATGAACAAGTTTGATTCTACACAATGCTTATACTCTACGAATTTCTTAACTGATGAGATTTTCTTTCTGTGTAGTAGAGACTTTACTTTGTTATATTGTGTATATTTTTTCATGTCCACCATGCATGAGTATATATAGAAGTCTTGGTGAATCCGGTTGCATGAAGGTAAGAGACAAAGAGGATGTGGAAATATAATATTTTAATTGTAAAGGTAGTGGATGAAAAGTAAAGTTACTTTAATCAAATGTTTGATAAAAGTAATTGTACTTTTCGGCAAAAGTGCAACCCATTCACAATATAAAATATTAAAGCCCACATCTACTGTCGTGTAGAAGTATCTTTCCCTTTCCATGATTGTACTTTAATCAACACCATGCTTCTGATTGATTTGACTTTACCAAGTATGGGATTGCCAGCCATACTTAGTTGTTTGAACAAATCTTCAAGATCTTCGTCTGTTTGAGGTATCATTATCCTTTCTAGAGGATAAGATCAAACCTTTTTGTCTTATACTTGATCCAAAAAGTGCATTGTTACTTTTACAAACAAAGATCTAAGGCATAATAGAACAACACATGTTCTGCCTTTTACATATGACTTACAATCTGAAAAGATAGAGTAGATTTCACATTTTTCACGACTCAGCTAACAGATTGTACTAGGAACTCTGATATTCACTACTCAGTTGACAAAATATATCAGTTGATCACTTTTTGCTAGGACTCAGTTGATACATATTGCTCAGCTGATCATATAGATGCTCAACTGATCAATAGTAAGCTTAGGAGGACATAAACTCATGTATCTACATGATCAGTTGATCAAGAATGCTCAGATGATCAATCAAATACATCAGTTTATGAGGGGAGATGACTTGTGTAAAGGAAGACTTACTTAGCTGATGCTCTGGGCCTCAGCTGATCCATTTGTTCACTCAGCTGATGAGGTAGGCACTCAGCTGATCAATTTGTTCACTCAGCTGATCATTTTGTTTCGCTCAGCTGATCAACTATTTCGCTCAGCTGATAGATTGTTTTCCTCAACTGATGGTCTTCTTCACTTGTTTTCTTCATCTGATGCTCCTTGGCTGATATCCCTTGGCTGATACATTGAGTAGGATCTGATGGTCAACTGATGGCTTATTTTCCTCAGCTGATGGTTCCATACTTAACATATTTTTACATAAACTGATTCAAACAACACATGTTTGAATTCTTTCCAAGTCATACTGAATGTAGGGTTTGGTTATCATCAAATTCTATGTTTTAGGATAGGTAGAGTTGATTATTAGGGTGAAGTGATTATCTCCCCAACAATCTCCCCCTATTTGATGATGACAAAACCTTTTTCTTTTTGAAGAATCAGTTTGACTTTGAATACAAAAAATTTGAACTATTAAGTACAATTGGCTTCCTAGTTATCTGTTTTTGGTAGCTCTTTTTATTTGAACTTTGTTCTGTTTTTGGTTTCTTTTCTAATGTTCCATTTTGTTCTGTTTTTGTGGAATCTTTTTCTGTGTTGTACAATTTTGTTCTGTTTTTGTGATATCTTTTCATTTGTCCATTTTTATATGTTTTTGATTTTCTGAAATACATAAACATCACTTGAAATAACAGAATAAAGAAATGTACATAAGTGATTACATAGAATGACTATTAGCTAACTATTCTATAATGCACAATCAACTAAATAACAACAAAACTTCAGAGTTAGAATCAGTCTTCAATCATCACATCATGGTTCTTCTTTAACTTCAAAGTCTTTGGCATGGGGATCAGCTTCAGCTAAGACTTCACATTGGGCTTAAACAAGGGCTTCAAAATTTTCATTTCCAGTTCTGCCTCTTGCAGATATCCTTAGCCCAAATAGAAACTTCTTGCTAGCTTTAAGGATTTCAGACTGTCTAAAGAACCTCCATGTGCCAGCTTTGTCTAGAAAGAATATACCTTCAACAGGCATAATTATAAACTTGTACAGCTCAGGGGTGATGTTCAATGGAAGAGATGTGTTGAGACCCTCAAAATATGATAAGAATTCATCCTGGGGTAGTACCTCTCTTAGCTCAAATGGTTTAAATGGCTTGGAGCCTTTCTTATGAAGATTATCAACTGTGTGCACATGCCTGTAATAGTCATCTGGAGTGAAGGCCCTTTGTGACACAACTAAAGCTATCCAATTCTAAATTTTCTGAATGAATTGAACTTTGAGCTTAGATTTGAATTTGAAGAGAAGGTACATGATCTCAACTAACTCTGTGAACCCATAGATGTGACACCTCTCATAGGATACAACTTCACAGCTGTTGAAGTTGTTCTGCCTTATAGCTTTGAGGTAGGGTTCACCATCACCTTTGTGGACAGTGGCCCTTGTTATAGGAGTTAGTTCTGTTCTGTTTCTCAGAATGTTAATTCTTTCTCTGAAGCTTTGAAGCCTTTGTTGACTTAGATTGATGGGAGTAGATAAATCAAGGTTGAAGAGGGTTTTGATGGCATCAGCATGAGATCTAGCTTTGAGTAGTTCAGACTGAGATTTCTCCCTTGTCAATTTGTGTTGAGCAGCAGCTTGATTTTGAACTTGTTCTTGCTCTTGCTGATATGCTAGCTCCTTGGCTTGGTAGATTTCTTCAACTAAAACACCCAATGCTTGAGCCATTTGAGCATTTTCCATTTCTTCCTATTCTTTAAGAGCAAGCTCCCTTTTCATTTGTTCATCTGCTTCAACTTGCTCATCTGTCATTTTTTGTTTACCTTTATCCTTAGGATCAGAGGTTGAAGCCTTTTGGACTGATGGGGTTGATTGGACTGGTGGAGCAGATGGCTTTGGGCTCTGTCTTCTTCTTCTGAGGATGTCAGATAGTGGAGTATCATCCTCATCATCAGAATCAGACACTATATCAATTGGTGGAGAGCAGCCCTCAGCAACTTTTCTTTTAGGCTTTGGCCTGTTTGCCATTATTTTCAACCTTTTAGGAAACCTTTGCTCCCCTCAGAAGGTGCTTTTCTTTTAAGAGGTGGAGGAGCTGTTGCTTTTGGTGCTTCCTGCTGCATGATTTTTGTGGCAGTTTCAGCATAGGCAGCATCAATATCCTCTGGGTCAGGATCATCCTCCCTTGAAGAACTAGAGAATTTCTCCCCCTTTTTGGCATCATCAAAAGGAGGAGGGGAGTCACCTGCTGCAGGCTTATGGGATGGGGTAGGGGCAGGGGTATGGGTTGAGGAAGGGGTAGAGGTAATTTTAGAAATTTGGAGAGAGAGGTCATCCTTGAGATCCCTAAGAGCTTTCCATAAGGAAAGATGGCTCATTCGGCTTTTTTCTGTGAGGGCTTCTATATCATCAAGGATGCCTTTGAGAAAGGAAGGCATGGGTAGGAGTTGTTCGGGAATGGGGACAGAGATGTTTGGGTTGATTGGGCGTAGGGTTTGGAGTTGGGATAGTAGGTTAGAGATGGTTTGGTTGAGGGAAGAGATAGTAGATTGAGGTAGGATGGGAATTTGTGGTTGAGAGGGAAGAAGGGTGGATAGATTGTCTATCTTGGTTAGGATGGGGGTAAGATTAATGGGTGCAGGGGAGGGTTAGGATGGGGGTAAGATTAATGGGTGTAGTTGAGTAGATGTGTGGGTTTGAAAGGCTTGGAAGGTTTGGGTTAGGTGATCAAGGTTTTGGTGTATTGTTTGGATAAGGGTAAGGTTTGGTGTTTGGGAAGAAGTAGATGGTTTAGAGGTGGAAGGGGTGGAGAGAGGTTCAAAGAACTTAGGTAAGGTTTGTGTCCCCTCATTTGAGCCTTGGTGTATAAACTCAAATTCATTGGGGAAGAGTGTTGAGCCCTATGCATGTGGTTGGTTTGTACCACTAGCATTGGCAGGCTGTGCTTGTGTAAGAATAGAATCGATAATAGGTGCAAGATAAGTGGACTGAGTGTGGGATGTACTCAATAATAGGGAATCCCTTATTGGATCCACATTCTGTTAGGAGAATGTGAATGGCATAGGCTGACTCAATGTTGGGAGAGACACAGTGTGAGCTTGGGTTGAGGTCTGTCTTTCAATGAGGTTAACCTTTTGGGAGGTTGTCTCAGCTATCGGTTTATATCCCATTTTTACAGATGTATCCTGTTGTGAGGATACATCCACTGGCTGTAAGGTTGCAACATCCAATTGCTCCCCCTCAACATGAGGAAGGGTAATTGGAGTTGAGGTCAGAGGTGTGGATTGCACTCTCTCAAAGTGCTCATAATGAGTCACTTCTGGTGACCTTGTATATATAGGGCTACGAATAGGAGTAGAACTAGTGACCATAGAAGGTTGACTAGAGCTTGGCTGTTGGAGTGGTGTATGTACTGGAGAGGAGGATGGGCTATCAAAGGTTGGGACTACCATTTGAATATCCTCTGAGGTGGAATCAGTACTGTCCTTACCTTGGGACATGATGTGCCTGCTTCTGTCTATGAGCTCCAGAAGTTGCTCAGAGATCTCTTGTTCTTGGGCATCACCATCATCACCAAGAGGACTTAACTCCATTGGACTGAGAGGAACAAAATCACCAGCATCACCATCACCAGCATCATCATCATTCTTAGAGCCAGTGTGGCTTTCATCAGCATCATCATCACCATCACTATCATCATCATTTTCGTCACCATCATCAACATTCACATTGTCATTTGCAGCATCTATGAGCTCTTGCATTTGGGCAGTGATTGAAGGACCTCTGTTTGCCTTTAAAAATGGAATATCTTTTCTCCCATGGCAGGGATAGGAATATGCTCAAGATGTTCGATTAAGCCCACATAATCATCCTCTCCAATCTCCCTCATAGCTATCAGGCTTTATAGTCGAATGTAGGGCACCTGCGACCTTGATGATTTCTTGTTGGTGCTCTGGGTGATTTTATCAATAAGGTCCGAAAATATGACTTGAGCAAAGTCAATATTTACCCCGAAGACTAGAGAATATAGCACTAGGAGCTCGGTTTGATTGATGATATGGTGGCTACCAAACTTAGGACCGAAGCAACGTATGACCACGTTGGCCAAATACTTCCACGGATGAGAGAGATCAGATACCTTGACTTGACCATGCACTACAGGTTCATTGTAGCCGATGGTTTCCAAAACTGTTTGAACTTCTACTCTGGAGGGAAAAGCGGTGTAAGGTGGGAAGTGAGGAAGAGCGGAGGCTTCACGAAGAGTTTCGGTGGTGATCTGGAGATGGTAGTTTCCTTGGGCTAGGGTGCAATGGATGGTGTTGGTGTTTAGGTTATAGGTTGCTGAATACCATAGCTCACCGATAATGGTAGGGTATATGTAGTGTGGATCAGCGGTGAGACTATCAAACAAAGGATGGGCTTGAACGAACTGAAACATTGGTTCATAACCTTGGTTTTCTCGCGAGGTAGGGATGGTGGTGCAGAGTAGAATGTTGTTGGGAGTTATATTCATCGGTTGATTGGGTGCAACATTCTCACCAGGGTTAACAACCGGGTCTGGAATATAGGTGGCCATTTGGTAGGGATGATGAACAGTGAGTATCGAGAGAGAAGGTAGGGTAGTTCTTTGTAGAGAGAGAGAGAGGGAATTTAGAAAGTTTGAACAGGTAAAGGTGAATGAGAGAGTAATGGGGATATTTATGAAGATTAGTTAACAGAAATCGTTAGATACTAACAAAAGATCTAACGGAAAACAAATTAATTAGCTATTAAATGAAATCTGACAACGGAGTAAATAACTAGGGTTAAAAAGCATTAAATGAGAGTAAAAGGTGAAAATTTACCAAGTGTAAAAACATCAGCTGATCATAGAAATGTATCAGCTGATAGTGAAAATTTGGGGTATCAGCTGAGTAAAGTACTTAGCTGAGCATGTCTTCCTTATCTTAAAGTGATAAGCTGAGTAAATTTGATCAGCTGATAGGTATCAGCTGAGCATAGTTACTCAGTTTACACAAATTAAATTACCACTAGTCTAAACTAAAAATTAAGCATACCTAGTTTGGATATTAGGAAATTGAACCTTGCTTCATCTAATGGCTTTGTGAATAAATCTGCAAGTTGTAAATCAGTGTTGATGTAGTGCAAAGTTACCTTCTTCTTTTGCACATTATCTCTGAGAAAATGATGTCTGATTTCAATATGCTTTGTCTTTGAATACATGACTGGATTATTTGAGATGGAGATTGCACTTGTATTGTCACATAGAATTGGGGTGTCTTCAAACTTCATATCATAGTCAAGTAGTTGATTTTGTAACCACAAAATTTGAGCACAACAGCTTCCTACAACAATGTATTCTGCCTCTGCAGTGGATGTTGACAAATTCTGTTTCTTACTAGACCAACTAATCAATCTTCCTCCTAGAAGTTGACAACCACCTGAAGTACTTTTTCTGTCTAATGTGCAGCCTGCAAAATCAAAATCAGAATATCCAACTAACTCGAAATCTGAGTCTTTGGGGTACCAAAGACCAAGATTAGGAGTTCCTTTGAGATATCTGAATATTCTTTTAACAGCACCAAGATGTGATTCTTTAGGATCAACTTGATATCTTGCATAGAGACATGTTGAAAATATTATATCTGGTCTACTTGCAGTGAGGTATAAGAGTGACCCAATCATTCCTCTATAAGTAGTAATGTTCACTGATTTGCCATTAGTGTCCTTTCCTAACTTGATAGAAGTAGACATGGGTGTTTTCATTGAAGAACAGTTTTCAAAATCAAACTTCTTGAGTAAATCTTTGACATAGTTTGTTTGATGAATGAAAATACCATCAACCTCTTGTTTAATCTGTAAACCAAGAAAATAGTTTAACTCACCCATCATGCTCATCTGATAATTATCAGACATGAGTTTAGAAAACTTTTTGCATAGTTCCAAATTAGTAGACCCCAATATTATATTATCTACATATATCTGCTCAAGTATCACATCACCTTTGTACTTCCTAATATATAAAGTGCTATCAATGCATCCTCTTGTAAAACCTTTGTTAATGAGAAAAGAGGAGAGGGTATCATACCAGGCTCTTGGAGCTTGCTTAAGACCATATAAAGCTTTGTTTAGAAAGTAAACATGATCAGGTAAGCTTGACTCCTCAAAACCAGGAGGTTGTTTGACATACACCTCTTCTTTCAAATCTCCATTCAGAAATGCACTCTTCATATCCATTTGGGACACTTTGAAGCTTTTGAAGGCAGCATAGGCTAGGAATAGTCTGATAGCTTCCAATCTTGCAACAGGGGCAAAGGTTTCATCAAAATCAATACCTTCTTCTTGACAGTACCCCTGTGCCACTAGCCTTGCTTTGTTTCTGATGATTTGCCCATTTTCATCTAGCTTATTTTTTAACACCCACTTTGTTCCAATGATGGATTTATCCTTTGGTTTGGGTACCAAAGTCCATACATTATTTCTTTTGAATTCTGCCAGTTCTTCTTGCATGGCAGACACCCAGTGGGGATCATTGAGAGCTTCATCAACCTTCTTTGGTTCAATCATTGAGACAAATCCAGAATACAAGCAAATGTTGCAAGCTTTTGTTCTTGTTCTAACTGGATCATCTATGTTGCCTATCACCAAATTATGAGGATGGTGCTTGAGGTCTTTGAAGGCTTTTTGGATTTCTTGGGAATTGGGATTCATTTGGATTTGGGGAGAAGAAGTTATATGGTGGCTATCAGCAGTATAAATGAGTTCATTTTGAGTGGCTGATATAACTTCATTATTGCAATTTGTGGGTATCTCTACTGAAGAGGGAATGAGTGATATGGAATTGGAGTCCAATGATGTTGAGTCATTTTCTACATGATACAGTAGAGGTATAGGATTGGATGAGGATGGTTGTACATGGTTAAAAATTTGCATAGGAACAGGTTCATCTATATCATGAGCAGCTGGTGGAGAGGGATCTACTTGCTCTGAAGGAACTTCTCCAGTTTGCATAAGATCATTAAATTCTTCACCTGAAACATGATTAGAAGAACAAGAAGCAACAAAGTCATTTTCATTGAAACTTGCATTGATGGATTCTTCTATGACTTTGGTTCTGAGGTTGTATACTCTGTATGCTTTAGAAATTACTGAGTAACCTACAAACACTCCTTCATCAGCTTTAGGAGCAAACTTCTGCAATTGATCTTTTTGATTGAGTATGAAACATTGACAACCAAAGATATGCAGAAAGCTGATGCTTGGCTTCCTTCCCTTGAGCACTTCATATGGAGTTTTGTTGTGCCTCTTGATAATAAGGGACCTGTTCTGTGTGAAACATGCACAACTTACAGCCTCAGCCCAGAAATTAAAGGGTAACCCACTTTCACACAACATGGTTCTGGCAGCTTCAATCAATGTTCTATTTCTTCTTTTAGCTACACCATTTTGTTGTGGGGTTCTTGGAGCAGAAAAGTTTTGAGATATCCCTTTCCCATCACAGAAAGATTCCAGAGTTTGATTTCCGAATTCAGTTCCATGATCACTTGTAAGACTCCTCACCAGATTGCCATTCAACACTTCCATCTTTCTAATAAAAAAAATAATCTCTTCAGCAGCTTCACTCTTTGCTTTAAGAAAGAAAACCCAAGTGTATCTTGAGAATTCATCAACCAATACAAGAGCATACTTACTTCCACCAATACTAGCAGTTGCAACAGGACCAAAGAGATCCATGTGCAACATATAGAAAGGTTCTGTAATTGAGAAGAACTGCTTGGATGGAAATGATGTCTTATGCTGCTTTCCCTTCTCACAAGCAGTGCAAGGTTTAGACTTAAGATAAGTCAGTGAAGGTAGTCCTGACACTTGTTCACCCTTGCTCAACTTGTTGATGTTTTTGAAATTAAGGTGGGAAAGTCTCTTGTGCCACAGCCAGTTTGTATCCTCATTATTCTTGGAGTACAAACATGTTTCCTTTGAAGGGTCACCAGAGGACATGTCAAGTGTATACACATCCTTGGTTCTTTTGGCACTGAACACTGTATTACCTTCTTTATTTATGATGGAGCCTCCTGTCTTTGTGAAGTGGACTTCATTATCTCCATCACACAATTGACTTATGCTTATGAGATTATATTTCAGCCCTTTGACATATGAAACTTTTGACAGCTTGAGGTTTTTATTATGAAGTTCACCATAGCCTTTTGTTTGCCCATGGTTGTTGTCACCAAAAGTCACCCTTGGACCTTTCTCTTTCTTATAGTTACTGAGCAAAGCCTTGTTACCTGTCATGGTTCTTGAACATCCACTATCAAGAAACCAAGAACCAACACCCTGCACAGATTTGAATGAAAGAAGAGTTAGTGACACAAGTAGGAATCCACTACTTAGTGGATCCCTATGGAATGCACCTAGCTTTCCACTTCATCATAGGTTTCTTATGTATGAGAGGAGTAACTACGTTATCATCACAAGTCTACTGTCTTGAATTCCCTTCTAAAGAACATTCAAATGCCTTATGCTCTTTGCTTCCACATTTATAACATTTTTGAGATTTTGTGGCCTTGGAGCATTGAACAACATGGTTTGAATGCCTATGACATTTTTTATTAGTCATCATTTGACTAACTTGACCATTCAGCTTATGAAGCTTATACTGTAAATTTCTTAGGTCTTTATTCACAGGCACCTTAGATTGATCTTTGTTTTTGGAAAGTTTTTGACCAATCTTTGGAGTGGCAGAAATGGGAACAATGTGAACATCATTCTTTTTACTCATAGTTTCTTCTATTGAAAGAGAGTTGATTACTTCTAGATCAACTGATTGTTTAGAAGATGAGCTATGATCAGCTGACAGGTTATCAACTTAGCATTTATCATCTACTAACCTATCAATTGATGGAGTAGTATTAGCTAATGATTCTTCAGTTTGTGAAATGCTAAGAATTATGTCATCTGTTTTCAAGGTTTGACAACATAATGTCTCTGAGGTCTCAACTAATGATTCCTTTTCTTTAATCACATCCTTTGACTTTGTGTTATTAGTATTTTTACATTCTGAAATCTTACTAGAGGACGATTCAACAGAAGGAATAATCGATTCTTTTGAGTGGGAACTCTTGCTTCTAACAAACTTATTTGTGAACACACTTTTGCCTTTAACAGTCTTGTGAAAGGTCTGTGGCAAAATGTCAGCTTTGTCTAAGATATTAAGGTTCTTATTAGAATCAACATAGTTAGCAGCCTTAGAGTAATTTCCACCAATAATAGCTTGAACTTGTTTACGTATCTGCTCCTTGACACACTGAGTGGTCTTTTCTGCAGATACACAACAAAATTTTACTAGTTTTTGGAGGTCATTAAACTTTTTGGTTGCTTCACTAGTTTGTTTTACTAAGATCTCATTAAGTAGCTTTTGATTAGCTAGTTCATCATTTAAGATTTTTATCTGCTTAAGTTCCTCATCCTTAAGAATTAACTTTTTCTTTAGTGATTCTACTTCTGGTTTTAGCTTCTTCTCTCTTTGAATAGCAGACTGGAAATCAATACACAAGTAATCAAACATAGCATTCTTCTCATCATCATCATAGTTAATAAATTTTCCAACATGATACATAGAAGAAGGATCCCAGTTGGTAGTTGAACAAGCTTTAGCAGCCTTTTTCATGTCTTCATCAAAGGAACTACCATCATTGTTGTTGGCCATCATGCAAAACTGAGCAGAGATCACCTCATCTTCATCTGAGGAGAGATCTTCTTCTGCCCAATCTTCTTCTTCAGCAACAAGAACTTGGCCCTGGGCTTTTTCTTCTTCTTGTCAAGGACAGCAGCAAGGAGTTTCTTATACATGGCTTCATAATCAATTTTGCCTTCCTTCTTTTGCACAGATGAAGAACCAGTGTTATATTTGGACTTACAGTCACTGGCTATGTGGCCAATCTTGCCACACTTATAACACTCTGCTGTGGAGGCATCAAAAGTGGATTTGGGCTTGACAAACTTTGATGACCTCTTGCTGAACCTCTTGACACCCTTTCCCTTCTTGAAAGGTCTGAACTTCTTAACCAGCATAGCTACACCTTCAACCAACTCCTCCAGATTACTTTCCTCACAATCCTTCTCCTCATCACTTTCTCCAGCACTCTCCTCTCCATCTCCTTCTTCATCAGAACCAGAATCAATAGCTGCAAAGCTTCTCATCTTTGTATCTCTTGATACAAGGGCAGTTGGTGCAGCTTTCACGACCTCCTTCATCTCCTTGGATGACAACTTCCTTTGTTTGACTGATTGCTCATGGTTTAGTAAGTTACCATAGAGAGCAACCAGAGACATTCACTTAATCTTCTCACTATGTCTTAGAACAGTGACAAAGTGATCCCATGTTTCAGGGAGGGAGTCTAGAAACTTTTTCACCAAAACAAAGTTGCTCTTGGTTATGTCTGCCCTTTTCAAGTCATTAACTAGGCAGTTGAACCTGGTGTATGTCTGAGTTAGACTCTCACCTTTCTGAGCAAAGAAGAATTCATACTCTCTATTGAGGAGGAGCTTCTTGTTCTCCTTTACCTCTTCAGTCCCTTCATATGGAACTGTGAGTGTATCTAACATCTCTTTTGCAGAAGAACGGTTAAGCACTTGATGATAGATTTCATTGGGTAGTGCGGAGACAAGAGCTAATCTAGCCTTAACATCTAGCCTTAACATCTAGGCTAACCAACCTCTTATCCTCATCTATCCACAGATGCATGGGTTTGGTTATGATTCTTTCTGTTGTAGAGGTTTGACCTTCTGATTCTGTTGGAATGGATAACACTGATGTTGGAACATAAGGACCATCAGTGACTATTTCAAGCATTTGGATATCAAGGGTGGATAGGAAAAGATGTGCTCTACTCTTCCACATGGAGAAATTTTCAGCATCAAACATGGGACAACTTGTTAAGGACCCAGTGTTTGAGATATTCATATTGTTTGCGGATGAGGCCATATTGAGAGGGGTAGAAGTAGTTGTAGAGTAAGCAAAACAGATCTAGATATTGATTATCTAACCTGCTCTGATACCAGTTGTTAGTCCCAGATTGAGTACGCAACAACAAATGTTTGTAGAAGGGGGGGTAGAATACAAACTTTAGGTTTTAAAAATTAAAGACACACTGATATACTTTTATATAATTCTTATTGATATTGAATCAAGAATTACATGTACTAGAAGCGGAAATTCTAAGTACAATAAAAGGTGGCAATCAATTTGTCTAACACATAGACACGCTAACTCTAAGACAACTAATGTATATAGAGTGTTCAACACATGAACAAGTTTGATTTTAAACAATGCTTATACTCTACGAATTTCTCAACTGATTAGATTTTCTTTCTGTGTAGTAGAGACTTCACTTTGTTATATTGTGTATATTTTTGCATGTCCACCATGCATGAGTATATATAGAAGTCTTGGTGAATCCGGTTGCATGAAGGTAAGAGACAAAGAGGATGTGGATATATAATATTTTAATTGTAAAGGTAGTGGGTGAAAAGTAAAGTTACATTAATCAAATGTTTGATAAAAATAATTGTACTTTTCTGCAAAAGTACAACCCATTCACAATATAAAATATTACAGCCCACATCTACTGTCGTGTAGAAGTATCTTTCCCTTTCCATGATTGTACTTTAATCAACACCATGCTTCTGATAAATTTGACTTTACCAAGTATGGGATTGCCAGCCATACTTAGTTGTTTGAACAAATCTTCAAGATCTTCGTCTGTTTGAGGTATCATTATCTTTTTCTAGACGATAAGATCAAACCTTTTTGTCTCATACTTGATCCAAAAAGTGCATTTTTACTTTTACAAACAAAGATCTAAGGCATAATAGAACAACACATGTTCTGCCTTTTACATATGACTTACAATCTGAAAAGATAGAGTAGATTTGACATTTTTCATGACTCAACTAACAGATTGTACTAGGAACTCTGATATTCACTACCCAGTTGACAAAATATATCTGTTGATCACTTTTTGCTAGGAATCAGTTGATACATATTGCTCAGCTGATCATATAGATGCTCAGCTGATCAATAGTAAGCTTAGGAGGACATAAGCTCATGTATTTTCATGATCAGCTGATCAAGAATGCTCAGCTGATCAATCAAATACATCAGTTTGTGAGGGGAGATGACTTGTGTAAAGGAAGACTTACTTAGCTGATGCTCTGGGCCTCAGCTGATCCATTTGTTCACTCAGCTGATGAGGTAGGCACTCAGCTGATCAATTTGTTCACTCAACTGAACAATTTGTTTCGCTCAGCTAATCAACTATTTCGCTCAGCTGATAGATTGTTTTCCTCAACTGATGGTCTTCTTCACTTGTTTTCTTCATCTGATGCTCCTTGGCTGATATCCCTTGGCTGATACATTGAGTAGGATCTGATGGTCAGCTGATGGCTTATTTTCCTCATTTGATGGTTCCATACTTAGCATATTTTTACATAAACTGATTCAAACAACACATGTTTGAATTCTTTCTAAGTCATACTGAATGTAGGGTTTGGTTATCATCAAATTCTATGTTTTAGGATAGGTAGAGTTAATTATTAGGGTGAAGTAATTATCTCCCCAACACCCTCTCTTCTTCTGGATTACAGGTTTGACCTTCTTGCTTATGCCTAGCCGGTGTTCGATAACTTCTCGTGGTATCCCCACCATATCCGCCAGCTGCCACGCGAAAACATCTTTGCTCTTCCGGAGCAATTGTATCAGACTACTTTTGCATTCATCACTCAACGTCGAGCCTATTTGTACAGGTTGCTCCGGATATTCGTCATTGACGACCACATCTTGGTTCTGGCCTTCTTCAACAGCTTTCTATTGTGATTGCTGCTCTTTCCGCTCAACCTGCAAGCATTCTTTTGCGACCTTGTCTTCCGAATACACCGTTGCTACTCCTTCGGGCGTTGGGAATTTGATAGAATAGTGAATGGTGGATACTACTGCTCGTAAAGAGCTTATTCCCGTCCTTCCCAGGATAACTTTATACAAGGAGGTGGATCGGACTACCATGAACTTTAGATTAACCGTTCGACTTAAAGGAGGGTGACCAAAGGTGACGGGTAGATGAAGCTCCCCTATTGGCCAAACCAGTTCTCCAGAGAACCCTATGAGTGGGATAGTTGGTCTGGTTAGCAAATTCTTCACCTCTGCTCCCATATTCAGGAAGCAATGCTCGTACATCACATCGGTGGAGCTTCCTCCGTCTATGTATATTCGATGCACTTCATACTCTGTGATCATGCCCTTAATAACCACCGGACCTACTTTTGGTCCTTGCTTTCCTAATGGTGGGAAATCGATTCACGCGTCCATCCATTCTTCGTTACTACAAGCTGGCCTCTTCCATCCCCTTCCTTCGGACCCTATCATAAGTATCTCCTTTCCCCTGTTTCTGTTTGACGGTTGATCTCTAGTGTTTCTATTTTGATTCTTGATCGTCGGACGTTTGATCTCTTTCACGAGGTGGGCCAGCTGCCCGGTCTTTACTGCGTCTTCTATCTGCTTCCTCAGCTAGAAACAGTCGTTTGTATGATGCCCCCGGTCAGCGTGAAATTCACAGTATTTATCTTGATTTCTTTTTTGGGAGGAGCTAGCATAGGTCTTGGAGGCATGAAGCTTTGGCTTGCCTCTTCCGTGGCCAGTATTTCTTTGGGTGTTTTGATCAACGAAGTGAAATGGGGCCTTCGGCTGTCATTTCCGGAATGTGTGACGCTCTTTCGGCTATCCGTAGCTCTCTTCTCTCCGTAGGGAGATAGCGGTACGGAGCTGAAGGTCCTTCTGGAAGGATGGGGTTTCCATGCGGAATTCTTGAGGTGAATGGCTGTCTTCCTGGACGTCTCCTCCCATTGATTAACAGCTTCCTTTCCTCTGATGAACGCCCTCGCCATTTCCATCATTTCATCGACGGTCTTAGGTACGTTGTTACAATATTTTTCAACGAGTTGTTTGGACCTAATCCCGTGTACAAACCCGGATATCCTCATCTTCTCGTCCGCACCTCCAATTTCCTGACTCTCTTTCAAATATCTCCCCATGAACGCCCACAAAGTTTCGTTCTCCTGTTGCTTTATATTGTGAATCTCCACTGGGTCTCTGGTGTATCTCTTCTGCTGCATGAAACTGGATAGGAAACGCCTTTGAAGGTCTTCGAAGGTATCTATGCTTTCGCTATGTAAGTGATCGAACCATACCCTCTCCGGTCCAATGAGGGTCTGAGCGAACATGTGACACCATACGGGCATCGACCATTGTTCAACCACCGCTGCTCCGGTGAAAACACGGAGATGATCCTCCGGGTCGGAGGTACCTTCGTACATGCGTATATGGGCTGGCATCCTTATCTTTCCTGAGAATTTGAAGCGGGCTATTCTTTTGGTAAACTTAGTGGCTTCTGATGGTCTATATGGCTTCATGAGCTCCTCATCTTCACGCCCGTATTCGTGGTAATCGTTGTTATGAGTCCTGGTCATTTCAGGTAGGGAGAAGAGGGTAGATGTTACGACGATAGTGGATGTTTCTGACAAGGTAAGGATATGGGAAAAGTGGAGCAATTCCGTTAGGGGGCGGGTTACAGTTCCTTCCCCGAAGTTTAGTCGGGTTTGGATTTCTTTTAGCCTTTCCTCCCGTTCGTGGTTCTCGAAGAGGGCTTTAAGGAGGTGATAATTTTGTCGTACTAACTCGGGGGTTATCGGTATTTGACTTTCGGAAGGGAAGGTTGTTACGATGGTAGAATCTGTTGGTACGATTGAAAACGGAACCATGGTTGTCCTAGTGCTATCGGGGGTGAATAGTTCGGAGATACATGGTGGAGACGAACCCATGCTTAGACGCGTCCCACGGATGGCGCCAAATGTTGCTACAGACGTTCCGGAGAAGGTTGGCAACGAGCTCCGACAGCTTCGACTAGGATCCCAACGTACCTACAAAACAATACACCGTTAGCCTCGTCACGAGGGGTGATCCTCGTGACCAAGCTCCGGCGTGAGGATAAGTCGATGTTCTATATGAGAGTGTACCGGTGTGTGGGTGTTTAGAGAATTGGGTGATAGAGTATGTTACTTACCTTTATTCCTCTGCTCCAGATTGATTTTATAGTGAAGGAGTCAAAGGGGAGCATGCCATTATCCAGCGGTTAATGCAATGTCCTCTTCCAGCTTTTCAGTTAGATAGCTACAACTCCCTTTTGTCTGTTGTAGCTGTGATCTGTTTAGGTATGTGGTTTTTGTCTGATTTGGATGACTTTGGTGTGATTGGTTGTTCTTTGTCCGATGGAGCAGGGTGTAATTAATGTGCTCTCTTTTAGCTTGGGCTTTTGTGTTTGGGCTGTAAGTTAGGGGCTTGGTTTTAGTTTAGGCTGAAAGACATATTGTTTTGGGTTTAGGATGTTGTGTTTTTAATATTATGTTTATATACATACACTATCGGTTACACATATGTAATTTATGTAAGAATTACTAGATAATTATGTGCTAATATGTAAAATTAAAAAAGGAATCATATTTTGTTGGTTTTCACATTTGAGAACTTTTAGGTTAAAGATTGGTTTTTTTTCTACAAAAATATAATAATGTAGGTGTGAAATTGAAAACATAAAAATAAAATACTTGTTAATTCAATATATTTTTTGTAATTTAAACATTATATATTAGAGATATTTGAGTTTTAGAAACATAGGAATAATGTGACTTAATTAGATAATATTTGACTACTAGAATATATCATGTTAAATACTTAAATTGTTTGTCATGTTATCATATTTTTATCATGTCACTATTTTTTCTACGAGTTCTGTCACCAATATACACGCACATGATTTGTGTTGTTGTGTTCAATAAAGTCCATGTAAAAAATATAGTCCTAACGTTTTAATATTTAATCATATGTGATTCAGTAAACAATCATATGTGATTTGTAAAGGCATTATATATGAATTATAAAAATTTCACTCCCTCCAGAATTTTAAAATGCAATCTAGACCACTGATGTCATTGATCTAAAAGCTAAAATTAATCTATTAGAACTATGAATTAAATAAAGACTATATTAAACATTCTTCACACGCACATATATTACTCTTCAATAATCTAATAAAACAAAATATCTATCACATCAGAAAGTTACCCATCATATTAATAACATAGTTTGTAGCAACAATTCAAGTGTAGAACTCATGAGAACCACGTATAAGTTAAATTACTCCTATGGAATATTACACTAAACAATTAATCACCTCAAACATTTCTTTAAATAAACAGTACACTTGAAACCATATCCGAACACAAAAGTCATTAGAATCGTGTATTTGTACTAGTGAAAACACTTACATCCAATTCAATCATAAAAACCATCAAATTGTTGATTTAAGATTCCAAAACGCTTTCTTTCTTTCAAATACAAGATAAAGAAAGATGGGTCTTATGTCGGTAATTCACAGGTCAATTTTATAGTTGTAGTGAAAAACTAAGACTTCTTCGAGTGTCAACAGTGATTTTTTGATAACATCGAAACCTAATAAAAACAATTTTTTCTAAAAAAATGATACATTATAGTTCAATATTTGATTATACATTTAAAATGTTTTAGTTTATCTTAAAAATAACAATTTAATTAATAGTGCTTTATATAAATTGTATCTTGTTTTATATTTTGGCCAAATATCGGAACAACAACTACAACCTTGTTAACCCAACTTGATTAACCGGAAACCCGAAACCCCATGAACAATACCCATAATCTTAATTAATTTTATTTTTGTCATTATATGGTATCACCGATCACAAAGAAAATCTGGGTCCGCCGGTATAAACAAGTTATATATTCAAGTTTTGTACTTATCTAGCTGATTAACGGAAGTAATTTTTTTGAGTATCTTACAAATATTTTTACTCTAAACGCTTAATTGGAATAACAAACCTAAGAATCAGAAAGTAATGAAAATCGCGACGCGACAAGGAAGGGATCATGACACGATAAATATGACACATCTCGATGTGACTGTGGACACATCTTGATGCGACAGCCGGTAAGTCAAGAGAACTCGGTGGATGACAAAAGCGCGCAACAAGAGGTGTAAAGCAATCAAGAGTACACTGATCAGATCGGATAGTGAATTGTTTATTGATCGCAACGCGACGGGTGCAGGATCACGACGCGATCTCATGTTTTTCAGCCCTGATAAACAGAAGTTGGTGTTTTAGACTAATGTTTCAGTTTCTAAACACTTCTAAGGCAGTTCTAAGGTGATTTTGAGAGTTCTTAAGGATTTGGATCAATTGGTGGTGCTAGGTGTCAATCGGTGCAAGTAATCGAAGCTTAAACGCACGTGGTAGTGTTAATGTGAGCTTGGACTCAATTATTGCATCAAATAAGTGATCTTAAGAGGTAAATATCACTATCCTTATGTTTAGAATTCACTTATACAACATAGGTGTTGTATACATGTCACTAAGAATAAAAAACAAAGGTTTTAAGGTGTTTTAGACGATAAATCGGATCACAAGAATTTTGACTTGTTTTATACATGAATCGGATCTTAGGCATATTTGGAATATAAAAGATCGGGACAAAGGATTAAAGATTCGATGGTTGTAAGCTAGACTAACAAATCAATATTTGGATTCGGCAACTATTGATCAGGACCGAAGGTAGTTCAATAGTTTTATAAAACCAAGTAATAACACAAAACTAAAGGCTTATATATGAATACAATTAATATGATTAATACAAATATGTGGTATATGAAATGATGATGATATTCATGATTATATAATATGTATCGCATGTTTATCTTAAAATGATTTAAGTTGGTGTATTACATGCAAATGGGAAAATATCTATTATAATATGCATGTCTGTGTATTTCGGTGATTTAATCTATATATTGCATGTATACAGAATTCATATGATATGACGAGAATATAATGCTTTAATGGTGATACTAGTACGTATTATAAATATATGAATGACAAATACGGGTTAAATAAACACAAGTCGATGTCACCGGATGAGTGGTGTCTAGAATAGTTGATTCGATTTGGTTGTTAGATTTTCCAATAGATCAAGTATTGAAAGGATCCAACCTCTCAATAGACGTGCGTGGTCACTCATTTTGGTAGTCAAAAGTGTTTGTAATATCAAGTCATCAAATATTTATGTCATTCAATATTTATGATACACATAATGGTTAATGAACATGTTAACTCTCTATATTGGAAATGAATCGGATACTAAGCAAAATGCTAAAAATGGTTTTGTTGGGTTTAAGTTGCTGATAAAATGAAGTTAAGACTGGCAGTGTTAGACTTAATACGGGTGCAACAATGTTAGTGCTGGTTGAAGAAATTAGCAATGCTTTAACAAAGTTAATATTGCTTAGTGAAAGTTAATACTGTTTGGTGAAAGTTAATACTGTTAGTTGTCAAAGTTAGTGCTGCTTTAAAGAAGTTTAGGCTATTCAAGATAATAACAGAATTAATGTTGCTAGTCGTGATAAGGATGAATTCCTTCATTTTATGGATGATAATAATGGATAAGATGTATGCTTATCTATTCGTAATTAGATGATTCTGTTGGCAAAAATAGATAATTCTGTTCTGTAACCGAATACACTATAAATATTCATATGTATATAGGTATCTTAAGAATATGTGTGTGATTTAAGTTTTAGTCTTAAGATTGTTTTTGATCCTTGCAATAGAGAAGTATTGCACGTCTGTTGAATTATTTATAATCAACATATTTGTAATCTGAATCAAGTGATCAATATAAATTTTCCTTGTTACTCAAAGTGTTATTTCGCAACTTCTTATTCTTGGATTGTTCGTGTGTATTTGTTTGTAAATCCGATCTTGACAAGTGGTATCAGCGACAATAATAGGCTCTTGATCCAAGATCAACAAGGATTTTCAATATCTCTTAATTCAAATCACTTTTTCCATAAAACATGGCTAATATGAATGAGGGAATTATAGTCTCCAAAGTTCTAATGTTGAAAACAAATGATTTTGACATGTGAAAACTTCGCATAGCAATACATCCTACTCACAGATTATCCTATGTGTGATTTTATGAAAATGGTTAAAAGGGGGTGATTGAGTTTGATGAAGATGAAAATATAAAGAAGAGGCCTCCTCCAACCAATGATAGGGATAGAAAAGAAAGATAGAGTGGGATGAAAGCCTTGAGTACCCTTCTCTTGGGTATTTCAAATGAGTATCAATATCAGTTTAGCAGGTGCAATGATGCTAAGGAACTATGGGAAGCATTGAAAAAGAGATTTGCAGGATCTAAATGAACCAAAAGAAACCAAAGATCTTTCTTGAAACAACAATATGAAAACATTAAGGCAAGCAAGGAAGAATCAATGACACAAACCTTTGATAGGTTTAACAAGCTTGTTAGAGAATTAACAACTGTAGCAGTCAAAATTGATCAGGATTATGTGAACAGAAAGTTTCTCAGATCCTTAAGAGAAGAATGGACCATGTACATTGTGTCTTTGATGTAAGAGTTTTTGAGGATGAAGTTGAGGCAAAGAGAAAAACTTTAAGTTCTTCTCAAAATGTTGTCTTTGTGTCTTCAGTTGGAAGTGGATACGAGGGTTCAAACAGTTCAAAGGATGCTAGAGTGCCAAACTAACCAACCAGGCTGATAACAAAAATGACAACGTTTTAGAAGGTTTTTTAGCTAGTCATGAGCACTCTACACTGACTAATGATGATATGGATTAGATTCATCCAGACGATTTAGAAGAAATGGATATCAAGTGGTAGATGGCTATGCTCAACATGAGGGAAAAGAGATTCGTTCAAAAGACTAGTAGAAGGAACTTTGCTTTTAAAAGGGAGGATAATGCTGGATTAGATAAGAGCAAAATTGAATGCTATAAATGCCATAAGATAGGACACTTTGAAAGGGAGTGCAGAAATGAAAGAAGACAAGAAAGCTCAAAAGAAATAGCATTGATGTCTAAAAGTAAAATGGGATTTGATTGGAGTGAGCATTCAGAATATGGCACACAAAATCAAGCACTGATGGCAGACATCACACCAATGTCTACTGACATCCTAGAAGAGGTAAAATCTAAACTCTGTTCATAAGAATGTATTAATATTGTTATGAAATACAAAGAACATAATAAATTTGTGTGTGAACTTTAACCAAATAGGAAGAAAGAAGGAGAGAAACTAGTCTGGTCATAGGAAGTTTTGAGGAGCAACTCAAAGCATACATTCAAAATAAGAAACAATATCAAGATGATCTTGCTTATATTACGTGGGAAAAAGAATAACTTAGTGTTAAGTTAGAAAAGGATTTAAAGCAACTTGAGGAAGCCAAGAAAGAAACTGAAAAGGTTAAGCTAGATGTAGAAAATCTAAAGTATGCTTCCACTTCTGTTGAAATTCTGATCAAATCTCAAATTCATGATAAAATCAAATCAGTAATAGGTTACAAGAGTGTTTCACCTCCCGACAATCAGAACTATATTTCACCCACAAAGGATGAAGTTGCTAAGTACACAAATGAGGAGATTTCCGTGGAAGTCACTAAGATTGATCCTAGTTCATCCACTAGTAAAAAGTTTGAAGAAAGTGAGATAAATGTTTGTAAAGTGGATAAGCATAAAAAAGATATTGGAAACGTAGTTAAGCATGAAACTATTCCTCAAGAAAATCACATAGTTACAAATAAACTCGGAGGAACTCCTTTGTCAAATTTGTGAGTGTGAAATAAAAGGGGAAGGTGGTTGAGACAACTGTTAAAAATACTCATTATTCATGCTACACAAATCACAACTTAAATGTCAAAGGAAACCAGAGGAATTGGACTCAACAAATGACACATAAATATGGCATAAATTTCAAAGCTCTTAAACCAAAACCATGTTTTATTTGTGGGAAAACAAATCACCTTGCAAAATCATGTTTCTTTAATCCAATCAACAAAAGAAATCAGTCAGAAATAAAAGAGCAAAAGTGTTTTCAAGAAATGTGCAAAACATCCATTATAACAAACCAACAGTACCAAGAATTTTTAATACTGCAAGGGTTAAGCAACCGGTATTCAAAGCAAAATCAAAATTTTTTTCCAAAGTCTATCAAGCCTGAAAAGAAAGTGTGGGTAAGAGTAAATGAGACTAGTTCAAAATCTCAAGCTAGTTCATCTACTAGTACACATCAAGAATCAAAAGATGAAAACATCTGTTAGTACTGATTGTATTGTTAATACTGATATGTTAGTACTGAGTCAAATATTAGTACTGTAATACCCACAATTTAAAAATGTATAAAAGCATTTTATGGAATAATTATTGTGACCTTTAATTTTGTATTTTGATGAATGGGCAATCAAAAATTGTTTGGGCTTGAATGTTAAAAGCCAATAAAGTTATTAGTTGTAAATTGGACTTGAGATGTTGAGTTGGGCTTAGGCCCAGAAAATGTGTTGTATGAGGGTATAAATAGAAGTTTAGGGCACAGCCCTCAACATTCTCCATCAAATCACTGTTTCATTGAAGAGAGAAAGTGTATGTGTGTTGATTGCCACTCTCGTAGATACAGGAGAAGAAGGAAGCTAAGTTCATCTTGGAACTTAATGATTTGTCAAGGAAATCATCAGGTAACACTTCTCAATCCTTTAGAATCATGTAGACACTAAAGCTTGCTCTGTAATGATGATAGTTGGATGTTTGGAATCTGGGTTTTGGGTTTAGAATGCTTGAGAAAAACCCTGGAGAAATATTTAACCAAGAACACTTTATAAATTGATAAAATACAGTTTTGTGTTAGAAAGAAAGTTTTAAATGAATGGAGAAATGTTTTACAACAAGAATGAGTTGAATTGGTTGAGTTTTGAGAAAGCCTGATCTTGGCTATGGAGTTTGGGTTTTTCAGAAATGTGAACTGATGGGGAAGGGAGATACACCATGCGACAGTCACATGGACAATCGAATAAGTCCATGCGACTTTTAGAACACCCCATGCGACTTTCATGCATACATCCATGCGACTTTCAGTAGATAAAATGCATTCATGCGACTTTCAGTACCTATCCATGAGTCTTTTAGTAGTTGTGAATATGCCATGCGACTTTCAGTAGATAAAATGCATTCATGTGACTTTCCATGCAACTTTCAGTAGATAAGTTGTTAGTCCCAGATTGAGTACACAATAACAAATGTTTGTTGTAGGGGGGTTGAATACAAACTTTAGCTTTTTGAAATTTAAAGACACACCATTATACTTTTATATAATTCTTATTGATATGAATCAAGAATTACATGTACTAGAAGTGGAAATTATAAGTACAATAAAAGGTGGCAATTAATTTGTCTAACACACAGAGAAGTTAACTCTAAAACAACTAATGTTTAGGAGTGTTCAACTAATGAGATTGCTATTGTGTTGTGTAGAAGCTTGTTTTTGCATGTCCACCATGCATGAATATTTATAGAAGCTTGGGCATCTGGTTGCATGTAGGAAGGAGACAAAGAGTGTATGGAAATATAATATTTTAATTGTAAAGTTAGTGGGTGAAAAGTAAATTTACTTTAATCCACTGTTTGATAAAAGTAATTATACTTTTCTGAAAAAGTGCAACCCACTCACAATATAAAATATTAAACCTCACACCTTTTGCCTTGCAAGACTGTCTTTCCCTTTCTATTCTTGTACTTTATACAACAGCCATGCTTCTTCTAGATTTGACTTTACAAGGTATGGAATTGCCAACCATACTTAGTTGTTGAAACAAATCTTCGGGATCTTCATCTGTTTGAGGTATCTTTCTCCTTTTCCAGAGGATAAGATCAAACCTTTTTGTCTTGTACTTGATCCAAAAAGTGCTTTATACTTTTACAAATAAAGATCTAAGGCATAATAGAACAACACATGTTCTGCCTTTTACATATGAAACTTCCAATTTGAAAGGAAGAGCATATTTGACATTTTGCTCGACTCAGCTAACAGAAAGTACTAAGAACTTAAAACTTTTACTACTCAATTGAAAGAATAGATCAGTTGATCATTTTTTGTTAAAACTTTGTTGATACCTATTGCTTAGCTGATCATACAGATGCTCAGTTGATCAATAGTTATCTTAGGAAGACATAAGCTTATGTATTGATATGATCAGCTGACCAAGTATGCTCAGATGATCATTTAAATACATCAGTTTATGTAGAAAGATGACTTGTGTTTAGAAAGACTTACTTAGCTGATGCTCTGGGCCTCAGCTTATCCAATATTCACTCAGCTGATGGTATAGTTAATTAAGATCTTTGCTCAGCTAATGTTGTAAATTCTCAGTTGATCAAATTTCTTCACTCAGCTGATAGATGAATCTCCTTAGCTGATGGTCATCTTCACTTATTTCTTCATTTGATAATCCTCAGCTGATGTCCTTCGGCTGATACTTTGAGTAGTGGCTGATGGTCAGCTGATGGTTCCATACTTAGCATAACTTCATGAATTTGATTCAAAAAACACATGTTTGAATACTTTCTAAGTCATACTGAAGGTAGGGTTTGGTTATCATCAAATTCTATGTTTTGAGATAGACAAAGTTGATTATTAGAGTTAAGTGATTATCTCCCCAGCAATCTCCCCCTATTTGGTGATGACAAAACCCTTTTCTTTTTGAAGAATTAGTTTGACTTCGAATTTCAAAATATTTAAACTTTTAAGTTCATTTGGCTACCTAGCTATCTGTTTTTGGTATCTCTTTTTATTTTGAACCATGTTCTGTTTTTGTTTTCTTTTCTAGTGTTCCATTTTGTTCTGTTTTTGTGGAATCTTTTTCTTTATTGTACCATTTTGTTCTGTTTTTGTGGTATCTTTCCATTTTTCCATTTTTATATCCTTTTCATTTTCTGATTTACATAAACATCACTTGAATAACAGAATAAAGGAAAGTTACAAAAGTATATACATGAGATTAACTACTAACTATGCTAGTCTAAATAGAATATATAAGATATGTACAACAACTAGAGTAATCAGCTAGTCTTTGAGATAGATCAGTCTTCAATCCCACCATTCTTCTTCTTTGACTTCAAAGGCTTTTGCACGAGGATCTGCTTCAGCTAAGACTTCACATTGGGCTTGTATAAGGGCTTCAAATTGGTGATTTTTGGTTCTGCCTCTTGTAGATATCCTTAGTCCAAAGAGAAAATTTGTGCTAGCCTTGGGGATTTCAGACTGTCTCAAGAACTCCATGAGCCACCTCTGTCTAGAAAGAAGATGCCTCAACAGGCATAGATATAAACTTGAAGAGTTCAGGGGTGATGTTCAGTGAGAGAGTTGTGTTGAGACCTTCAAAATCATAGAGGTATTCATGTTGGGGTAGTACCTCTCTAAGCTCAAAGGGAATAAAGGGCTTGGAGCCTTTCTTGTGTAGATTATCAAGTGTATGCACATGCCTATAGTAATCATCAGGTGTAAAGGCCTTTTGTGAAACAGCAAGAGCTATCTAATTTTGAATTTTCTGTATGAATTGCACTTTAAGCTTACTTTTGGATTTGTAAAGAAGGTACAGGATCTCAACCAGTTCTATGAACCCATAAACATGGCATCTCTCGTAAGATTTAACTTCACAGCTGTTGAAGTTGTTTTGCCTTGTAGCTTTGAGATAAGGTTCACCATCACCCTTGTGGACAGAGGCTCTTGTTATTGGGGTTGGCTCGATTTTGTTTCTTAGAATGTTGATTCTTTCTCTAAAGCTTTGAATCCTCTGTTGACTTAGATTATAGGGAGCAGAAAGATCAAGATTGAGGAGAGTTCTAATTGCATCCGCATGGGATCTAGCTTTGAGCAGTTCAACTTGAGATTTCTCCCTTGCCAATTTAAGTTGAGCAACAACTTGACTTTGAGCTTTTTCATGTTCTTGTTGATATACTAGCTCTTTGGCTTGGTAGATCTCCTCTACTGGAACACCCAAGGCTTGAGCCATTTGGGCATTTTCCCTTTCCTCTTGCTCTTTAAGGGCAAGCACTCTTTCATCTTTTTCAACTTGCTCTTGTGTCATTTTTCTTTTGCCTTTATCTTTTGGAGTAGAGGTTAAAGGTTTTTGGATTTTGGGCGTTTGGACTGATGGAGCAAGGGATGATTTGGGGCTCTGTCTTCTTCTTCTGAGGATGTCAGATAATGGAGTATCATCCTCATCATCAAAATCAGATTGTATGTTTATGTTTTTTGGAGAGCAACCCTCAGCAACTTTCTTTTTAGGCTTTGGCCTATTTGCCATGCGTTTTAATCTTTTTGAGAACTTTTGCTCCCCCTCAAATGATGCTTTTCTTTTAGGAGCAGGAGGAGCTGTTGCTTTGAGTGCTTCCTGCTGTAAGATTTTGGTTGCTGTTTCAGAATAGGCAGCATTGATTTCCTCTGAATCAGGATCATCCTCCTTTGAAGTTGAACTTGAATTTTTCTCCCCCTTTTTGTCATCATCAAAAGGAGGAGAGGAGTCACCTACGGTTGGTTTGGAAGATGGGGCAGGAGTATGGGTAGGGGTAGGGGTATGAGTTGGTGTAGGTGTAGAGGTAAGTTTAGATATTTGAAGAGAGAGGTCATCCTTGAGATCCCTAAGAGCTTTCCATAATGAAAGATGGCTCATTCGGCTTTGTTCAATGAGGGCTTCTATATCATCAAGGATGCCTTTTTGAAAGGAAGGCATTGGTAGAAGTTTTGTTGGGATGGGTATAGAAATATTTGGGTTTATAGTTCTTATGGTATGGAGTTGAAGAAGGTTGGAAATGGTTTGGTCAATGGAAGAGAGAGTGGATTAAGGTAGGATAGGAGTAGGTTGTTGAGATGGGAGAAGGGTAGATAATTGGTCTATTTTGGTAAGAAGAGGGATAAGGTCAGTTGTGGTGTGGGTAGGTTTAGGGGATGATGGTTTGGGTGTTTTGAGGGATTCTATGTCTTGAGCAAGCCTAGACCGTCGAGTATTGGTTTCAGTTTGAAAGGTTTGGAAAGATTTGGTAAGGTTTTTGATGTTTTGGTTGAGGGTTTGGATTAGGTGAAGGGTTTGGTTTGAGGTTGAGGAAGAGGGTGAAGGTTGAGAGAAGGAGAAGGAAGGTATAGGTTCTGAGAAATTGGGTGAGGATTGTGTTCCCTTATTTGAGCTTTGGTGTTTAAGCTCAAACTCATTGGGAAATAATGCTGAGCCCTGTACCAATGGTTGGTTTATACCACTGGCATTGGCAGGCTATGAGTGTGTAAGAAGAGAATCAATTATAGGTGCAAGAAATGTGGATTGAGTGTGGGATGCACTCATCATTAGGGTATCCATTATTGGATCCACATTCTGTTGGGAGAATGTGAATGGTATAGGCTGACTCACAATTGGGCTAGTCACAATGTGACCTTGGGAGGAGGTCTGTATTTCAATGAGAACAACCTTTTGAGAGGTTGCCTCAGATTGCGGTTTATATCCCATTTTTACAGATGCATCCTGTTGTGAGGGTTGGGGAGATAATCACTTCACCCTAATAATCAACTCTGCCTATCCTAAAACATAGAATTTGATGATAACCAAACCCTACATTTAGTATGACTTAGAAAGAATTCAAACATGTGTTGTTTGAATCAGTTTATATAAAAATATGCTAAGTATGGAACCATCAACTGAGGAAAATAAGCCATCAGCTGAGCATCAGATCCTACTCAATGTATCAGCCAAAGGATATCAGCCAAGGAGCATCAGATGAAGAAAACAAGTAAAGAAGACCATCAGCTGAGGAAAACAGTCTATAAGCTGAGCAAAATTGTTGATCAGCTGAGTGAAGAAAGTGATCAGCTGAGTAAACAGATTGATCAGCTGAGTGAAGAAAGTGATCAGCTGAGTGAACAGATTCATCAGCTGAGTGACTACTCTATCAGCTGAGCGAACAAATGGATCAGGTGAGGCCTACAAGCATCAGCTAAGTAAGTCTTCCTTTACACAAGTCATCTCTCCTCATAAACTGATGTATTTGATTGATCAGCTGAGCACTCTTGATCAACTGATCATCCAAATACATGAGTTTATGTTCTCCTAAGCTTACTATTGAATAGCTGAGCATCTATATGATCAGCTGAGCAATATGTATCAACTGAGTCCTAGCTAAAAGTGATCAACTGATCTATTTTGTCAACTGAGTAGTGAATATCAGAGTTCCTAGTACAATATGTTAGCTGAGTCGTGAAAAATGTCAAATCTACTCAATCTTATCAGATTGTAAGTCATATGTAAAAGGCAGAACATGTGTTGTTCTGTTATGCCCTAGATCTTTGTTTGTAAAAGTAAGAATGCACTTTTTGGATCAAGTATGAGACAAAAAGGTTTGATCTTATCCTCTGGAAAAAGATAATGATACCTCAAACAGACAAAGATCTTGAAGATTTGTTGAAACAACTAAGTATGGCTGGCAATCCCATACTTGGTAAAGTCAAATCAATCAGAAGCATGGTGTTGATTAAAGTATAATCATGGAAAGGGAAAGAAACTTCTACACGGCAGTAGATGTGGTCTTTAATATTTTATATTGTGAATGGGTTGCACTTTTGCAGAAAAGTACAATTACTTTGATCATACATTTGATTAAAATAACTTTACTTTTCACCCACTACCTTTACAATTAAAATATTATATTTCCACATCCTCTTGGTCTCTTACCTTCATGCAACCGGATCCACCAAGACTTCTATATATACTCATGCATGGTGGACATGCAATATACAATACACTACACAACACAACAAAGTGAAGTCTCTACTACACTAAAAGAAAATCTCATTAGTTGAGAAATTTCGTAGAGTATAAGCATTGTGTAGAATCAAACTTGTTCATGTGTTGAACACTCTAAATACATTAGTTGTTTTAGAGTTAGCTTGTCTATGTGTTAGACAAATTGATTGCCACCTTTTATTGTACTTAGAATTTCCGCTTCTAGTACATGTAATTCTTGATTCATATCAATAAGAATTATATAAAAGTATATAAGTGTGTCTTTAATTTTTAAAAGCTAAAGTTTGTATTCAACCCCCCCCCCTCTACAAACATTTGTTGTTGCGTACTCAATCTGGGACTAACAACTGGTATCAGAGCAGGTTAGATAATCAATATCTAGATCTGTTTTGCTTACTCTACAACTGCTTCTACCCCTCTCAATATGGCCTCATCCGCAAACAATATGAATATCTCAAACACTGGGTCCTTAACAAGATGTACCATGTTTGATGCTGAAAATTTCTCCATGTGGAAAAGTAGAGCACATCTTTTCCTATCCACCCTTGATATCCAAATGCTTGAAATAGTCACTGATGGCCCTTATGTTCCAACATCAGTGTTATCTATCCCATCAGAATCTGAAGGTCAAACCTCTACACCTGAAAGAATCATAACCAAACCCATTCATCTGTGGACAGATGAGGATAAGAGGTTGGTTAGCCTAGATGTTAAGGCTAGATCAGCTCTTGTCTCCGCACTACCCAATGAAATCTACCATCAAGTGCTTAACCGTTCTTCTGCAAAAGAGATGTTAGATACACTCACAGTTCCATATGAAGGGACTGAAGAGGTGAAGGAGAACAAGAAGCTCCTCCTCAATAGAGAGTATGAATTCTTCTTTGCTCAGAAAGGTGAGAGTCTAACTCAGACATACACCAGGTTCAACTGCCTTGTTAATGACTTGAAAAGGGCAGACATAACCAAGAGCAACTTTGTCTTGGTGAACAAGTTTCTAGACTCCCTTCCTGAAACATGGGATCACTTTGTCACTGTTTTAAGACATAGGGAAAAGATTAAGGGAATGCCTCTGGTTGCTCTCTATGGTAACTTACTCAACCATGAGCAATCAGTCAAACAAAGGAAGTTGTCATCCAAAGATATGAAGGAGGTTGTGAAAGCTGCACCAACTGCCCTTGTATCAAGAGATACAAAGATGAGAAGCTTTGCAGCTATTGATTCTGGTTCTGATGAAAAAGGAGATGGAGAGGAGAGTGCTGGAGAAAGTGATGAGGAGAAGGATTGTGAGGAAAGTAATCTGGAGGAGTTGGTTGAAGGTGTAGCTATGCTGGTTAAGAAGTTCAGACCTTTCAAGAAGGGAAAGGGTGTCAAGAGGTTCAGCAAGAGGTCATCAAAGTTTGTCAAGCCCAAATCCACTTTTGATGCCTCCACAGCAGAGTGTTATAAGTGTGGCAAGATTGACCATATAGCCAGTGACTGTAAGTCCAAATATAACACTGGTTCTTCATCTGTGGAAAAGCAGGATGGCAAGATTGATTATGAAGCCAAGTATAAGAAACTCCTTGCTGCTGTCCTTGACAAGAAGAAGAAGAAAGCCCAGGGCCAAGTTCTTGTTGCTGAAGAAGAAGATTGGGCAGAAGAAGATCTCTCCTCAGATGAAGATGAGGTGATCTCTGCTTAGTTCTGCATGATGGCCAACAACAATGATGGTAGTTCCTTTGATGAAGACATGAAAAAGGCTGCTAAAGCTTGTTCAACTACCAACTGGGATCCTTCTTCTATGTATCAGGTTGGAAAATTTATTAACTATGATGATAATGAGAAGAATGCTATGTTTGATTACTTGTGTATTGATTTCCAGTCTGTTATTCAAAGAGAGAAGAAGCTAAAACTAGAAGTAGAATCACTAAAAGAAAAGTTAATTCTTAAGAATGAGGAACTTAAGCAGATAACAATCTTAAATGATGAAGTAGCTAATCAAAAGATACTTAATGAGATCTTAGTAAAAGAAACTAGTGAAGCGACCAAAAAGTTTAATGACCTCCAATAAGTAGTAAATACTTGGTGTGTATCTGTAGAAAAGACCACTCAGTGTGTCAAGGAGTAGATACCCAAACAAGTTCAAGCTATTATTGGTGGAAATTACTCTAAGGCTGCTAACTATGTTGATTCTAGTAAGAACCTTAATATCTTAGACAAAGCTGACATTTTTGCCATAGACCTTTCACAAGACTGTTAAAGGCAAAAGTGTATTCACAAATAAGTTTGTTAGAAGCAAAAATTCCCACTCAAAAGAATCAATTATTCCTTCTGTTGAATCATCCTCTAGTAAGATTTGAGAATGTAAAAATACTAATAACACAAAGTCAAAGGATGTGATTAAAGGAAAGGAATCATTAGTTGAGACCTCAGAGACATTATGTTGTCAAACCTTGAAAACAGATGACTTAATTCATAGCATTTCACAAACCGAAGAATCATTAGCTAATACTACTCCATCAGCTGATAGGTTAGTAGATGATAAATGCTCAGCTGATATCCTGTCAGCTGATCATAGCTTATCTTCTAAACAATCAGTTGATCTAGAAGTAATCAACTCTCTTTTAATAGAAGAAACTATGAGTAAAAAGAATGATGTTCACATTGTTCCCATTTCTGCCACTCCAAAGATTGGTCAAAAACTTTCCAAAAACAAAGATCAATCTAAGGTGCCTGTGAATAAAGACCTAAGAAATTTACAGGATAAGCTTCATAAGTTGAATGGTCAAGTTAGTCAAATGATGACTGATAAGAAAGCTCATAGGCATTCAAACCATGTTGCTCAATGCCCCAAGACCACAAAATCTCAAAAATGTTATAAATGTGGAAGCAAAGAGCATAAGGCATTTGAATGTTCTTTAGAAGGGAATTCAAGACAGCGGATTTGTAATGATGACATAGTCACTCCTCCCATTCATAAGAAACCTGAGATGAAGTGGAAAGCTAGGTGCATTCCACAGGGATCCACTGAGTAGTGGATTCCTACTTGTGTCACTAACTCTTCTTTCATTCAAATCTGTGCAGGGTGTTGGTTCTTGGTTTCTTGACATTGGATGTTCAAGAACCATGACAGGTAACAAGGCTTTGCTCAGCAACTACAAGAAAGAGAAAGGTCCAAGGCTGAAGATTGGTGACAACAACCATGGGCAAACTAAAGGCTATGGTGAGCTTCATAATGGGAACCTCAAGCTGTCAAAAGTTTCATATTTCAAAGGGCTGAAATATAATCTCATAAGCATTAGTCAATTGTGTGATGGAGATAATGAAGTCCACTTCACAAAGACAGGAGGCTCCATCATAAATAAAGAAGGTAATACAGTGTTCCGTGCCAAGAGAACCAAGGATGTGTATACACTAGACATGTCCTCTGGTGACTCTTCAAAGGTAACATGTTTGTACTCCAAGAATAATGAGGATACAAACTGGCTGTGGCACAAGAGGCTTTCCTACCTTAATTTCAAAAACATCAACAAGTTGAGCAAGGGTGAACTATTGTCTGGACTACCTTCACTGACTTATCTTAAGCCTAAACCTTGCACTGCCTGTGAGAAGGGAAAGCAGCATAAGGCATCATTTCCATCCAAGCAAGCCTTCTCAATTACAGAACCTTTCTATATGTTGCACATGGATCTCTTTGGTCCTGTTGCAACTGCTAGTAAAGGTGGAAGTAAGTATGCTCTTGTATTAGTTGATGAATTCTGAAGATATACTTGGGTTTTCTTTCTTAAAGCAAAGAATGAGGCTGCTGAAGAGATTATCTGTTTTATCAAGAAGATGGAAGTGTTGAATGGCAATCTGGTGAGGAGTCATAGAAGTGATCATGGAACTGAATTCAGAAATCAAACTCTGGAATCATTCTGTGATGAGAAAGGGATATCTCAAAACTTTTCTGCTCCAAGAACCCCACAACAAAATGGTGTAGCTGAAAGAAGAAATAGAACATTGATTGAGGCTGCCAGAACCCTGTTGTGTGAAAGTGGGTTACCCTTTAATTTCTGGGCTGAGGCTGTAAGTTGTGCATGTTTCACACAGAACAGGTCCCTTATTATCAAAAGGCACAACAAAAATCCATATGAAGTGCTCAAGGGAAGGAAGCCAAGCATCAGCTTTCTGCATATCTTTGGTTGTCAATGTTTCATACTTAATCAAAAAGATCAATTGCAGAAGTTTGCTCCTAAAGCTGATGAAGGAGTGTTTGTAGGTTACTCTGTGATTTATAAAGCATACAGAGTATACAACCCCAGAACCAAAGTCATAGAAGAATCTATCAATGTAAGTTTTAATGAAAATGACTTTGTTGCTTCCTGTTCTTCTAATCATGTTTCAGGTGAAGAATTTAATGATCTTATGCAAACTGGAGAAGTTCTTTTAGAGCAAGCAGATCCCTCTCCACCAGCTGCTCATGATTTAGATGAACCTGTCACTATCCAAATTTTTAACCATGTACAACCATCCTCATCCAATCCTATACCTCTACTGAATCATGTGGAAGATGACTCAACATCATTGGATTCCAATTCCATATCACTCATTCCCTCTTCAGTAGAGATACCCTCAGATTGCAATAATGAAGTTATATCAGCCACTCAAAATGAACTCATTTCTACTGCTGATAGCCAACATATAACATCTTCTCCCCAAATCAAAATGAATCCCAATTCCCAAGAAATCCAAAAAGCCTTCAAAGACCTCAAGCACCATCCTCATAATTTGGTGATAGGCAACATAGATGATCCAGTTAGAACAAGATCAAAAGCTTGCAACATCTGTTTGTATTCTGGATTTGTCTCAATGATTGACCCAAAGAAGGTTGATGAAGCTCTCAATGATCCCCACTGGGTGTCTGCCATGCAAGAGGAACTGGCAGAATTCAAAAGAAATAATGTATGGACTTTGGTACCCAAACCAAAGGATAAATTCATCATTGGAACAAAGTGGGTGTTCAGAAATAAGCTAGATGAGAATGGGCAAATCATCAGAAACAAAGCAAGGGTAGTGGCACAGGGGTATTGTAAAGAAGAAGTTATGATTTTGATGAAACCTTTGCCCCTGTTGCAAGATTGGAAACTATCAGACTATTCCTAGCCTATGCTGCCTTCAAAAGCTTCAAAGTGTTCCAAATGGATCTGAAGAGTGCATTTCTGAATGGAGATTTGAAAGAAGAGGTGTATGTCAAACAACCTCCTGGTTTTGAGGAGTCAAGCTTACCTGATCATGTTTACTTTCTAAACAAAGCTTTATATGGTCTTAAGCAAGCTCCAAGAGCATGGTATGATACCCTCTCTTCTTTTCTCATTAACAAAGGTTTTACAAGAGGATGCATTGATATCACTTTATTTATTAGGAAGTACAAAGGTGATGTGATACTTGTGCAGATATATGTAGATGATATAATATTTGGATCTACTAATTTGGAACAATGCAAAAAGTTTTCTAAACTCATGTCTGATAATTATCAGATGAGCATGATGGGTGAGTTAAACTATTTTCTTGGTTTACAGATTAAACAAGAGGTTGATGGTATTTTCATTCATTAAACAAAGTATGTCAAAGATTTACTCAAGAAATTTGATTTTGAAAACTGTTCTTCAATGAAAACACCTATGTCTACTTCTATTAAGTTAGGAAAGGACACTGATGGCAAATCAATGAACATTACTACTTATAGAGGAATGATTGGGTCACTTTTATACCTCACTACAAGTAGACCAGATATAATGTTTTCAACATGTCTCTATGCAAGATATCAAGCAGATCCTAAGGAGTCACATCTTGCTGCTGTTAAGAGAATATTCAGATATCTCAAAGGAACTCCTAATCTTGGTCTTTGGTACCCCAAAGACTCAGATTTTGAGTTAGTTGAATATTCTGATTCTGATTTTGCAGGATGCACATTAGACAGAAAAAGTACTTCAGGTGGTTGTCAACTTTTAGGAGGAAGATTGATTAGTTGGTCTAGTAAGAAACAGAATTCAGTGTCAACATCTACTGCAGAAGCAGAATACATTGCTGCAGGAAGCTGTTGTGCTCAAATTTTGTGGTTACAAAATCAACTGCTTGATTATGATATGAAGTTTGAAGACACCCTAATTCTTTGTGACAATACAAGTGCAATCTCCATCTCAAATAATCCAGTCATGCATTCAAAAACAAAGCATATTGAAAGCAGACATCATTTTCTCAGAGATAATGTGCAAAAGAAGAAGGTAACTTTGCACTATATCAACACTAATATACAACTTGCAGATTTATTCACAAAGCCATTAGATGAAGAAAGGTTCAATTTCCTAATATCCAAACTAGGTATGATTAATTTTTAGTTTAGAATAGTGGTAATTTAGATTGTGTGAATTTATAAGTGTTGAAAATTATAAGATGCTTATCTAAGCATATCTAAGTCTTACTTAATTTGTGTAAACTGAGTAACTATGCTCAGCTGGTGCCTATCAGCTGATCAAATTTACTCAGCTGATCACTTTAACATAAGGAAGACATGCTCAGCTAAGTAATTTACTCAGCTGATACCCAAATTCTCACTAATAGCTGATAGTTTTCCATCAACTGATACCCCTCAACTAATAGTTTTTCATCAGCTGATACCCCTCAACTAATAGTTTTTCATCAGCTGATACACCTGAGCTGATACTCTCCTTGATCAGCTGATGATTCTACACTAAGTAAATTTTTACTTCTTACTCTCATTTAATGCTTTTTAACCCTAGTTATTTACTCCGTTTGTCAGTTTTCATTTAATAGCTAATTAATTTGTTTTCCGTTAGATCTTTTGTCAGTATCTAACGAACTCTTTAACTAAACTTCATAAATATCCCAATTTCTCTGTCATTCACCTTTACCTTTTCAAACTTTCCAAATTCCCTCTCTCTCTACAAAGAACTACCCTACCTTCTCTCTCGATACTCACTGTTCATCATCCCTACCAAATGGCCACCATATTCCAGACCCAGCTGTTAACCCTAGTGAGAATGTTTCACCCAATCAACCGATGAATATAACTCCCAACAACGTTCTACTTTGCCCCACCATCCTTGCCTCGCGAGAAAACCAAGGATATGAACCAATGGTTCAGTTCCTTCAAGCTCATCCACTCTTTGATAGTCTCACCGCTGATCTTCATAACATATTCCCTACCATTATTGGTGAACTATGGTACTCCGCAACCTATAACCTAAACAACAACACCATTAACTGCACCCTAGCCCAAGGAAACTATAATCTCCGAATCACCGCTGAAACACTTCGTGAAGCCACTGGTATTCCTCACTTCCCACCTTACACAGCTTTTCCATCCAGAGCAGAAGTTCAAACAGTTTTAGACACCATCGGCTACAATGAACCTGTAGTGCATGGTCAAGTCAAAGTCTCTGCTCTCGCTCATCCACGGAAGTATTTGGCCAACGTGGTCATACGTTGCTTCGGTCCTAAATCTGGAACCGTCATCTCATCAACCAAACTGAGCTTCTTGTGCTCTATGCCCTAGCCTTTGGGGTCAACATCGACTTTGCTCAAGTCATATTCTCTGATCTCATTGATAAAATCACTTAGAGCAAAACCAAGAAATCATCAAGGTCGGAGGTGCCCTACATTCGATATTTAAGCCTGATAGCCATGAGGGAGATTGGAGAGGATGATTATGTAGGCTTAACAGAACATCTTGAGCATATTCCTGTCCCTGCCATGGGTGAAAAGATATTCAATTTCTTAAAGGCAAACAGAGGTCCTCCAATCACTGCCCAAATGCAAGAGCTTATAGATGCTGCAACTGGTAATGAAAATGCTGATGATGATGATAATGGTGATGATGATGCTGATGAAAGCCACACTGGTTCTAAGCATGATGATGATGATGCTGGTGATTTTGCTCCTATAAGTCCGATGGAGTTAAGTCCTCTTGGTGATTATGGTGATGCCCAAGAACAAGAGATCTCTGAGCAAATTCTGGAGCTCATTGACAGAAGTAGGCAAATCATGTCCCAAGGTATGGACAGTACTGATTCCACCTCTGAGGATATTCAAATGGTCGTCCCAACCTTTGATAGCCCATCCTCCTCTCTAGTCCAAACACCACTCCAACAGCCAAGCTCTAGTGAACCTCCTATGGTCACTAGTTCTACTCCTATCCGTAGCCCCATATATACAAGGTCACCAGAAGTGACTCATTATGAGCACTTTGAGGGAGTGCAATCCACACCTCTGACCTCAACTCCAATTACCCATCCTCATGTTGAGGGGGAGCAATTGGATGTTGCAACCTTTAAACCAGTGGATGTATCCTCACAACAGGATACATCTGTAAATAAGGGACTTAAACCGTTAGCTGAGACAACCTCCCAAAAGGTTGATCTCATTGAAAGACAGACCTCAACCCAAGGTCACACTGTGTCTATCCCTCAATTGAGTCAGCCTATACCATCTACATTCTCCCAACAGAATGTGGATCCAATACGGGATTCCCTGTTATTGAGTGCATCCCACACTCATTCCACTTACCTTGCACCTATTATTAATTCAATTCTTACACTTGCACAGCCTGCCAATGCTAGTGGTACAAACCAACCACTTGCACAGGGCTCAACTCTCTTTCCCAATGAATTTGAGCTTATACACCAAGGCTTAAATGAGGGAACACAAACCTTACCCAACTTCTTTGAACCTTTATCCACCCCTTCCACCTCTATCCCATCCATATCTAGCCAAACCCCAAACCTTACCCTTATCCAGACAATTCACCAAAACCTTGATCAACTAACCCAAACCTTCCTAACCTTCCAAAACCAAACCTCTACTCAGTTGTCTAAACTTACCAAAGACATTGAGTCTCTCAAAACCCCACACCAATCCTCCCCTACACCCATTAACCTTACCCCAATCCTTACCAAAATAGACTATCTTTCTACCCTTCATTCCTCTCAACCACAAATTCCCAGCCTATTTCAATCTACCATCTCTACCCTAAACCAAACCATATCCAACCTTCTATCCCAACTCCAAACCCTATGCCCAATAAACCCTAACATTTCTGTACCCATTCCTGAACAACTACTACCTATGCCTTCTTTTCTCAAAGGCATCCTTGATGAAATAGAGACCTTAGCAGAACAATCCAGAATGAGTCATCTCTCATTGTGGAAAGCTATCAAAGATCTCAAGGATGACCTCTCCCTTCAGCTCTCTAAAATATCTTCTACCCTTCCTCAACCCATACCCATACCCCTGCCCCTACCCCAACCCATAAGCCTGCATTAGGTGACTCCCTTCCTCCTTTTGATGATGCCAAAAAGGGGGAGAAATTCTCACGTTCTTCAAGGGAGGATGATCCTGACTTAGAGGATATTGATGCTGCCTATGCTGAAACAGCCACCAAAATATGCAACATGAAGCACCCAAAGAAACAGCTCCCTCACCCATTAATAGAAAAGCATCTTATGAGGGGGAGCAAAGGTTTCCAATAAGGTTGAAACGGATGGCAAACATGCCAAAACTTAAAAGAAAAGTTGCCGAGGGTTGCTCTCCACCAATCACCATAGAGTCTGATTCTGATGATGAGGATGATACTCCACTTTCTGACATCCTCAGAAGAAGAAGACAGAGCCCTAAGTCATCTGCTCCACCAGTCCAATCTACCCGATCAGTCCAAAAGGCTTCAACCTTTGCTCCTAAGGATAAAGGCAAACAAAAGATGACAGATGAGCAAGTTGAAGCAGATGATCAAATGAAAAGGGAGCTTGCTCTTAAAGAAAAGGAAGAAAGGGAGAATGCTCAAATGGCTCAAGCATTGGGTGTTTCAGTTGAATAAATCTACCATGCAAAAGAACTAGCATATTAGCAAGAGCAAGAACAAAGTCAAAATCAAGCTGCTGCTCAACACAAATTGGCAAGGGAAAAATCTCAGGCTGAACTACTCAAAGCTAGATTCCATGCTGATGCCATCAAAAGCCTCTTCAACCTTGATTTATCTGCTCCCATCAACCTAAGTCAACAAAGACTTCAAAGCTTCAGAGAAAGAATTAATATTCTGAGAAACAGAACAGAACCAACTCCAATAACTAGAGCCACTGTCCATAAAGGTGATGGTGAACCCTACCTCAAAGCAATAAGACAGAACAACTTCAACAGCTGTGAAGTTGTATCCTATGAGACGTGTCACATATATGGGTTCACAGAGTTAGTTGACATCCTGTTCCTTCTCTTCAAATCCAAATCAAAGCTCAAAGTTTAATTCATTCAGAAAATTCAGAATTGGATAGCTCTAGCTGTGTCACAAAGGGCCTTTACTCCAGATGACTATTACAGGCATGTGCACACAGTTGATAATCTTCATAAGAAAGGCTCCAAGCCCTTCAAACCATTTAAGCTAAGAGAGGTACTACCCCAACATGAATTCTTATCAGATTTTGAGGGTCTCAACACTTCTCTTCCACTGAACATCACTCATAAGCTGTACAAGTTTATAATTATGCCTGTTGAAGGTATATTCTTTTTGGATAGAGCTGGCAGATGGAGATTATTTAGACAGTCTGAAATCCTTAAGGGTAGCAAGAAGTTTCTATTTGGGCTAAGGATATCTATAAGAGGCAGAACTAGAAATGAAAACTTTGAAGCCCTTGTTCAAGCCCAATGCGAAGTCTTAGCTGAAGCTGATCCCCATGCCAAAGATTTTGAAGTTATAGAAGAACCTTGGTGGGATGATTGAAGACTGATTCTAACTCTGAAGATTTTTTTGTTATTTAGTTGATTGTACATTATAGAATAGTTAGTTAGTAGTTAATCTATGTAAACACTTATGTACATTTGTTTATTCTGTTATTTCAAGTGATGTTTATGTATATCAGAAAATCGAAAACATATAAAAATGGAAAAATGAAAAAATACCACAAAAACAGAACAAAATGGTACAACACAGAAAAAGATTCCACAAAAACAGAACAAAATGGAACATTAGAAAAGAAACAAAAAACAGAACAAGGTTCAAATAAAAAGAGCAACAAAAAACAGATAGCTAGGTAGCCAAATGTACTTAAAAGTTTAAATCTTTTGTTATTCGAAGTCAAACTGATTCTTCAAAAAGAAAAAGGTTTTTTCATCATCAAATAGGGGGAGATTGTTGGGGTGATAATCACTTCACCCTAATAATCAACTCTGCCTATCCTAAAACATAGAATTTGATGATAACCAAACCCTACATTCAGTATGACTTAGAAAGAATTCAAACATGTGTTGTTTGAATCTGTTTATGTAAAAATATGCTAAGTATGGAACCATCAGCTGAGGAAAATAAGCCATCAGCTGAGCATCAGATCCTACTCAATGTATCAGCCAAAGGATATCAGCCAAGGAGCATCAGATGAAGAAAAAAAGTAAAGAAGACCATCAGCTGAGGAAAACAGTCTATCAGCTGAGCAAAATTGTTGATCAGCTGAGTGAAGAAAGTGATCAGCCGAGTAAACAGATTGATCAGCTGAGTGAAGAAAGTGATCAGCTGAGTGAACAGATTCATCAGCTGAGTGACTAGTCTATCAGCTGAGTGAACAAATGGATCAGCAGAGGCCTAGAAGCATCAGCTAAGTAAGTCTTCCTTTACACAAGTCATCTCTCCTCATAAACTGATGTATTTGATTGATCAGCTAAGCACTCTTGATCAACTGATCATCCAAATACACGAGCTTATGTTCTCCTAAGCTTACTATTGAACAACTAAGCATCTATATGATCAGCTGAGCAATATGTATCAACTGAGTCCTAGCTAAAAGTGATCAAATGATCTATTTTGTCAACTGAGTAGTGAATATCAGAGTTCCTAGTACAATCTGTTAGCTGAGTCGTGAAAAATGTCAAATCTACTCAATCTTATCAGATTGTAAGTCATATGTAAAAGGCAGAACATGTGTTGTTCTATTATGCCGTAGATCTTTGTTTGTAAAAGTAAGAATGCACTTTTTGGATCAAGTATGAGACAAAAATGTTTGATCTTATCCTCTGGAAAAAGATAATGATACCTTAAACAGACGAAGATCTTGAAGATTTGTTCAAACAACTAAGTATGGCTGACAATCCCATACTTGGTAAAGTCAAATCAACCAGAAGCATGGTGTTGATTAAAGTATAATCATGGAAAGGGAAAGAAACTTCTACACGGCAGTAGATTTGGTCTTTAATATTTTATATGGTGAATTGGTTGCATTTTTGTAGAAAAGTACAATTACTTTGATCATACATTTGATTAAAATAATTTTACTTTTCACCCACTACCTTTACAATTAAAATATTATATTTCCACATCCTCTTGGTCTCTTACCTTCATGCAACCGGATCCACCAAGACTTCTATATATACTCATGCATGGTGGACATGCAATATACAATACACTACACAACACAACAAAGTGAAATCTCTACTACACTAAAAGAAAATCTCATCAGTTGAGAAATTTCGTAGAGTATAAGCATTGTGTAGAATCAAACTTGTTCATGTGTTGAACACTCTAAATACATTAGTTGTTTTAGAGTTAGCTTGTCTATGTGTTAGACAAATTGATTGCCACCTTTTATTGTACTTAGAATTTCCGCTTCTAGTACATGTAATTCTTGATTCATATCAATAAGAATTAAATAAAAGTATATAAGTATGTCTTTAATTTTTAAAAGCTAAAGTTTGTATTCAACCCTCCCCAACATTTGTTGTTGCGTACTCAATCTGGGACTAACAACTGGTATCAGAGCAGGTTAGATAATCAATATCTAGGATCTGTTTTGCTTACTCTACAACTGCTTCTACCCCTCTCAATATGGCCTCATCCGCAAACAATATGAATATCTCAAACACTGGGTCCTTAACAAGAAGTACCGTGTTTGATGCTGAAAATTTCTCCATGTGGAAAAGTAGAGCACATCTTTTCCTATCCACCCTTGATATCCAAATGCTTGAAATAGTCACTAATGGCCCTTATGTTCCAACATCAGTGTTATCTATCCCATCAGAATCTAAAGGTCAAACCTCTACAACTGAAAGAATCATAACCAAACCCATGCATCTGTGGACAGATGAGGATAAGAGGTTGGTTAGCCTAGATGTTAAGGCTAGATCAGCTCTTGTCTCCGCACTACCCAATGAAATCTATCATCAAGTGCTTAACTGTTCTTCTGCAAAAGAGATGTTAGATACCGTCACAGTTGCATATGAAGGGACTGAAGAGGTGAAGGAGAACAAGAAGCTCCTCCTCAACAGAGAGTATGAATTCTTCTTTGCTCAGAAAGGTGAGAGTCTTTCTCAGACATACACCAGGTTCAACTGCCTTGTTAATGACTTGAAAAGGGCAGACATAACCAAGAGCAAATTTGTCTTGGTGAACAAGTTTCTAGACTCCCTTCCTGAAACATGGGATCACTTTGTCACTGTTCTAAGACATAGTGAAAAGATTAAGGGAATGTCTCTGGTTGTTCTTTATGGTAACTTACTCAACCATGAGCAATCAGTCAAACAAAGGAAGTTGTCATCCAAGGAAAGCTGCACCAACTGCCCTTGTATCAATAGATACAAAGATGAGAAGCTTTGCAGCTATTGATTCTGGTTCTGATGAAGAAGGAGATGGAGAGGAGAGTGCTGGAGAAAGTGATGAGGAGAAGGATTGTGAGGAGAGTAATCTGGCGGAGTTGGTTGAAGGTGTAGCTATGCTGGTTAAGAAGTTCAGACCTTTCAAGAAGGGAAAAGGTGTCAAGAGGTTTAGCAAGAGGTCATCAAAGTTTGTCAAGCCCAAATCCACTTTTGATGCCTCCACAGCAGAGTGTTATAAGTGTGGCAAGATTGGCCACATAGCCAGTGACTGTAAGTCCAAATATAACACTGGTTCTTCATCTGTGCAAAAGCAGGAGCGCAAGATTGATTATGAAGCCAAGTATAAGAAACTCCTTGCTGCTGTCCTTGACAAGAAGAAGAAGAAGAAAGCCCAGGGCCAAGTTCTTGTTGCTGAAGAAGAAGATTGGGAAGAAGAAGATCTCTCCTCAGATGAAGATGAGGTGATCTCTGCTCAGTTCTGCATGATGGCCAACAACAATGATGGTAGTTCCTTTGATGAAGACATGAAAAAGACTGCTAAAGCTTGTTCAACTACCAACTGAGATCCTTCTTCTATGTATCAGGTTGGAAAATTTATTAACTATGATAATAATGAGAAGATTGCTATGTTTGATTACTTGTGTATTGATTTCCAGTCTGCTATTCAAAGAGAGAAGAAGCTAAAACTAGAAGTAGAATCACTAAAGGAAAAGTTAATTCTTAAGAATGAGGAACTTAAGCAGATAACAATCTTAAATGATGAAGTAGCTAATCAAAAGATACTTAATGAGATCTTAGTAAAGGAAACTAGTGAAACAACAAAAAAGTTTAATGACCTCCAATAAGTAGTAAATTCTTGGTGTGTATCTGCAGAAAAGACCACTCAGTGTGTCAAGGAGTAGATACCCAAACAAGTTCAAGCTATTATTGGTGGAAATTACTCTAAGGCTGCTAACTATGTTGATTGTAATAAGAACCTTAATATCTTAGACAAAGCTGACATTTTGCCACAGACCTTTCACAAGACTGTTAAAGGCAAAAGTGTATTCACAAATAAGTTTGTTAGAAGCAAAAGTTCCCACTCAAAAGAATCAATTATTCCTTCTGTTGAATCATCCTCTAGTAAGATTTGAGAATGTAAAAATACTAATAACACAAAGTCAAAGGATGTGATTACAGGAAAGGAATCATTAGTTGAGACCTCAGAGACATTATCTTGTCAAACCTTGAAAACAGATCACTTAATTCTTAGCATTTCACAAACTGAAGAATCATTAGCTAATACTACTCCATCAGCTGATAGGTTAGTAGATGATAAATGCTCAGTTGATAACCTGTCAGCTGATCATAGCTTATCTTCGAAACAATCAGTTGATCTAGAAGTAATCAACTCTCTTTTAATACAAGAAACTATGAGTAAAAAGAATGATGTTCACATTGTTCCCATTTCTGCCACTCCAAAGATTGGTCAAAAACTTTCCAAAAACAAAGATCAATCTAAGGTGCCTGTGAATAAAGACCTAAGAAATTTACAGGATAAGCTTCATAAGCTGAATGGTCAAGTTAGTCAAATGATGACTGATAAGAAAGCTCATAGGCATTCAAACCATGTTGCTCAATGCCCCAAGACCACAAAATCTCAAAAATGTGATAAATGTGGAAGCAAAGAGCATAAGGCATTTGAATGTTCTTTAGAAGAGAATTCAAGACAGTGGACTTGTAATGATGACATAGTCACTACTCCAATTCATAAGAAACCTGAGATGAAGTGGAAAACTAGGTGCATTCCATAGGGATCCACTAAGTAGTGGATTCCTACTTGTGTCACTAACTCTTCTTTCATTCAAATCTGTGCAGGGTATTGGTTCTTGGTTTCTTGACAGTGGATGTTCAAGAACCATGACAGGTAACAAGGCTTTGCTCAGCAACTACAAGAAAGAGAAAGGTCCAATACTGACCTTTGGTGACAACAACCATGGGCAAACTAAAGGCTATGGTGAGCTTTATAATGGGAACCTCAAGCTGTCAAAAGTTTCATATGTCAAAGGGCTGAAATATAATCTCATAAGCATTAGTCAATTGTGTGATGGAGATAATGAAGTCCACTTCACAAAGACAGGACGCTCCATCATAAATAAAGAAGGTAATACATTGTTCAGTGCCAAGAGAACCAAGGATGTGTATACACTTGACATGTCCTCTGGTGACCCTTCAAAGGAAACATGTTTGTACTCCAAAAATAATGAGGATACAAACTGGCTGTGGCACAAGAGGCTTTCCCACCTTAATTTCAAAAACATCAACAAGTTGAGCAAGGGTGAACTAGTGTCAGGACTACCGTCGCTGACTTATCTTAAGCCTAAACCTTGCACTGCTTGTGAGAAGAGAAAGCAGCATAAGGCATCATTTCCATCCAAGCAAGCCTTCTCAATTACAAAACCTTTCTATATGTTGCACATGGATCTCTTTGGTCCTGCTGCAACTACTAGTATTGGTGGAAGTAAGTATGCTCTTGTATTAGTTGATGAATTCTCAAGATATACTTGGGTTTTCTTTCTTAAAGCAAAGAGTGAGACTGCTGAAGAGATTATCTGTTTTATCAAGAAGATGGAAGTGTTGAATGGAAATCTGGTGAGGAGTCTTAGAAGTGATCATGGAACTGAATTTAGAAATCAAACTCTGGAATCATTCTGTGATGAGAAAGGGATATCTCAAAACTTTTCTGCTCCAAGAACCCCACAACAAAATGGTGTAGCTGAAAGAAGAAATAGAACATTGATTGAGGCTGCCAGAACCATGTTGTGTGAAAGTGGGTTACCCTTTAATTTCTGGGCTGAGGCTGTAAGTTGTGCATATTTCACACAGAACAGGTCCCTTATTATCAAAAGGCACAACAAAACTCCATATGAAGTGCTCAAGGGAAGGAAGCCAAGCATCAGCTTTCTGCATATCTTTGGTTGTCAATGTTTCATACTTAATCAAAAAGATCAATTGCAGAAGTTTGCTCTTAAAGCTGATAAAGGAGTGTTTGTCGGTTACTCTGTGATTTGTAAAGCATACAAAGTATACAACCTCAGAACCAAAGTCATAGAAGAATCTATCAATGTAAGTTTTAATAAATGACTTTGTTGCTTCCTGTTCTTCTAATCATGTTTCAGGTGAAGAATTTAATGATCTTATGCAAACTGGAGAAGTTCTTTCAGAGCAAGCAGATCCCTCTCCACCAGCTGCTCATGATTTAGATGAACCTGTCACTATCCAAATTTTTAACCATGTACAACCATCTTCATCCAATCCTATACCTCTACTGAATCATGTGGAAAATGACTCAACATCATTGGATTCCAATTCCATATCACTCATTCCCTCTTTAGTAGAGATACCCACAGATTGCAATAATGAAGTTATATCAGCCACTCAAAATAAACTCATTTCTACTGCTGATAGCCAACATATAACATCTTCTCCCCAAATCCAAATGAATCCCAATTCCCATGAAATCCAAAAAGCCTTCAAAGACCTCAAGCACCATCCTCATAATTTGGTGATAGGCAACATAGATGATCCAATTAGAACAAGATCAAAAGCTTGCAACATCTGTTTGTATTCTGGATTTGTCTCAATGATTGACCCAAAGAAGGATGATGAAGCTCTCAATGATCCCCACTGGGTGTCTGCCATGCAAGAAGAACTGGCAAAATTCAAAAGAAATAATGTATGGACTTTGGTACCCAAACCAAAGGATAAATCCATCATTGGAACAAAGTGGGTGTTCAGAAATAAGCTAGATGAGAATGGTCAAATCTTCAGAAACAAAGCTTTATATGGTCTTAAGCAAGCTCTAAGAGCCTGGTATGATACTCTCTCTTCTTTTCTCATTAACAAAGGTTTTACAAGAGGATGCATTGATAGCACTTTATTTATTAGGAAGTACAAAGGTGATGTGATACTTGTGCAGATATATGTAGATGATATAATATTTGGATCTACTAATTTGGAACTATGCAAAAAGTTTTCTTAACTCATGTCTAATAATTATCAATTGAGCATGATGGGTGAGTTAAACTATTTTCTTGGTTAGCAAATTTAACAAGAGGTTGATGGTATTTTCATTCATCAAACAAAGTATGTCAAAGATTTACTCAAGAAGTTTGATTTTGAAAACTGTTCTTCAATGAAAACACCTATGTCTACTTCTATTAAGTTAGGAAAGGACACTGCTGGCAAATCAGTGAACATTACTACTTATAGAGGAATGATTGGGTCACTTTTATACCTCACTGCAAGTAGACCAGATATAATGTTTTCAACATGTCTCTATGCAAGATATCAAGTAGATCCTAAGGAATCACATCTTGCTGCTGTTAAGAGAATATTCAGATATCTCAAAGGAACTCCTAATCTTGGTCTTTGGTACCCCAAAGACTCAGATTTTGAGTTAGTTGGATATTCTGATTCTGATTTTGTAGGACGCACATTAGACATAAAAAGTACTTCAGGTGGTTGTCAACTTCTAGGAGGAAGATTGATTAGTTGGTCTAGTAAGAAACAGAATTCAGTGTCAACATCTACTGTAGAATTAGAATTCATTGCTACAGGAAGCTGTTGTGCTCAAATTTTGTGATTACAAAATGAACTGCTTGATTATGATATGAAGTTTGAAGACACCCTAATTCTTTGTGACAATACAAGTGCAATCTCCATCTCAAATAATCCAGTCATGCATTAAAAAACAAAGCATATTGAAATCAGACATCATTTTCTCAAAGATAATGTGCAAAAGAAGAAGGTAACTTTGCACTACATCAACACTGATTTACAACTTGCAGATTTATTCACAAAGCCATTAGATGAAGCAAGGTTTAATTTCCTAATATCCAAACTAGGTATGATTAATTTTTAGTTTAGAATAGTGGTAATTTAGATTGTGTCAATTTATAAGTGTTGAAAATTATAAGATACTTATCTAAGCATATCTAAGTCTTACTTAATTTGTGTAAACTGAGTAACTATGCTCAGCTGATGCCTATCAGCTGATCAAATTTACTCAGCTGATCACTTTAAGATAAGGAAGACATGCTCAGCTAAGTACTTTACTCAGTTGATACCTAAATTCTCACTATCAGCTGATAGTTTTCCATCAGCTGATACCCCTCAACTAATAGTTTTTCATCAGCTGATACTCTCCTTGATCAGCTGATGATTCTACACTTAGTAAATTTTCACTTTTTACTCTCATTTAATGCTTTTTAACCCTAGTTATTTACTCCGTTTGTCAGTTTTCATTTAATAGCTAATTAATTTGTTTTCCGTTAGATCTTTTGTTAGTATCTAACGATCTCTGTTAACTAAACTTCATAAATATCCCAATTTCTCTGTCATTCACCTTTACCTGTTCAAACTTTCCAAATTCCCTCTCTCTCTACAAAGAACTACCCTACCTTCTCTCTCGATACTCACTGTTCATCATCCCTACCAAATGGCCACCTATATTCCAGACCCAGCTGTTAACCCTGGTGAGAATGTTGCACCCAATCAACCTATGAATATAACTCCCAACAACGTTCTTCTTTGCACCACCATCCCTGCCTCGCGAGAAACCAAGGATATGAACCAATGGTTCAGTTCCTTCAAGCTCATCCACTCTTTGATAGTCTCACCGTTGATCCTCACTACATATTCCCTGCCATTATTGGTGAACTATGGTACTCCGCAACCTATAACCTAAACAACAACACCATTAACTGCACCCTAGCCCTAGGAAACTATATCTCCGAATCACCGCTGAAACACTTCGTGAAGCCACTGGTATTCCTCACTACCCACCTTACACAGCTTTTCCATCCGGAGCAGAAGTTCAAACAGTTTTAGACACCATCGGCTACAATGAACCTGTAGTGCATGGTCAAGTCAAAGTCTCTGCTCTCGCTCATCCATGGAAGTATTTGGCCAACGTGGTCATACGTTGCTTCGGTCCTAAATCTGGAAGCCATCATCTCATCAACCAAACCGAGCTTCTTGTGCTCTATGCCCTAGCCTTTGGGGTCAACATCGACTTTGCTCAAGTTATATTCTTTGATCTCATTGATAAAATCACTCAGAGCACAACCAAGAAATCATCAAGGTCGCAGGTGCCCTACATTCGATATTTAAGCCTGATAGCCATGAGGGAGATTGGAGAGGATGATTATGTAGGCTTAACAGAACATCTTGAGCATATTCCTGTCCCTGCCATGGGTGAAAAGATATTCAATTTCTTAAAGGCAAACAGAGGTCCTCCAATCACTGCCCAAATGCAAGAGCTTATAGATGCTGCAACTGGTAATGAAAATGATGATGATGATGATAATGGTGATGATGATGCTGATGAAAGCCACACTGGTTCTAAGCATGATGATGATGATGCTGGTGATGGTGATGCTGGTGATTTTGCTCCTATCAGTCCGATGGAGTTAAGTCCTCTTGGTGATGATGGTGATACCCAAGAACAAGAGATCTCTGAGCAACTTTTGGAGCTCATTGACTGAAGTAGGCACATCATGTCCCAAGGTATGGACAGTACTGATTCCACCTCTGAGGATATTCAAATGGTCGTCCCAACCTTTGATAGCCCATCCTCCTCACTAGTCCAAACACCACTTCAACAGCCAAGCTCTAGTGAACCTCCTGTGGTCACTAGTTCTACTCCTATCCGTAGCCCCATATATACAAGGTCACCAGAAGTGACTCATTATGAACACTTTGAGGGAGTGCAATCCACACCTCTGACCTCAACTCCAATTACCCATCCTCATGTTGAGGGGGAGCAATTGGATGTTTCAACCTTTAAACTAGTGGATGTATCCTCACAACAGGATACATCTGTAAATAAGGGACTTAAACCGTTAGCTGAGACAACCTCCCAAAAGGTTGATCTCATTGAAAGACAGACCTCAACCCAAGGTCACACTGTGTCTATCCCTCAATTGAGTCAGCCTATACCATCTACATTCTCCCAATAGAATGTGGATCCAATACGGAATTCCCTGTTACTAAGTGCATTCCACACTTAGTCCACTTACCTTGCACCTATTATTAATTCAATTCTTACACTTGCACAGCCTGTCAATGCTAGTGGTACAAACCTACCACTTGCACAAGGCTCAACTCTCTTTCCTAATGAATTTGAGCTTATACACCAAGGCGCAAATGAGGGAACACAAACCTTACCCAAATTCTTTGAACCTTTATCCACCCCTTCCACCTCTACCCCATCCATATCTAGCCAAACCCCAAACCTTACCCTTATCTAGACAATTCACAGAAACCTTGATCAACTAACCCAAACCTTCCAAACCCAAACCTCTGCTCAGTTGTCTAAAATTACCAAAGACATTGAGTCTCTCAAAACCCCATCCCAATCCTCCACTGCACCCATTAACCTTACCCTAATCCTTACCAAAATAGACCAAATTTCTACCCTTATTCCCTCTCAACCACAAATTCCCAGCCTACCTCAATCTACCATCTCTTCCCTAAACCAAACCATATCCAACCTCCTATCCCAACTCCAAACCCTACGCCCAATAAACCCCAACATTTCTGTACCCATTCCTGAACAACTACTCCCTATGCCTTCTTTTCTCAAAGGCATCCTTGATGACATAGAGACCTTAACAGAACAATCCAGAATGAGTCATCTCTCATTGTGGAAAGCTATCAAGGATCTCAAGGATGACCTCTCCCTTCAGCTCTCTAAAATATCCTCTACCCCTTCCTCAACCCATACCCATACCCCTGCCCCTACCCCAACCCATAAGCCTGCATCAGGTGACTCCCTCCTCCTTTTGATGATGCCAAAAGGGGGAGAAATTCTCAAGTTCTTCAAGGGAGGATGATCCTAACTCAGAGGATATGGATGCTGCCTATGCTGAAACAGCCACCAAAATCATGCAGCAGGAAGCAACCAAAGCAACAGCTCCCTCACCCATTAAAAGAAAAGCATCTTCTGAGGGGGAGCAAAGGTTTCCAAAAAGGTTGAAAAGGATGGCAAACATGCCAAAACTTAAAAGAAAAGTTGCCGAGGGTTGCTCTCCACCAATCACCATAGAGTCTGATTCTGATGATGAGGATGATACTCCACTTTCTGACATCATCAGAAGAAGAAGACAGAGCCCTAAGCCATCTGCTCCACCAATCCAATCTACCCCATCAGTCCAAAAGGCTTTAACCTTTGCTCCTAAGGATAAAGGCAAACAAAAGATGACAGATGAGCAAGTTGAAGCAGATGATCAAATGAAAAGGGAGCTTGCTCTTAAAGAAAAGGAAGAAAGGGAGAATGCTCAAATGGCTCAAGCATTGGGTGTTTCAGTTAAAGAAATCTACCAAGCCAAAGAGCTAGCATATCAGCAAGAGCAAGAACAAAGTCAAAATCAAGCTGCTGCTCAACACAAATTGGCAAGGGAAAAATCTCAGGCTGAACTACTCAAAGCTAGATCCCATGCTGATGCCATCAAAAGCCTCTTCAACCTTGATTTATCTGCTCCCATCAACCTAAGTCATCAAAGACTTCAAAGCTTCAGAGAAAGAATTAATATTCTGAGAAACAGAACAGAACCAACTCCAATAACCAGAGCCACTGTCCATAAAGGTGATGGTGAACCCTACCTCAAAGCAATAAGACAGAACAACTTCAACAGTTGTAAAGTTGTATCCTATGAGAGGTGTCACATATATGGGTTCATAGAGTTAGTTGAGATCCTGTACCTTCTCTTCAAATCCAAATCAAAGCTCAAAGTTCAATTCATTCAGAAAATTCAGAATTGGATAGCTCTAGTTGTGTCACAAAGGGCCTTTACTCCAGATGACTATTACAGGCATGTGCACACAGTTGATAATCTTCATAAGAAAGGCTCCAACCCCTTCAAACCATTTGAGCTAAGAGTGGTACTACCCCAGCATAAATTCTTATCAGATTTTGAGGGTCTCAACATTTCTCTTCCACTGAACATCACTCCTAAGCTGTACAAGTTTATAATTATGCCTGTTGAAGATATATTCTTTTTGGACAGAGCTGGCAGATGGAGATTATTTAGACAGTTTGAAATCCTTAAAGCTAGCAAGAAGTTTCTATTTAGGCTAAGGATATCTACAAGAGGCAGAACTGGAAATGAAAACTTTGAAGCCCATGTTCAAGCCCAATGCGAAGTCTTAGCTGAAGCTGATCCCCATGCCAAAGATTTTGAAGTTAAAGAAGAACCTTGGTGGGATGATTGAAGACTGATTCTAACTCTGAAGATTTTGTTGTTATTTAGTTGATTGTACATTATAGAATAGTTAGTTAGTAGTTAATCTATGTAAACACTTATGTACATTTGTTTATTATGTTATTTCAAGTGATGTTTATGTATATCAGAAAATCAAAAACATATAAAAATGGAAAAATGAAAAGATACCACAAAAACAGAACAAAATGGTACAACACAGAAAAAGATTCCACAAAAACAGAACAAAATGGAACATTAGAAAAGAAACAAAAAACAGAACAAGGTTCAAATAAAAAGAGCTACCAAAAACAGATAGCTAGGTAGCCAAATGTACTTAAAAGTTTAAATCTTTTGTTATTCGAAGTCAAACTGATTCTTCAAAAAGAAAAAGGTTTTGTCATCATCAAATAAGGGGAGATTGTTGGGGTAATAATCACTTCACCCTAATAATCAACTCTGCCTATCCTAAAACATAGAATTTGATGATAACCAAACCCTACATTCAGTATGACTTAGAAAGAATTCAAACATGTGTTGTTTGAATCTGTTTATGTAAAAATATGCTAAGTATGGAACCATCAGCTGAGGAAAATAAGCCATCAGCTGAGCATCAGATCCTACTCAATGTATCAGCCAAAGGATATCAGCCAAGGAGCATCAGATGAAGAAAACTAGTAAAGAAGACCATCAGCTGAGGAAAACAGTCTAGCAGCTGAGCAAAATTGTTGATCAGCTAAGTGAAGAAAGTGATCAGCTGAGTAAACAGATTGATCAGCTGAGTGAAGAAAGTGATCAGCTGAGTGAACACATTCATCAGCTGAGTGAACAAATGGATCAGCTGAGTGAACAAATGGATCAGCTGAGGCCTAGAAGCATCAGCTAAGTAAGTCTTCTTTTACACAAGTCATCTCTCCTCATAAACTGATGTATTTGATTGATCAGCTAAGCACTCTTGATCAACTGATCATCCAAATACATGAGCTTATGTTCTCCTAAGCTTACTATTGAACAGCTGAGCATCTATATGATCAGCTGAGCAATATGTATCAACTGAGTCTTAGCTAAAAGTGATCAACTGATCTATTTTGTCAACTGAGTAGTGAATATCAGAGTTTCTAGTACAATCTGTTAGCTGAGTCGTGAAAAATGTCAAATCTACTCTATCTTTTCAGATTGTAAGTCATATGTAAAAGGCAGAACATGTGTTGTTCTATTATGCCTTAGATATTTGTTTGTAAAAGTAAGAATGCACTTTTTGGATCAAGTATGTGACAAAAAGGTTTGATCTTATCCCCTGGAAAAAGATAATGATACCTCAAACAGACGAAGATCTTGAAGATTTGTTCAAACAACTAAGTATGGCTGGCAATCCCATACTTGGTAAAGTCAAATCAATCAGAAGCATGTTGTTGATTAAAGTATAATCATGGAAAGGGAAAGAAACTTCTACACGGCAGTAGATGTGGTCTTTAATATTTTATATTGTGAATGGGTTACACTTTTACAGAAAAGTACAATTACTTTTATCATACATTTGATTAAAGTAACTTTACTTTTCACCCACTACCTTTAAAATTAAAATATTATATTTCCACATCCTCTTGGTCTCTTACCTTTATGCAACCGGATCCACCAAGACTTCTATATATACTCATGCATGGTGGACATGCAATATACAATACATTACACAACACAACAAAGTGAAGTCTCTACTACACTAAAAGAAAATCTCATCAGTTGAGAAATTTCGTAGAGTATAAGCATTGTGTAGAATCAAACTTGTTCATGTGTTGAACACTCTAAATACATTAGTTGTTTTAGAGTTAGCTTGTCTATGTATTATACAAATTAATTGCCACCTTTTATTGTACTTAGAATTTCCGCTTCTAGTACATGTAATTCTTGATTCATATCAATAAGAATTATATAAAAGTATATAAGTGTGTCTTTAATTTTTAAAAGCTAAAGTTTGTATTCAACCCCCCCTTCTACAAACGTTTGTTGTTGCGTACTCAATCTGGGACTAACAGTGAGGATACATCCACTGGCTCAGGGTGTACAACATCCAATGGCTCCCCTTCAACATGAGGAGCGCAGATTGGTGTTGAGGTCAAAGATGAGCACCCTTTATTGACCTTGAATATATTGGGCTACGGATGGGAGTAGAACTAGTGAACACTGGAGGTTGGCTGTTTAATTTGTGTTTGGACAGGGGGTGAGGATGTGCGATCAAAGGTTGGGACTACCATTTGAATATCCTTAGAAGTAGAATCAGAGTGTTCCATACCTTGGGAGATGATGTGCCTGCTTCTATCAATGAGCTCAAGCAATTGCTCAGAGATTTCTTGTTCTAGCTGATCTAGCATTGCAGCATCACGAAGGGGACTCATGATCATTGGACTTGGAGGAGCAAAACCATAATCACCAAAATCACCAGCATCACCATCATCACTAGCATCACCATCCGTACTATCATGATCATCATCATCAACATTTTTACCATCATTATCATCATCATCATTTATATTTGCCTTAGCAGCAACATCAATCAACTCTTGCATTTGAGCAGTGATCGCAGGACCTCTGTTTGCCTTTATAAAGTGAAATACTTTCTCACCCATGGTAGGGACAAGAATACTATCAAGATGTTCATTTAGCCCAACATAATCATTTTCTCCAATCACCCTCATTGCAACCAAGCTTAAAAATTGATTGTATGGCACCTGAGATCTTGAAGAATTCTTGTTGGTGCTCTTTGTCATTTTGTCGACAAGGTCAGAGAAGATAACCTGAGCAAAATCAATGTGTACCCTAAACACCAAGGCATATAGGATTAGAAGCTCGGTTTGATTGATGAGATGGTGGCTTCTAGATTTGGGACCAAAACAGCGAATGACCACATTGGCCAGATACTTCCATGGGTGCGAGAGGGTAGAGAATTTTACTTGCCCATGCACGACGGGCTCAATATAGCCGATGGTTTGAACAACGGTTTGGGCTTCGACTTTAGAGGGAAAAGTAGTGTAGGGAGCAAAATGTGGAATACAAGTGGCTTCTCTTAGAGTTTCAGTGGTTATTTGCTGTTGGTAGTTTCCTTGGGCTAGGGTATAATGGATTGTGTTGTCGTTTATGTTGTAGGAGGCTTAGTAACAAAGTTCACCAATAATGGTGGGGAAAATATAGTAGGGATCAGCACTAAGAAAGTCGAAGAGAGGGTGAGCTAGGAGGAACTGCACCATTGGTTCGTATCCCTGGTTTTTGCGAGACGCAGGGATGGAGGTGCACAAAAGAATGTTGTTTGGAGTGATGTTCATTGGTTGGTTGGGTGCAACATTCTCACCAGGGTTCACTTCAGGGTCAGAAGTGTAAGTTGCCAAGTTACAGGGATGATGAGTAGTGAGAGTGAGAGAGAAATAGCGAGAGAGAAGCATAGGGTAATGCTTTTTAGAGAGAGAGAGAGAGGGAGATTGGAGAATTTGAACAGGTAAAGAGAAGTGAGAGAGGAAGTGTGGTATTCATGAAGTGTAGTTAACAGAGATCGTTAGATGCTGACAAAAGTTCTAACGGAAAACATAATAAGATGCTATTAAATGAAATCTGACAAACGGAGTAAATAACTAGGGTTAAAAGGCATTAACTGAGCATAAATCAGAAAAATTGACTAAGTGTTGATTCATCAGCTGAGTGCTTGAAATGTATCAGTTAAGAGACATCACTCATGGAAAAGCATAAGTTGATAGAAAGAATTTAGGTACATCAGCTGATAGAGCTACTTAGCTGAGCATTTCTTCCTTAGCTGAGTATGATCAGCTGAGTAACTTTGGTCAGCTGATAGGAATCAGCTGATCAATTTTACTTAGCTATCACAAGATCAGTAAAGCTAAGAGATGCTTAGATAAGTAAAACATGATATTCAATACTTATCAATCAATAGAAACACAACTACTACTACTCTAGAAATTAAGCATACCTGGTTTGGATATTAGGAAATTGAACCTTGCTTCATCCAATGGTTTAGTGAACAAGTCTGCAAGTTGCAAATCAGTGTTGATGTAGTGCAGATATACCTTTTTCTTTTGCACATTATCACTTAGTAAATGATGTATGATTTCAATATGCTTTTTCTTTGAATGCATGACTGGATTATTTAAGATGGGGATGACACTTGTATTGTCACACTGAATTAGGGTGTATATAAACTTCACATCATAGTCAAGTAATTGATTTTGTAACAACAAAATTTGAGCACAACAGCTTCCTGCAACAATGTATTATGCCTCTGCAGTAGATGTTGACACTGAATTCTGTTTTTTACTAGACCAACTTATTAATCTTCCTCCTAAAAGTTGACATCCACCTGAAGTACTCTTCCTGTCTAATGTACACCTTGCAAAATCAGAATCAGAATATCCAACTAACTCACAATCTGAGTCTTTGGGATACCAAACACCAAGATTAGGAGTTCCTTTGAGATATCTGAATATTCTTTTAACAGCAGGAAAATATGATTCCTTTGGATCTTCTTGATATCTTGCACAGAGACATGTTGAAAACATTATATCTGGTCTATTTGCAGTGAGGTATAGAAGTGACCCAATCATTCCTCTATAAGCAGTAATGTTCACTTATTTCATTGAGGAACAATTTTCAAATTCAAACATTTTGAGTAAGTCTTTAATGTACTCTGTTTGATGTATGAAAATACCATCACTTTCTTGTTTAATTTGCAAACTAAGAAAATAGTTTAATTCACCCATCATGCTCATTTGATAATTTTCAGACATGAGTTAGAAAACTTTTTACATAGTTCCAAATTAGTAGACCCAAATATTATATCATCTACATATATCTGCACAAGTATCACATCACCTTTGTACTTCCTTATAAACAAAGTGCTATCAATGCATCCCCTTGTAAAACCTTTGTTAATGAGAAAAGAAGAGAGGGTATCATACCAGGCTCTTGGAGCTTGCTTAAGACCATATAAAGCTTTGTTGAGAAAGAATACATGATCAGGAAAGCTTGACTCTTCAAAACCAGGAGGTTGTTTGACATACACCTCTTCTTTCAGATCTCCATTCAGAAATGCACTCTTCACATCCATTTGGAATACTTTAAAGTTCTTGAAGGCAGCATAGGCTAGGAATAATTTGATAGCTTCCAATCTTGCAACAGGGGCAAAGGTTTCATCAAAATCAATACCTTCTTCTTGACAATACCTCTGTGCCACTAGCCTTGCTTTATTTCTTGTGATTTGCCCATGTTCATTTAGCTTGTTTCTGAACACCCACTTTGTTCCAATGATGGTTTTATCCTTTGGTTTAGGTACCAAGGTCTATACATTATTTCTTTTGAATTTTGCCAACTCTTCTTGCATGGCTGTTACCTAGTGGGGATCATTCAGGGCTTCATCAACATTCTTTAGTTTAATCAGAGAGACAAATCAAGAATAAAAACAGATGTCAAGCTTTTGATCTTGTTTTAACTGGATCCTCTATATTGCCTATAACCAGAGCATGAGGATGATATTTGTGGTCTTTGAAGGTATTTTGGATGATTTGGGAATTGGAATGAATTTGGATTTGGGGAGGTGAAGTTATATGTTGACTATCAGCAGTGAAAATGAGTTCAATTTGGGTGGCAGATATAACTTCATTTTCACAATCTGTGGGTGTCTCTACTAAAGAGGGAATGTGTGATATGGAATTAGAATCCAATGATGTTGAGTCATTTCCCACATGATTTAGTAGAGGTATATGATTGGATGAGGTTGGTTGTATATGGTTAAAGATTTGAATGGGAACAGGTTCATCTAAATCATGAGTAGTTGGTGGAGAAGGATCAACTTGCTCTAGAGTGGTCTCTCCAGTTTGCATGAGATCATTAAATTCTTCACCTGAAACATGATTAGAAGAGCAGGAAGCTACAAAGTCATTTTCATTAAAACTTACATTGATAGATTCTTCTATGACTTTTATTATGAGGTTGTATACTCTGTATGCTTTGGAAATCACTGAGTAACCTACAAACACTCCTTCATCAGCCTTTAGAGCAAACTTCTGCAATTGATCCTTTTGATTGAGGATAAAGCATTGACATCATATGGAGTCTTGTTATGCCTTTTTATGATAAGGGATCTGTTCTGTGTGAAACATGCACAACTTACAACCTCAACCTAGAAATTAAAGGATAACCCACATTCACACAACATTGTTCTGGCAGCTTCTATCAATGTTCTATTTCTTCTTTCAGCTACACCATTCTGTTGTGGGGTTCTTGGAGCAGAGAAGTTTTGAGATATCCCTTTCTCATCACAGTAAGCTTCCAGAGTTTGATTACTGAATTCAGTTCCATGATCACTTCTAAGACTCCTCACCAGATTGCCATTCAACTCTTCCATCTTCTTGATAAAACATATGATCTCTTCAGCAGCTTCACTCTTTGCTTTAAGAAAGAAAACCCAAGTATATCATAAGAATTCATCAACCAACACAAGAGCAAACTTACTTCCACCAATACTAGCGGTTGCAACAGGACGAAATAGATCCATGTGCAACATTTAGAAAGGTTATGTAATAGAGAAGGCCTGCTTGGATGGAAATGTTGTCTTATGTTGCTTTCCCTTCTCACAGGCAGTGCAAGGTTTAGGCTTAGAATAAGTTAGAAAAGGCAGTCCTGACACTAGTTCACCTTTGCACAACTTGTTGATATTTTTGAAGTTAAGGTGGGAAAGCCTTTTGTGCCACAGCCAGTTTGTATCCTCAATGGTTTTAGAGTACAAACATGTTTCCTTTGAAGGGTCACCAGAGGACATGTCAAGAGTGTACACATCCTTGGTTCTCTTGGCACTAAACACTATATTACCTTCTTTATTTATTATAGAACCTCCTGTCTTTGTGAAGTGGACTTCATTATCTCCATCAAACAATTGACTTATGATTATGAGATTGTATTTTAGCCCTTTGACATAGGATACTTTGGATAGTCTTAGGTTCTCATTATGAAGTTCTCCGTAGCCTTTAGTTTGCCCATGATTGTTGTCACCAAAAGTCACCCTTGGACCTTTCTCTTTCTTATAGTTACTAAGCAAAGCCTTGTTGCCTGTCATAGTTCTAGAACATCCACGGTCAAGAAACCATGAACCAACACCCTACACAGATTGAATGAAAGAAGAGTTAGTGACAAAAGTAGGAATCTACTACTCAGTGGATCCCTGTGGAATGCACCTAGCTTTCCACTTCATTTCAGGTTTTTTATGAATAAAAGGAATAGCTATGTTATCATTACACGTCCGCTGTCTTGAGTTCCCTTCTAAAGAACATTGAAATGCCTTATGCTCTTTGCTACCACACTTGTAACATTTTTGAGATTTTGTGGCTTTGCAGCATTGAACAAAGTTATTTGAATGCCTATGAGTTTTCTGATTAGTCTTCTAACAATTATCAGTTATCAGTTGACTAACTTGACCATTTAGCTTATGAAGCTGATCATGTAAATTTCTTAGGTCTTTATTTACAGGCACCTTGGATTGATCTTTGGATTTAGAAAGTTTTTGACCAATCTTGGGAATGGCAGAGATGGGAACAATGTAAAGATTATTCTTTTTACTCATAGTTTCTTCTATTGAAAGAGAGTTGATTACTTCTAGATCAGCCGAGTGTTTGGAAGATGAGCTACGATCAGCTGATAGGCCATCAGCTGAGCATTTACCATCTTCTAACAAATCTGTTGATAAAGTAGTATTAGCTAATGATTCTTCACTTTGAGAAATACTAAGATTTAAGTCATCTGTTTTCAAAGTTTGACAACACAAAGTCTCTTTGGTCTCAACTAATGATTCCATTCCTTTACTTACATCCTTTGCCTTTGTGTTCTAGTATTTTCACATTCTGAAATATTACCAGATGATGATTCAACAGAATGAAAAATTGATTCTTTTATATGAGAACTTTTGCTTCTAACAAATTTATTTGTGAACACACTTTTGTCTTTAAAAGTCATGTGAAAGGTTTGTTGTAAAATGTTAGCATTGTCTAAGATATTAAGATTCTTATTAGAATTAACATAGTTAGCAGCTTTAGAGTAATTTTCACCAATAATAGCTTGAACTTGTTTGGGTATCTGCTCCTTGACACATTGAGTGGTCTTTTCAGCAGATACACACCAAGACTTTACTATCTTTGGAGGTCATTGAACTTTTTGGTTGCGTCACTAGTTTCTTTTGCTAAGATCTCATTAAGTATCTTTTGATTTGCTAGCTCATCATTTAAAATTGTTATTTGCTTAAGTTCCTCATCTTTAAGAATTAAATTTTCTTTTAGTCATTCTACTTCTAGTTTTAGCTTCTTCTCTCTTATAATAACAGACTGGAAATAAGTACACAAGTAATCAAACATAGCATTCTTTTCATTATCATTGTAGTTAATAAACTTGTCAACCTGATACACTGAAGAAGGATCCTAATTGGTAGTTGAACAAGCTTTTGCAGCCTTCTTCATGTCTTCATCAAAAGAACTACCATCATCATAGTTAGCCATCATGCAGAATTGAGCAGTAATAACCTCATCTTCATCTGAGGAAAGATCTTCTTCTACTCAATCTTCTTCTTTTTCTACAAGAACTTGGCCCTGGGCTTTCTTCTTCTTCTTGTCAAGAACAGCAGCAAGGAGTTTCTTATACTTGGTTTCATAATCAATTTTTCCCTCCTGATTTGGCACAGATGAAGAACTAGTGTTACTTTTGGACTTACTGTCACTGGCTATGTGGCCAATCTTGCCACATTTGTAACACTCTGCTGTGGAGGCATCAAAAGTAGATTTGGATTTGATAGACTTAGACGGCCTCTTGCTGACTTCCTAACCAGCATGGAAAATCCTTTAACCAAATCTTCCAGACTTCTCTCCTCATCACCTTTCTCCTCTTCACTTTCTCTAGCACTCTCTTCTTCATCTCCTTCTTCATCAGAATCAGAATCAATTGTTGCAAAGCTTCTCATCTTTGTATCTCTTGATACAAGGGCAGTTGGTGCAGCCTTCACAACCTCCTTCATCTCTTTGGATGACAACTTCTTTTGCTTGACCGATTGCTCATGGTTAAGTAAGTTACCATAGAGAGCAACCAGAGACATTCCCTTGATCTTTTCACTATGCCTTAGAACTGTGACACAGTGATCCCATGTTTTAGGGAGGGAGTCTAGAAACTTGTTCACCAAGACAAATTAGCTCTTGGATATGTCTTCCCTTTTTAAATCATTCACAAGGTAGTTGAACCTGGTGTATGTCTAAGTAAGACTCTCACGTTTATGAGAAAAGAAGAATTCATACTCTCTGTTGAGGAGAAGCTTCTTGTTTTCCTTCACCTCTTCAATCCCTTCATATGCAACTGTGAGTGTATCTAACATCTCTTTAGTAGAAGTACAATTAAGCACTTGATGATAGATTTCATTGGGTAGTGCAGAGACAAGAGCTGATCTAGCCTTAACATCAAGACTAACCAACCTCTAGTCTTCATATGTCCATAGATGCATGGGTTTGGTAATGATTCTTTCTGTTGTAGTGGATTGACCTTCAGATTATGAAGGAATGGATAAGACGGATGTGGGAACATAAGGACCCTTAGTAACAATTTCGAGCATTTGTATATCAAGGGTGGATAAAAAGAGATGTGCTATACTCTTCCACATGGAGACGTTTTGAGAATCAAACATGGGACATCTTGTTAAAGACCTAGTGTTTGAGATTTTTGGGGAGATAATCACTTCACCCTAATAATTAACTCTGCCTATTCTAAAACATAGAATTTGATGATAACCAAACCCTACATTCAGTATGACTTAGAAAGAATTCAAACATGTGTTGTTTGAATCAGATTCTGTAAAAATATGCTAAATATGGAACCATCAGCTGAGTATTAGATCATACTCAAAGTATCAGCCAAGGGAAATCGGCTAAGGAGCATTAGATGAAGAAAACAAGTGAAGAAGGCCATCAGCAGAGGAAAGTAAACCATAGCCGAGTGAAGAAAATTGATCAGCTGAGTGCCTACACCATCAGTTGAGCAAGGACTTTGCTCTGCTACTCCATCAGCTGAGTGAACAAATGGATCAGCTGAGGCCTAGAGCATCAGCTAAGTAAGTCTTCTCTTACATAAGTCACCTCCCCATATAAACTGATGTATTTAAATGATCAGCTGAGCATTCCTGATCAACTAATCATACAAATACATGAGCTTATGCCTTCCTAAGTTTACTATTGATCAACTGAGCATCTATATGATCAACTGAGCAATATATATCAACCGAGTCCTAGCAAAAATTGATCAACTGATATGTTTTGTCAACTGAGTAGTGAAATTCAAAGTTCCTAGAACAATCTGTTAGCTGAGTCGTGCAAAATGTCAAATCTGCACTATCTTTTCAGATTGTAAATCATATGTAAAAGGCAGAACATGTGTTGTTCTATTATGCCTTAGATCTTTGTTTTTAAAAGTAACATGCACTTTTTGGATCAAGTATGAGACAAAAAGGTTTGATCTTATCCTCCGGAAAAGGAGAAAGATACCTCAAATAGACGAAGATCTTGAAGATTTGTTCAACAACTAAGTATGGCTGGCAGTCCCATACTTGGTAAAGTCAAGTTAAACAGAAGCATGGTGTTGTTTAAAGTACAAGCATGGAAAGGCAAAGAAACTTCTACATGACAGTATATTGTGAGTGGGTTGCACTTTTGTAGAAAAGTACAATTACTTTTATGAAACAATTGATTAAAGTAACTTTACTTTTCACCCACTACCTTTACAATTAAAATATTATGTTTCCACATCCTCTTTGTCTCCTTCCTTCATGCAACTGGATATGCCAAGATTTCTATATATACTCATGCACGGTGGACATGCAACACACAACACAGTGAAGTCTCTACTCCATAGAAAGAAATCTCATCAGTTGAGAAATTCGTAGAGTTTAAGCATTGTGTAGAATCAAACTTGTTCAGGTGTTGAACACTCTATATACATTAGTTGTTTTAGAGTTAGCTTGTCTATGTGTTGGAAAAATAGATTGCCACCTTTTATTGTACTTAGAATTTCCGCTTCTAGTACATGTAATTCTTGATTCAAAATCAATAAGAATTATATAAAAGTATATCGGTGTGTCTTTAATTTTTAAAAGCTAAAGTTTGTATTCAACCTCCCTTTCTACAAACATTTGTTGTTGTGTACTCAATCTGGGACTAAAAACTGGTATCAGAGCAAGTTAGATAATCAATATCTAGATCTGTTTTGCTTACTCTATAACTGCTTCTACCCCTCTCAAAATGGCCTCATCATCAAACAACATGAATATCTCAAACACTGGGTCTTTAACAAGATGTCCCATGTTTGATGCAGAAAATTTCTCCATATGGAAAAGTAGAGCACATCTTTTCTTATCTACCCTTGATATCCAAATGCTTGAAATAGTCACTGATGGTCCTTATGTTCCAACATCAGTTTTATCCATTCCATCAGAATCTGAAGGTCAAACCTCCACAACAGAAAGAATAACCAAACCCATGCATCTGTGGACAAATGAAGATAAGAGGTTGGTTAGTCTAGATGTTAAGGCTAGATCAGCTCTTGTCTCTGCACTACCAAATGAGATCTATCATCAAATGCTTAACTGTACTTCTGCTAAAGAGATGTTAGATACACTCAAAGTTGCATATGAAAGGACTGAAGAGGTAAAGGAGAACAAGATGCTCCTCCTCAACAGAGAGTATGAATTCTTCTTTGCTCAGAAAGGTGAGAGTCTTACACAGACATACACCAGGTTCAGCTGCCTAGTAAATGACTTGAAGAGGGCAGACATAACCAAGAGCAACTTTGTTTTGGCGAACAAGTTTCTAGACTCCCTCCCTGAAACATGGAATCACTTTGTCACTGTACTAAGGCATAGTGAGAAGATAAAGGGAATGTCTCTGGTTACTCTCCATGGTAACTTACTAAACCATTAGCAATCAGTCAAGCAAAGGAAGTTTCCATCTAAGGAGATGAAGGAAGTCGTGAAAGCTGCACCAACTGCCCTTGTATCAAGAGATACAAAGATGAGAAGCTTTGCAGCTATTGATTCTGGTTATGATGAAGAAGGAGATGAAGAGGAGAGTGCTGGAGAAAGTGATGAGGAGAATAGCTTAGAGGAGTTAGTTGAAGGAGTAGCTATGCTGGTTAAGAAGTTCAAACCTTTCAAGAAGGGAAAGGGTGTCAAGAGGCTCAGCAAGAGGCCATCAAAGTTTGTCAAGTCCAAATCTACATTTGATGCCTCCACAGCAGAGTGTTATAAGTGTGGCAAGATTGGCCACATAGCCAGTGATTGTAAGTCCAAATATAACACTGGTTCTTCATCTGTACCAACGCAGGAGGGTAAAATTGATTATGAAGCTAAGTATAAGAAACTCCTTGCCGCTGTCCTTGACAAGAAAAAGAAGAAGAAAGCCTAGGGCCAAGTTCTTGTAGCAGAAGAAGAAGATTGGGAAGAAGAAGATCTTTCCTTAGATGAAGATGAGGTGATCATTGCTCAGTTCTGCATGATGGAAAATTTATTAACTATGATGATAACAAGAAGAATGCTATGTTTGATTACTTGTGTATTGATTTCTAGTCTACTATTCAAAGAGAGAAGAAGCTAAAACTAGAAGTAGAATAACTCAAGGAAAAATTAATTCTTAAAAATGAGGAACTTAAGTAGATAATAATCTTAAATGATGAGCTAGCAAATCAAAAGATACTTAATGAGATCTTAGTAAAAGAAACTAGTGGAGCAACCAAAAAGTTCAATGACCTCCAAAGAGTAGTAAAGTCTTGGTGTGTATCTGTAGAAAGACCACTTAGTGTGTCATGGAGCAGATACCCAAACAAGTTGAAGCTATTATTGGTGGAAATTACTCTAAGGCTGCTAACTATGTTGATTCTAATAAGAACCTTAATATCTTATAGAAAGCTGACATTTTGCCACAAACTTTCCACAAGAATTAATTTGTCTAACACATAGATAAGCTAACTCTTAATTCTAAGTACAATAAAAGGTGGCAATTAATTTGTCGAACACATAGACAAGCTAACTTTAAAACAACTAATATTTAGGAGTGTTCAACACATGAACAAGTTTGGTTCTACATAATCGCTAGACTCTACGAATTTTTCTCAACTAATGAGATTGCTATTGTGTTGTGTAGAAGCTTGTTTTTCATGTCCACCATGCATGAATATTTATAAAAGCTTGGGCATCCGGTTACATGTAGGAAGGAGAAAAATAGTGTATGGAAATATAATATATTAATTGTAAAGTTAGTGGGTGAAAAGTAAAGTTACTTTAATCAACTGTTTCATAAAAGTAATTGTACTTTTCTAAAAAAGTACAACCCACTCACAATATAAAATATTAAACCTACCTTTTTCCTTACAATACTGTCTTTCCCTTTCCATGCTTGTACTTTATGCTTCTCCTAGATTTGACTTTGTAAGGTATGGAATTGCCAGCCATACTTAATTGTTGAAACAAATCTCCGACTTTTAGTAGTTATCCATGGGACTTTTAGTACCTATCCATGCGACTTTTATTAGTTGTGAATATCCCATGCGACTTTCAGTAGATAAAATGCATTGATGTGACTTTAAGTAGATAAGTGCATTCATGCGACTTTCAGTGTGTAGATTCATGCGACTTTCAGTAGATGAATGCATCCATGCGACTCTTAGTAGTTGTGTATATATCCATGTGACTTTTAATGTATGCATTCATGCGACATTCAGTAAGCACCATGCGACTTTTAGTATATAGCCATGCGACTTTCAGTTGTCATGTGTGTCCATGCGACCTCCAGTAGGCTCATGCGACTTTCAGTTAGTATTCGTGTGTTCATTCGAATTTCAGTAGTATGTACCCACCCAATTCATCGAGATTTGTGTAAGTAAGTAATGGTTAGTACCCGGTATTAACCATATGAAACATGGAGAACTGAGTAACCAGGAGCAATTATAGGTGAGTATTCTCACTTATGATCTAAATAGACTGCAAATGTGAATTCATGTATATGAGTACATGATTAATCATGAGTTATGACAAAAACGTAAGTAGACCGCTTACTTCGGTAGCGGGTATGACTAGACCGTTTACTTCGGTAACGGGTATGACTAGACCGTTCACTTCGGTGACGGGTGTGTGCAGACCGTACACTTCGGTGTCGGGTATGAGACTAACACTTCGGTGTCGGGTATGACACCAACACTTCGGTGTCGGGTATGTTAGACAGTTGTGACGACAACGGTATGATGAGACCACTTACTACGGTAGTAGTGTAACGCCCCAATTTCATAAAACGATATAAAAGTAAGATATTTTTCATAAAAGCGCGTATACGGTTTTAAAAGTCATAAGCAGAAACGTTTTCATAAAAAAATCGTGCTAGTATCAAAAGATACACCCCTAAGTACATACTTAGTGTACTGTCAAAGTTGAATATTTACACAAACGGGCGTTAAGTGTTTTACATTTAAAACTGAAAAGTAGTCAAACAGGAGCTTTGTTCTTGTCCTTGCTGCGTCCTTCAAAACGTTTTAAAAATAGTATCTTGTAAGCTACAAGAGCTTAGTGAGTAATCTAAACAAAACATGATATAAACACACGTATACAATCATATGAAGATAATACACGCATGTTTGGCAATCAATGCTAGCCTCTAGTTCTAGACCCAGGGCAGCAACATAGGTCACAGTACTGTACCACATCTGAGCCTTACTGCACATAGCAGTACACTTACATATACACATGAATAACATTGCATGTTAGTAATCTGATATGAAATTGCACATGCTGCTGATATGCAGTGAAGTCTAGAAGACTCACCTTCTTATTATAATAATATGCAATGATCCACATGTGACAATGATTCAGGTAATAAGTCAATCACTTCCTATATAAACAATACATAAAATATCACATAATGGCATTCTGATATGAAACAGGGCCTACACGGGCCGTGTCCCTTATATGCTACACGACCTGAGCTGGCCACATGGCCAGTGTTGTCTAGTCACCCTACATGGGCTGTGTACCTCTCATGCTACACAACCATGTAACCTTACATGGCCCTGTGACCGCCTTTAACACTACACGGCCGTGTACCGCTACACGGGTCGTGTACGCTACAGACAATCCGACTGTTCTAACATAAACTGTCGGATTTGGCCATAAATTCGGCCAAAAACACATAAATTCAATTCTAAACATTCTAAAAACATGTATAGGGTATTTTCCTACACCCATAACATCTAAACACCACAACTAAGAACAAATTAACATGTTTTGATTCTTGTGATGAATTCTTTACCCATATGTAGACTAAGAACATAACAATTAATCAAACTACACTTACCTCAACTATGCTAGATTGTTTGATGCTAATTAGTTGATGTTATTGTTGTGTTCTAAGATCAAAAATCGCCAAAGGAAGATCAGATTGCAGATGTGTTTGTGTTTGTAGTAATGAAAGTCCATGTACTACTCTAGCCATATATATCTATAAGTATGGCTTGTTTACACAATTGGTCCTGGACTATTTCAACTTATAAATTGACAATTTTAGCCCCTCTAGTTTTATAAACACATCTAATCTCATAATGGCAACTTCTATAAACATATAACACTTCCTATTAAATTATTAACTTAGGAATTTCGAACCTTGGGTGTTATAACTCTTCCCCGCTTGGAATGATTTCGTCCTCGAAATCAACTGTTATAGAGTTCTGGATAATTATGCATCATCTCCTGTTCAGGCTCCCAAGTAAAGTTTGAGCCTTTCCTGTGCTTCCATTGGACTTTTACCAATCCAATCTGATTATTACGTAGAGTCTTGATCTTTCTCTCCTATATAGCTATAGGCTGCTCCACATAGTTCAGTTTATCAGCAATAGTAAAATCTTCCAACGGTACAATTGCAGACTCGTCTGATAAACATTTTCTGAGGTGCGAAACATGGAAGGTGTTATGAATCTGAGACAATTCATCTGGCAATTTGAATCTGTAAGCAACCTTCCCTACACGTGCAGTGACTTTGAACGGTCCAATAGACCTTGGACCGAGTTTCCCTCTCTTTCTGAATCTGATTACGCCCTTCCACGACGACACTTTTAATAACACATAGTCTCCCACCTGAAACTCAAGTGGTGATCTGCGCCTGTCTGCATAACTCTTTTGTCTACTTTGGGTAGTTAACAACCTATTTATGATGAGCTGAATCGGTTCAGTTGTTCGTTGTACCACTTCTGTGCTACCCAATTCTTTCTAACCCACTTCGCCCCAGCATACCAGAGTTCTGCACTTCCTACCGCATAACATTTCATATGGGGGCATCTCGATACTGGAATGATAGCTATTATTATATGAAAACTCTGGTAATGGCAGATAAGAATCCCAGCTTCCACCAAAATTAATAACACATGCCCACAGCATATCCTCCAAAGTTTGAATAGTTCTTTCACTTTGACCATCAGTCTGAGGATGATATGTTGTGCTGAGATGTAATCTAGTTCCAAGATCTTCATGAAATTTGCTCCATAATCTGTCTAATACGATAGAAACTGGTACACCATCGCGCGTCACAATCTCTTTTACATATACGTCTGCCAATCTTTCTGAAGGATAAGTCTCCTTGATGGGAATAAAATGTGCACTGTTAGTTAACCTGTCTACAATTACCCATATAGCATCATAACCACGTGGGGTCCTGGGTAATTTGGTAATCAAGTCCATAGTAATGTTTTCCCATTTCCAGACTTTAATTTATAATGGTTGTAGTTTCCCCTGAGGTTTCTGGTGTTCAGCTTTCACTTGTAAACAAGTAAGGCATCTGTCTACATATTTTGCTACATCATGTAACAACGTATTTTCAACCCAAAATTTTTCATTTAATTAACACCGCGGAAGCGAATTAAATACCATAAGTATTAACAACTGTACATAAACCAGAGTATACAAAACCATCTTGTTAAAATATCAGTATTACAAAACACGGCTCGTCACAATTAACCTATCAAAGTCCTAGGTGATTACTCCCCAAGCTAACCACTCTCAGCCGAGCCGCTGACTTACCAAAACCTGTAAAAAGAGTGAGAGGTGGGGGATTAGCACAAAGATAAGTGAATGAAGTACAATCACAACAGATATATCAGCGTGAACTTCATGATATCAACAACCACAAATAAACACCATAGGAAGACCGGCAGTTCTACAGGAACCTACAACCAATGCCAGCCAAAGCAAAGGTTTACCGATAGTCCATTCGCTATTCTCACACAGTATCAGCCTCTAGTAGCAACAAATGCATCCCAAGGTCCTAATACTGTTTAGCCAATAGCAAATGAACCCAGCCCATAAGACCAGTCGAAAACTGACTTCCCAACCATCATGTATACATATCACTGACGCAACAATTAATTAACAATCAATAGTAAATCAATCATCATATATACAATCTATCCATGCGTCAAACCAACAATAGTTGCAACCAAACCAGTACAACTAATATCACCCGTGAGTAAACATCCACTCACCTCTAGAACTCAGCTTCTCCACTCAGTGATCTAATGTTACCGAGCCTTGTCTGTGTCTAAGAACACAACAACCAAACATCAGTATCCAACTCATAAATATATATATCAATAATATATTTATATCCATTTAATCAAATATAAACATGTAAGATTTACATATGTATACACATATAACACATAGCATTAAACAATGCAAACAAATAGCCAAACTATCGGATTTCAAGAGAAATCCGATACTACCATCGGATTTATGCAAAATCCACTAAAACCATACATCTATCGGATTTTAGGACAATCCAGAACTATTGTCGGATTTCATTCATGGAACCTACCATCGGATTTCATACTTGAAATTCATCAATCGGAATTCATCCTATCCGATTTCAACATGTTCCGGATTCTATGTTCCAGATTTCACCACTCTCGGATTCTTTGTATCGGTTTTCTACCACAAAACTCATGCATCAGATTTCACCATCTTCTTCACTAAGAATCCGCCAACTTCATCATTCCACAATCCGATAACATCGAACCTCCCATGAATCATTTTCCATAGATCAAACAATTCATATAAAAACTTACTAAAACATACACAAACATGTTTTAACATGCCATCAGGCATCATAAACACCTCTAAATCACATATTCACTTGAAACACATAAAACCCACCAACAAAGGTTTCTATCATGTTCCTAACTTGGTGTTCATAACAAAACCCAACATGATCAAAACCGTAGTATGTTAATATGAATCACGTTTCAAGAAGCATAGAATAATCAAACAAACCTTTTACTTGAATTCACTACTTCAAAATACCCAAATCTAATGTTGTTCTTCTTTTCTTGCTTCTTTCGGTTTTTCACACATAATACACACACATAAGAATTTCAAAATGATATTCAATCATCAGATTAATATCCTATATAAAACCACGTATTAATGTATAAGCAGGAGGTGGCACTCCTCAAACTATCAATTGCATGCACACACACACAAATACAACCGTACACACACACACACACATATATATATATATATATGTATTGAACTAACATATATACATTTAACACTTAATTAAAGTTAAGGATTAACAATTAATCAACGTAGGTCAATTAATAATCCACACAATAACTTACCAAAGCCTACGTATCTACTAGGCCCAATCTCAGGATGTTACAAATCCTCCCTCCTTATAATGGATTCCGTCCTCGGAATCTATTCACTTTCAAACAGGTGAGGGTAACGAGTTTTCATATCGGCCTCAGTTTCCCACGTCAAGTCTGAACCCAAACTGTGCCTCCACTTAACTAGAACCATCGGAATCTGTTTCTTACGCAATTTTGTCACTTTCCGATCTAGTAGTTCAATGGGTTCTTCCACTAACTTCTTGCTAGAATCTACTTTAAGATCATGTAGAGGTAGAATCTGACTCTCATCCTCGACTTTACATTTCCGCAAGTAACAAACGTTGAAGGTATTGTGAATACCTGATAATTCTGCTGGAAGATCAAGAGTAACCGTCTGATCATTAACCACCCGTTGGACACGAAACGACCCAATATAACGAGGAGCTAGCTTTCCCCGCTTCCCAAAACGGATAACCCCCTTCCACGGAGAAACCTTCAGATATACCAATTCACCCTCAACAAACACAACAGACCTACGACGTGGATCAGCATACATCTTCTATCGATCCCTCGCAGCTTTCAACTTTTCTTGCGCAATAGCCACTTTGTCTGTGGTGATCTGCACAATATCAGGCCTTGCATACTGTTTCTCACCTGACTCTAACCAACAAGTAGGAGTACGGCAGCGGCGCCCATATAACATTTCATAAGGTGGCATACCGATACTCGAATGGTAAGAATTATTGTACGCAAATTCAATCAACGACAGATGGGAATCCCAAGAACCTCCATATTCTAACACACATGCTCGCATCATATCCTCAAGTGTCTGAATAGTTCGTTCAGATTGCCCGTTTATCTGAGGTTGGTAAGCTGTACTCAGATTAACATGTGTTCCCAACTCCTGCTATAAACTGTTCCAGAAATTCGACACAAACCTGGAATCTCTAACCGATACAATCGAAAGCGGTATACCATGTCGGAAAACAACTTCCCTCTATATACAACTGAGCCAACTTACTGAGTGATACCGTCTCACTGGTAGCCAAGAAGTGAGCACTCTTGGTAAATCTGTAAACGATCACCCAAATCATATCATGATTCCTCTGGGTACGTGGGTGTTTAGTTACGAAATCCATCGTTATGTGCTCCCACTTCCACTCTGGAATCTGCAACTGTTTCAATGATCCATAGGGTTTCTGGTGCTCTGCCTTAACCTGTGCACAAATATGGCAAGACTCCACAAACTGTGCAACATTCGTCTTTATTGTAGGCCACCAATAAAGCACCTTTAAATCGTTATATATCTTCGTGCTACCTGGATGAATAGATAGTCTCGATTTATGTGCCTCCATCAAAATCAAACTTTGAAGACCTTCAAGCAAAGGCACCCACACACGAGATTGATAAACCTTCAATCCCCTAGAATCATCAGTCAGATCATTCATTTTCTTATTCTTAATCTCGGACTTCAAATTTTCATCCTTCAAGGCTTCCAACTGAGCGGCCTTCAATCTGTCAATCAAGTCAGAGACTATTTCAATTCGCATGAACTTTATATTATCACTAACTCCCTTGCGACTCAAAGCATCGGCTACCACGTTGGCTTTCCCTGGATGATAATGAATTTCGTAATCATAGTCTTTAACAAGTTCTAGCCATCCTCTCTGTCGCATATTGAGTTCTTTCTGCGAAAATACATATTGCAGGTTTTTGTGATCCGTACAAATGACGCACTTTGTACCATAAAGAGAATATCTCCATAACTTTAACGCAAAAGCGACAACTACCAGTTCTAAATCATGGGTTGTATCGTTCTTCTCATTAGGTTTCAACTAACGAGAAGCATACGCAATAACTCTATCCCGTTGCATCAACACACAACCCAACCCTGCCAATGACGCGTCACAGTAAACTATGAAGTCATCTGACCCATCCGGTAGAGCAAGAATAGGAGCCTGACACAAGAGTCGTTTCAACATCTAAAAAGCTCTTTCCTGATCATCAGTCCACTTAAATGGAACTTCCTTGCGAGTCAACTTAGTCATGGGAGTCGCAATTTTAGAAAAATCTGTAATGAAACGCCTGTAATAACCTGCCAATCCCAAGAAGCTTTTAATCTTAAAGGGGGACTTCGGAGCCTCCCAATTCATTACTGCTTCTATCTTTGATGGATCAACATTGACTCCATCACTGCAAATGTCATGCCCCAGAAAGTGAACTTCCCGCATCCAGAATTCACACTTTGAGTACTTGGCATACAATTGCTCCCGCTTCAGAGTTTCAAGAACCTGTCTCAAATGAATCTCGTGATCAGCTTCAGATTTAGAATAAACTAGGATGTCGTCAATAAATACTATCACAGATTTATCCAAAAATGGTCGACAAACCCGGTTCCTCAAATCCATAAACACTGCAGGTGCGTTAGTCAAACCGAACGGCATGACTAAAAATTCATAATGGTCATACCGGGTATGGAAAGCAGCCTTGGCCACATCTCCGTCAGAAACTCGTACCTGGTGATAACCCGATCTCAGATCAATCTTTGAGAAATACGAAGCACCCTGCAACTGATCAAATAAATCATCAATCCTGGGCAAAGGGTATTTATTCTTTACTATCCTCTTATTCAATTCCCTTTAATCAATACACATTCGCAGAGTACCGTCTTTCTTTTTCACAAACAAGACTGTTGCACCCCACAGTGAAGAACTTGGACGAATAAATCCCCGATCCAACAAATCCAGAATCTGTGTCATCATCTCCCTAATCTCCGAAGGAGACAACCTGTAAGGAGAGTTTGCCACTGGATTAGAACCTCGTATCAAGTCAATCTTATACTCTACCTCTCGAACAGGAGATAGCCCAGGTAACTCATCTGGAAACACTTCAGGATAACCTGTTATGACCCACACATTAGTAACTGCCTGCTTCTCCTTTCTAGCATCAATAACATATGCTAGAAAACAATCACATCTCTTACTCAAGGATTTCTTAGCTTTCAAAATAGATATAATAGGAAACGCAGACTTGTTTCTTTCCCCTCGAGCCACCACGTGCGACCCATCAGATAACGGAAAAGAAATCACCCTCCTATGACATTTAATACTAGCCCTGTGCTTACTCAGCCAATCCATCCCCAAAACTACATCAAAACCCGCTAATGGCATCAGTAGGAATGATACGGGAAAGAACTTACCATCAATATCGATCTCAGCCCGCGTCACAGAAGTTGTAACAGGAACTATCTTACCATCTGCTACTTCGATTTCAAGCGGTACAGAAATAACAGTAGTAGGCAAATTTAATCTAGCACAAAATGCCACAGAATTAAACGAGCGATTCGCTCCTGAATCAAATAATACACGTGCAGGTAGGGAGTTTATAAGAAATATACCGGTGATCACTTCATCGGTAGTAGTTGCATCATCGACTGTCATGCGAAACGCCCTACCCTCCGGCGTCGGAGGATTCTTCCTCTTTTGCCCCCTGCTGACGACGATCCCCCAACCGCCCCTGCCCCAGTCCTTGACCCTGTCCCGGTCCCTGCTCTCCTCCCCGTCGGACAATCCCCAGCCCTGTGCCCTTCCTTCTGACAAATCCAGCAAACATTCCGAGGGTATCGGCAATCCTTGGATTCATGCCCGTGCGTTCTAGATCACACACATCGCATCGTCTGAGCAGTACACTGCCCAGTGTGAGTAGCCCTACATCGCGTACACCATTGCGGTTTAAAACCCGAATCCCCTATAGGTGCTTTCCTGTTTTGGTTGCCCTGGGACTAGTTACCCTGCCATTTCTTTTTCTGCTGGCTACCCCCAGCCTGATCATACCTTGGCTTCTGCAAAGCCGCCTCATCTTTATTATGTTTCTCCTTGGCCTGGATGTCCCCCTCAGCAGATTTTGCCAATTTGAAGGTCTGGGACAGTGATCCAGCCAAGCGTGTAGTACTCCTGCATTCTGGCAGCAATGCTCCAATAAAGTGCTGAACCTGGGAAGGTTCATCAGGAACCCACTGAGTCACAAACCTCAGCTTCGCATTAAACTGCTCTATCAACTCATCCACAATCATCTTCTTGGTTATCTTCAATTCCATGAATTCTTGCCTAATATTGTTCAACTCAAAGGCATTACAATATTGTTCGCACAGTTTATCCCGAAATTGATTCCACGTGATCGAATCCATCTGTGCTCTTGATAATGGGTGGTAATGGAATCCCACCACACCATTGTCTTGCCCTTTAACATCTTCGTCGCAAAGCAAACTCTCATTTCCTCCTCGCAGTTGCAAGCATCTAAGATTCTTGCAGTATCTCTCAACCAGTTCAGTGTAACATTAGGATCCTTGCTGCCATGGTATTCGTTAGGTTTGCAATCCAAAAATTGCTTGTATGTACACGGCTGCCTGTATCCCATGCTGGGTGGAAATACCATATAAGGATACGAATAAGATCCCTGTGGCATAGACCCGCTGAGGATATGGTCCTTGAGAAAATAATGGATAGTAGAATGGTTGAGACATCGTTTGTGATAATTGTGGTATTGGCAATGACATCATAGGAACTTCTGCCAAGGTAGTAACTGTCGGAAAGATTGGTGGTATCTCAATTGTAGTTGAAGTTACAGGAATAACCGGTGGTTGTGTTGAAGGAACTTGTCTTTGTTGCTCCAGTTCCTTTCTCAAGTCTGAAGTTGACCCTCAAGCTGAAAAATATATTCAGCTCTCTCATCACCTGCTGTACCAGATGTACCTGCATTGGTTGGAACTTCCACTGTTGTAGTAGGGATTTCAGCAGTAGATGGGACAGTAGGGGCACCAGTTGAGATATCACGTCCAACCATTGTTTTCTGTAACAATCACATCACCTCACGATTTATTAGATAAATCCGTTAGTACATAACATACTAAACTCCACCACACTCCAATTCACTCCAATCCCGTACCCAAGGAGTAATCGACCTACCACGAGCCAAGATTTGGGAATGTAACACTTCCACTGTGCCTACATCGCCAAACCAAGGCTCTGATACCAAACTTGTAACACCGTATTTTCAACCCTAAAATTTTTCATTTAATTAACACCGCGGAAGAGAATTAAATACCATAAGCATTAACAACTGTACATAAACCAGAGTTTACAAAACCATCCTGTTAAAATATCAGTATTACAAAACACGGCTCGTAACAATTAACCTATCAGAGTCCTAGGTGATTACTCCCTAAGCTAACCACTCTCAGCCGAGCCGCTGATTTACCAAAACTTGTAAAAAGAGTGAGAGGTGGGGGATTAGCACAATGCTAAGTGAATGGAGTACAATCACAACAGATATATTAGCTTGAACCGCATGATATCAACAACCACAAATAAACACCCTGGGAAGACCGGTGAATCTGCAGGTACCTACAACCAATGCCGGCCAAAGCAAAGGTTTACCGATAGTCCATTTGCTATTCTCACATAGTATCATCCTCTAGTAGCAACAAATGCATCCCAAGGTCCTAATACTGTTTAGCTATTAGCAAATGAACCCAACCCATAAGCCCAGTCGAAAACTGACTTCCCAACCATCATGTATACATATCACCAACGCAACAATTAATTAACAATCAATAGTTAATCAATCATCAAATATACAATCTATCCATGCATCAAACCAACAATAGTTGCAACCAAACCAGTACAACTAATATCACCCGTGAGTAAACATCCACTCACCTCTAGAACTCAGCTTCTCCACTCAGTGATCTAATGTTACCGAGCCTTGTCTGTGCCTGAGAACACAACAACCAAACATCAGTATCCAACTCATAAATATATATATCAACAATATATTTATATCTATTTAATCAAACATAAACATGTAAGATTCACATATGTATACACATATAACACATAGCATTAAACAATGCAAACAAATAGCCAAACTGTCGGACCATCGGATTTATGCAAAATCCGCTAGAACCATCGGATTTCAAGAAATCCGATACATCTGTCGGATTTTAGGACAATCCGCAACTATTGTCGGATTTCATTCATGGAACCTACCATCGGATTTCATACTTGAAATTCATCAATCGGAATTCATCCTATCGGATTTCAACATGTTCCGGATTCTATGTTCCAGATTTCACCACTCTTTGATTCTTTGTATCGGTTTTCTACCACAGAACTCATCCATCGGATTTCACCATCTTGTTCACTAAGAATCCGCCAACTTCATAATTCCACAATCCGATAACATCAAACCTCCCATGAATCATTTTCCACAGATCAAACAATTCAAATAAAAACTTACTAAAACATACACAAACATGTTTTAACATCCCATCAGGCATCATAAACACCTCTAAATCACATATTCACTTGAAACACATAAAACCCAGCAACAAAGGTTTCTATCATGTTCCTAACTTGGTGTTCATAACAAAACCCAAGATGATCAAAACCTTAGCATGTTAATATGAATCACGTTTCAAGAAGCATAGAATAATCAAACAAACCTTTTACTTGAATTCACTACTTCAAAATATCCAAATCCAATGTTGTTCTTCTTTTCTTGCTTCTTTCGGTTTTTCACACTTAATACACAAACATAAGAATTTCAAAATGATATTCAATCATCAGATTAATATCCTATATAAAACCACGTATTAATGTATAAGCAGGAGGTGGCACTCCTCAAACTATCAATTGCATGCACACACACACAAATACAACCGTACACACACACATATGTATATATATATATATATATGTATTAAACTAACTGTTAGTCCTATGTTCAGAAAATTTAGATTTTATGAGACAAACCATAGATATGTATAGATGATAGGTTAAATATTAGGAATTATGTAAGTCTGTTGTAGACTGACTAGTCAGCTTAGGCTGAGTAGTCAGCGTACAAACAAATATAGAGTTTTCTATGTAAGTACTAGATAACTCAGTGACTTCTCAGCTGAGATAGGTTTCAAGAGTGAAGACTTGAAGAATTGAAGACTTGAAAATTCAAGAACTAGGGATTCAAGAACTCAGCTTGACAATGTCAAGCTGAGTAAGTCAGATCAGCGTCAGAAGTCAGTTTAAAGAATTTAAGTAAGTTTTAAATTCTGCTTTAAACTCTCAATATCTACGGTATTTAAATTAGAGTATCTGAACCTAATTTAAACTATCTATTAGTTGGATAGAAATCTCAAACGGAATTAGTTAGATATGTTCTAATTAAGGAGTTTGTTACGGTTTTAAAGAAAAGATAAGTTCTATCTTTAAACTGCGATTTAATCGTAGATAAATCAAGTATAAGTATAAACCTTTTATGGGTTTACACGGGGGATGTGATACACAGAGCAAGAACAGCATAAGTTGCGAAGCCTGTGTTCATACTTGATACGCGTGTGTTGCGATAACTTTGTGAGTTCAAAGTCAAAGAGAGTTTTCCAGAATTCTTGTTAATCAGTTTTAACAAGAAGTCCGATCATCAATTAGTTTGTGATCAAAGAGTGTTTAGAGAGAAGTTGAGTTTATAATCAGTGTAATATCAAATCATCCTGTTGAATTGATTAGAGAGTAAAAATTTTAATCAAATCATTTGATTAGTCAATATACGTTTGATTAAATTTGATTGGTTGTTTAAAGTGTATTCAACCCCCTCCCCCTTTTACACTGTATCGGTTGCTTGTTTACCCTCTTTGGGACCAACACTAACATATATACATTTAAAACTTAATTAAAGTTAAATCATCATAAGTCAATTAATAATCCACACAATAACTAACCGAAGCCTATGTATCTACTAGGCCCAATCTCAGGATGTTACACATCACGTTTCATGCCTGGCCAACAATAATCAATCCTTAGATCCATATACATTTTAGTAGCTCCTAGATGAATAGAGAATCTGGACTTATGAGCTTAATTAAGAAGTATTTGACGTGCATCACCATAAGCCGGTACCCATATACGACCATAACGGTTCCAAACATCACGACTGTCTTCAATAAAATCTGCCACCTGCCCCTTAATTCAATCAGAGTTATGATTTTCACTTTTAATTGCTTCTAACTGAGCCTTTCGTATAACATCAATTATCGGCGTTGTAACAGTCATTCTTAATGATTGATTCTTCACGAGCACAGTTCCTGATTTTCTGCTTAAAGCATCAGCAACCACATTTGCTTTCCCTGGATGATAGAGTATATCACAATCATAATCTTTTAGCAATCTTAACCAATGCCTTTGTCTCATGTTGAGATTCTTCTGATCTTTAAAATACTTCAAACTTTCATGGTCGGTGTAAATAGTGAATCTCACACCATATAAATAATGCCTCCATATCTTAAGTGCAATGACTATTGCTGCTAACTCCAAATCATGACTTGGGTAATTACTTTCATGTGGCTTCAACTGCTGTGAAGCATAAGCAATGACTCTACCTTTCTACATCAACACACAACCCAATCCACGATACGAAGCATCACAGACCATATCTTCAACTCCATCAAGTAAGGCAAGAACCGGTGCCTCACATAACTTCTTTTTAAGTGTTGAGAAAGCTGACTGTTGTTCACTACCCCATACAAATTCAGCATTCTTTTTAGTCAACTGAGTTAAAGGAACAGCAGTTTTGGAAATTTTTTGAATAAATCTCCTGTAATAGCCTGTCAATCCCAGAAAACTTCGAACTTCAGTAGGGTTCTTTGGTGGTTTCCATTTCATCAAAGCATCTACCTTCACAGGATCCACTTTAATTCCATCTTGATTAATTAGATGACCTAGAAATTGCACTTCTTGAATCCAAAATTCACATTTAGAGAATTTGGCATATAATCGTTATTTCCTCAAAGTTTCCAAAACTTCTCCGAGATGTCTTTCATGCTCCACTGGATTCTTCGAATAAATCAGAATATCGTTGATAAACACAATCACCGATTTATCTAACATTGGTCTGCAGACTCTGTTCATCAAATGCATAAATGTTGCTGGTGAATTCGTAAGACCATACGGCATCACCACGAACTCAAAATGTCCGTATCGGGTTCAGAACGCGGTTTTAGGAACATCTTCCTTTCTGATTTTTAACTGATGATATCCCAACCTTAAGTCGATTTTTGAAAACCACGACGCTCCTTGTAACTGATAATATAAATCATCTATTCTGGGTAAAGGATATTTATTCTTGATGGTCAGTTTATTAAGTTCACAATAATCAATGCACATACGAAAAGTACCATCCTTCTTTTTAACAAACAATATTGGAGCACCCCATGGAGAACTACGGGGTCGAATAAACCCCTTATCTAGCAGTTCCTGAAGTTGTTTCATTAATTCCTACATCTCTGGTAGAGCAAATCTGTGCGGAGCCCTTGCAACTGGTGAAGCTCCCACTACTAAATCAATTATGAACTCAACTTGTCTGTCTGGTGGCACACTAGGTAAGTCTTCAGGGAAAACATCAGGGTATTCACATACTACCCTCACATCATCTTGGCTTGATTGTTTCTTTTCTAGTTTTGAGTCTATCACATAAGCTAAGAAAGTTGTATACCCATGTTGCAAATACTTTCAAGCTTTAGACACTGAACACACATAAGACTTTCCCTTTCTGATATCACCACATATAGATAGTTCTTCCCCACTTAGGGTATGAACTCGTATAACTTTCTGCCCACACATGATGGTAGCCTGATTATAGACAAACCAATCAATTCCAAGTACTACTTGGAATTCTCTCATAGTCATGGGTATAAGTTAAATAGGGAATGTAACTGTATCTATTTCTAACACATTACATTTATACACATCAGATACAATTACAGATTTATCATCAGCTATTTCAACTTCAAGGGGAGAATCTAGCTTTTCACATAATTGATTGAAATTTTTGCAGAAAGAAACAGATACGAATGATTTACTTGCACCAGAATCAAATAGCACAAGAGCAGGCAAGTTGTTGACAAGATATGTACCTGTTACTACATCTTGTTCGGTTTTAGCTTCCTCAACCGTAAGGTGGAAAGCTCTTCCTTTGGACTTGGGAGCATCTTCCTTTTTAACTTCTCTTACCCAGTGCTTCGTGGTGGGGGTAAGGCTGGAGTAGGTTTCGATCCGGTAGACTGTGTGTTTCACGAAAGTTTCGGGCATTCGGACCTCTGATGGACCGGCTGATAACAATTGAAACATACACGTAACGGATTCTTACAATCCCTCCCTACATGAACTGACTTACCACACTTATAACACGTAGAAGAACCAAGACGGCATTCTCCCAAGTGATGTTTCTTACAAGCTTGATAGATTGGGTAAGTCTTCTGTACCACCTTTTTATCTGATGATTCGACTCTCTGTTTCTTGTATGCCGGTGCAGTTTTCTCAACCACCTTCCTCTCTTTCTCCTACCTCTCCAGTTCCAACTCTCTTGCTCTAGTTGCGTCCATCATGGACTTTAACGTCTTATGCTTCATGGCATCAATGAACTCTCTCACGCTTGGTTTAAGTACCATCATGTACCTGTACATCTTCATTTTCTCATTTTCAACATAATTGGGACAGAAGCGTGCTTGTTCCAAATATTTAGCATTGATCTCTGGAACAGTCTCTGTTGTCTGCTTCAGCCTATGAAATTCATCCACAATCATGTCAATCTCAGACTGGGGAACGAACTGTTCTATCACAATTTCCTTAAACTCCTCCCAGGTCATAGCTTCAATCCGGGTATAACCCCTCTGCTTCATCTCCATATCCCACCAATCTTTTGCAGCACCACGCATCTGATTGGTAGCGTACCTCACTTTAAATTAAGGTGCACATGAACATGTATGAAAAGCACCCTCTATCTCTAAGATCCATCTGTGGCTTATAACTGGATCTGTAGACCCATGAAACAATGGAGGTTGACATGCCGAGAAATCTCTGAATGTGCAATCTTTAGGTGCATTACGAATAAACACTTGTGGCTGGGGATTGAATCCTTCACCACCTGCAGCGAATCTGGTTGCGAACTCCTGCCTGATCATTTCACGGTTCCGATCTTTTATCTGCTCAACCACTTGGGTAACGATAAAAGGAATACTCTGCTCTAATGCCTTGCCAATCTCCCTGGCAACTGTCTCTTGCACTGTAGGTTCCATGATCCTCTCATTAAGATCTGGTGCTCCCTCATTCACAATCGGTTGATTCCTAATCGGAATCTATTCACCAGTAACACTGGTTTCTACCCCTTCTGGTCTATGACTAGGACCACCCTCCTGTCTATTGGCTACGCGAGAACCTCTTGTGTTTACCATCCTGATATTAAAGATAAAGCATTAAGGTATAAGGTAGCTTTATCACACCACCATCTATATCAATTAATTATCCATATATCTGACAAATCAGTATACCTATCTTTAAATCCAAAGTATTTCTATACATACTAAGGCATTCTATTTATATATATATAATCCCAGATATACTATCTTATTACAAGTACCCCTCACCCGATTCACAAGATTCTTCACGATTCCATTAAGTTCCAACATGTATCATGTGTTTGTAATAATATGGGCCCTATATTATTCTAAACACACTACACATGTTTGATTAAGTCCCGATTCACAGGCTTAGGCCATGTATCATCAATGTAATGTCATATAATCATGTATATCATAAAGATTCTACATATAACATATCAATCTCCACATAATGCACAATAAATATCAAAAGTTAGTATACTCACTAAGCTGTAAGTACAAGCCTCTAGTTTGACAAAATTTTTAAAACCATGGTTCAAGTCCAGACTGTGTATAACACATATCCAGATCTCTCAAACCGTGGGTCTGATACCAAGTTGTAACGCCCCAATTTCATAAACCGATATAAAAGTAAGATATTTTTCATAAAAGCACGTATACGGTTTAAAAGTCATAAGCGGAAACAGTTTCATAGAAAAACCGTGCTAGTATCAAAAGATACACCCTTAAGTACAAACTTAGTGTACTGTCAAAGTTGAATATTTATACAAACGGGCGTTAAGTGTTTTACATTTAAAACTGAAAAACAGGAGCTTTGTTCTTGTCCTTGTTGCGTCCTGCAAAACATTTTAAAACAGTATCTTGTAAGCTACGAGAGCTTAGTGAGTAATCTAAACAAAACATCATTTAAACACACATATACAATCATACGAAGATAATACACGCATGTCTGGCAATCAATGCTAGCCTCTGGTTCTAGACCCAGGGCAGCAACATATGTCACATTACTGTACCACATCTGAGCCTTACTGCACATAGCAGTACGCTTACATATACACATGAATAACATTGCATGTTAGTAATCTGATATGAAATTGCACATGCTGCTGATATGAAGTGAAGTCTAGAAGACTCACCTTCTGATTATAATAATATACAATGATCCACAGGTGACAATGATTTAGGTAATAAGTCAATCACTTCATATATAAACAATACATAAAATATCACATAATGGCATTCTAATTTGAAACAGGGCCTACACGGGCCGTGTATCCCTACACGGGCTTTGTCCCTTATATGCTACATGACCTGAGCTAGCCACATGGCCAGTGTTCTCTAGTCACCCTACACGGGCCGTGTTCTATACAAGGGCCGTGTATCTCTCATGCTACACGACCATGTAACCTTACATGGCCCTGTTACTGCCTTTAACACTACACGGCCGTGTACAGCTACACAGGACGTGTACGCTACAGACAATCCGACTGTTCTAACATAAACTGTCGGATTTGGCCATAAATCCGGCCAAAGACACATAAATTCAATTCTAAACATTCTAAAAACATGTATAGGGTGTTTTCCTACACCCATAACATCTAAACAACACAACTAACAACAAATTAACATGTTTTGATCCTTGTGATCAATTCTTAACCCTTATGAAGACTAAGAACATAACAATTAATCAAGCTACACATACCTCAACTATGCTAGATTGCTTGATGCTAATTAGTTGATGTTATTGCTGTGTTCTAAGATCAAAAATCGCCAAAGGAAGATCAGATTGCAGCTGTGTTTGTGTTTGTAGTAATGAAAGTCCATGTATAACTCTAGCCATATATATCTATAAGCATGGCTTATTTACACAATTGGTCCTTGAACTATTTCAACTTATAAATTGACAATTTAAGCCCCTCTAGTTTTATAAACACATCTAATCTCATAAAGGCAACTTGTAACATATAACACTTCCTATTAAATTATTAACTTAGGAATTTCGAACCTTGGGTGTTACAAGTGGGTATGATTATGAGCAGTTATCTGAACTATTTAGTTTGTAAGTAGTATACTCGCTAAGCCTAAGGCTAACAGTTGTTATTTTAACTCTTTTCAGGTGACGACCACGGCGGGGCTCCTATCCAAGCTTCCGCAACTTATTGATTTAGTTTTAATAGTAATAGTTTAATTACAAACAATGATGACAGATGTAACTCAACGAATATTGTGTGCTTATTTTAATTAATGATGTGTCATGCAACTACGTATGGTGTATTTATAGACATCCTCTATGAATGATTTGTTTAAAAAAATTGGGACTTTACAACTTGGTATCAGAGCCTAGGTTTAAGGGATCTAGACGCGTTTTGGCACGTTTAGACTTAAACCTTGGTTCTTAAAGAATTTCCAAACAAAGTTCACAACTTGCAAATGACAAAACTTTTAATGAGCTATCAGCTGGAGCTAGTCCGAGTGGTCACACGCGAGGTACAAGGTACTTACAGTATTATATTATATGCTAGTTTATGTGACTTCTGATAGTAAGCTACCTTAGAAAGCTAGCGAGGAGGTAGTACAACCTTAACATGATTGCAATACGTGAGAACAAGATGTGATGATACATGGCCCAAGCCAGTGAATCGGGATTTTCAAGGGTAATGTTAGGATCCAGTATGTGTAGTGTGTTGGTAATAATAGGGCCCATATTATTATTTGCACACGATACTTATCGGAACCTACCAGCATCCAACGGAATCTTGTGAATCCGGCGAGGGGTACTTGTAGAGGTAAGACGCTTATAGCTACGGTGCCTTCGAATGTCTAGGGTTGCCTGTTAGCTAGGTTTGACATGCGATACGTGATCTATGCATTAGTATATCAGTGAGGACTGTATGGAATGCCGCCTATTGATTAGTGCACTATCTATACATCCAGTATGGTGAACACAAGAAACATAAGAGTAATACAAGAAGATAGGCTTTTCGGAAACCCACTCGATGGGGAAAACGCCAGTGTGACCGGGGAGAGTGACCCCCATATGCAACCAGTTATTAACCAGTTGCTTCCTAAAAATGTGGCTCCCGAGAATGTTGTGCCAGACAATCTTGGAAGCGAAGAGTATGGAGAAGCAAACATGACATAGTTGGTAACCACAACAATGACTAATGCCTTGAAAGAAATTCTACCTAAGGTAGTGGAAGACCTGAAGCAGGATATGAGCACCATGATAGACCAAAAGCTAGGTGCTCTGTGGGCCACAAAGGAGGCAACTACAACAGCGGCAAACACCCAACTAGTGACACCCGTTGCTAACGAGGTAACTCTATGAGGCACCTTTCAGGATTTCTCAGTGTGTCAACCGCCAACTTTTGAGGGTCTGCCAGACCCCGTGCTATGTACTACATGGATCGCAGCGGTGGAGGGAGCATTCTTCACCTGCAAGTGTGCCGGTGATACAAAAGTTTGGTATGCATCTAACTTCTTGAGGGGAGAAGCCAAAGACTGGTGGAACTTGCTGCGTAAGATGAAAGGCGAGGCAATCGCTAGGATGAAGTGGGAAGAGTTCACATAATTGTTCTATGCGGAGTATGCACCCAAGGTATAGGTGGAGAGAGTTATGGATGAGTTTATGAAGCTAGAGCATACCACAAAGACTGTCAACCAGATTACTACGGTATTCAAGGAGAAGTTGCTTTACTGCTCAGCCTATGCCAACGATGAGGGGTTACAGATGCACAGGTATACCCAAATACTGAGGGAAGATATAATGAAGTTTGTGGCAAATGGTCAATACTCCACGCTCGACCAAATGATAAAAGAGGCCCGAAAAAGGGAGTTATATCTCTTAGAGAGAAATAGGGAGCGTACTGCAGAACGGGCCGCCCTTGGTAGCAACCAAGGAAAACAGCTTTCCAAGAAGCCAAACATAGGGCCGAGATGTGTACGATGTGGGAAGACGCATCGTGGGGAATGCCGATAGGGTGTGGACAGGTGTTACTGATGTGGGAGAGGTGGGTATCATGGGAAAGACTGTAAGGCTCACCTCAACGTGTGTTTTAAATGCAACAAGCCTGGGCATTGGATGGCAGAATGCCCTGAAGCGACTGGGGCAGTGGGAAGGCAAACTAGCAGCCGCCACTCAGAATCACCGACTGAGAGATAGGGAAGAGTCCCGAAGCACCTAAACCAAGGGGTCACGCCATCCAAATGACAGTGGAAGAGGCTAAGAAAGAACCGGATGTGATCGCAAGTACTTTTATCGTTAACTCCTTACCTGCACTTGTACTTTTTGATTCCGGGGCTAGTAAGTCCTTTGTATCATCCTTATTTTGTAAGAACTTTGTTTAAGAGCAGGTGAAACTAGAAACGCCGCTAGAAGTAGAAATAGCCGATGATAAGGCTTTGAGTGTAACTACCATCTATAGGAATAATGTAATAGTGATAGACAATGTCAAGTTTCCTATAGACTTGCTACCAACTCCGATGAGGGAATTTCAAGTGATTATGGGCATGGACTGGCTGGGGCGTCACCATGCCAGTATTCTGTGCAAGCAGGGTATTATACGGACACAGAATCCTAGTGGGGGAGAAATTTCCATCTATGGCTAGAAATAGAAGGGAACGACAGCATGCTGCACCGTAACTAAAGCCACAAAGTATTTACGCAAAGGGTGAGCTGCCTTTATCGCACATGTTATTGACTCGAGGAAAGAGAAGAGATGATTGGAGGTGTCTAAAGTACTAGTAGTATGCGAATATCCCGAGGTATTCCCAGAGGATCTGCCGGGAATACCACCAGACCGACAAGTGGAGTTCCGTGCAGATTTGATACAAGGAGCAGCACCTATCGTGAAAGCACCATACCGTTTAGCACCGCCTGAAATGCTGGAGTTAATGACGCAGCTGCAAGAATTACTTGACAAGGGTTTCATCCGACCTAGTTGCTCACCTTGGAGAGCCCCGATTTTGTTTGTGAAGAAAAAGGATGGAACGTTCAGAATGTGCATCGACTACCGAGAGCTCAACAAGGTAACACTGAAGAACAGATACCCATTACCTAGGATCGAAGACCTTTTTGACCAGTTGCAAGGTGCGTCCTGTTTTTCCAAGATAGACTTGCGGTCGGGTTATCATCAACTCAAGGTCCGAGAGGAAGATATAGCAAAGACGGCGTTTCGGATAAGATACAGGCACTTTGAGTTCATGGTGATGCCGTTCGGCCTCACAAACGCGCGAGCAACTTTCATGGACCTAATGAATCGGGTTTATAGACCGATGCTCGATAAATCAGTGATTGTGTTCATCGATGAAATTCTAGTCTACTGTAAGACCGAGGCAGAACATGAGAACCACCTTCGAGAGGTACTGGAAATGTTAAAAATGGAGAAGTTGTACGTAAAATTTCAAAATGCGAATTTTGGCTAAAGGAGGTGCAATTTCATGGGCACTTGGTAAACCGCGAGGGAATTAAAGTGGACCCTACAAAGATAGAGGCCGTGATGAGATGGAAAATGCAAAAGAGTCCAACGGAAATCCGGAGCTTCTTAGGGTTAGCTGGGTATTATAGGCGATTTATCAAAGATTTCTCAAAGCTAGCAGTGCCACTAACCAAGCTGACAAATAAGAATATCCCTTTTAGTTGGGGAGCCAACCAATAGAAAGCATTCGAAACCCTTCGGGGCAAACTATGTGAAGCACCGATACTAGCCTTACCCGAGGGAAAGAAGGACTTGGTGGTTTATTGTGATGCCTCCCACGTAGGGATTGGGTGTGTACTTATGCAGAGGGGGAAAGTCATCGCTTATGCTTCGAGACAGCTAAAACCCCACGAGTGTAACTATCCGACTCACGATCTAGAATTGGAAACCGTTGTGTTCGCGCTCAAGATTTGGCGACACTACTTATACGAAGTCAAGTGCACCATCTACACAGATCATAAGAGCTTGAAGTAGTTCGCAGATCAGGAGAATTTGAACATGCGCTAGCGGAGATGGCTAGACTTAGTCAAGGATCATGACTGTGAAATATTGTATCACCCGGAAAGGCCAACGTGGTGGCGGATGCGTTGAGTCGTAAGACGAGCCAGTTGTAATTTAACGTAAAATGCCTAAGAATGATGGTCACAACTTCACTTTTCGGGATGATTTTGACGGCTCAAGCTGAGGCAGCCAAGGAAGAAAAGTAGAAGGCAGAGCGGATTAAGGCTTAACTAGCATTCATGGTCAAGGATAGTCGTGGATTATGGACCCGTTACGGGCGGATTTGGGTGCCTAAGGTTACAGAGGTCCGAAATGTCATTCTAGACGAAGCCCACAAGTCAAAATTTTCTGTACACCCAGGGGCCATGAAGATGTACAGAGACTTAAAGATGGATTATTGGTGGCTAGGAATGAAGAGGGATGTGGCAAGTTATGTAGAAAAATGTTTAACGTGTCTAAGGGTCAAAGCTGAGCACCTGAGACCACATGGTAAGCTGCAACCTTTGGAGATACAGGTGTGGCAATGGGAACACGTAACCGTGGATTTAATAACGAAACTGCCTAAGACACGAAGGAACTTCGACGCCATTTGGGTGGTGGTGGATAGATTGACCAAAAGCGTGCATTTCATACCTATAAGAGAAGCTAGTTCGGCAGAGAAATTGGCAGATATTTATGTGAAGGAGATAATCTCCAGGCACGGAGTGCCGGTTACTATCATATCAGACCGGGATGTGTGGTTTACGTCCAGGTTCTTGAACAAATTTCATGAGGATTTGGGCACAAGGGTAAATCTCAGCACGGCATATCACCCGTAAACTGACGGGCAGAGCGAGAGAACCATACGGACCCTGGAGAATATGCTAAGAGCTTGCGTGATCGACTTTGGGGAAAGTTGGGACTTGTACCTACCCCTCACTGAGTTTTCATACAGACATAGTTACCATGCCAGCATCGGGATGCCGCCTTACAAGATGCTGTATGGAAGGAAGTGTAGAACCCCGATCTATTGGGGGAAGTGGGTCAGAAAGAGCTTGGTAACATGGAGATAGTTTAGAAAACTTCAGAGTATGTGCAACAAGTTCTTGAACGACTGAAAGCTGCTCAGAGCCAACAGAAAATCTTTGCGGATAAACGAAGATCACTATTAGAGTTTCAAGTGGGTGACTACGTGTTGCCCAAAGTATCCCCATGGAAAGGAGTGATCCGATTCAGGAAACGTGGGAAGTTGAACCCTAGGTTCATTGGACCGTTTAGGGTCATTGCAAGAGTCGGCAAGGTAGCCTATCGTTTAGAGCTACCAGAAGAGCTATCGAGAATACACAATACCTTCCACGTTTCACACTTGAGGAAATGATTGGCTGATGAGTCGGCATTTGTGCCGTTGGAAGACATCACCGTGGATGAAAAGTTGAATTATGTTGAGAATCCGGTTGCGGTCATCGAAAGAAGAATCAAGCAGTTACGCAACAAACAAGTAGGGATGGTTAAGGTGCCGTGGGAGCACTGCAAAGGATCGGAATGGACATGGGAATCCGAAGACGAGATGAAGAAAAACTACCCAGCATTGTTCAAATAAAGATTTCGGGGACGAAATCCTGTTTAAGTGGGGGAGAGTTGTAATACCCACAATTTAAAAATGTATATAAGCATTTTATGGAATAATTATTGTGACCTTTAACTACGTATTTTGATGAATGGGCAATCAAAAAGTGTTTGGGCTTTGAATGTTAAAAGCCAATAAAGTTATTAGTTGTAAATTAGACTTGAGATGTTGAGTTGGGCTTAGGCCCACAAGATGTGTTGTATGAGGGTATAAATAGAAGTTTAGGGCACAACCCCCAACCTTCTCCATCAAATCACTGTTCCATTGAAGAGAGAAAGTATGTGTTTGTTGAGTGCCACTCTCGTAGATACAGAAGAAGAAGGAAGCTAAGTTCATCTTGGAACTTAAGGATTTGTCAAGGAAATCATCAGGTAACACTTCTCAATCCTTTAGAATCATGTAGACACTAAAGCTTCCTCTATAATGATGTTAGTTAGATGTTTGGAATATGGGTTTTGGGTTTAGAATGCTTGAGAAAAACCCAGGAGAAATATTTAACCAAGAACACTTTATAAGTTGATAAAATACAGTTTTGTGTTAGAAAGAAAGTTTTAAATGAATGGAGAAATGTTTTGCAGCAAGAATGAGTTGAATTGGTTGAGTTTTGAGAAAGCTTGATCTTGGCTATGGAGTCTGGATTTTTCAGGAATGTGAACTGACAGGGAAGGGAGATACACCATGCGACAGTCACATGGACAATCGACTTTTAGTAGTTGTGAATATGCCATGCAACTTTCAGTAGATAAAATGCATTCATGCGACTTTCCAAGCGACTTTCAGTAGATAAGTGCATTCATGCAACTTTCAGTAGATGAATGCATCCATGCAACTTTTAGTAGTTGTGTATAGATCCATGCGACGTTTAGTAGTTGTGTATAGATCCATGCGACTTTTAGTAGTTGTGTATAGATCCATGCGACTTTCAGTGTATGCATTCATGCGCCATTCTGTAAGCACCATGCGACTTCTAGTAAGTCCATGCGACTTTTACTATATAGCCATGCGACTTTCAGTTGTCATGTGTGTCCATGCGACCTCAAGTAGGCTCATGCAACTTTCAGTTAGTATTCATGTGTTTATGCGACTTTCAGTAGTGTGTACCCACCCAACTCATGGAGATTTGTGTAAGTAAGTAAAGGTTAGTACCCGCTATTAACCATATGAAACATGGATCAGGTGATAGTTAATTAAGGAGCAACCAAGTAAAGTCTTACAGTAAGAACTGAGTAACCAGGACCGCTTACAGGTGAGTATTCTCACTTATGATCTAAATAGACTACCAATGTGAATGCACGTATATGAGTACATGAATAGCCATGAGTTATGATAGAAATGTGATTAGACTGCTTACTTCGGTAACGGGTATGACTAGACCGTTTACTTCGGTAACGGGTATGACTAGACCGTTCACTTCAGTGACGGGTATGTGCAGACCGTACACTTCGGTGTCGGGTATGAGACCGTAAACTTTGGTGTCGGGTATTAGACCAACACTTCGGTGTCGGGTATGTTAGACCATTGTGACGACAACGGCTGAGATGAGACCGTCCCAGTTGACGGGTATGATGAGACCACTTATTACGGTAGTGGGTATGATTATGAGCAGTTATCTGAATTATTTGGTTTGTAAGTAGTATACTCGCTAAGCCTTGGGCTTACAGTTGTTATTTTAACTCTTTTTAGGTGACGACCACGGCGGGGCTCCAACTCGACACTAATAGCTCACTATCCAAGCTTCCGTAACTTATCGATTTAGTTTTAACAGTAATAGTTTAATGACAAACAATGATGACAAATTTAACTCAACGAATATTGTGTGCTTATTTTAATTAATGATGTGTCATGCAACTACGTATGGTGTATTTATCGATATCTTCTATGAATGATTTGTTTAAAAAAAAATTGGGACGTTACAAGTACTTATTGCTCTGTTAGTATTGCCAATACTATTAATACTAAAAATGTTTCAAAATACTCAAGTCATGATGTTATAAATTGTAATGATCTTAGAAAATCATAAGTGTTGAAAGAAATAGGCTTTATTGATGCTTAAGAACAACCCAAGACCACTTTGTCTTGGATTTCCAAAAGGGACTCATCATTTGACTTCATGTGTAGAGTACGTTTGGGAAGGTAAAAAGAAAATAGTTGGCATGTAGATAGTGATTTCTCTAGGCACATGATAGTAGACATTTCATGTCTTCAAAAGTTCATAGGTGGTGTGATGGTAAGTCTGTTAGTTTGTTACATTTGAGGATAAATCTGTTTAGTTTGGTAATGAGTTTAAAGGAGGAAGGATCACAGGTAAGGATATGGTTAGTACTGGCACAATCATTTTTCACGCTGTTTTTGTTTCAAGTATAATCTTAATGTTGCTTAGTACAGGTGCTACTAATGTGTGTTTTTGTTTCAGCTTAATACTACTGTTTATGTTTATGCTGCTTATATACTTTGTACTACTAGTAGACTTATCTTAGTTAACAATATTAATATTGGTAGCATTTTTAATGTTTTCTCGCATCTTAATGCTGCTAGACTTGTTAATACTACTAGTTTTATTAATACTACTCAACTTTGTTAGTACTGTTTTCAATATTTAGACTGGTTTCTAACTTAGTACTGCTTCTTTAAGTTCATATATGAAAATGTTTGCAGCTATTGGAACTGATGTTAATGCAGGTGCTATTGGATTTAATTTCAGAGTATAAAAGCCTATTTTAGAATTAATTTCAAAGATATGTGAATATATCTTCCACCAAAATTCTTGATTTCTCTTTGGTTAGAACCACCTTCTTGATTTCTTCAACACCCTAACTTCCAAAATTTCATTCACTCTCACAAAACAAAAAATTAGTTCAAATGGTTTCAAGTTCTTCATCTTCCTCACAATCCAATGTTGTTTTAGCATACATTATCAATATAATATGCTAGCGATGCTTCAAAAGGTTAAGGAATCATCTCGATTCCACAAAATCATCAATTTTTTGCGTAAGTCTCATATATTTCATGCACTTACGGTGAACCCAATCATTTACACAGATCATATGAATGACTTTTCGGTCACTACATCAATTGAGGAGTCTCAAGGTTCCAAACGAATGAAAGCAATAGTTGATGGCAAGCCTGTGATCATAACAGAGAGTTCTATTCGTACACATCTCAAACTGGATGATGCCTTAGGTATTGATTATCTTTCAAGGATTTCATTTTTGATCAATTTAGGCGCATGGGATATGAGGGCACACTCTCCACAATGACTTTTCAAAAATCCCTCTTATCACCACAATGGAAATTTCTTGCACACTCTACAACAATGCACTTCAAAAAAATGAAATGCCTGGAGTGAGTTTGGCATAACTGTGGCCACGACATTTGTGTCTCTTGCTACTAATCAATGATTCAATTTTTCTCAAATGATTTTAAATAATTTGGTGTGGAATATCACCAATCCTTCAGAAATTTTGATGTATCCTCGCTTTTTAGAAACAATTTTTGATGCTGAAATCCAAGGTTTATCACAACCTATTCAAAGAAATGTGACACCCACTCATACCAAGAAAGTTTTTGCGAACATGCGACGGGTAGGAAAAAGGTTTGTTTTGCATAATTACTCCAATATATTCTACAATGGTAGGAGTAACCATAACTACTTGTGAGGGACCAAGCAAGCAGCCCACATCATCTGGCATGCCCCTTGAGTCCCTACCCACACCATCATCACCGAAACAAACTCCCCAGTCACTTATTGTTGAACATTAGACACATACCCCATCACTCAATACAATAAAGAGAAAAATGACTGAAAGACTTCCTTCCTCTCCAAAGTACTCTATCGCTCAAGCTAAAAGCCCTTAAGTGGAAAACTCTCCACTTAAGAATATCCAATGGGAACCCTAATAGCTATATCCCAAGCTCAAGAAGGTGATCACAAAGGAGATAAATAATCATTTGGTGAGGCTCACACTACTGAGAGAGTACAAAGTACTTTTCAAGCCAGGGTGAACGTTATGAAGACCCGATCCAAGGTAACCACCAGCAAGGGAAGCACATGTTCAAGCTAGGCTTCAAATTTCTTCTACATCTAGTTCCAAAGATTCCCCAAAGATGGTAAAAACATCTGATAGGGATGGGGGTAGTTTTGACACCATTGAATTGACGGCCATGATTAAAACCGTTTTAAAGGAGATTTTGTCCTAGAATGCCTTATTTCTCGTCAACAAATGAAGATTGTCATGCTGAAAGCTCAAGTGTCCAAATTGATGAATGATAGAAAGAACAAGAGAGTCTCCTCCTCTAGCTCCTCTAAGGATGAACCAAAAAAGGGAGAATCCAAACCAAAAGGGTGATGAAATTGTCAGTGATGTGCCTATGAAACCAACTAAGTGTGAAAAGGTTGGCGGTAAAGGTGAAGAGGAGCAAGCTGAGAAAGAAGTTGAAAAATAAAAAACTATTTTAAGGCCAAGGTTTTTAAGACCAAGATGGAAGGGGGTGACAATAGGTGAAAGGAAAGAAGCTATAAGTGAAGAACTAGAAGTTGTTGAAATTGATCCAAGGGATAAAGGCAAGGGTAAAGATGCGGCTGAGGAATTCAAACGAATGAAGCCAAAGAAGAAACAGGAACAGATGGATATGGATGAGGAGTTGGCAAGGAGATTGAAAGAAAAGGAAGAGAAATTGCTTCAAAGGGAGTTAGAAGCTGAAATAAAGCAATCTGAATTTGATGTTGGTAGTCAAAGAAAATAGAAGAAAGTAAAGGTAGAAAATTTTGAGAAGGTTTGAGGGGGCGATAAAAGAAGAAGAAATGAAAATTAAATCTCAAGTTAAAGAGGTCGGGACTACAAGTCCTATATATAGTTGTTATTTCTGAAGAAGTTATGAATGTAGATCCTTTGAATACAAACCTCCCATGCTTGTAGAGTGGGATATGCTAATGTAGGATGATGAGGAAGTGATTGATCCTTACTCATTGATATAGATTACAATGCATTATTTGTATATGATGTTTGATCTTGTGAAAGTTCAAAACTTGTTTGATGAGAGTGGTATCTCTTTGACAAGACGAGTGTTATATGAAAACTTTTGAGTGCATTATATATTGAGTAGAAGTGGAAGATATAAATTCTTCTTGGTGGAAAAGGAGTACAACCATAGTTTGAAGAAATTAAAGTTAATTATTGAAGTAAAGTTGAGTGCTTTCAAGAAACCTCCTACGGCTGTGTGTCTAGTTTCAAAGGTGAGGTTTCTGATAGGTGAGATGGTGAGGAGAAAGTGAATGAAAGGTTTTGGTAGCATCCCCAACAAACAGTTTGAGTGAAGATGAAACTTATTGATTGTTAGTAGAAGTTTAGGGGGGATTGTTGGGTTTAAGTTGTTGATGAAATGAAGTTAATACTGACATTGTTGGAGTTAATACTAGTGAAACAATGTTAGTGATGGTTGAAGAAATTAGTACTGCTTCAACAAAGTTAATACTCCTTGGTGAAAGTTAATATTGCTAGTTGTCAAATTTTGTGCTGCTTCAAAGAAGTTAATATTGTTCATGATAATAGCCGAATTAATGTTGCCGTTCTTGATAAGTATGAATTCCTTCATTTTAGGGACGATAATTATGGATAAGATGTATGCTTATCTATCTGTAATTAGATGATTCTGTTAGTGAAAATAGGTGATTCTGTTCTGTAACCGAATACACTATAAATATTCATATGTACATTGGTATCTTAAAAACCTGTGTGTGTGATTTAAGTTTTAGCCTCAAGGTTATTTTTGATCCTTGCAATAGAGAAGTATTGGATGTCTGTTGAATAATTCATAATCAACAGATTAGGGCTTTGATGTTTAAATCATTTGTAATTATAATCAAGTAATTAATATAAATTTCCATGTCACTCAATTTGTTATTCCGAAACTTCATTGTTATTCTTGGATTGTTCGTGTACTCACGAAGCTAAAAGCCTCCCGTTTGACAAAAAATTTTAAAACCATGGTTTAAGTCCAGACTGTGCATAGAACAAATCTAGATCCCTGAAACCTTGTCTCTGATACCAAGTTGCAACACCCCATTTTATCAAAACTAGTATTTAAGCAAATACATGTCTAATAGATTCACATATAGTTTAGAAATGTAAGCGGAAGCGTATTTACAACAAAATCTGATGATTGTATCAAAAGAAAGCACACTTAAAAATACAACTAAAGTACTGTTGTAGTTCTTATATTACACAAAAGGCGTTAATTGTTTCAAAGAAGTTGAGTGAAAGTGGTCAAACGGAATCTTTGCCCTTGCCTTTGCTACGACTTGCAAAACATTTTAAAAACAGTATTTGATAAGGTAAGAGGGCTTAGTGAGTATGCCAAACCAATAATCATATAAACACACGTATAAGATCATAAAAAGATACCACACGTATGTCAGGCAATCAAAGCTAGCCTTTGGTTCTAGACCTAGGGCAGCAACATAGGTCATAGTACTGTACCACATCTAAGCCTTATTGCACATAGCATTATGCTAAATAACACATATATGATTAACACATGCATAATTTTCTGTCATGATAGCACATAATGTATAGATATGAATAGTAGTCTAGTAAACTCACCTTGTAAGTTGTAATGTTACAAATCAATCTACAAGTAATTATGGTTCAGTAAAAACGTCTACGATTAGTCTACAGGCATAATTCCAATAATATATTAAACACATGTTGAAACTTAAGAAATAGAAACTGAAAAGGGCAGGGCACGCCCATACCCTACTATAGGCATGCCTGTGCCTATGTGGTGCGACTTATGGTCTGACTTTTGTATCCGACTTACAAAACCTAAAGGCATACGACTTAGAAGGCATGCCCGTTCTTGGGCATGGTACGCCCATGCCTTTACCCCAAAGCATGGGAGTATCTTTAGAACTAGGCCTAGCCACGGGGCCACAGGCACGCCCGTACCCCCTTGGGTACGCCTGTGCCCCCCTCTGGTCTGAACTAGTAAGTGGGTCTGCTTACTATTTAATGCCATTTTCATCCCAAAACTCAGTTACAATCTATTAAAAATAGAGGTGATTCCTTTCATCCAAAATAGCTAGTAAACAATATCTAACACCAAAATAACATGTTTTGATTCTGGAATCAATCATTGACCCACTTGATTCATAAGAACACTTAAAATAACCAACAAAACTTACCTTGATGATATAGTACTTGATATAGTGATAATAAGATGCTAAATCCTTGTTGTTCTTGTTCAAAATCCAAAAAAGGAAATATGGCAGTTGCAAAGTCACGTATGAAGTATGGAAAAAGCAATGTCTGTATTTGTACTATAAAGACTTCAATGAGAAGTCAAAGAAGCAAGTGATATATATCTATAGTTTAAAGTAATAGCACAAATGGTCCCTCCACTTATTTAATTTCTATCCTGGCAGTTTTGGCTCCTCTAGTTTTATATACACATCTAATCCCATATAGGTAACTCATAATACGCATATAACACTTATAATTTATTAATTAATAAACTTCGAACCTTAGGTGTTACACATAACCTATGTTGAATTGAGGGCAAGGATGTCTTGCTAGAGGTTGCTCATTGTATGTGATACATTGGATGTGGTGTGTCATGTGAAAGTGACAGTTTTTGGAGTCTACCCACTGACACATGCATGTCAATATTGCTACTTATTAAAAATAGGCCTATTGGTCACACGCCAAGGATTGATCTCGAAAGCCAAAACGAATATAAGAATGGGTGTCAAGTGATCTTCACGATGCGTGTAGATTTTACACGGGTTGTGAAGATGACATGCCCTTCACGAGCCGTCTAGGTCTACATGGGTCGTGAAGAGGTGTTTGTCATAATGATTTGTTTGTATTACGTTCATTTACCTAATGCATGCAAAAGTCTTGCTTGGCTGAAGGACATTTTTGACAGTTTTTACCAGTCTTGTAGGTTGGTCGAGGTTGCATAGAAGTCCAAGGCATGTCGCTTTCACACTAGTTTTTGATGCACACATACATACACTTGAATAGTGGAATAATCTTGTTCTTGAGTGTCAAGTGTTGAAGGTTATTGTATGCTATTCTAGAAGTAAGTTAAAGGAAATGAAGCTTACTTGAAGGCTTGCTAAAACTTGAGGATCAAACAAACTCACAGTGGACTAGTTGATATAGGGGAACTACTTTCTGACCTTTATCATCCTCAAAAAGTTCATCATTACCTTCTTGATGTGTTCTAGAGAAGGTATAACACTCCACTCCTCTTCTTACTACATTACTTCTTTGTAGAAAGATACATGGGGTGGATTGTGGTGGTCAAGAGTTCTATATGTTTATGTTTGCCTGGTTTCGTTGCTTCAACTATGTTTTTGGATTACCACCATACTCCAACAATTAGTTGGTAAGATTTGTGGGTTTTGGTTTATTAATGGTCGACTGAATTGTAACGCCCCGATTTCCAAAATTTACAGTAAAGCTTGAAATAAAAGGTAGTTGTCTAAAATCAGAATTTGATAAGCTGATGGAAACCAACAAAGTATTTCTGAACCCTCTTGTTCGTACAAAAAGGTAATACAACCTCAAATCATGTCAAAATCAGTTTTCAATTAGCTTACCGTCAGCGGAAGCCAACAAAAAAAACATTTCATTTAAACCCTCAGGTTTATAATAAAAGAAGTATGCGCGCATTTAAAATCAAAAGTACTTTCTGTTACTCATATGGGAGTGTTATTGTTTCAAATCACGTTTTAAGCAATCAACCATCAACAGTCAAACTGGAGCTCTACCTTGGTACTAACACAACCTGCAAAATAGCAACAAGCAGTATCTGCTAAGCTACAAGAGCTTAGTGAGAAAGCTAAACTGTAAATCATATAAGCATGTGCATAAACATATACGAATGCCACAACAGGTCTTATGGATACAGTACTACACCATCTTAGCATCCGCCAAGAAGGCTAAAACGCTGTCCATAGCACTACTGCACAAAGCAGCATGCTACAGGTCTCTCTCTCTATGATCCCTGATCAATAATATACCACATTGAAATGTAACACACAGATCACAGACATGAATCAGAGTTTAGAAAACTCACCTCAGCAATTAATACCACACAGAGTTATGCCAGATATACTAAGAATACTTCAAACACTATTTCCTACATGTATACATAGTCATGGTATTAATCACATAATCAAACTCAATCATCAAACCAACTGAACAGGGGCAGGGCACGCCCGTACCCCTTGAGGGTACGCCCGTGCCCCTAGGCCCAAGGAACAGAAACAGGCCCCAACAAACATGGGCGTACCGGGTCAGGCACACCCTGTACTGGACCAAGGCACGCCCGTACCTAGGTACGCCCGGACCTCAAAAACAGAGGCGGTCACGGCCACCAGGTACGGCCGTACCCCTCAAAGGCACTCCCGTGCCTTTCTGGGTTCAGCAATAGTTCGCCGACTGTCTTGTTGTAACTCCGGCTATCTCACCAAAACTCTCATTCTAAATTCATAAAAACATTACCAGGGTGTTTTCCTACACGCCAAACAACATATAAACAGTAAATAACAACCAAAACATACTCAAATCCTTGATTCACCATAGAATCAATTAAAACCCACTAAGATACTCAAGAACATAGTTAAAATCCTTACCTCAAGCTTGAATCTAGGCTAGGCTCACTTGTAACACCTTGCTTCTACTGATCTTGCTCTAAAAACCTCAAAGAACTCTGTTCCAAATTTTCTCTCGTGAAGGCAGATGAAGAAAATGCAAGGTTTGACTCCAACAAAGTCAAATATACATATATATATATATATATATATATACAATACTTTGAAAGTTGTCACATTTAGTCCCTGTACTTCTCTAGTTCAAAAATGACAGTTTTAACCCCTCAAGTTTCTAAACACCTCCTAATATCAATTAGGTATACCACTTAAACATATCACTTGTTTAATTTATAAATTATGGAATTCCGAACTTCGGGTGTTACAACTCTCTCCCACTTGAAGTAGATTTCGTCCTCGAAATCAACTGTTGGTGTGCTGGATAACTACATGTTATCTCTTTCTCAAGTTTCTCAAAACCACTCTTGAATTTCCACTGGACCTAACTTGTCCAGTCCATTACTGTCAATACTCACATTTCCAATAGTAAAACATATATGCAGACTTGTCTGCTCATCACTCTCGGAGATATAACTCGTGACACATAATCTGGTGACTCTCACAGTCTACACGTGACCTTTCCCATAAGCAATAACTCTAAATGGTCCAATCAACATCGGACCTAATTTCCATCTCATTCTGAATCTATTATTGCTCTTTTATAGTGATATATTAATATATCAAAGTTTCTCAACTTGTCACACACCAACTATATACGATTATTTGTATAGCTCTTATATCAATTTGGGCTATTAACAACATGTTTCTTATTAATAAATTTTTCTGTTATTCATTGTACCACTTCGTTGTTACTCATTTCTTTCTGATCTTGAGGTTTGACCTCTCTCACCACATAATATGCCGTACAGCGACAACCTGATACTAAAATAATAAATTGTATAATATATAAAATTTTTGACTAACATCAATTAAAAATGCCAGTTTCTTTCAAATTCACAACATACGTATTCCACTTACTTTCAATCACCAGAATTGTTTTCTCACTTTACTCATATACTAACACGTATTTCTCATCTCTTCATAAAATCCTTTTCAAAATTTTTGCACTAAATCGGTTTTCTGACATAACGAAAACAAAACAGAGACCCATAATCAAAAAAAATAATTTCTTTATATAAACCTCAACGAACGTTTTAGAGGATTAAAGTTTTCTTAATGGAACTAAAATGTACATTTTTCAAATCATTTGTTTACAATCACTCATCTCATTTTATAATCCAACCAGGTTGGAATTTCTCATACATTTTGATATACATCTTTATTTTCAAATTCTGCAACACGTTTGCCATATACTTGGCTACCTCTGGCTTTATCTCTAGCCATTAATATTTCACTGTTAACTCTTTATACCTCTTACTCATTTCAGATAAATCAGAAATTTAATTCTGTGTTCTCTGCTCAAGAAGCTTTATCTAGCTTTCCACCACTAGGTGCTTGTACTCAATTATAACAATTTAATAATTCATAATCATTCCTATTGGGGTTAGTTCCTGTTACTCAATTCGCTTTTGTCGTGGTTTTCATCTTTACTGTTTCAATTGTGTATTTCATATTTTAATAGTTAATGATAAAATTTTGTCTCTTCTCAAGGACTCATTTCTTTAATTCAACTCTGTTGCGTAGAATTTTCATTTTCAAGAATAATTATTCTTCAACCGTTCCCGCTCTTCCTCGAGCAATAATTTTACTCTCATCATAATATTCGATAAAATAATTATCGTACTCAATTATCTCTCTGGTCAACGTCTGACCTTTTGTTCAAATTCATACTTTCCACATCATACATAGGCCAAGGCCTATATATTTTAAAACTTCCATTCTGTTCTCTTGGTATTAAATGCCGTTTAATTATTTCTGATAATCAACACGTATGTAACTCATTATTATATTTTACTTCGATTTGTATGATTAATTACCAACATATAATCCATTACTCCTCCAAATTTCCTCTGTAACAATATAAATTACTGCCACCTCTTATTTAGTCCGAGATAATAATCTCTTTCTTTTACTCTTTACTCATTGTACCAACTATTTAACATCACACATTGTGGCCTTAAATCTCTTTTCCAACTCAATGTTATGCAATTTCTTCGTTTGATTCTGTAACTTTTATTAATACTCATTTCTACCATGATCACAGTGGTCTATACAAACTGTTTTAATATAGTTAATCATTATAAATCTTTTCACACTACTCTACCACTTGGAGTCAACTCATATATAATTATAAAATACCCATCACTTATACTTCAACCATTAACGTAAAATCTTTCTTAATTTTTACCTCTTTCAACGTTTTATTATTTACGGAAAATACATACTGATTCTACATAATCTACATACATTTTTAAAAAGAAACCTCACCCTGTATCTATTTATATATTTAACATTTCGACTAACAACTATCAACTAGTTAGGACATTCTGAGGACTCATGCCCGTACTGAGCACAATCATAACAAAACTTTCCTAAGGATAAACAATCCTTATAATTATGTCCTATTTCTCCACATGTATAACAACCTTTGGTCTTATATTTGCACTGACCTGTATGGTTCTTACAACAAGTTTCGCATCCTGATCTTCTACGGGATCCCTCAGCTTTAACCTCTATCTTATCTTCTTTCATTTTGTTAACCATTCATCCTCCAGTAAATGAAATTCTTCTCGAACTACACTTCTTATCTCATTCTTCATTTCTGTTATAATAGACGGCATAACCATCTTAATACATTTTCCAAACTCATCCGCAACGACACCCCTAAGGTGTTTGGTAGGTATAGCTCCACGTCTTTCCCCATAAAGGGAAATATAATCTTCAACCTCTCCTATGGTAGTCATGTCAGGGTTTTCTTCGTTCCTTACTTCATTCTCTGTCCTAGAATTCGCATTATGATCCATTGTACTTGAAACAAAAAAATTCTTGGTCAATCATAGACCAAAATATCAATCACAACTAACACTATCAATCTTGTCTTTGTTTCACAAACACTCTACTCTTTTACCGTCTTTGAATAATATTTAAAAATTCCTATCAATGTATATCTCATTTCACTTTCTGTTAACTTGTTTCTCATAATAATCTCATGTACATGTCATATGTACATCTAGCTTTATCATCACTCTTACCAACAATTAATATATTACATTTCTTTTGAAACATAGAGTTTCAAAAATCATTATATCTTTATGAACTTACTATTCATTTTCGTATTTACACTCTCACTTTTCATTACTCATATTTGGCCAATCAATTGAGACTAATATATCATATTATACACGTCCACACTCTCATGTTTATATATTCATTTCAATTTCATACACCTCTCTCATTATACATAATATTCTCGATATTATATTACTCATATTATAACTCATTTCGTCTTCACTTCATAACCATCCTTCATCTCGTTTATATTTATAGGATTTTGCCACTCAATCTTCTTAAAGAGTTTATTAAATCATAATCATTTTATTCTCATTCGCATTTTAGAGCATAACCACTTTCTCAATTAACATGCTTTATATTTTTCTCGTTAAATACCTTCTTGCTGGTATTAATTTGGTTTTGACTATCTCAGTCATTATATATTTAACTGTTCTTCTCCGTCCTTACCTTTTCTTATAATCAATCAACTACTACAATTAAGTAGTATAATATTTATTACCAATCAACATTTTGTTCATTCCTCTGTACACTTTTCTTGTAATCATGATTTCCGGTTCTCTTTATATAATACTTTCTCACAGTAATATATTTTATAACACCACACAGTTTATAGTATCTGGTACTATTTTATTCATACTCAACTCTGGGCTTAGTCAAGCCTCGTGTCATTTTTCCCTCTTATTAAGGTATATCATATCATCTTCATCAATTATATTATCAACTTTTATTACCATGTGTTTATGACATCAACTCAATATCTGATTCAATATATGTCTTACTTTGATAAGTTTATATTTTTATTAGGGTTTTCTCACCAGTCACCCTAATACTGTTCTCTCTGGCCTACTACTAAGACCATCTTTTTGAATATTACTTACTCGAGAATACTTTATATTCTTCATATCAAAATTTATGTCAAACATAATTCTTACACCAATAAACTACTCGGGTTTCCTTTTAACTCATTCTGGTTTCTCCTCGTATTCACTACTCTGGAAGTATAAATAAAGCATTTAAAACAAAAGGTAGCTTTACCATACTATCCTCTATATCAATAGTTCATAATTAATCAACGTATCCGTACACCTATTCTCAGATCTGAAGTAGCCCTGTTCATACTAAGGCACTCCTATATTACAGGTGCACAATCTCCTACAAGTACCCCTCACCCATTTCACAAGATTCCCCATGATTTCATCAAGTTCCAACATATATCGTGTGTCAATAATAATATGGGCCCTTATATTACTCCGAACACACTATATACATTTGATCTTAACTTTACCACAAGAAGTCTCGATTCACAGGCTTAGGCCATGTTTCACATTATCAATTATAATATAACATATAACCAACACCTCCTTTATCAGTCTCATCTCAGGCATAGCCTATAATCATTAGCACTGACCACATAAATCATAAGATAGTATCTCTATCAAATCTCATGTATCAACTCGATGCATAACATTTACTCGCATACTATGTCAAATCTCATGTATCAACTCGATGCATAACATTTACTCGCATACTATGTCATATAAGGCATCACGTATCTGACATCAATATATTTAACCTCTCGCGTATTTCAATACCATTCATCACAACATAAACAGTTAGCATATTCTTAATGCAATACACAGTATACCCACCAAGCTGCAAGCCTCCAGTTTGATAAAAATCCGCAGAACCATGGTTTAAGTCCAGACAATGCATAACACACCTCCAGATCCCTCAAACCGTGGCTCTGATACCAAGTTGTAACGCCCCAATTTCCAAAATTTACAGTAAAGCTTGAAATAAAAGGTGGTTGTCTAAAATCAGAATTTGATAAGCTGATGGAAACCAACTAAGTATTTCTAAACCCTCTGGTTCGTACAAAAAGGTAATACAACCTCAAATCATGTCAAAAACAGTTTCCAATAAGCTTACCGTCAGCGGAAGCCAACAAAAAAAAATTTCATTTAAACCCTCAGGTTTATAATAAAAGAAGTATGCGCGCATTTAAAATCAAAAGTACTTTTTGTTACTCATATGGGAGCGTTATTGTTTCAAATCACGTTTTAAGCAATCAACCATCAACAGTCAAACTGGAGCTCTGCCTTGGTGCTAACACAACCTACAAAACAGCAACAAGCAGTATCTGCTAAGCTACAAGAGCTTAGTGAGAAAGCTAAACTATAAATCATATAAGCATGCGCATACACATATACGAATGCCACAACAGGTCTTATGGATACAGTACTGCACCATCTTAGCATCCGCCAAGAAGGCTAAAATGCTGTCCATAGCACTACTGCACAAAGCAGCATGCTACAGCTCTCTCTCTGTGATCCTCTGATCAATAATATACCACATTGCAATGTAACACACACATATCATATATATGAATCAGAGTTTAGAAAACTCACCTCAGTAATTAATACCACACAGAGTTATGCCAGATATACTCAGAATACTTCAAACACTATTTCCTACATGTATACATAGTCATGGTATTAATCACATAATCAAACTCAATCATCAAACCAACTGAACAGGGGCAGGGCACGCCCGTACCCCCTGAGGGTAGCCCGTGCCCCTAGACCCAAGGCCCAGAAACAGGCCCTAACAAACATGGGCGTACCGGGTCAGGCACACCCTGTACTGGACCAAGGCACGCCCGTACCCTACCTAGGTACGCCCGGACCTCAAGAACAGAGGCGGTCACGGCCACCAGGCACGGCCGTACCCCTCAAAGGCACGCCCGTGCCTTTCTGGGTTTAGCAACAGTTCGCCGACTGTCTTGTTGTAACTCCGGCTAACTCACCAAAACTCTCTAACTAAATTCATAAAAACATTACCAGGGTGTTTTCCTACACCCCAAACAACATATAAACGGTAAATAACAACCCAAACATACTCAAATCCTTGATTCACCATAGAATCAATTAAAACCCATAAGATACTCAAGAACATAGTTAGAATCCTTACCTCAAGCTTGAATCTAGGCTAGGCTCACTTGTAACACCTTGCTTCTACTGATCTTGCTCTAAAAACCTCAAAGAACTCTGTTCCAAATTTTCTCTCGTGAAGGCAGATGAAGAAAATGCAAGGTTTGACTCCAACAAAGTCAAATATGCATATATATATATATATACAATACTTTGAAAGTTGTCACATTTAGTCCCTGTACTTCTCTAGTTCAAAAATGACAGTTTTAACCCCTCAAGTTTCTAAACACCTCCTAATCTCAATTAGGAATACCACTTAAACATATCACTTGTTTAATTTATAAATTATGGAATTCCGAACTTCGGGTGTTACATGAATTCAAAATGATTGTAAATGGTGAACAAGTGCTTTGAACGTCATTTAAAGTGAAAAAGTTGAAATGATATTAATATTGTTGAAATCATACATATTAACTCCCATCAGTATCTTTGTTTTTATTTGAGAATTATGATAAAAGAATGAATTTCGCACTTAAAATTATGTGATTTGTGATTCTCAGGTCCTTGAATACAAAAATGTCAAAACATATGAAGAAACAAGCCAATGAAGTCAAAACTTAAAGAAATGGCACTCGAGAGAGCCCTTCGCACTGCGGGCAGGTAGGCTTCGCACTGCGACGTGAGGGATGTGTTTCGTCCGGCTACAAATCTCTGGAAAACTGTGATGTTAAGCCTCGTGCTATGAGACATGTACTTCGCCCCGAGAGGAATGCTTTGACCGGTTGGACTTTCCAAAATTCAAAAAGAGGATAATGTTTATCTAAGCTTCATGTCGTGAGAGAGGAGCTACACGCCGCGAGCCTGCCAGGGACCTTTACCTATAAATTGGATTTTTCACATCTTTAGAAGGAATCTTTTAGAGAATTCTAATTGGGAGATTATTGCTGAGTGGAGGACCTGTTCATCAAGGTTTTTCTACTTCAAGTAATCCAAAGGAGAATATTCAATTCACTATCATAGTGATTAATTCGGTTTGATCTCTTGTTTTGATCTTTTGTTCAATCAAGATGTTTTCTTTCTTGGATTTTTATTCAATGTTGGTTGATTCTAGTATGTCTATGTGCTAGATCTCTTGTATTCACTATGATTTAACAAACCCTAGACTAGATTTGGTTATTTTTATGGATTGATTTGGTTTTCTTGAACAATTATCGTTTTTTAATTAATGAACCCTTAAAGTTTTAGCTTTAATCTTTAGTTGGTTGATTTGTTAATTGCAGGTGTTTATTGATCACGAAAATGTCATAATTGTGTGATTTCTTCTACTCTTCGCTTATGTGATGTAGAAGGCAACTTACCAGAGATAGGGGTTGAAGTTAACGACCAATAACTTAGTTAATTACTTAAAGGACTAATTCTAGAAACGAAAGTTCTAGGGTTAGGGGTGACGAAAGATCCGATCCCCCAATTCAACGGTAGTTTGAGTTGTGTTATTGCATAAGCTTAGAGATGAAAATCCTAGGAACCGTGTTTTAACATTACGAGAAATTGAATGAGAGTTAATTAAATAACCTCTAGGGAATTCCATTTAATCGGGACTTAATCGGCCAAATCTATGTTTAGGGCGAGTTAATCATAGTGAACGTCTTTTCCCACTAATTAGAATTTTATTCAAAGTTCACATAATTAGATAAAGTTTCAATCTTTTTAGTCAATTAGATAATTTGGTAGAGTAATTAGTTAAACCTCAAAAAACCCTTTTTCAAATCAAATTTGCTTTAAGTTAATTGAGTTTGTCTTGTTATTAGTAATGAGTTAAACTGTTTCGTGTGGAGACGATACCCTTTTACTTGCCTTAGCTATATTATCATAGGTCATTCTTGCCTATAGTGTGATGGTCTAAATTAGGTGATAACTGGACTTAAATTTTATAACCCGATCTCACACATTAGATATAGTTTGAATCTGTTTAATGATTTGTATAAGTATGCTCAATGGGATAAACTTCCTCGATCGGTTTCACAATATGAGTATCGTGCTTAGGCACAAGAAGAGGCTATATGCCACTAACTAAGCCATCATGGAAGTTTATGACATTGAAGATGCTTAAAGCTAACGCAACTTAGGAGGTTAGAAATGCTTATGATGAGCTTGTCAATGATTAATCTGAGGTAAATTGTTGTTTGCTATTACCATAGTTCATTAGTTGCAAAAATACATTGAGCATCTTATTACGTATGACATGCTTGTGAAAATAATAGACATGTTTCAGCAGCAAGCTAGGAAAGAGCGATTTGAGACTATGAAGATCTTGTTGACAGCAAGCTCTAAGAGGGAGGAAACATTAGTGTTTACATTTTGAAAACAAAGATATAAGTAAAAAACTTGAGAGGTTAGGATTTCCCATAAGTCACATGTTAGCCACATGGTCCCCAACTCACTTGCTAGTGCATATGAGTAGTTCATTTTGAACTACACTATGTACAATATGGAAATGTGCATCATTGATCTATGTGTCATGTTGAAATCTGCAAAATCTAACATGTCGAAGTCCAAACCTCCTAGCACTACTCCTCTAGAAGAAGAATTCAAATTCCTCAAAGGGTAAAGACAAAGGGAATATTGATGCAACCAACCATTACCCTAAGACTAAAGGGAAGGGGAACACCAATTATGATATCCCAATATAAAAGAATCTAATGATGCTATATGTTACAAATGCAAGGAGGCCTAACACCCAAAGAATAGCTCCACAAAATATATGGAGAAGCTGAAGAAGCATAAAGCCAATTAGTCTGTCACTTTAGATATGTTCATGTGTCAAGACAATTTCAAGTTTGATTTTGATAATGGTTTTATTTCTACTTACAAATATGGCATGATACGGCTTAACCTTTTACTATGTGTATGAAACAAGTGCATGTATAGAAAGTAGCAACGGTTCAATCTTAAATGTTGCTAAATCCAAAGATGGTTTGGATAAATCATATCCATCACATTTATTCTAACATGAATTTTTTTTAAACCCGAGACAAAGTAGTGTGATACCGTTTATTGTTCGGGATAACATTATTAATAAGTAAAGAATATATATTAGTTATAAACTTAATAATTTAAAATAAGATTTTATATATATATTTATATAATACCACATGGTATCTTCGATTTGATTAAGTGGTTTTATTTTCAAATTCCTCTTATTCTAACTATATAGTTATGTACAAAAACATGTGCATAATCCTCAAGGACCTGATTCCTCACCTCTATGTCAACACTTCAACAACCATCACCACCTTTGTTAAAGCTACAATAAAATTCTAACATCTCAACAACCACCTTCGTCTCTATCACGGTGATCGCAATGTTATTGCCACCTTTGGCGGAATCACCACTTTTGGGTTGCGCATCAGCAACTTTTCGAAAAAAATCTTAAAAATCGAACCATTGTATACAAATTCATGATTATGATGTTTTGCTACACATGTTTAATTTATTTATTATTAGATACTCATTTAAATATTTACTAAGTGATCATATTATGTTGAGTTTCACATATGTTACCTTTTACTTTAATAAATAATTTTTTTATAAAAAATATAAAAATATGGATATCAAACTAAATAGAATATATATATATATATATATATATATATACTTGTTACTTTTATATATTTTTTGTAATAAAAAAACTCTTGAATATAAAAGATATTTTAGTTTTAAAGACATTGATGTAATGTGATTTAAGTAGTAATCTGTTGATGTAATGTTTAAGTCATGCCATACATACTTGCTACGTTATCTTTTTTTCTCAATGCTACCTCAATAATATATATGAGAGGTTTTATATATTTTCCTACTAAATCTTAATAACCGAATAAAATATGTGAAAATAGTATTTTTCAAGATTAGTTGGTTTCATAATTAACCATGATATTATTTAACTAGTTACTACACAATGAAAACGCTAACGGGAATAACCGGACTTAATCATTCATCATTATGACAACTAATTATGGGAGGACATCCATTCACAATCTTTTTATTACTTGTTTTTTTAATAGTTTGATAATATATTAATTGAAGTATGAACATGTGGTTATATTATATACTTAAACATTCATATACGTTCCAAAAGGTTTGATGAGATTTTTCTTCATGTTTACTTCTTTAATTAATCTTTAGTTAAACAACTACATTAGATATACTTATGATATAAGGGTTGATTTAAAAAATTATAAATATTAAGTATTAATAAAAATGATGACATACGGCGTCGACATACAGACCAACGGTAGAAGCGTCGACGGAAGAGGAAGTAAAGACTTGACAGTAGAAACGTGATATAATGATACAAAAAGATGTAATTATATTTCTTGTATATGATATCGATCATTATAGTTATAATAAAAAACAATATGGTCATGCATTTATTTATTATAATCGAAAAAAAATTAAAATAATTATAAAAACTTAAAATGATAAAATTAAGAATATCTTAAATATAATATTTTGAAATGTTAAAAGAGTAAAATTGGGTGGGGAAACACCATATTTTATTATTTAAGAAGCACATATATAAAATTCTTTTTCATAATTTTAATTTAAGTTAAAATTAAAATTAAATATAAACTTGACTAAAGTATGTCAAAATAGGATTTCAAACTTTACTAAAAAAGATATATAGTCAATATTGTACAACTAAAATTAATTTATTAAATAAATAAAAAGAAGTGTACAATAAATTTAATTAGTATTTTTTAATTTATATTAGTAGATTACTCTCATACTAAAAATCTTGAACAATGAAACGCAACAAAGTATATATACATGCATAAAAGTAGTCAACTATCATCGGACCTATACGGATTAGTATACTAACATGTTAATAAACTAGCTATGTTTACCTGCGTGGTGTAGCGGCATCTTAAAACACGCCTATTTTATAACGAAATTTAATTATTTTATACGGGTTAATAACTATAATATACAAAGGAACAAAAAGAAACAATGAAGATATTTATAAAAAAGAAAAACAAAACAAAAACGTTTATATGTAGAAAGAAAAGAAAATCGTGGGGTAATTTCACTAACATGTCTAGATATCCGACGTTACTGTTTATATATCAATTTTTAATAGATTATGAACCGAATTGTCAGATCAACCTATTTAATATTACTTTTATATTATATATTTTTATGATAACATATTTAAATAATTTTGCATTCTCACAACCTCATCATATCACTACCCACCGCCATCTATCTATCACCTTCTCTGCCACTACCCAACTCCACCGCCAACGCCAAGCATATATCAACACCCCCACCACCACCCACAACCATTGCCAGATTACTGTTTTAAGTATTTTAGACAAGAACAAACTCGTCGAGGTGTTTTCTTTTCTAATCAAGGGATTAAGCTATAAAATAAGAAATCTACTTAAATACAAAGTGAGATGTCGATATGAATTATGAAAACTAATTAAAAAAAGGAGGAAACTCATAAAATATATTAAAGTGTATAGCTTCTTGGGCCATCAGTGTTGCGAGTAAGGTGGTATGGTAAGACAAATAATTAATGTACATGCAAGACATATAAGCATTTACGTAGAAGTATTTATTTTGTATAAGCATTTAATTTATTGGGACACAAAAACTGGCATTTTTAATTATCGAGTTAACCAAACCATCTTAACGTGCTGCATTACGAAAATTGAGATGTCAGGCATTTATATGCACCATTTTCTTACACTTGATACGGTTCAAAGAGCACAGATCCCAACCGTACGCAATCCCAGTCACAGGTGGAGAGGTAACGGTGGTGGGTAATGACAGGAGGCCTAACACCGGTAGGGGGTGTGGGTGGCATGTAGTGATGACGGTTTTGTTAATTAGACCTGAACACCCTCGACTCCTTTTACTCTTATGTTTACATGAATTTGACAAAACACCGGTCGTAATGGAGCTCGTCATCAACGATGATGAGCTTTCTTATTCCCTGTCATAGCTCATTAATGACTACGGTTGTTTCGTCATCCGGCTTGTTGTCGTCGCGATGACGACTTAAGGAGCTTGTTTCCATTTTTTAAATATTTTTTCAAACAAACATATTAATCTAAATTAATATTTTATGGGTCTAGTATTGATAGTGATGATGATGTAGAAATTAGTCATGGATGTCATAACTAGGAGTGTTTAGTCTTAATGATGTCATGTACTGAAAAACCGATGTGACAGAGTGATATAAGGGAAATGTAATAATTTCCACGCTAGAGAAGACCCTTGCCCATAAGAGGAGTTTGTAATGTTTAATTTGCTTTTTGTCATGTGCTTGTTAACACTTTTGAGTTAATCTCCTATGAATATTAAACTCTATATTAGAAGTTTATTTTTGTGATGCACAAATGGTAATTTACATATTCCCTTCTTTTGCCGAAACTCCTATTAACTAGGGCCGTCTATCAAATCAAAATTTAAATTTCTCGGATTGTTTGAATCGGGTTATTCGAGTTCCTATGAACTATTAACATCATTATGGACGGTGCAACTTAGGGGGGGCCAAAATGAATGAGGAATAGCAAAGAAGTTGATTTTACCTCTACCTTCAAAAGGAATATTATCAAAAGCATAATGATGAGTTTAAAGATAATTTAAGGGAATGCCGACTTGTGACTATTTTGAAAACTTTATTATATAACAATTTAAAGTTGTTCATTATATCTTAGAAAGGAGATGATACTTTCTCACTTCAACGTTTTCCATTTAACAAATAAATAGATTTTTTTTGAAAGACAAAAATTTCTTTAAAAGCCCAAAAGTCTTAAAAGTTGACATATTAAAATCCATACAAGAATAAAAGTTAAGTAGCCTACGACATTGTAATTAATTTCCAGTTTCACCTTCGAAGAAGACCCGGCACATATCCAAATAGAGGTGGACCATCAGAGTTTTGTTAGGGATAGCATAAAAATTAACTGTTTGCGATGTTTCACGACTCACTTAGGTAACATGTTGAAACTGGTTTAGTAAATGAAATTAATTAATCACATTTAACTAAACCAGAAACCTAAGAATACTTTCTCATATATAAAACTAGTTGTACATAAATAAATTGTCAACAAGTTACAATAAACAAATATATTTATCAGACAAACCTCTTTTTTATGCGTTAGAAAGGTCAACATTTAGCTAATTGTCAAACACACATATATTTATCAAGTTGGATTTGGGGTTGCACAATTTTTTAACCGTATGTAGTCACGATATAAACAAAATCGGCATTATTTAACACTACATGTGAGAAGAAGAGGGCTTGCCGGGGTAACCTCGGGCTACCATATAGGTCCACCATGGAATCCAAAGTGACACAATATGTTGAATACTTGGGGAAACACTCTCTTCCTTAGTCTTGTCCTTCTCCGAATCTTGAGCATTAACAACCATATTGCACCATTGCCAAATCAACCATAGAGTAATAATAATAACCGCCATGCAGATTTGGTTGTATGACGATGAACGAGGCTGAACTATTTTCAGCATCTCAATCGAATGCAATCGAAGACATGAAATATTCTTTTACCCCCATATTTTCCTATTGACTAACTTCAACCTTGACGAATTCGGGGTATTTGTGGTACACAACAATACACAGATGACGCTTTGTTTCCCTTCACCGACCGGGAGATTCGAAGCAAGATCGGAGACTAAGGATGGAGAACATGGAAGACAAGTATTAAGAAAGCTCAAGATACCATCGAGATCTTACTATGTTATCAACTTTAAATGTTTGGGGTCTTAAGGAGCTATGGATGGTGATGAAGAGAGAAAATATGATATGTGACATTTTCCTATCAAAAAAAGAAAATCTACAAGGGAGGAGGTATTGCTTTGTTAGATACAAAAAGGATGTGAATGATTATCAAAGGTTTTCATGACTTGAAGGGTTATGGTTATACATGTCTAGGAGAGAGCTTCAAGGGGCAGAAAAGAAAGTTTGTTGTAAATAAGGGTGTGGTTAGACATGCAAAGAAGAGAGCTTCGAGGGGTAGAAAAGAAGGTTCTAATATTTCAATTAAGGGCTTTCTGGTAATCAGGTGGGTACGTGCCTATGGGGATTAGGGAAGGTTCTAGTCAAAGACATGTTGTAACAAAGGATGGATTATCATATATGGAGGTGCTCAGTAATAACCCTAAAAGAAATCGGCATACAGTAGACATGTAATGGATTAGCTTTAGGTTGAGAAGATAACTGACACCAAACAACCTAGGTATGTGCCAAGCAATGACCGAGATGGTAAAGTTTAGAAATGGGTTGGCCTTGTCTTCGATACTAGTCGTGAAGATAAAGAATGGTTGTGATGGGCTCTAGTGGGAGAAACCAGGTATCCAGATGACATCCTAACTATGGCTAAGGAAGTTTTCAATGTCAAAAGATTCAATTGTAATATGAGAACTATGGGTGGCAAAATAATTTTGATATCTTTTGAGGATAAAGAGGGTGTGGACTTCTTTTAGGAGATGTACAAGGATGAAGATGAATGAGTAGCGGAATGTTTGATTGGGTAAGATCATAGAAGGAAAAAGATGTAGACCATTGGATTCTAAAATAGATTATGGCAAAATGTGTTCTTTTACATGCTTATAAGATGAAGTTCTTTTCCTTTTTGGCAAATTTATGGGGAACCTTTGTTTGGTGGATAAGAAGACTTTTCATAAAAAAACGTTTTGATGTCGCGAGAGTTTTTGTAAGAATGTACAGAACCGAGTTCTTGAAATATCAAGATGTTGAGATTGACGATGAATCATACCATATGTATATGGCTAAAGAAAATATGGGAAGGTTTATACTGTTTGCTCAAGTGTGTGAATTCGTTTTTGGAAAAGAAGTGGCTGAAGGAACACCGGCAATCAAATCCTCATCGGAGAAGAAGCACAGTTCGAGTAATACTAATCAAGGCCATCCAAGTGCCAAGGAGGCAAAAGGCGGTGTCTGATTTTGAGGCTTCGGGTCGAAAATCCAAGATTTTTTCAAATGAGCATTGTGGAGATTCGATGCACAATCATGCTGGTTGGACACTACTGTTTAGAAACACAAGCCGAAAAGATGCGGATACTTTTAATTATTGGGCCGACCTAGGTAGTAATTGAAGGTATTTGTTTGGCATAATCAAGTGGCAACGGAAGCAAGACATAGTACAAAAATCTAAGTTAACCAAACAAACACTTCTCATGGACCAACATCTAGACATGGAGTTGCAACTAAACAAAAGAACAAGATGGATAGAAATGTACCACTATGCAAATACTACAATCTTCCTCTTGTCAAGCTTCAAGAATCCAACCAAGCCAAGCTTCAAGAATCCAAACTAGGATTCCTCTAATAAAGTCCACCCCAAGTTGTGATGATTCCCAGATGCTAGTAGGTTGGTGTGTAATCACCAAGACAACAATCAAGAACAAGCAACACCTTTGTGCTTCAAAGCTTGATCACAAAGTGTATATTACCTTCTCTAGTGCATCAAAATTCATTACCTTCAAGAAGAACAACCAAGAGAGAATATGAACCTCCAAGAAGCTATTCAACTCTCTCAAGTCTGTTCATGTGCAGAGAAAAACGTAGCTAGCATTAACCTCAACTTAATCCCATTAAAATGTGAGTTAAAAGATGTTAATTCTGCTATTACAGGGATCTTACACGGCCGTGTTGGCCAACACGGCCGTGTAGGCCAACACGGCCGTGTAGGCCCAAAGCCCACGGCCTCAATTGGGCCAAGTTAGCCCGTGTCTAACAGACCTAACACGGCCCGTGTTCATCTACATGGCCGTGTAGGCCCAAAGCACACGGTCTCTACTTGGGCCAAAACGCCCCGTACTACTTGGGCTGGACATGGCCCGTGTTCAAGAACACGGCCCGTGTACCATGCTGCCAAAACCCATTTTGGCCTTTTCCTCTCTTTTGCTTGATCGTGTTGCCGGAATCAATACTTGGTGTGTGACCCAATAGGCCTATACTTCATCAGCAGTGGTATTAACTCGTTCGTGTCAGTGGGCATATTCCAACAGACTCCCACTTGCACGTGGCATGACTACGAAAAATAACACAAACATTGAGCGGCCTCTCGCAAGACATCTATGCTCCCAAGTTAGTATAGGGTATGCCACTCTTGACAAGATCCCAATCATGAAATGATTGTCCTAAAGACAAATGAACATGTACATCCCTTTGTTCGCGATATCCTATGTGAACACAAGGCATGGAATAAAGTCAACCTTCAGATCGTTCACGATTATGTTACTCGATTCTAGATTAGTGGTGACCAACAAACCAAGTTAACATTGATCCATCATCAATATAACTTGAGCACGGCCATGCATATGAACGTTAGCACTCAATCATCGAGGGGCCCATGGATATCTTCTATATACATAGAGGAACAATTTCCTTTCGACTACATAGTCCCGCCACATAGATAATACTCAACTTAATTATCTCCCTTATGACGACCAGTTACGGAACGCGTTAGAAATTGATCAAAGCAAAGCAGACCTATGCTTTGGAATCACATGTATCTCTAGTTTAAGGATGAAACGTCATCATCATCCCGAGTTACTTATGACCAGAACCATGAAGCGAACTCGGGTGCGGGTCCTCCAATCACTTGAAACCCCTTTCAAGTATAGGCAAGAATCACGTTTAACAAAACCAATTCTTTACCTCAATCTTAAATTTATACTTCCTTCCCATAAAGTATAACCGATTGTGAAGATTTTAGAATGAAAAACATTCTCGGAAGTGTTTAAACATACTAAGATGGAACACAATAAGGATTCATAAAATACCCGCCCTCGGCGTATTATTAAATCTCCATTTAATAATCGATATAGTATGAATTGCAATACTGCTTAACGTCCCAAAAATATAATTACAAATCAAACATAAACCAAAACATATTCAAGCCAAGTTACATGCATTAGAAATGCTAATTGACCTAGTATGGTAAACATCACTAGCCCATAACAACGGCTTTAACTAGTGGATTTGTATCACAACATCCACACGTACTTTTGTTATTCAATTATATCCCTTTGGACAAGACTACTTCAAAAGTATGCATCAAAAGGACCTCAACTTTTCAAGAGGTTAAAGTAATCACACCCTCATTGTCTCAAAAGCCCACAATAAGATTAGCGATACTTTAAGAATCAACAAACAACACAACAAGTTAGGATCATCAACTTTGATCAAAGATCAATAATTATTCTAGCAGAAACACGTATTAGAGTAACCACTTACTCCAAGCCTATTCAAGTCTTCAAACATCAAGCATATATCTCTACATTTCTTGAACTAAATACTATCCAATTTTGTATCTCCTAAATGCCCCTATGAAGCATTAATTCCTAAATTAGGTTTGTAGATAACCTAATATCAGGACATTATCTTCCATAGACATTTAACACTAGGAATACAACAAAGCTCCCACTAGCCCTGACATACGTCAAAGGTTTTATCTATGCTTTTAGAAAACTCATTACTTTGATTTTCTAATAGTAAGCAAAGATATTTCTTTTAAGATGCTAGCATAAGTCCGAATTGGACTTATCCACTTTTGTAGACATAATACAGATACTACGGACGTATATTAAGACCCTCGGAGAGTGTTATAAGCACTTCCTCATCATATTGTTCCATAACGGAACACGGTCATTAATACCCACGAGTATCAAACATTCTTCAACATAGCCACTAGGACAAGTTTCTCCATAACCATCATGAAAAACTTTACCACTAGTCGGTATTTCAAGTTGTCTACAAACCCATCCATGCTAATCCCATCACTACCACCTTGGTATACACCTAGGTATGGGATCAAGTCAAGTCAAGCACTTGGATATTTCAAATGGATTGCATCTCTTTATCATTTACTTCATTTATTCCTTGTGAATTCTGGACCCACTACGTCTTCCGATAGGTGGTGAACTCAACACGACTCACCATCAAGTCATTGCCACTTAGGTACGTTTAATCCATATCTCTTTGGCTCTATATGACTCTTATCAGAATTAAAAGAAGTAATGACTCTTAGTCAGGCATACCAGCATAACCATGCTGACCATATATCAAAGATATCAGATTATATGCTAGTATTATCAGGCATACCAGCATAGCCATGCTGATCATCTGTCAAAGATATCAGATTATATGCTAGTATGATCATCAAGTCTTTCATTTAAGTTCCACGTTCTTCCATTGGAATGCCTTAGTTTTAGTTTCTTTCTTCTTCCCCTTTTAAGCAACAAACATTGTTCTCAAAAGGTTAAATAACTAAAACTTAGAAGAACTCCTCAAATGTATTAGCACTTCTTGACTTCAAGTTTATCCATCTCCCACTGAATGTAGAATGGATAACTTCGAACTATAAGATAGACAAGCAAAGAACCTTTCTAGTCGTGTCTTAATAAATGCTAAATAGACCATCAATTGAATTTAGATTTGAGAAGTTAGTCACTATGGTGAATGAATGTCCAACAAATCGGACACACACTCTTGACCCGTCATAAACCGAATCATTATCAATAACACCCGGTTCCCTACTCCATGACACCATGTACCAATGTGTTTTAGTAGGATATGAATTGTGAAACAATTCCACAATTCACTATATGGTCATCCAATATATAGATAATAGATACCTTAGCATCTTAACTAGATCTAAGTACCTTGATCTATATGCCCTATTGATTCTTAAAGTTGTTTTGGCTAATTCTGAACACCAACAAGGTTTCAGACATATGCCTAAACTAGTAAACGTCTCGCAATTACTACCATCAAGGTAGTGATGAAGAGGTTTCTCTTTCGTTATTCTTTGTGATGTGCTTGAACGGATTATCCACAAAATGTGATCAATATCCAACAAGCCTATAACCCTCTCACAGACTCCGGTGAAGGATCCCATAATCATCTTAGCCTAATAAAAAAGATCAACATCAAAGCGTTTAGCCGGAGGCTAAATTATTCCGAGATCCCTAACCACATGGATCTAGGTGATATATTTCTTGTTTATGTGGTAAAGTTGATTATCACACAAAGATGGTTTATCCAAACTACTTTGGATTAAGAATCAATTATTCATGAATATTCTATTACTTGTAACAAAAACCTCGTGTATGCCATGACCTGGAAATTTTTGAACAAAATATCTCACAACAAATTTCTATAATAAATTTCGTATTTTAAGAATAAACTCATTGTCACCACATGTAAAGTTGTGTGCCACGCAGGGCAAAACAACACATGAGTTATGACATCACTAAACCTTGAATAAACAATGCTTAAAAGGTTTAACATCAATTCTTAAAACTTCAAAATTTTGTTCACCGTAATTAAAGCGAGCATACAAAGAGATGTTACTTGCCACGCAGGGCAATAAAATAAAGTAATAAATAAACCGGCGACAAAAGCGAGATCAAGTCTTCTTATCTTCTCTTAGAGGACAATCATCATGGTTTCCTCGCCCGAGATCCGGTTCTTCATGCTTTTCTCTCACCAAAGGACCTACACTTTGTAACAAAATAAATTTGTGACAAATGTGAGTCAATCAGCTCGGGTCAACTACCCAGGTTATATAAGAATAGCAATGAATCATGAACGTACCTAAAGATGGAAAGTTAACTCTCTCTTTTCTGAGAAGTTTTATATCCTCTCGGCACGTAGGGCAGGCGTGACGGCCCCAATTTCCAAGTCTTCCACAGAAGTAGCAAACCACCTTTTCTTGAGGCACATCCTCTATGTCCTTTGACTCAACATCAAGGATAGGCTTGGAAACTCCAACCTTTCCTTTTAGGGCCGGTTTCTTCTTCCTTTTCTTTTGTTTCTTTAAACCCAAGAAGGGAGTGGTTGAGGTGGAACTATGCTTGGCCATGTCAGACTCCGCAGACTTCAACATGCCATGCAATTCGCTTAAGGATTTCTCCATTCCTTGCATATGATAGTTTGTGAAAAACTGATCATATGATGCGGGCAGAGACTGGAGTACAATATCCACAGCGAGATCTCTCCCAATAGGAAATCCTAACCTCTCCATTTGGTCCACATTCGCCTTCATCTTAAGGACGTGAAGACCAACATTCCCGCCTTCCTGCAGCCTACAACCGACTAGGCTTTTAACACACTCATAGTGTTCCTGCCTAACTTGTTGTTGGAACATGTCCTTGAGCTTGTTTAACATATTGTACACACTCATGTGCTCGAGCTGTTTTCGCAAATCCGGGCTCATAGTTGACAACATAAGGCAGGCAACATCGTGCGTGTCCTCAACACGTTTTTCATACCCGTATCGGACGGCCCAAGTCGCGTTGGTAGCAGGTGGCTCCGGAAGGGGTTCCTCAAGGATGTGCAACTTTGACTCAAGGCGAAGGACAATCCTCAATTGTCTAAGCCATGCAATAAAGTTCACCCCCGTGAGTTTATCCCTTTCTAGAAACACACGAAATGAGATGTTTGACGAGGTGTTGTTATTGTTTGACATCTATAAATAACAATAATATGAGTTTTTGGTTAGTTTAGATAAACCTTGTTAAAAATAATTACCCCATAGTTTTAAATAAAAACAATTATTTATAACAAGGGCTAAGAACCTTATTTCACCTCGCACCTTGACGGGTTTACCGCGGATCACGTGGCGAAGCTATTTAGGCCGGCAACCATTTTACCAATTGTAATCTCTATTACAACTCTTAGACACTTGCGGGATCCGTTGACATCCATTATGTCGGTTGGCATGTTTGATCCCTTCCTTACACCATTCTTAATATATAATATTTGTTTAGCTCGTGCTTAGCTCGACAACTAATCAAGAATTATATACTAAAATTGTAAACCGTCCGACAAGACACACGGGTGGCACTCTCGACCATCAATTGGCTCGTGCTTAGCTCGACAACCAACCATGCGAGTTACCCCACTCACCTTCCACACAACTACGCAAAGAATGACTCATGCTTAGCTCGACAATCATCCTTGTTTCGTTAGATTCGGGTGGTGTCGTCTTACGGATGGTGCGTGATTTACATTTTAAAAACGAGATTTTGTTTCCGGTTTATAAAAACCCTTTTGTGAATTAACAAAGTAAGTGTCAAAACGATTTTAAGCACCTTTTATATATAATACCAAGTTTATATTTTCTTTGTCAATTCTATTCGCACGAGATTGTTAACCATTTAACAAATGTTGTGTTTTATTTAATTTTATAGGAAAAATTATCTAGCATGCGAATCCTAATCCATGCATAGAAAAATAAAACACAACCACGCAAATATATATATATAATTCGGTAACATGCCCAAAATCCTATGCGTTTTCCCCGTGAGCCACAACGGGGAAAACGAGGCCAAAACCTAAGGACAAGGTAAGGTCTCGTTGGGTGAGCTCCCGTTGAATCCAACACCTCCAATAGCGTGTTGATTCCTTCTCGCCAAGACGTCATCATCATGACTCCCGTTGATTTCTCCGGTTCTAATTCCATACTATTTACAAATACATAGAATATATATATATAGACGTCACGCAGGTCGCATTCCTACACTATTTATACAAATACACGGAATGAAAGAAACGGCGTGCAAGCCGCACCAACAAATAAATAAATAAATAAATAAATATTTACATCAATACGGCACGCAGGCCACCAAAAAACCAAATCAATCAACCACCACAACACATAGGTCTAAGGGCATATCGTGTTACCGAATTAACCAACCGCAACAAATAAAACATGGTGTGCCACACAAAACCATGATATAAATAAATATCTATATTTTAGTTAAGATTGTCAACAATATCAAAGACACCATAATGACAATCCTTGTACATATGCATTAGCGCACCAAACCAATTTTGTGACACATATTCATATGTACATTTATAAGTATATATTTGTGTACACTTCATGCCAAGTTACAACAAATATATAAATATAAAAACTAAAATATTAACAAGGCTACAAATATAACAATTCTAGCAAAACAAGAGTACAACTAAGAGTCTCAATGAAAAACCAATTTTAGAAAACAATTTTCTTATATAAAAGTATTTATATGGCTTTTCTAGACTCGATGTAAAACTAACATATTAGGTAGGCTACAAATATACCAATTTTAGCCTAACAAGAATATACATGAAAAATCATTTCTAGAAAACAACTTTTCTAATATAAAAAATATTTATATGAATATTATGTAGGCTACAAATATATCAATTTTAGCCTAGCAACCATCCATACGAAAAATCATTTCAAGAAAACAATTTTCTTGTATAAAATATTTATATGGTTTTTCTAGACTCGTTAGTGCAAAGCCATGTTAGATATGGCTCTGATACCACTGAAGGTATTTGTTTGGCATAATCAAGTAGCAACGGAAGCAAGACATAGTACAAAAATCTAAGTTAACCAAACAAACACTTCCCATGGACCAACATCTAGACATGGAGTTGCAACTAAACAAAAGAACAAGATGGATAGAAATGTACCACTATGCAAATACTACAATCTTCCTCTTGTCAAGCTTCAAGAATCCAACCAAGCCAAGCTTCAAGAATCCAAACTAGGATTCCTCTAATGAAGTCCACCCCAAGTTGTGATGATTCCCAAATGCTAGTAGGTTGGTGTGTAATCACCAAGACAAAAATCAAGAACAAGCAACACCTTTGTGCATCAAAGCTTGATCACAAAGTGTATATTACCTTCTCTAGTGCATCAAAATTCATTACCTTCAAGAAGAACAACCAAGAGAGGATATGAACCTCCAAGAAGCTATTCAACTTTCTCAAGTCTGTTCATGTGCAGAGAAAAAACATAGCTAGCATTAACCTCAACTTAGTCCCATTAAAATGTGAGTTAAAAGATGTTAATTCTGCTGTTACAGGGATCGTACACGGCCCGTGTTGGCCCAAAGCCCACGGCCTCAATTAGGCCAAGTTAGCCCGTGTCTAACAGACCTAACACGGCCCGTGTTCATCTACACGGCCGTGTAGGCCCAAAGCACACGGTCTCTGCTTGGGCCAAAACGCCCCGTGCTAGTTGGGCTGGACACGGCCCGTGTTCAAGAACACGGCTCGTGTACCATGCTGCCAAAACCCATTTTGGCCTTTTCCTCTCTTTTGCTTGATCGTATTGCCGGAATTAATACTTGGTGTGTGACCCAATAGGCCTATACTTCATCAGCAGTGGTATTAACTCGTTCGTGTCAGCGGGCATATTCCAACAGTAATAAAACCATAATTAGGCATCATAGGGTTTTAATAATCAAAACAAATCCAGTGCATCAATAAAAATAGTTGGAGAGCGTCCAAGACATATTCAGTGTGAGCATAAAGGAAGTTGAAGCTACTGGGGATCCTTATATGTCTGATCCTGTATAGACCGAGACTATTCAAGTTAAATTAGAACTTTAAGTATAATAGAAATAAAATTTTTAGTTAGCGCTTTGAAAAAATAGATTGTCACAAAAATTCAAAATGACAAAGAAGGTCATGGCTGCAAATATGGAGAAAAAGAGAAGATGTAGACCAACAAAGGCATCGAGAATGACTGTGAAATCCACAGAGGAGTTCTAGTTTAGTGAAGGGGTCGATTGATACAATGGAGAGTTTAAGGTGCTCAAAGGATCGTAAGTGCTATGAAGAATCAGAGGCAGTCTTAAATTTGACGGTCGATATGCAAGTAAAAGGAGGGCAAGAGGAGGTTAGGGACATGATTGCCAAAGTTGAATGCCTCAATGGGTAGAGTGTCGTAGCATTAGTTCCATTTAAGTGGATTATTATTTTTAATGAAGATATTGTCATTAAATGTCAATGGTATTGGGATGGGGAGCAAAAGACGCGTTGTTAAATTGCTTCTAAGACGTGAAAATCCATATATGGTGATGTTGCAAGAGACCAAATTAAATGATTTTGATGAAGGATAGGTGGAAAGTTACTGGAGGGAGGATAACATTGAGTGTGCCTAGCAAAATGTAGTAGCTTGATTTGGTGGTAAGTTAATTATTTGGAAGAAGTCATTTTTTATATTAAGGAGTGTGTTTATATAAATGGACTTCTTTGTGCAATTTGTGTGATGAAAGCAGCCAGTGATAACATATGTTTGGGAATGTATACGCGTCTAATGATGAAAAGGAAAAGACCTAAATGTATAAAGAGATTAGGGAATTAAGAACGTTTTATAAAGGTGAATGGGTCTTGGAGGAGGACTGGAATGAGATATGCAGTACTAATGAGAGATCATCATGCAAAAAAATTAGTTCAAAAATGCAGGAGTTTGAGGACTTTATTAATGGATCATAGCTAGTTGATATTCCAATGCAGGGGGGTCGTTTACCTGGTCAAACAAGCAAGCCGTACTGGCATAAAGCCGACTTGTTAGGTGTCTAATTGATAGTAAGGTAATTGAAAATTATCCAAAAATACAACAATGGATGGTCAGTGATGTAATCTCGGATCATAAAGCGGAATTAATTGGGTGGAACATGGATGATTGGGACTAATTTCCATTTCGGAATGTCTTAATGGCGGGCAAAGGAGGGGGCTTCGAGGACCTTGTTAAAAAAGAACAATCATCTAATATGGGTAAAAGTGTGTGTTGGAAGTGGAAAAGATTAAAACTTTTGATCAGAAGGAAGTATAAATTCTCCAAAAACATGTTAGTTAATAGGATATTTGTTACACACAAGGAGGTGGTTAAGGTAGAGAGGGAGAGGGAGATGGATCCTACATACATCGGTCTGTGCAAGAGTATAAAAGAAAAAAAGGAACATATTGTGGGATTTGAGACAAAAAGAATTCGAATAGAAAAGGCAAAGGGAAAGAATGGATTGGTTACTAAAGGGATATTGTATCTCGACCGTTTCATATAGCCTCATCAGTCAAGAATAGAAGTAGTCAGTTATCTAAGTTGTTGTTTAGTGATGAAAGCGTGCACGGGGCCGTTGGAAGCGAAGGAGAGAATTGTTACGTTCTTTGAAGGCCATTTAGGAAATATGGGTGCTGCATCCGGTGATGAACGTGGTTTTAAAAAATTATGTAACGAGAGTAAAACCTTCTTAGAATGCAGGTTTTTGGAAGAGGAATTGAAGACTGCAGTCTCGTGTTGCTCGGGTGACAAAGTGCCAGGCTTAACATCGAGTTTTTTAAAAGCACATTGTGATCAAGTTGAAGAGGGTTTGATTAGATTTATCGAGGATTTTTACAAGACTGGAAAAATTCCATCCGAGGTATGTGCATGTAATACCCAAAATTCAAAAATTTCTGAAATTCGTAATTTAAACAAGTTTTATATTTCAGTGAGTTGCCTAATTGAGATTAGAAATTGTTTAGAAACTTGGGGAGTTAAAGTTCTCAAAATGAAAGATTTTAAGTTGAGGGACCATTTGTGTCATTTATCCAAAGTTATATATATATATAGGCAAATGTTCAAATGAGAACTGTTTTTCGTACGAGAACCGCGAGAACCAATCTTAGCCGTCCAATTCCCTCTCCTTCAATTGGATTGCCCACCCGTGAATTCCTTACATGCACCCGCCACACTCAATCCCCCCACGCTCTTCATCCATGAATTCTATTATCCAAAATGAACTGCCAAGATTGGTTCTCGCAGTTTTCGTACGAAGAACAGTTCTCGTTTGAACCCTCCCATATATATATATATTTGACTTGATTTAGTCAAACTACACAAAACACACATACAACTCACGTGTTCAAGAGATGGTCCAATTCCATCTTCAAGGTTTGATGTAGAACAATAGATACAAGTAACAAAAACTGAGCCTAGCAATCATATAAGCTTGAGGTAAGAATTTCTAGCCATTTTATTTGAGATTAGTGGGCTTTGAGTGGATTCAATGATGAATAAAAATTGAAGTGTATTATTGTTGTTATTACTTTGTTTGAGGTTGTTTGGGGTGTAGGAAAACACCCCTGTAGTGTTTTGATTGATTACAATTGAGTATCTTGGTGTTTTGGCTAGAGAAAACAACAGATAATCGGCAAACTAGTGCTAATAAGCGAAAGGCACGGGCGTGCCTTTAAGGGTATGGTGGTGCGTAAGAGACCGTGACCGCCTGTAACATCCTGAGATTGGGCCTAGTAGATACGTAGGCTTCGGTAAGTTATTACATGGATTATTAATTGAGTAATGTTTGATTAATTATTACTTATTAACTTTTAATTAAATGTTATGTATATATTTATGTTAGTTTATATACATACGGATTTTGCATGTGTATGTGCATGTAAATAAGAATTAAGGTATTGACACCTCCTGCTTCGAATTCCAAAGCATGACTATGTGGTTAATTGATTTAGCCTAATTCTCTGTAATCATTTCTTCACTTTGAAGATTGCTAAGTGTGTGTATTGAGTGTGTATCGAGAGAAAAACAAGGAAGAACAAAGAATTGGAATTTGGTGTTTTTGAATTATTAGAAACACGAGAAAGGTTAGTAAGATTCTTTATGTGTTTTGAACTATGAATCATGTCTATCAGGATATGTTTGTTGATATGAATTGTTGGGTTTTCCTAAAAATCACCATGGTTGAATATGAAGGAAACCTCCATAAGTGGGTTTTGTTATTCTTGAGGATCTTGGTGTTTTTAACATATTCATGATGTTTCTAAGCATGCTAAATGATGTTGTATGAGTTTAGAAGTACTGTAAAGTGATTTCCAGAAGAATATAAATATTTGAAATACTATAAGGAGTTGGAAGATGAAAAAGTTACAGGTTTGATTTTGAAAGATGAAAAAGTTATTTGAAATATTACGCGTTCTCGGCTTGGGTTTCGAATTCGAAGCCTTTGACTTCGAATTCGAAGTCATGGCTTGGAAGGAGGCATTCGGTCTCTTGGCTCGAAGGAGAGGCGCTCGAAGTCCTCTAGGTTCGAAGAAGGGTCTGTTCGAAGTCTTCTTCTTCGAATGATGGCTGTTCGAAGTCTTCTTGGTTCGAATGCCGACGCGACGCGTCGAGCTGTTAGACGCGACACATCCCCGGCTATATAATTATATTTGAAGCTTTTGATGCTTTATTTGGTGTGATGCTTTATGTGATTGCATGCTGGGTGTTTCTAACTTGTTATGCATAAGTTAGACTGGATATAAAGATATGATTGATATATATTTACGAGTTGGATACTGATGTTTGGTTGTTGTGTTCTCAGGAACAGACAAGGCTCAGTAAAATTAGATCACTGAGTGGAGAAGCTGAGAACTTGAGGTGAGTGGATGTTTACTCACGGGTGATATTAGTTGTACTGGTTTGGTTGCAACTGTTATTGGTTTGATGCATGGATAGACTTATTGTCTGATAATTGATTAACTGGTTGATTGTTAATTAATTGTTTGCTATCGGCTGATCAGTATTGGGATCTTTTGATGCATTTGTTGCAACATAAGGTAATACTGGGTGAGAATAGCAAATGAACTATCGGTAAACCTTTGCTTTGGTCGGTATTGGTTGTAGGTTCCTGTAGAACCGCCGGTTTTCCCAGGGTGCTTATTTGTGGTTGTTGATATCATGCGGTTCTGGCTGATATATTTGTTGTGATTGTACTCAATTCACTTAGCTTTGTGCTAATCCCCCACCTCTCACTCTTTTACAAGTTTTGGTAAGTCAGCGGCTCGGCTGAAAGTGGTTAGCTTGGGGAGTAATCACATGGGCCTCTGATGTGTATATTTGTGATGAGCCGTAGTTTTTGTAATACTATTATTTCAAACTGATTGGTTTTGTTAAACAGTGGTTTATGTTCGGTTGTAAATACTTTTATGTTTTGTGAACGCTTCCACAGTGTTATTTAAAACGAAAATTGTATGGGTGAAAATACGGTGTTACAAGTTTGGTATTAGAGCCTTGGTTTGGCGATGTAGGCACAGTGGAAGTGTTACATTCCTAAATCTTGGCTCGTAGTAGGTCGATTACTCCTTGGGTGTGGGATTGGGATGAATTGGATTGTGGTGGAGTTTAGTATGTTATGTACTAACGGATTTATCTAATAAATCGTGAGGTGATGTGATTATTACAGAAAACAATGGTTGGACGTGATTACTCAACTGGTGCCCCTACTGTCCCATCTACTGCTGAAATCCCTGCTACAACAGTGGAAGTTCCAACCAATGCTGGTACATCTGGTACAGCCGGAGATGAGAGGGATGAATATATCTTCCAGCTTGAGGGCCAACTTCAGGATTTGAGAAAGGAACTGGAGCAACAGAGGCAGTTCCTGCAACACAACCACCGGTTATTCCTACAGTGATTCCAACTACAATTAAGATACCACCCATCTTTCCGGCAGTTACTACCTTGGTAGAAGTTCCTCCGATGTCTATGCCAATACCACCATTATCTTAACCGATGTCTCAACCGTTCTTCTACCCATTATTTCCTCAAGGACCTTATCCTCAGGGGTCTATTCCTCAAGGATCTATGTCTCAGGGATCGTATTCTTATCCGTATATGGGATTTCCACCCAGCATGGGATACAGGCAGCCGTGTACATACAAGCAATTTCTAGATTGCAAACCTGACGAATATCATGGCAGCACGGATCTTAATATCACTTTGAACGGGTTGCGAGATACCGCAAGAATCTTGGATGCTTGCAACTGCGAGGAGGAGATGAGAGTTTGCTTTGCAACGAGGATTTTAAGGGGCAAGGCGATGGTCTGGTGGGATTCCATTACCACACATTTATCGAGAGCACAGATGGATTCGATCATGTGGAATCAATTTAGAGATAAACTGTGCGAACAATATTGCAATGACTTTGAGTTGAACAAGATAAGGCAAGAATTCATGGAATTGAGGATGACGAAGAAGATGATTGTGGATGAACTGATTGAACAGTTTAATACGAAGCTGAGGTTTGTAACTTAGTGGATTCCTTATGAACCTTCCCAGGTTCGGCACTTTATTGGAGCATTGCTGCCAGAGTACAGGAGCACCACACGTTTAGATGGATCGTTGTCCCAAGCTTTCACCTTGGCAAAATCTGCTGAGGGGGACATCCAGGCTAAGGATACGCAGAACAAGGATGAGGCGGCTTTGTAGAAGCTGAGGTATGATCAGATGGGAAGCCAACAGAAAAAGAAATGGCAGGGTAATCAGTCCCAGGGAAACCAAAGCAGGAAGGTATCTACGGGGGATGCAGGTGTGAAATCGTAGTGGTGTACGCGATATAGATCTACTCACACTGGGAAGTGTACTGCCCAGACCATGCGGTGTGTGCGATGCGGAACCCATGGGCATGAAGCGAAGGATTGTCGATTTCCCCGGAACGTTTGTTGGAATTGTCAGAAGGAAGGGCATAGGGCTGGGGATTGTCCGACAGGGAGGAGATCAGGGACCGGGATAGGGTTACGGACAAGGGCAGGGGCGGTTGAGGGATCGTCGTTAGCAGGGAGGCAAAAGAGGAAGAATCCTCCGACACCGGAGGGTAGGGCGTTTCGCATGACAGTAGATGATGCTATTGCTACCGATGAAGTGATCACCAGTATGTTTCTTATAAACTCCCTACCTGCGCGTGTGTTATTTGATTCAGGAGCGAATCTCTCCTTTATTTACGTGACATTTTGTGCTAGATTAAGTTTGTCTACTACTATTATTTCTGTACCGCTTGAAATAGAAGTAGCAGATGGTAAGATAGTGCCTGTTACAACTTTTATGACGGGGGCTGAGATTGATATAGATGGTAAATGCTTCCCGGTATCTTTACTTTTGATGCCTTCGGCGGGTTTTGATGTGGTTTTAGGGATGGATTGACTGAGTAAGCATAGGGCGAGCATTATATGTCATAGGAAGCTGATTTCTTTTCCATTGTCTGATGGGTCGCACGTGGTGGCTCGAGGGGAAAGAAACAAGTCTGCGTTTTCTATCATTTATATGTTAAAAGCTAGGAAATCCTTGAGTAAGGGATGCGAATGTGTTCTAGCATATACTATTGATGCTAGAAAGGAGAAGAGGGCAGTTACTGATGTACGAGTAGTATCTGATTTTCCTGAAGTGTTTCCGGATGAGTTACCTGGGCTACCTCCTGTTCGAGAGGTGGAGTATAAGATTGATTTGATACCAGGTTCTAATCCAGTGGCTAGATCTCCTTATAGATTGGCTCCTTCTGAGATTAGGGAGATGATGACACAGATTAAGGATTAATTAGATCGGGGTTTTATTCGTCCGAGTTCTTCACCGGGGTTTTATTTGTGCACAGGTTAAGGCAGAGCACCAGAAACCCTATGGATCACTGAAACAATTGCAGATTCCAGAGTGGAAGTGAGAGTACATAACGATGGATTTTGTAACCAAACTTCCACGTACGCAGAGGAATCACGGTATGATTTGGGTGATCATTGATAGATTGACAAAGAGTGCTTACTTCATGGCTACCAGTGAGACTGCATCACTCAGTAAGTTGGCTCAGTTGTATATTGATGAAGTTGTTTCCCGACATGGTATACCGCTTTCGATCGTATTGGATAGAGATTCCAGGTTTGTGTCTAACTTTTGGAACAGTTTACAGCGGGAGTTGGGTACGCCTGTTAATCTAAGTACAACTTATCATCCTCAGACGGACGGGCAATCTGAACAAACTATTCAGACACTTGAGGATATGCTGCGTGCATGTGTGTTGGAATATGGAGGTTCTTGGGATTCCCACCTGCCGTTGGTTGAATTCGCGTATAATAATTCTTACCATTCGAGTATCGATATGCCACCTTATGAGATGTTATATGGTCGTTGCTGCCGTACTCCTACGTGTTGGTTAGAGGCGGGTGAGAAACAGTATGTAGGGCCTGATATTGTGTAGATCACCGCAGACAAAGTGATGCGAGGGATCGCTAGAAGATGTATGCTGATCCACGTCGTGGATTCGTTGTGTTTGTTGAGGGTGAATTGGTTTATTTGAAGGTTTCTCCTTGGAAGGGGGTTATCCGTTTTGGGAAGCGGGGAAAGTTAGCTCCTCGTTATATTGGTCTGTTTCATGTCCAACGAGTGATTAATGATTAGACGGTTACTCTTGATCTTCCAGCGGAATTGTCAGGTATTCACAATACCTTCAACATTTGTTACTTGCAGAAATGTGGAGTTGAGGATGAGAGTCAGATTCTTCCTCTACAAGATCTTAAAGTGGATTCTAGCAAGAAGTTAGTGGAAGAACCCATTGAACTACTAGATCGGAAAGTGACAAAATTGGGTAAGAAACAGATTCCGATGGTTCTAATTAAATAGAGACACAGTTTGGGTTCAGATTTGACGTGGGAAACCGAGGCCGATATGAAAGCTCGTTACTCTCATCTGTTTGAAAGGGAATAGATTCCGAGTACGGAATCCAATTTAAGGAGGGAGGATTTGTAACATCCTGAGATTGGGCCTAGTAGATACGTAGGCTTCGGTATGTTATTACATGGATTATTAATTGACTTATGTTTGATTAATTATTAGTTATTAACTTTCAATTAAATGTTATGTATATATTTATGTTAGTTTATATACATACGGATTTTGCATGTGTGTGTGTGCATGTAAATAAGAATTAAGGTATTGACACCTCCTGCTTCGAATTCCAAAGCATGACTATGTGGTTAATTGATTTAGCCTAATTCTCTGTAATCTTTTCTTTATTTATTGCTAAGTGTGTGTATTGAGTGTGTATCGAGAGAAAAACAAGGAAGAACGAAAGAATTGGAATTTGGTGTTTTTGAATTATTAGAAACAAGAGAAAGGTTAGTAAGATTCTTTATGTGTTTTGAACTATGAATCATGTCTATCATGATATGTTTGTTGATATGAATTGCTGGGTTTTCATAAAAATCACCATGGTTGAATATGAAGGAAACCTCCGTAAGTGGGTTTTTTTATTCTTGAGGATCTTGGTGTTTTTAACATATTCATGATGTTTCTGAGCATGCTAAATGATGTTTTATGAGTTTAGAAGTATAGGAAAGTGATTTACAGAAGAATATAAATATTTGAAATATTATATGGAGCTGGAAGATGAAAAAGTTGCAGGTTTGATTCTGACAGATGACGCGACGCGACACGTCCAAAGAAGGAACGCGACGCGTTCTCGGCTTGGGTTTCGAATTTAAAGCCTTTGACTTCGAATTCGAAGTCATGGCTTGGAAGAAGGCTCTCGGTCTCTTGGCTCGAAGGAGAGGCGATCGAAGTCCTCTGGGTTCGAAGAAGGGTCTGTTCGAAGTCTTCTTCTTTAAATGAAGGCTGTTCGAAGTCTTCTTGGTTCGAATGCCGACGCGACGCGTCGAGCTGTTGGACGTGACGCGTCCCCGCCTATTTAATTATATTCGAAGCTTTTGATGCTTTATTTGGTGTGATGCTTTATCTGATTGCATGCTGGGTGTTTCTAACTTGTTACGCATAAGTTAGAATGGATATAAATATATGATTGATATATATTTACGAGTTGGATACTGATGTTTGGTTGTTGTGTTCTCAGGAACAGACAAGGCTCAGTAAAATTAGATCACTGAGTGGAGAAGCTGAGAACTTGAGGTGAGTGGATGTTTACTCACGGGTGATATTAGTTGTATTGGTTTGGTTGCAACTGTTATTGGTTTGATGCATGGATAGACTTATTGTCTGATAATTGATTAACTGGTTGATTGTTAATTAATTGTTGCGTCAGTGGTATGTATACATGATGGTTGGGAAGTCAGTTTACAACTGGGCTTATGGGCTGGGTTTGGTTGCTATTGGCTAATCAGTATTCGGATCTTTTGATGCATTTGTTGCAACTTAAGGTAATACTATGTGACAATAGCAAATGAACTATCGGTAAACCTTTGCTTTGGCCGACATTGGTTGTAGGTTCTTGCAGAACCTCCGGTCTTCCCAGGGTGCTTATTTGTGGTTATTGATATCATGCGGTTCTGGTTGATATATCTGTTGTGATTGTACTCCATTCATTTGGCTTTGTGCTAATCCCCCACCTCTCACTCTTTTTACAGGTTTTGTTAAGTCAGCGGCTCGGCTGAAAGTGGTTAGCTTGGGGAGTAATCACCTAGGCCTCTGATGTGTATAATTGTGACGAGCCATAGTTTTTGTAATACTGTTATTTCAAACTGATTGGTTTTTGTTAAATAGTGGTTTATGTTCGGTTGTAAATACTTTTATGTTTTGTGAACGCTTCCGCAGTGTTATTTAAAATGAAAATTTTATGGCTGAAAATACGGTGTTACACCGCCTTTGTCATGAGGTCCAGGCGTGCCTAGGTAAGATACGGGCGTTCGGCCCGATACGCCCATGTTTGGTTTGGCCATGCTTTGGGACTTTACTGTAGGGCACTAGCGTGCCTCTAGGAAGCATGGGTGTGCTTTGGACCTTAATGGTATATTACTTGTAGGACTGTATTGTTGGTGAGTACCTGAGATACTTCTGGCATAGCACTGTGTTATTAACTGATTGCCGAGATGAGTTTCCTAAACTCTGATTCATATATGCGGTATGTGTGATGCATTGCAATGTGAATTATTAATCTGAAGATCATTGCGTTAAGTAGCATGCTACTTCGTGTAGTAAGGGCTACAATCAGCATTTAGCCTTATGGGCGGTGCTAAGATGGTGCAATACTGTATCCATAAGACCTGTTGTAATGTATATAGGATATTGATAAAAGTATTATAAAAAATACTAAGGAAAGTAATAGCAGAGGTGTAGGGGAAACAAATTTTGATTATGCTTTAATCGTTAACGAAGTCTTACATGATCTATGGGCTAAAAAGCAGGAAATTGTTATCTTAAAGCTCGATTTTGAGATGGCTTTCAATACTATTGATTGGGATAATTTGTTGGAAGTTTTGGGGTAAATGATTTTGGTAGTTGATGAATAATCTGGATAAAAAATTGTATAAGTACTATGAATGTCTAAATGTTGGTCACGGGTATCCAATGAGAAGGACTAAATGTATTGTTAACTAAAGGGTTGAATATGGGTTTCTTTAGTGGTATATGTGTGAGAAAATGAACCTTTGAGAATTACACATTTACAATTTGCGGATGATACAATTCCTTTAAGCAGGGGAAAGGTGGAGGAAACAATTTACAAGAAGAGAGTACTTCCGATCTTTCAAGTTATGTCTGGGCTTAAGCTAAACGTAAGAACAGTATTTGTTACGAGGTAATCCAAGGTGTGCTATCGGATAGACAATTGGATATGCTTTCGGATACCTTACATTCACATACTTGGGGCTGCCTATAGGAGGTAACCCAATGTCCATTTCTTTTTGGGATCTACTAATACCTAGAGTCATAAGTAGACTTGAAGGTTGGAAACCTATATTTTTATCGAAGGTAGGCATGGTGGTCTTAATGAAATCAGTGTCAAAATCTATTCCCTTATATTACATGTCTCTTTTTGAATCCCTAGAGGGTGTCTTGATTGAAATTGATAGGATCAAGAGGAGGTTCTACTGGTGTGGAAAAGAGGACAATAAAGTGTTAAAACTGATTACATAGGAAATTATAACATAGCCGAAATCAGAAGTTGCTCTCGCTCCGGGCGTTTTGAAACATAAAAATGTGTGTTTTATAAGAAAACGAAGATGGAGGTAGGCATTGGGGTAAGAACCTACGGAAGAAAATTCATGTTAAATACGGTTATAGTGGAAATGCTTTAATATTACCTAACTTCGCTAGAAATGGAGCTTCTCAAGTGTGAAAATGTAACGTTCTCGAATTTCTTTTTTTTGTAATTGATTAAAAAAATACCAATACTAAATCATACGATTAAAAGTCAACAACGGTTTTAAAGCTATATCATGTTAATTACAACACGGGTAAGTGTTTAACTGAAATCTTGAATTCGAATAACAATAATTTCTAATTACATTAGAATTTCAAAGTAGTTCAAAACGTGCGGAAGCTTGTTGAGGATGAGCTATCAAGCACGAGCTGGAGCCCCGCCATGGTCATCACCTGAAAAGATGGTTAAACAACAACCGTAAGCACAAGGCTTAACGTGCACATTACTTACAACCGAAATCAAATTATCGTGTTTTCACTTAGTTCACATATGCAACATCAGTCATTCCCACTACCGTAGTAGATGGTCTTATCATTCCCGCAACCGAAGTGGATGGTCTCATCATTCCAGCCACCGGAGTGAACGATCTCATCATTCTCGCCACCGAAGTGAACGGTCTCATCATTCCCGCCACCGAAGTGAACGGTCTCATCATTCCCGCCACCGAAGTGAACGGTCGCATCATTCCAGCCACCGAGGTGAACGGTGTCATCAGTTAGTAAGGCATACCAATTTATCATTTCATTAATTCGTTAATTCATTTAACACATACGGCATATTAGTCACGTACATCATTGGTCTAGTTTGTAAGTAAGAGTACTCACTTGTCCGCAGTTCAGTCATGAAGATCTTAAGTTAGGAATTTACTTGTGATTACTCTTTACTCGGCTGTCACCTGATACAAGCCCAATTGACTTAATAGTGGGCACGAATCCTTTGCTCGTTTATATAAGTATTTAGGTCTCTAGTTGGACCTTCTTTAACACCCTTGGTTGGGCCGAAAGTCGGACCAACTAAGTACTAAATTCAGACCATTCTTAAATTCTCAAAGTTGGATCAGTGTATTACTAAAATTCAGATTGTGTATTATTGAAAGTCGGATCAGTGTATTACTGAAAGTTGGATCATGTATTACTAAAAGTCGGATTAGTGTATTACCGTAAGTCGGATCGGTGTATTACTGTATGTCGGATCAGTGTATTAGTGAAAGTCGGATCGTGTATTATTGAAAGGCGGATCAGTGTATTACCGTATGTCGGATCGGTGTATTACTGTAATTCGGATCAATGTATTAGTGAAAGTCGGATCAGTTTAAATTCAATAAAGTCGGTCCATTTATCCTCACTGTTAGTCCTTTTTAACATACAGACTCCATGGCCAAACTCCTACCTTCTTAAAACTTAATGATTTCATTACCTTTCTGTCACAAATCGTTTCTCCAATCATTTATACAATTCCTTTCGGATAAGTTTGCATTTTATCAATTTTTAAAGGTTCTAGTCTTAATTCCTTTCCCTGGTTTTCTCGTACACCTAGAACCCAAAAACCCAGAAGCCAAACATTCAATGATCACCTAAACAGAGTAGGATTTGATGTCTACATGATCATAATGGAGTAAGAAACATTACGTGATGATTCTCCTTGCAATTCCTTAAGTCAAGAGGTGATTCTTGATTCTTTCTTTCACTGTTCTTCAAGGGTCTCACACACACAGAACACACACTAATTTGAAAGTAATGGAACAATGTTTAGACTTGGTGTTTAGGGGCTGTGCCCTAGACACCTTTTTATACCTTCTCTAAAGGCCTTAGCCCATCACCTTCATGAACAAAGCCCATTAAGAATTAACCCAATTTAATTATTTATCTTGTCCATTAACCAACTAGTTACCCAAGTCTAAGTAATCAATCAGTCTACAATTATTTCATAACCCCAATCAATTCAAAATGATAACGATTGTTATTAATAAACTATTCTCTTATTAAATTCCGCAAATGCGGATGTTATAGAAAAAGTGTTTTAAAACCTAATCACATAAGTGACGAGTGGAGAAGAATTATAAAGGAGGTATTCATGGTGAAAGTTGGGAATTGAAGAGAAACAAAAGTTTGGCATGATGAAAGGATCAAAGACGTAGTTCGTAAAAGTAAGTATCCTCACACATTTGCTTTAGCATGAAATAAAACAGTGGTGGTAACGGACTGTAGTTCTTAGGAGGAAGACCAATGCGTGTGAAAAGTGGATCTTAGAAGGCAAGTAATTAATTGGGAAATAGAAATATACAATGAGTTTATGTGTATGCACAACCAAAAAGTTTTGTCAAAGGATATGAAGGATACACTAGTATGGAAGCATGAAAGTGACGGGACATTCATGATTCGTAGTTTCATTGGTAAACGTTGGTTAGCAATAAATCTATGGTCGCAAAATATTGGTGAGTTTGGGCACCAACAAAATATTGGTAAAAGTTCTGCACTTTATATTGCCTTTTGGAGATGCCGGCTTCAGTGGGAGCACACCCGACTGGGTACTTTGGATCTTGGATTCCTTAGTTGACCTTGTTTTCCCCGTGTGGCTCGCGGGGAAAACGCATAGGATTTGGGCATGTTACCGAACTATTGTGTATGCGTGGTTGTTTTATATATTTTATTATTTTGCATGGATGTGTAGGATATCACATGCTAGATAATTTTTCAAAAAATATATAAAACGCAAAGATTTATAAAATTGGTTTATATTTCTTTCCGCGCGTATAGAATTAACAAGATAATATAAATTTGTATTATATTATAAGTGGATAAATTTTTTTTTCACTTGATTTGTTAATTCGCAAAATGGGTTAAAATTGTTTTAACCGGGAAAAACGAAATCCTGTTTTTTAAAATGTAAATCACGCGCCATCCGTAAGACGACACCACCCGAATCTAGTGAAACTTGGATGATTGTCGAGCTTTAGCATGAGTCATGCCGAGTGGAACTATGTGGAAGGTGAGTGTGGTAACTTGCAATGTTGGTTGTAGAGCTTAACACGAGCCAATTATTGGCAAGAGTTCCACCGTGTGTCTTGACGGGCGGTTTACAATTCTTTTTGTGACACTTAGGTAGCATCAAGCTCTAGCCGAGTCATTTAAGGGAATCAAGTTAGGATTGGTGCGAGAAGGGATTAAACATGCCAAAAGACATTTTGATTGTTAATGGATCCCGAAGGATCTAAAAGTTGCAAAGTGTTTGCAATTGGTAAAATGGTTACCGGCCTAAATAGCTTTGCTTTGCGATCCGCGGTAAACCCGTCATAAGGTAAAGTGAAATATGGTTTCTAGCCTTGTTTATATAATTGGTTTTGAAAACTATTTGGGTAATTATTTCTACAAGGATTATATCTAAATTCACTAAAACATGTACTCTAAAATTGTAGATGACAAACGTTAACAACGCAACACCGAATTCATCTCTCCGTTCGTTCCTAGAAAAGGAGAAACTCGTAGGCGTGAACTTTGTGGATTGGTATAGGCAATTGCGAATTGTCCTTCGCCATGAATCTAAGTTTCACATCCTCGAGGAACCTTCTCCGAAACCACCTGCTACCAACACAAGTTGGGCCACTAGATATACCTTTGAAAAGCGTGTTGAGGACGGAAAAGATGTTTCTTCTTTCATGTTATCGACTATAAGCTACGAGCTGCGAAAGCAACTCGGGCATATGACATGATTAATCGGTTGAAGGACATGTTCCAACATCAGATTAGAGAGGAACACTTTATGTGTGTCAACGCCCTTGTCGGTTGCCGGATGCAGGAAGGTGGGAAGGTTAGTATTCATGTTCTTCGTATTAAGGCATACATTGACCAAATGGAAATACTAGGATTTCCCATTGGGAAGGAGCTTGTGGTGAATATGATTCTCCAGTCCCTGCCCGCGTCTTATGATGAGTTTATCAAAAACTATCAAAAGGACAAAATGGTAGAATCCTTAGACGAGTTGCAAGGCATGCTTAGGACTTTCGAGTCTAACATGACCAAACGCAAGTTCATTCCCACCTGGTTATTTAAGGAACACAAAACCGAGAAAGAGAATACGACCCCAAAAGGAGAAATTTGCTATTTTTGCGGTAAATATGGAGATTGGCGCCGCCACGCTTGTCCTGAGTGTTCAAAGGAGTTAAAGCTTCCTATAAGGCAAAGGAATAGCTCCTCGTCATCAGGTACGTTCATGATTAGCTCCATTGCTGTTCTACTTCTTAGCTTGATTTAATGCAATGCTGGCTATAACACTCACGTTTGTTGCAAAATTGTTTTGTTACAAAGTGTAGGTGTTAAACGAAAGAAGTAGCTGATAGGGCATGGAGAGCTAGAGCTCAAGATTGGGAAACTTGGATGTTGTCTCGATTGAGAGGATTGGGAGTTAAAAACCGGGATATACTTTTCGGAGCACTTGTGTTCCAAATACTGTGTATCCATGATATACTTCTTATTGAAGATAATGTCCTAACTTGGCGGTATTAAAAACCAGGATTGAGAAATTATTGCTTCATAAAAAGAATTGGAAGATATGAACATGAACTTTTCGGAGTGACAAAATTAAGAGAATGATATTGAAACATGATGAACTAGTGTGTTAATTTAATTAGCAACTTGGTTTATCTCATGGTTTCTTTTCTCTCATTTTGACATACTTGGAAGAACTCTTGGTATATTGTTCTTCAAGTTGATGTTTGGTGGTAGCAAGAAACTTTGAGTAATATATTACTCTTGGTGAATTGTTATTTTAGTGTTGTTAAGTGGAACGTTATCAACTAGAATGGTTTTATAAGCATCATTGACTCTATTGGGTTCCCTTGAGAAAATAAGAGTATGATGGCTTATATATGTGAACCATAGTCTTGTGCATTGTGACTCTATTGGGTTCTTTGGAACAATGAGAGCACGAAGGCTTGGACAAAGGACCATGATCTTGCTGGCACACACTTTATAAGTGTTTGGTCGAGAGAAGATATAGTGATTGTTAGAGTATGCATGGATGTCACTTTGTGAATCCGCTTACTAAGCTTTAGTCGTGAGCTAGTGATGAATTTTTATACTAGGCTTGCATACACTTGGTTTACAAGTGGCTTTGGCTTGGGTTTGTTTAGTTGAATTTGATATATTTTGAGTTGGGAACATTAAAGCAATAATGTGCTTTGATTGTATCGAATATCAAATGGGGATTTGGTAATGCGCGCAGAGCGGGTACTTTCATTAGCCTTTATTGTGTTTCATCTTAGCATGTTTAACTACTTCCATGAATAAATTTATTCTAAATGCTCCACGATCGGTCGTTTTTCATAGGAAGGAAAAAATGAATTAAGATTGAGGCAAGTGGTTGGTAAAGTATTCATACTGGTTTGAATACATGTTTACGCGACACTAGCCTGTACTTGATAGTGATCAAGTAATTGGAGGACCCGTACCTGAGTTTAGTTCATGGGCATGATCACAAGTAAATCAGGATGATAATATTGTTTGTCCTTAAACTGGAGATACATGCACTTCTTGATTAATAATATGGTCTTGTTTAGATTGCTTTCTAACGCGGTTTGTAACTGGCTGTTATAAGGGAGGTTTTTAGGCAAGAACATGTTGTTATGACGGAATGATGTAGTCAAAGGTATTCGTTCCTCTTTAGAGAGGTATCCCTGGGCCCCTCGTTGACTGAACTGATGACATCAAAATGCATGGCCGTGCTCAAGTTGAATTGATAGTGGATCAATTTTGCAGCTTGTGTTGTTCGTCATAGTTAGTATAGATCGAGAAACATAATGGTGGATGTTTTGGGGTTGATGATGTTCCATGACCTACATTCACAATGGATATCATGAACAAAGGGATGAATAATTACTTATCTATAGGACCATTCTTTAGAGGTTGAAACTTGTCATGGACGACATACCTAGTGCTGACTTGGGGGCATAGATGCCTTGCTAGAGGTCTCTCTATGTTGGTGTTACCTTTCGTGGTTGTGTCATATTCAAGTGGGAGTTTGTAGGAATATGCCCACTGACACACACGAGTTGGTATCACTGCCGATGCGGCATAGGCCTATTGGGTCACACACCAAGTATTGATTCCGGCAATACCTTTGAACAAGAGAGAGAGAGAAAATGCCAAAATAGCTTTTCGTTTGGCCGGGCACGGCCATGCCTTGTGAAGGTACTTGCGTGCCCTATGCCAGGTACGTGCCCAAGGCCGGCGTGCCTAGGGCGTACCATTAGGGCCAGCACGGGCATGCCTAGTGGAGGTACGGCCGTGCCCAGTGCGAAAGCACGAGCCCAAGTCGGACGTGACTTGGGTGTGCCCGTGGGCTGGCACGGGCGTGGCCTGTGAGGCACGGCCGTGCCTCAATATGTAACATCCTCTTTAACTAGCCTTTTAAGACTAGTGTAATATAGCTTTATGGCAATTAATTGCTAGTAATATGAGTTACTATATATATATATATATATATATATATATATATATATATATATTACTAGTTTGTATGTACCATGAGGTTGTTGGAAAAACCATGAAGGAAAAAATATATATATATGAACTTGTAACTTCAAGTTAGTTCATACTCTCTCTCAATATATACATTTGGAAGATAGATTGGCACATCGATCTTCAAGTGGTGTTAGACTCAAGTCAGTGGTGTTTTTGACGGCGTCCAAACAAAGCTAGCACGTGGGAATCTAATACACTTGGTGTGGATACCGGTAGAGGAATACAACATTGTATTCTCATATTCATCATCAACAAGGAGCTAGAGAAATAGTATGGTATATATTTCTTCTACTTGTTCCTTTCTTTTAGTTGCTTTGCTATTTTCTAGAGTGTGGTCCATTGCATTGTGTATTGGTGGCATAAAATGAAATTGTTTTATACTCGTTTTTGTTTCCGCTGCGTTTTCTAGATGCCACCAAAACCCAACATTAAAATGGTGCATGATTTGTTTCATCTATGAAATGATATGTTGGCAAAAGGTTAGGATATAAAACTTTGGATGCTGGTCTGTTATGGGTTGTTATGGTCACTATGGAAGGATATAAATAGTTGGAATTTTCAAGTTAAGTCGTTGGCAAGTGAGGACCTAGTAGATGTTCTATGGATGCGAGTCAGAAGGTAGGCCAATGCTAAAGGGCCTAACAATATTAAGTCATCGCTAAACTTTCATATCGATCATAGACGTGTTTCGAATAAGAACAATTTTGAATATATGAAAGGAAAGGAATGGGACAGGTAACAAATGATGGGATACATTGTGAGGAGGGAGCAATTTGTCCAAGGAATTGCAAAGCAAGCATGGGAAGAGTGCTAAAAGACAGAATATGAAAGATTTTATGTGTATTTTCCGAGCCACTAAACGACTGTAGTGCCATTGAAGCTGAACTAGAGGTCTTTTATTTCATGTTGTTGTCCTAAAAAGTGAAAAAAATATAGATAGCAGTGCCATTTGGGTATAGTCAGACTCAATGGAGGCAATAAAAGGGCTTAATAAGGAAAGTGAATTTCATTGATGTAACACACTGGAGTTTTATTAGGTCGGTTATGATGAAACTAAATAGGCTGTCAAATTGGTAAGTGGCTCCTTGATTAAGGTATTGGTTGTTTTCTTTTTATCAGGGTCATAAGTTTCAGTAGTATTTTCTGATACACATGTGGTCTGTTGGTCGTTATTCCTCTATAGTGTGGGTCATACAACTTTATTAGTCTTTGCCTGTTATTTTCATGTCTCGTGGGTAATCTCTCAAGTCTTTGTATTTCCTAACGATTTTAGGGGTCATGAGGGATGCTTTTTTTGTTCTTCTAGTTAATTGTTGGGTCTCGCCTTTTGTGTTGGTTTAAGGCGTCTTCTTGTTTGGTTGAGTGGTCATATTGGTCGGATAATAGTGACTTGGTGCATTGTGTTTGGGTTAAGATGTCATGGGTGTAGTTGGGTTAGTGTTATAAGGTGTTAGATGGTTGGGTTATGGAAAAATTTGTTGGTTTGTTGGCTAGTGACATTTGGTTGGCACAACATTGGCATACATAGGCACATTGAATCCCTTGACTACTTGATGTTCTCCATAAGGCATAGGGGGGATATTCTATGAGTAGGAGGTTGCGGTCTATTTAACCAGGAGAAACAAGGAGGCTTTCTTATGATATGATACTTTTTCTTCCTTGTTACCAGGTCCTATGTTGCATCCACAAAAATAGTGTTTGTCAACTACCAAGGGTGGTGTGATATGATGGTTTATCATTTGAACTTTCTAATGTTTGGTTATAGTCTATTATTATGAGTAACACATATTAGAGGGTAGTTTTTTGGGTTTTGGCTAGAGGCATAAGGAGTAGGGTATAAAGCCATCTCATGGATCTATATTTTTTTTTGAAGTTGTATTGGTGGGACAGTAATGGCACACGCAAGCACTTTGGTTTACCTTCTTGATTTGAGATCTGCCATGTAAGTGGGGTTATTATTTGAGTAGGAGGTTGTTGTTGACTATAGGTGGTATAAGGATGGTATCCCTGATGTGGTTTTTGTTTTTGCATCGTTGACAAAATCCTTCAATTTGAATCCAAAGACTTATGGTTTATGTTGAGTGCGTTATCTTTTTGCAGGTAATTATCAATTACGAAGAGATAAAATGGTGGGATGGTTTAGGTGCTTTTTTGCATGGAAACTGAATGAAGTTATTCTTTTGGAGTGGCTGAGATTTCAATCAATGGGTCACTACTTTCATTATGTAATAACCGTAATTTTGTAAAATTATAAAACATATATATATATATATATATATGCAAGTTTAATTGAAGATTTAGTACAACTATGTGTTTTGTTGTTGTTTAATTGTTACCTATTGTATATGAATGATACATGTTGTGTTTGTGTGTTATAAATTAAAATTAGTAATAAAATGAAAGATGCATGGAACTTGAGGGGCCTTAGATGAATATATATGAGTCTAACTCCAATAATTGGAGTTAGAGAAGTCTCAAAATTGCTGGAAATGTGAGGGAGAGAAAGAGAGGCTTCTAGAGGGCCTTGCAAGGAAAAGAAGAAGGAAAATCAAAGGAGAAATTAGGGGTTCTTGTGTTTGACTTCAAGAATTTGAGAGTTTGAACCTCAATTTCTTCATTCTAGGCTTTGATTGGAGCAAAGGAAGCTAACCACTCAAGTGGGTTTGATAATTAAGTAAGTTCTAACTTTTTTTTGTGTTTGATCTTAGTTAGATAGGTTGTATTCGGTGAATTGTTGTTGAAATATGTGAATAATTGAGTAAATGGGTCAAAAATTTGGAAAAATGGTGAAGTTAGATTTTGATGATGAATCATGTTTAAAAGTGATTATATGTGTGGTTATGAAGTTGGGTTTGTAGAGTTTGAAGACTTTTTTTGGCTGATATGTTCTTTGGAGTTAAGAAAAATGGGAATTGGAAACTTGCACCAAAGATAACAGCAAGAGTCACTCTTCACGGCGGGGTCGTAGCGCGACCAAGGGGTGTGTCGCGGCGCGACACGTCTGGGTTGCAACATTGAGTTTTTCCAGAGATTTTCTCGTGGCACGAGGCACCCTAAACCATCCAAAAATCATGATTTTGACCCCCATTTGACCATGTACTTGTATGGGGATTGATTATAATGTTTTAAGTGGGTTATAGGAAGTCTTTTAGACCCGAAAAATGCGTTTAAGCGGAGTGTTTAAGCCTTCTTTGAGTCTATACTCTTGTTGACCTCAATGTTTGGTTAACTTAACTAAGTTAACATTATGTTGTGATCATAGGAACCTTGTGCTAGTGATATATATCATTGATTTGGGTTTGAAGTGATCCTCATTACTTCAATCAGGTGAGTTGTGCCCTGCGGATACACAACTAGCTTTTAAACTTGCAAGTCATCAAATGTTTCTTGTGTACTGTGTTTTATATATATATATATATGGCATCAATGTGAATTGTATTTGTTTATTATCATGTCAATGATAATGAGTTATGCATTGAGTATGTTTTACCAAATTTGAAAGCTTGATATGCTATGTGATTGATTCTAGCAAGTTAGTGACCATATATGTATAACTTTCTTGTGTTGTGATTGATCCTTTTCGTCCGGACCAATGCTTGTGATTGGTGCTTTGTACCATGATGGTTCCTAACCATTGAGATGTGTACTGGTTCATGTGGCATCGGCAATTGAGTAACCTCGATACACGGGTGGTTGAGGAATTGGTAAAAAGAGTGGAGGGGGATGATATTACCCATTATGACCGTATGGGTTCAATGGGCTGACGAGCCATCGAACCTAAGCAACACGAGTGGACTTGGGGAATAGGTCATTCACTGCTAATAACCGTTGTATGGTGGACTACTTCGTGCTTCCCCCACCTTGACGGGAGATCTGGACATTCCCCCACGAGGACTTGTTGACCATGGTTGGCCACTATGGAAGATACAAGCACAAGTGCACTTGTCCCCCACATCTTGTGATGAGTTTATTGATTCCATGAATGTTTTACATGTGATGATGACTTGTTTATTTGATTAAACTGTTTTGGTGCACTCACTAGTGTATGCTAACAACTCTGTTGTATATGTTTTTGTATCCGCAGATAAAGAGTAGTGTGGTGCCAGTGAGGCGAGTAGATGCTTGTGCGAAAGACTTGTTGACTTGTGATATGTTTGGAAATATATGACTTTACCTATTTTGTTTATTTGTAATTAATTGTCGTGTATTCAAGTCAACAAGTAACACCAACTTTTGTATATCTGACACAGCTTGCGCATAATGATGTAAGCAAATATCAAAACAATGTTGTTTTTGTTGGAATTTAAAAATTTTAAATTTGTACCAAAATTCAGTGTGTTACAATTATTTGATGGAAAATAGATGTTATCTTCTCCATTTTTTATGAGTAATTGATGGTCCAACATAATTGCATTGGAGGTAGCAGTCTTGTAGCTGAGCCAGTGTATTATCAAGCATTTGATAGTCCGATAGTGTGGCTATGTATAGTCTAATATTTAATGCATACTTTCTAGGATAGGTATGGGTTGGGGCTAAAGATATAAGACGGTAAATAGAGGCAGTGTGATTTGGTGCTTTGGTGGTGGCCATGTTTAGGGTTAGGGTTATAATGGGGGAGGTGTGGTGTGCATTTGTTGCAAGGAGGTATGGAGGATAGGGTGGTGAGGGTACACCCCTCCTGATGTCTTGCGACTAGAAGACATATTAGTGTAAGGAGGTCCTTGAGGTTATGCCACCGTGGCAGGGGATCCCATCTTGCGAACATATAAGTAGGACATAACCCACTGCGAGGACATCTTCTACTCAAACACTTGGTTACACTGCTGGGAATGACTTGAAGATCCATACCATCGCATTAAATGTCACTGACATCAAGTATGAATTTTGAGATCCTCGAGATCTTTATGGATGTACAACATTTATTGTGTCGTAGAAAGGTGCATCTCTTCACCATTTTCCTAGGTATGACCGACCTAAAACCTGGGCAAGTGTTGTCACTCCCTCATTGAGTGAGCTTAAGTAACACACTCCTATAAATACTAGTGTTCCTCCTCAAAACAAGTATGTAACTTCTTACTGTGAAAATTATAGTTTTCTCCTTCTCGTTCAGATGTCGAACTTGATTGTTGAAGTGGTCTCTCGGAACCTTCCCAGAGCCCTCTTAATTGTGTTCTAACTTTGCATATGTTACCACTTCCCTCAATATTTGTACATTTCAAATGCCCATAGTGATTCACTCTTCTAGGTAAGGAAGTTTGAACTAAGATTAAGAGAAAGGGTTGGGTGTGTGTTCAATATTGATTGTATATGAGAGACATAACACTTCACATATACTTGAAAGGAGTTTGAAGTGATTAGATGACGCACACGTGATTTTACTTCATGGTACTCGTCATGACTAACTTGGGATGATAATATCTTTTTGTCCTTAGACCAGAGATACATGTTTTTCCACAACATTGGTTTATCTTGTTCTAATTGCTGTAAAACAAATACCTAGTTGGGTGTTATAAAAGGACGCTTTTGGGCAAAGTATTGATAACGTATCAAGCAAGGATTTCAGAATGATATATAAGATGGAATTAAGGAAATGAGAGATAATGAAATCAAAGATCAACAAGAAAGCAAGAAAGGTATCGAAATGAATCAATGAATGAATACCTTCTTGAATGAGTAACAAAATCTGAAAAATAAAATCTTTTTGTATTTTAAACATTTTCTAATATATTTGGCTTTTTGATTTTTCAATGTTTTTATTTTTCTAAAATTTTGCTCCCCCTACAAGCATGCACAAAGAAAGTAACTTTTATTGAGAAAAATTTGCATATTGGCGGGTCTTGAAGACTTGTACTCCCCCTTCAAATAACAATCATCAATGCAAAAGTTATATCAGATAATGATAAAGTGCACAAATTAAGCATCTCAGGTCATTAAATTCGAGGTAATGCTGAAAAAAATGAACATGAATTGTATTACAGGGAGCTCCTTCGTTCTTTAATTATGAGATATAATTTTTTCAGCATACTGAACACAATGATCTTCATTGTGTTCCAACAATGTCTCCTTTTCATCTAACTGCAAAATGAATTAATAAACTTTGGTGCCCAATTGGCTTTGGGTCCAGAACTGTTAGTGAGTGCAATTTTTGGCATCCATATTTTTGTATTTTTAACAATCATTGGTTTATGCACCTGTTTGTTCATTGGTCCTGAATGTCATTAAGGAATTGCATTTTTTACAACTTAATCATGTTTTGTCTTTAACTATTTACAAACCTTCTCTTTTGATAACCTAATTAAGTTCTTGAATAAGTAAACAACAAAAGGATACTTTACGTCTATTTTTAGCACAAATGCACAACTTATTTTAGTTTTGGCGAAAGTTTTTTTGCTTGTTGTTATTTTGAGTAAAAATGATTGTCTTATAAGCTTGACTATTTTCTTTTGGAATTCCTTGTTTTGGAATTGCATTAGACGAGAAATCATCATTTACGACATTCTTTGAACTCTAAAGTTCTTGAAGTTGTCTCTTATGTTTTCGTCTTTTCAGTCCAGGATTATTTCTTCGTTTTTGAATTTGAGTGATCATAGAACGATTTCATGTTGAAAAATTTCACAGATAAATTCTTCTTAGTATTCCATGTCTGCTTCGTCTTTAGCACAAAATCATTTATGAGAATAGAGAAACTAGAGTTAGAATTGTCTAAATAATAAACATTCTGTTTAGTAGTGAATTCTGGTTTCTTTTATTTCTTTGTGTTTGTGTTTGAAATGGATTGATTCATGGTCGAAATACTTTTTTGCACCATTTGCAATAGATCTCATTCAAATTGGTTAACATTTGGATAATCAAATCTGAATTTCCAAGGGTTTTCGTGTTCTTTACAAATTCTTTTTATTAAGGTGTAAACACCCACTTTTCTATTAAGGGAAATATGAGAACTTTTTTTACATGGGTTGGCTAGCTTCCTATATATAGGCGACCCTTGACAACCAGATTAGGTCTACATTTAGACCGAGATTGGTGTCCCCTATATCAGTTAAAACTAATCAAGATACATAACAAAATACGAATATTCAAACTTACAAACTAAGAACTAACATGTGATAAAGTTATGATGCAGATATATTGTAAGTGGTGTTGTATAGCTATGCATGTGGTATAGTTATGCAAATGTTCAGTGTATGGGTATATAGCTACGCAGGTGGTGTAGTTGTATACCAATGCGAAGTTTGAGTACATAGCTACGTAGGTGGCGTAGCTATGTACCAATATGGTGATAGAGTATATAACTACGCAAGTGGTGTAGCTGTATACCAAGACAATATTAGAGGGTATGACTATGTAGGTGGTGTAGCTATACTCCAATATGGTGATTTGATGGATAGTTTTGCAGGTGTTGCAACATGGATGAGAGATTATAGGGAGATTTCACTCCTGTTATGTGTTTATTGACTTAGCTAGTATGATCACTAAGCAAAAGCTAATGTTTTATTAATGTTGTTGTGCAGGTGGTTCAGATTCCAGCAAGGGTAAGCTCCCAGCTCCGTGATGGTTTGGATAGCTCTGGATGTTTTGAAAAGACAATTTTTAACACATATTTTGAAATTTGTTAGCACGTATGTAATTATGAACAAATATTTTGTAAACTCTGATAATCTTTTGGTGTAGTGAAATAATGTTTTTAAGCTAAATCTGAAAAAGTGGTGTTACAAATCTGTTGATTATGAATGATTAAACATAGAAACAATACTTCTCTATTGTAGGGATCAAGAATAATCTTGAGATTGAAACTATAATCACATTCTTAGGCTTTTGACATCTATTGTAACATCCTGCATTTGGGTCTATTAGTTACGTAAGCTTAGGTATGTTTACACGTGATTATTACTGATTATGTTTATTTAATTATTAGTCATTAAACTTTTAATTAACTTTTCTATATATATATATATATATATTGGTTTATATATATATATATATATATATGTACAGATGCGTGTGTATGCATGTAATTGAGATTATAAGCTTGACACCTCCTGCTTTATTTTGATCGATTGTGCATACGTGGGTTTTTGGGATTAAGCTTTGATTCTTGCTAGTCACCTCCTCACTTAACATCTACTAAAGTGTGTGTATGTGTGTGTTTTTGAGAGAGAAAAAGAATATCAAAGAATCGGATTGTTGGTTTTATTGAACTTGTTAGATTCAAGTTAAGGTTGGTAATTCTTTTATGTTTTGAATCATGTATTCATGCTATGATTTTGATTAACAACCTGCTGGATTTTGAATATAACCACCATGGATGAACTTGTATGTAAACTTGACAAATGAGTTAAGTTGGTTTGACCATGTTTTTGAGTTTTATGATATTCTTGATGCATGATAGCATGTTTATAGATATTTGGATATGTTTTTAGTAAGCTTTATTAAGTGTTGTAAAGCTGTGGAATTAAATTATGGAAGTTATGAAGTTGGCGGATTGTGAGTTGAGGAAGAAGATGAGAATTCCGACATGTGGAAATCTGATGGTGAAATCCGATGATGAAATCCGGCTACTATTAAATCCGACGGAAGAGGAATCCAATGAAAGATTCCGATGGATGGAATCCGATGATAGATTTGAAATCCAGATTGAATCCGACAGTGTGGAAATCCGACTTTGGTAGCGGATTTACTCAAATCTGATGGTTGTATCGGATTTCCCTGGAAATCCGATGGTTTTGACTGTTTGTTGATTGTTTGATGTTATATGCTAAGTGTTAATGAATATGTGAATTTAGTTTGTTGTGTATGACTAAAGATGATATAAATATATGTTCAATATATATATATATGAATCAGATACTAATGTTCGGTTTGTTGTGTTCTCAGGAATAGACAAGGCTCAGTAAAATTAGATCACTGAGTGAAAAAGCTGAGAACTCAAGCTGAGTGGATATTTTCTCAGAGATGATATTAGTTGTAACTGGTTTGGTTGCAACTGTTTATGGTTTGACGCATGGATAGATTTTATATCTAATAATTGATTAACTGGTTGATTGTTAATTAATTATTGTGTCAGTGATATGTATACATGATATTGGGAAGTCAGTTACGGCTTGGCACATGGGCTGGGTTTGTTTGCTATCGGCTAATCAGTATTGGGATCTTTTGATGCATTTGTTGCAACTTAAGGTAATAATGTGTGAGAATAGCAAATGAACTATCGGTAAACCTTTGCTTTGGCCGGCATTGGTTGTAAGTTCCTGCAGAACCGCCGGTCTTCCCGGGACACGATTATCTGTTTTGTTGTTGTTGATATCATGCGGTTCTGGCTGATATATCTGTTGTGGTTTTACTCCATTGAGTTATCTTTGTGCTAATCCCCCACCACTCACTCTTTTTACAGGTTTTGGTAAGTCAGCGGCTCGGCTGAGAGTGGTTAGCTTGGGGAGTAATAGCCTAGGCCTCTGATGTGTTAATTTGTGACGAGCCATAGTTTTCTAATACTGATATTTTAAACTAGTTTGTTTTGTAAACTATGGTTTGTGTATAGTTGTAAATACTTTTAGTATTTAATCACTTCCGCAGTGTATTTTAAAATGAAAATTTTTGGGTTGAAAATACGGTGTTACAAGTTTGTGGAGTTTAGTATGTTATGTACTAACGGATTTATCTAATAAATCGTGAGATGATGTGATTGTTACAGAAAACAATGGCTGATCGTGAAATCTCAACTGGTGCCCCTACAGTCCCGTCTACTACCGAAATTCCTACTACAACAGTGGAACTTCTGCAAAACGTTGGTACATCTGGTACAGCTGGAGATGAGAGGGATGAATACATCTTTCCGCTTGAAGGTCAGTTACAGGATCTGAGAAAGGAATTAGAATAGCAAAGACAAGTTCCTGCAACTCAACCACCGGTTACTACCGTGACTTCAACTATACCTGAGATACCACCGATCTTTCTAGCAATTACTACTCTGGTTGAGATTCCTCTAGTATCTATACCGTTACCACCAGTGACTCAACCGATGTCTCAACAATTTTTCTATCCGCTGTTTCCTCAGGGATCTTATTGTTATCCTTACATGGGGTTTCCTCCGAATATGGGATAAATGCAACCATGTACTTATAAACAATTTCTGGATTGCAAACCTGACGAATACCATGGTAGCAATGATCCTAACGTTACTTTGAACTGGTTGCGAGAGACAACTAGAATCCTGGATGCTTGCAATTTGCGAGGATGATATGAGAGTTTGTTTAGCTACAAGAATGCTGAATGGGATTCTATCATTACACATCTATCCAGAGCTCAGATGGATACAATTACATGGAATCAATTTCGAGATAAATTGTGTGAGCATTATTGCAATGCTTTTGAGTTAAACAAGATAAGACAATAGTTTATGGAGTTACGTATGACGAAGTAGATGTCTGTGGATGAATTAATAGAGAAATTCAACACGAAACTGAGGTTTGTGACTCAGTGAGTGCCTGATAAACCTTTCCAGGTTCAACATTTTATTGGAGCTTTAATGCCGGAATACAGGAGCACGACTCGATTAGCTGGATTGTTGTGCCAGGCTTTCACCTTGGCAAAATATGCTGAGGGGGACATCCAGGCTAGAGATAAATAGAGTTGAGATGAAGCGGCTTTGCAGAAGCCGAAGTATGATCAAACGGGTAGCCAACGGAAGAAGAGATAGCAGGGTAATCAGTCCCAGGGAAACCAAAACCGGAAGACGAAAATGGGGGATTCAAGCGTTAAATCACAGTGGTGTACGAGATGTAGATCTACTCATACAGGGCAATGTACTGCCCAAACCATGCGACGTGTACGATATGGAACCTATGGGCATGAGGCGAAGGATTGTCGGTTCCCTAGGAACATATGTTTGAACTGTTAGAAGGAAGGGCACTGAGCTGGTGATTGTCCTTTGGGTAGGAAGGCAGGGACAGAGACAGGGTCAGGGACAGGGGCAGGAGCAATTGGGGGATCATCCTCAGCGGGGCAGAAAAGAAAGAATTCTCCGACACCGGAGGGTAGGGGGTTCCGAATGACAGTAGATGATGCTACTGCCACCGATGAGATTATCACCGGTATGTTTCTTGTAAACTCCCTACCTGCTCGTGTGTTATTTGATTCTGGAGCGAATAGCTCTTTTATTTCTGTGGCATTTTGTGATAGATTAAAATTGCCTACTACTGTTATTTCGGTACCACTTGAGATAGAAGTAGCAGATGGTAAGATAGTTCCTGTTACAACTTCTGTGACTGGGGCTGAAACTGATATTGATGGTAGATACTTCCTAGTATCGTTCCTTTTAATGCCTTCGGCTGGTTTTGATGTGGTTTTGGGGATGGACTGGTTGAGTAAGCATAAAGCAAGTATTAAATGCCATAGGAAGCTGATTTCTTTTCCGTTGTCTGATGGTTCGCATGTGGTGGCTCGAGGAGAAAGAAATAAGTCTGCGTTTCCTATTATACCTTTATGGAAAGCTAAAAAATCCTTGAGTAAGGGATGCGAATGTTTTCTGGCATATGCTATTGATGTTAGAAAAGAAAAACAGGCAGTTACTGATGTGTGAATAGTATTTGATTATCTTGAAGTATTTCCGGATGAATTACCTGGGTTACCTCCCATTCGAGAGGTAGAATACAAGATTGATTTAATATTAGGTTCTAATCCAGTGGCGAAATCTCCTTACAGATTGGCTCCTTCTGAGATTAGGGAGATGATGACGCAGATTCAGGATCTTTTAGATTGGAGCTTTTTCGTCCAAGTTCATCACCGTGGGGTGTACCAGTTTTATTTGTGAAAAAGAAATATGGCACGCTACGAATGTGTATTGATTACAGAGAACTGAACAAGAGGACAGTTAAGAATAATTACCCTCTGCCTAGGATTGATGATTTGTTTGATCAGTTGCAGGGTGCGTCTTATTTTTATAAGATTGATCTGCGATCGGGTTATCACCAGGTACGAGTTTCTAACGAAGATGTTGCCAAAACTGCTTTCCGTACCCGGTATGGCCATTACGAATTCTTAGCCATGCCGATCGGTTTGACTAATGCACCTGCTGTTTTTATAGATTTGATGAATCGGGTTGGTCAACCGTTTTTTGATAAATCTATGATTGTATTTATTGACGACATTCTGGTTTATTCTAAATCCAAAGCTGATCATGAGATACATTTGAGACAGGTTCTTGAAACTTTGAAACGGGAGCAATTGTATGCCAAGTATTCGAAATGTGAATTCTGGATGTGAGATGTTCACTTTCTAGGGCATGTCATTTTCAGAGATGGGGTTAAAGTTGATCCGGCGAAAGTAGAAGCTGTAATGAATTGGGATGCTCCGAAGTCACCTTCTGAGATTAAAAGCTTCTTGAGATTGGCAGTTTATTATCGTCGGTTTATTAAAGACTTTTCTAAAATTGCGAATCCTATGACTAAATTAACCCGCAAGGAGGTTCTCTTTAAGTGGAATGATGAATAGGAAAGGGCTTTTCATACGTTGAAACGACTTTTATGTCAGGCTCCTATTCTTGCTCTACTGAATGGCTCAGATGACTTCATTGTTTATTGTGATGCATCATTTGCAGGGTTGGGTTGTGTATTGATGCAGTGGGATAGAGCTATTGCATATGCTTCTCGTCAGTTGAAACCTCATGAGAAGAACTATCCAACCCATGACTTAGAGCTTGCAGCTGTGGTTTTTTCGTTGAAATTATGGAGACATTATCTTTACGGTACAAAATGCGTTGTGTGTACTGACCACAAAAACCTACAGTATGGGTTTTCCTAGAAAGAACTTAATATGCGACAGAGACGATGGCTAGAACTTTTTAAAGATTATGATTGCGAAATTTGTTATCATCCGGGAAAAGCCAACGTGGTAGCCGATGCTTTGAGTCGCAAGGGAGCTGGGAATATTAATAATTTTATGCGAATTAAAATAATTTCTGACTTGATTGATAGATTAAAGGCAGCTCAGTTGGAAGCCTTGAAGGATGAAAATCTAAAGACAGAAATTATGATTAAAAGAAAGAATGATTTAAATGATGATTCTAGGGGGTTGAAATTATATCGATCTCGTGTGTGGGTACCTTTGCTTAGAGGTCTCCGGAGTTTGACTTTAACTGAGACACACAAATCAAGATTATCTGTTCATCCAGGTAGCACGAAATTGTATAACGATTTGAAAGTGCTATATTGGTGGCCTACGATGAAGACAGATGTTGCACAACTTGTGGAGTCTTGCCATATTTGTGCACAAGTTAAAGCAGAGCACCAGAAACCCTATGGATCATTGAAACAGTTAAAGATTCCAGAATGGAAGTGGGAGCACATAACGATGGATTTCGTAACCAAACTTCGACGTACGAGAAGGAATCATGATATGATTTGGGTAATTGTTGATAGATTAACCAAGAGTGCTCACTTCTTGGCTACCAGTGAAACAACTCACTTAGCAAGTTGGCTCAGTTGTATATTGATGAAGTTGTTTCCCGACATGTTAATCTGAGTACAGCTTATCATCCTTAGACAGGTGGGCAAACTGAACGAACAATTCAGACACTTGAGGATATGTTGCGTGCATGTGTGTTGGAATATGGAGGTTCTTGGGATTCCCACTTGCCTTTAATTGAATTTGCGTATAACAATTCTTATCATTCAAGTATCGGTATGCCACCATATGAGATGTTATATGGACGTCGCTGCCGTACTCCTACGTGTTGGTTAGAGGCGGGTGAGAAACAGTATGTAGGGCCTGATATTGTACAGATCACCGCAGATAAAGTGGCTAATGCGCGAGAAAAGTTGAAAGCTGGGAGAGATCGACAAAAGATGTATGCTGATCCACGTCGTAGATCCATTGTTTTTGTTGAGGGTGAATTGGTTTACCTGAAGGTTTCGCTTTAGAAGGGGGTTATCCGTTTTGGGAAGCGGGGAAAGCTAGCTCCTCATTATATTGGGTTGTTTCGTGTCCAAAGAGTGGTTAATGATCAGGCGGTTACACTTGATCTTCCAGCGGAATTGTCAGGTATCCACAACACATTCAACGTTTGTTGCTTTCGGAAATGCAAAAGTGGAGGATGAGAGTCAGATTCTTTCTTTACAAGATCTTAAAGTGGATTCAAGCAAGAAACTAGTGGAAGACCCCATTGAACTACTAGATCGGAAAGTGACTAAACTGCGTAAGAAACAAATTCCGATGGTTTTAGTTAAATGGAGACATAGTTTGGTTATATGTGTGTGTGTACGGATGTGTGTATGCATGTAATTGAGATTATAAGCTTGACATCTCCTGCTTTATTTTGATCGATTGTGCATACGTGGGTTTTTGGGATTAAGCTTTGATTCTTGCTAGTTACCTCCTCATTTAACATCTACTGAAGTGTGTGTATGTGTGTGTTTTTGAAAGAGAAAAAGAAGATCAAAGAATCGGATTGTTGGTTTTATTGAACTTGTTAGATTCAAGTTAAGGTTGGTAATTCTTTTATGTTTTGAATCATGTATTCATGCTATGATTTTGATTAACAACCTGTTGGATTTTGAATATAACCACCATGGATGAACTTGTATGTAAACTTGACAAATGGGTTAAGTTGGTTTGATCATGTTCTTGAGTTTTATGATATTCTTGATGCATGATAGCATGTTTATAGATATTTGGATATGTTTTTAGTAAGCTTTATTAAGTGTTGTAAAGCTGTAGAATTAAATTATGGAAGTTATGAAGTTGGCAGATTTTGAGTTGGGGAAGAAGATGAGAATTCAGACATGTGGAAATCTGATGGTGAAATCTGATGCCCCTAAATCCGATGATGAAATCCGGCTACTATTAAATCCGACATAAGAGGAATCCGATGAATGATTCCGATGGATGGAATCAGATGATAGATTTGAAATCCGATTGATGAAATCCGAGATTGAATCTTGGAGTGTGGAAATCGGACTTTGGTAGCGAATTTACTCAAATCCGATGGTTGTATCGGATTTCCCTTGAAATCTGATGGTTTTGACTGTTTGTTGATTGTTTGATGTTATATGCTAAGTGTTAATGCATATGTGAATTTAGTTTGTTGTGTATGACTAAAGATGATATAAATATATGTTCGATGTATATATTTATGAATCAGATACTGATGTTTGGTTTGTTGTGTTCTCAGGAACAGACAAGGCTCAGTAAAATTAGATCACTGAGTGGAAAAGCTGAGAACTCAAGGTGAGTGGATGTTTGCTCACGGATGATATTAGTTGTAGCTGGTTTGGTTGCAACTATTTATGGTTTGACACGTGGATAGATTTTATATCTGATAATCGATTAACTGGTTGATTGTTAATTAATTATTGCGTCAGTGATATGTATACATGATATTGGGAAGTCAGTTACGGCTTGGCACATGGGCTGGGTTTGTTTGCTATCGGCTAATCAGTATTGGGATCTTTTGATGTATTTGTTGCAACTTAAGGTAATAATGTGTGAGAATAGCAAATGAACTATCGGTAAACCTTTGCTTTGGCCGGCATTGGTTGTAAGTTCCTGCAGAACCGCCGGTCTTCCCGGGACACGATTATCTGTTTTGTTGTTGTTGATATCATGCGGTTCTGGCTGATATATCTGTTGTGGTTTTACTCCATTGAGTTATCTTTGTGCTAATCCCCCACCACTCACTCTTTTTACAGGTTTTGGTAAGTCAGCGGTTCGGCTAAGAGTGGTTAGCTTGGGGAGTAATTGCCTAGGCCTCTGATGTGTTTATTTGTGACGTGCCGTAGTTTTGTAATACTGATATTTTAAACTAGTTGGTTTTGTAAACTGTGGTTTGTGTATAGTTGTAAATACTTTTAGTATTTAATCGCTTCTGTAGTGTATTTTAAAATGAAATTTTTGGGTTGAAAATACGGTGTTACATCTATGAACATACAAGTACTTATAGTTTAAGCGATTACAAAACAGAATCAACTATTTACACTAATAGAATCATTTAATTACAGATAGATAACAACACATCTTATCCATAATTTTCATCTGTAAAATGAAGGAATTCATCCTTATCATGATTAGTAGCATTAACTTTGTTTTCTTCACAAACAACATCAACTTTATTCGAACATTACTAGGTTTGTTGTAGCAGCATTAACTTTAACACTACCAGGATTAACTTTGATCACTAGTACTAACTACAAACAAGCAATATTAAGTTATTCAATCAGCATTAACACCATTAGCCAGTAATAATCTTTAATACTGTCATCATTAACATCAAACAACATCTTCAACCCAACAATCTCCCATAAACTTATGCTGCTAAGCAATTAGTTTCTTATTCATTTAGTTTGTATGTTGGGGATGATACCAAAATTTCTCTTCCTCACTTTCTTCTCTCCATCTCATTTATCAAATATCTCACCTTGAAGTAAGATATAAAGCCATTGGAGAATTTCTAACAACACTCAGCTTTACACTAATCATTGATTTTAATGTCTCCAGGCTATGATTGTATTCTTTTTCCATTAGAAAGAATTCATACCTTCAATTTGAAGTTAACACATAGTAAACTCCACAATTCTCATACAACATCCATACAATCAATGAAACACCACTCTGATTAAACAAATGATGAAATTTCTGTTGGAGTATGCCCACTGACATACGCATGCCAATTGATCACAACCGATGATGCATAGGCCTATTGGGTCACACACCAAGGATTGATCTCGACAACAACCAAGGTGGAGGAGCTAAAAGGAATCAATATTGTTGAGTTCTAATTTTCTCCCGGCTAGAGGGAGTTCACGGCATGAACTTATGTCAGAAAGCATGCAGCTTTTAGCATGTAGCCTCCCTCTTCCACCAATGCATGTTCATCCTAATGATGAGTCTTTGGCCGGTCTTTGGAGACTGGAGGGACATCTTAGGGTCTTTATAAAGACCATGCATCAGCTCCATTTGGTTCTCAAGTTGACACACACATAAACACTAAGGCCAATTCAAGAGAGCAAAATAGAGTGTTCTAAGTGTGTTCTTGAGAGGATCTTGCAAGGAGCTTTTATAGTTGTTGTTCCATAAATGGTTTCAAGTCTTTGAAGACCATTGAAGGCTTGCTAGTACAAGGAGATCATGCTAACTTGGGGTGGACTTGCAATAGAGGAAGGCTTGGCTTAGCTTTCTACATTCATCCATCAAGTTCGGTTTCTCCAGAGCACATTCGTGAATGGTATAACTTCTTTTCCTTTGTTTTTCTTGTTGCATTACTTGCATGTAGAGCTTGGTCCATGTGGTGGGTTTTAATGGCATCTTGGTTCTTTGAACCACTTGTGCTTTGTTTGTTTCTTGTTCTTTTGCTTCCATTGCGTGCCATGCTAAAACCCAACAGTGGTATCAGAGCCACCTCTATATCAGTTTTGCACTTGGTGGCCTAAAAACCGAAAAATCAAAATTTTGAAATCTGGTCGGATGAACTTCACGCCGTGAACTGCTTGATGTTCACGCCGTGAAGTTCAAGTAGAAAATGAGTTTTTCAGTTTTAAAATTTCAATCTGTTTTGGTTCTTTGGTTTTTGGCCATTGTTGTTTGTTTCTAGGTTTTTCTAGTTGTTAGATATCATGTGATGATCTTGTTGCCTTTTATCTTGGTTTGTATATTTACATGTGGATTATGATTTTGGCATGAAATGTATAATTGCATGTACTTATATTATGTATATATGAATATGTTTCACTAACAATGGTTTGGTGCTACTAATGCATATGTACATGTGATTATTTTTTATGTGCCTTGAGTTTATAAAATAATCTTAACCAAGATGAAAATAGTTGCATGGTTTTGTGGCACACCATGCTTGTATGATTTCTTTTGTTGTTTAGATAGCATGTTTTGGTAACCATTTTGCCCTAGACCTTTGGTTGTGATGTTTGGTTGCTTGTTGTATTTATTCATTCATTTGGTGATTTAATATCACATGGTTTGTAATTAATAAATTTATTGTTTTATTTATTTGGTATGTAAATGTATTTTGTGGCTTGCATGCCATTTAAATTCCATATATTTGTAAAAGTACTAGAAAATAGAATTTTGTGGCTTGCATGCCATTTCAATCTTTTATATGTATTTGTTATTTGGAGGCAACCATCGGGAGTCATGGCTATGACGTCTTGGCGATCACAAATCTGGGAGGCCCAATGGAAGTAGCGGGTTTAGTGGGAGCACATCCGAAGTCATTGGAAGTTTTTCCTTAGTTGACTTTGTTTTCCCGTTTTGGCTCACTGGAAAACGCATAGGCTTAGGGGCATGGTTACCAATATTTTGTATGCGTGTGATGTGTTTTATTATTTATGCATGAATATTATGTTTATTGCATGCTAGATAACTTTTTATAAAAGTAATAAAAACACAAGAGTTTTAAATATGGTTTACAAACTCGCGCGCGCATATGATTAACAAAGAGGATATAAAATTGGTTTATATTCAAAAGTGAAAAATTGTTATTGTCACTAAATTTGTTAATCAAATCAAAATGGTTTTTTAACCGGAAAACAAATCCCGTTTTCTAAATGTAA